>OY730480.1:37906190-39106190 GCA_963422695.1 Xylophagus ater
GACGGTAACATGCCTATTATTGTTCTTGGTGATTGATTGATCAAATTTGGAAATAAGATTTTTCAAATTAGTAAAGGCAGCAGTGTTTGATGATAGTTTGGATGTGCAGCCTTGAAAATGATTCTGCAACAGATCCGACCTATGCAAGTTTCATGTGAGACAAAGACCCGCTACAAGCAACAGGCGATGAAGAATTAGAAGTACACATAAGTTCTGAGACATCATTCTGAAGAGTGTTTTATTTTGACTCAAAATGTATCGACTTCTTCATTACTTTGGAAAGGTCGCGCTGTATTATTTGGCAAGTCGACGAAAGTTCATCGATATCTTCAAAGCGAGAGCACAAGTCCACAATAATTTCGCCAATGTTGGATAATTTCTCATCAATAGCTTTAGCCATATTTGCCGTGAAAGACGAATCCGCACTTAGAGTATCGTGAACTGTTTTCACTAAGTCAATATTAGGTGAAGTGAACTTCAAAAATTTCAGACTCTGACAAGCTTTCATGTCACAACATTCTGAACATGTAAAGCTATTACTCTCTATGGGCAACCTTACGCACGATTGATGAAATGAGCGGTCACACACTCCATCGCAATCGATCGATGCATTAACGCCGGTTGGATCATTACAAGAAGCGCATACAATTGTTGCTTAATGTTGCATAATGCTTTAAAGAAACAAAAAAAAACAAACAAAAGCGTAAGCAGTAGTTAAATAATTAAATGTTAGAATTCGACAAATAAATTTAAAATAGAAAAAAAAATTACCGATTACACGAATATAAAACACTGAAAAATTAGTAAAATGATTATTCAAAACAATTGAAAGTATTAGTCGTATTAAAATTACAATATTTAATCACAAATAACACGGAACAAAAATCACAAAACAAAAACACACGTCTGAACACCTGACAGATTCGAAACCACCATGGTATGATCATAGGTGGCCAAATTCTGCTTTGGCCCATAAACGGTGGGACGAGCCCCAAACAACCCCGATTGGCAATATCATCTCAGCCAATCCCTCCGGCGAGCTGGTCAGAGGAATTCAGCTGGGCATGCAGCCCTTAGTTACCCACATATTGTGCCATCTCATATCTTCTCCTCGCAAGGAGGAAGACAGGTTTTGCAGGTCATCAGGGGAGTTGCTTCTTCGTTTTAACCCCATTGCAGTGTATTTAACACGCTGCAACATATGTAAACCCCTCTGGAACATTTTACATTTCAGTAACATCGAACCGGGGAGCAAAGTTATAAAGAGCAGAAAGTTTATCGTTTTTTTATAGTTTTTCAGATTTCATTTCATAATTTTTGGAACAATTTTGTTTAAATTATTTACGTGGATTGACTGCATAAACACACGATACTCTGTTAAGCTGCAAGATTATTGGATTTCCTTAAATGTGAATATATATATAAAGATATAAAGATGATTATATAATATGTATATTTGGAAGGATTATATCTTAGGACGAATGTCTAACTCAGCCAGATGAGGAAAGGAAAGGATTGTCGGAAAAGCCTATGATATCGTGTTAGAAGGTCGGAAAATATATATCAGGACCATTTATTGATTTAAAATTATTAAGCGTGGGTGTTTTGTAAAACATGTAACGATTTTATTTATCGTTATTTGTTTTTCAGGTGAGCTTGCCGGTCCTACACACTTTGCAGGGTGTCGCAGGTCTGTTTTCCAAAGTTAGGCCAGCCAAAATCTGCTCTACACAAACGGTAAAGTGAAACCCTCGAAAAACTAAACATCGAGAGAATGAGGCGAATGCAGTATCAGGGTTGGGATAGTTATGGGGTTTATTTATTAAAATATTGGTACCAAGTTTAAAAGTGATTTTACATTTTATTATTCACACTCTTTTTTTTTAATTTCAATAAATGGCACGAGTGGCTTATGATAACTAAGGTCTGAAATTAATGATTTAGTTTGGATTTGATCAATATATCTTTGAAAGTCAGCGTCAATTACTGTTTTTTTGTTGTTCATTTACGGTACGGCCTAAAGACATATTTCATGCTCGCATACTGTGAATAATATCATACGATCCATCGCCATCCATTTGCCTACCTGAACTCATTTTATACCACTTACACCACTTATTGGAAAACACACACAATTTGGTGTGTAGTAACTACAACTTTTAGCGCACTCTTGTCTACGAGAGTGCGGAGGCTACAAACCAACGTACAAAAAGGAGACGAAGATAATTTGAATATCTGTATATGAATTCTGCATATCTGTATTCTATGTATCCGGCGCTCAGGAATCAGAATAATAGCAAGGCAAAATTTCAGAAGAAATAATTTTTTCTGAAATAAGTGGGGATAATTATTTCCAAAGTTTTGTTGCTGTTCTGATCGCCTGGTATTTTAGTTTGTTAAACAACTGTCGCCTTTTAAAGTTCCAAAACACTCCCAACGCGGCTGACGAAGTTTTCACTTCAAAAAGAATTGCAAAAATTGTAATTTAAAAAAAAAAGCAAAGAAAAATCATATATAAAAATAAAGGCTTAGCTGTCAGTGTGTGGTTTTATATGTGCACCGGAATATTTGTTTCGCAGGCAGCTGCTGCCCAGGTCAATGCCCCCGTGAGTATCCTTTTATGATAATTTTTAGTGTTGGTCAGCAATTTCTTTCTCCGTTTATCACTTTTTTTTTAATGAACAAAAAGTTTTCTTTCTTTTGAAAATATAAACCACTAGTTTTCACTACCAGTTTCAAATTGTTTTAAAAAACCATATTCAAAAAAAGAACATACGAAAATAAAAAAATCTAAGGAAAATTTTGAAGGCCAATGGATTTTATATTTTTTTTGGGGGGGGGGTTACAAAGCAAATTCTACTTTTACAAAAGGACAGAGTTCCACCTTACACTCGCTATTATTTAAAAAAAACTAATCCCGAGCCTTGTTGCGTTACGCCTTTTATAGGCCTCAGGTTAAATGGACCTGAGTCAAATTCAAGAAAATACCTTGTAACTTTCACTGATTCTGTACAAAATTACTTTATTAATTAGTATACCATTTTATCATAATTATATGTGAAATTAGTTATTATTCAGCTTACATTTATTTGAGTTTTGCTCTTATTTATTTAATAAAAAACAAATTCCCTTATTTTATCGTAAAGGTTACTCTCCTACCTAAAAGAAAAATCTGTTATTTTATTGTTTTCTTGCGGGCTAATTCAAATAAAATTTAAAAATAGTTTTAAAATACTTCAAAAAATCAGGGCGTTCTCGTAAATCTCGGGTTTCCCTTTCAAATCCTTCTTATACTCACAAAATTTTATGTTTTTTTTACACAATATACGGAAATTATCAAGTACATCGTGTAATTCATACACCTCTACCCAATTTGATGGGTAAGTTCTCTTTTAGTTTTTTTATTTTGCCATAACAGTCTACCTACTATTTCTAGTAGTTGCCGAAGAAACTAAAAAAATTTACGTATAGAATAGAATTTCTTGATTCCAATAAAACTATTATTTTGCTGCCATCTTGACCCTCAACGTATACGAAATTTCCACACATATCAGGACTGTTGTGTAATACTTCGTTGGAATGATTCTGGAAACGTCAACTCTGGAATTCTTTCACTTTCTCAGATTACTTTCCGATTCACTACTAATGTGGGCTGGTATTACATTAAAACCACTTCTTTTTATTTCCACTTAATTACTTTAACTTTCTTTTTCAATAATAATAATTTTTTAATTCTTCAACAATAATAATTCTTTTCACTTTGAATTCTTCAACAATAATAAATCTTTTAATTCTTCAACTATAATGATTCTTTTAATTCTTCAACAATAATAATTCTTTTAATTCTTCAACAATAAATATTCTTTTGACTTTTAATCCTTCAACAATAATAATTGTTTTAATTCTTCAACAATAATAATTCTTTTTACTTTTAATCCTTCAACAATAATAATTCTTTTAATTCTTCAACAATAATAATCTTTTTAATTCTTCAACAATTATAATTCTTTTAATTCTTCAATAATTAGGATTCCTTTAATTCTTCAACAATTATAATTCTTTTAATTCTTCAACAATAATGATTCTTTTAATTCTTCAACAATTATAATTCCTTTAATTCTTCAACATTAATAATTCTTTTAATTCTTCAACAGAAATAATTCTTTTGACTTTTAATATTTCAACAATAATAATTCTTTTAATTCTTCAGCAGCAATAATTCTTTTAATTCTTCACCAATACTAATTCTTTTCACTTTTAATCCTTCAACAATAATAATTCTTTTAACTCTTCAACAATAAAAATTCTTTTCACTTTTTAACCTTCAACAATAATAATTCTTTTAATTTTTCAACAGTAATAATTCTTTTCACTTTTAATCCTTCAGCAGTAATAATTCTTTTAATTCTTCAACAATAATAATTCTTTTAATTCTTCAACAAAAATAATTTTTCAACAATAATAATTCTTTTAATTGTTCAACAATAATAATTCTTTTAATTCTTCAATAATTAGAATTCTTTTAATTCTTCAACAATAATAATTCTTTTAATTCTTCAACAATAATAATTCTTTTATTTCTTCAACAACTATAATTCTTTTAATTCTTCAACAATTTTAATTCTTTTAATTCTTCAACAATTATAATTCTTTTACACCTCTTAATTTCACTTGATTGGACTCTCTAGTCGAGCTTGTGTCACTTATCTCCGTCGTTTTACTCATTATTATGTCACTACGTTGCTTGGCTTTTATAGGAACAAAATCCTTACAGATGCAGAATGCATTCCGGATATTCAACTTTCAAAATGCTTTGCTTTGAATTTGAAACTGTTGTTTTTCCATTTTCAAACTTGATTAATCAGCATTTTTGTCCATAATATTTTCCCGTGGGACAATTTTCATTAATTCAAATTTCCATATTTTCGTAGACGAATTTTGTTTTAGGAATATTCTCGAGTTTCTTTGTTATCAACTTCGAATTTGTAACCGTTGTTTTTCCATTTTCTATTTTGCGCTTATTAAGAATTTTTGTCAACAATATTTTCCCGTGAGAATTGTTCCAACGAAAAGCCATAATTGTCTACTTAGCTTAAACTTATTTATATTTTAGGGGGCAATCAGTATGACATTACATACAGGACCAATTTCCCCGTTGCATCGTTTTCTGTGCAAAGATCAATCGAAGTAATATCTTTTTTTGAGATAAACACATATGGACTTGGAAAGTAAAATGAATATCAAGATGAATAAACAGATAATTGCCTCCACCAATCTTTTTAATATTGTTATTAACACTTTTCTTTCCTTTCTTTTAGTATTGGTTATTAATATAAAAACTCGGTCGTTACAGGGCAGATTTGTTGTACAGTCTTACTTATACACACAAATCTGAGGAATCAAACCTGGTCTGACTGGCCGAGTTTTCTTCAATAAAACAAAAAAATGAAACAAAGAAAATCAAATTAGATATTGTGAAATTAGGTGCGTATATCTTTTGTGTGGAAGATTCCCAAGATTTTGCCCTCTGGATTTTTGAATTCATAATTTACGTGACATATTTTCCGACACATTGTTGCTTTAATGAACTTAGGCGCTAGTTTAGCTGAAAATTTCTTAACAGCTTCACTTGGCACAAAACTTTGTAGGAACACTTTTTCTTCTGGTACAACCGTCACTGGCCTTGTTCGCAGGTTATATTGGTGCTCGCTTCGATAAAAAACTTCGGCCATATGCTTCTGTACCTGGTCGTAAACTAAAGGGATTAGATAGTCCTGTGGAGATAGTCGCAGGAGTTACCGTGCAATATCATATGGCGTCCAAACATTAAAAAATTGGGTATATTCTTAATAGTTTCATGGTATGAATTTCGCAGTGAGTAAGTAACCGCCGATAGATTTTCACCCCAGCACCTGTAATCTTTTTTCAGTAGAACTTTCTAGCTGCCAGAAAGGCACAATTAACCCTTTCAGAAGCATTCGACTGGGGTGAATACACAGCAGTGTAAACATGTTTAACTCCGTGCCTGTCCAAGAACCTATTAAACTCTTTAGAAATAAATCGAACACCATTATCAGTATGCATATGTTCTGGGACCCCGTACACGTGGAGCACTTCTTGTAGGAGATACTGACAAATTCGGGTTAATTCTGCTTTCAGCAAAGCTATGAGCGGAATGAATTTTTTTAATTTGTCAGGTATAACTAGAATGGTGGTATTACCTTTTTTTGAACGCGGATGCGGGCCTAACAAGTCAATATACACACGTTGCCACGAATGACCTACAAAAGATTGTTGTCTCGAATGCTATTCGGTGCTTTGGTCGTCTTACATGCTTCAAACCGCTGCATATACTCACAAACTCGTTGACGCATCTTGGTCCAGTAATACGAACGGCGAATACGCTCCTCCAAAGCCTTCGTAATTCCCCCGTGAGCGGAAGAAGGGTCTTCATGTTCTTGTCTCAATAGTTCATCAATCATTGGTTCTGGTATCCAAAGCTTCCACAGTGGAATTACGGACAACTAATCCCTTTTTTGTGGCTCCAGTCGAATATATATATGGTCATTGTATATTTTCAGATTTGGACACCAGTCTGAGGACTTTTCTATAAACATCTTAAGGTCTATGTAGGCCGGATCTTGGAAAGAGATTGACTGTAAATCTATTGCGTCTAGAGCCAACTTCGCAAGTTCCTCGATTAATTCTGTGGGTGTTTCGCAGTAAATTCTGGATAACGCATGTGGAACTATATTTTGAATGCTTTTTGATGTTGCATTGTAAAATTATATGGCACCAACTTCAGACTCCATCGCGCTAGCCTACCACTAAGCTCTTTTTGGCTCATTAACCATTTTAGACTTGCATGGTCAGTTATAACAGTAAAAGAAAAGCCCTCAATATAAGCGCGTTTTTTTTACACTTAATACTACTGCTAAACACTGCAGCTCAGTAACGCTGCAATTTTTTGTGCTGCGTTTAATTTTTGCGGCAAATACGCGATTGGCTGATTTTCTCCATCTGAACACTTTTGGAAAAGTACACCACCTATACCTGAAGTGCTAGCATCACATCTGATAAAGAAAGCTTTTTCAAAATCTGGGTTAGCCATAAGGTGTTAAGTGGTTACTACCTTTTTGAGTTCACCTAGGGCTTCCTGCGCTTCTACTGACCAAACAAACTTTTTACCCTTGCGCAACAGATCAGTAATCGATGCAGTTATTGTTGCATAATTGGATACAAACCGCCGCTACCAACTTGTCATGCCCAAAAAACTTCTGGTCTGCCGTACTCTATTAGGCGCTGGGAAGTTATTGATTGCTTCCACTTTTCCGGATCTGGCCGTATTCTACTTCTCCCACTATATGTCCCAAGCATCGAATTTCTTTCAGCCCGAATTCGCTCTTCTCGACGTTGATAGTTAATCCAGTTATTTCTCGTGAAGAAGCAGCGAGTGGTATTTGCCTAAAAGCGTCTTTGAGGTCCAAACTGGAATTGCATCTTGTGTCATGTAACCTGCTGAGAAGTCCTTCAATGTGTGGGAGGGGAAATGCATCTTTTTCGTAACAGCATTTCCTTTCCTCGAATCCAAACACATTCGGACCTTCTCACCAGGTTTATTGACTAACACAACCGGCGAACTCCAAGAATTCTGGCTCACTTCTATCACGTCCATTTCCAATATCCTATCCAATTCGGCGTAAAGATGTTTTTGGATGGCCGGTGAAATCGGATGGTGTCGCTGCTTAATAGGGGTAGGATCTTCTACATCGATTTCAAACTTCTTGATTTGTGTGCGACCCAATCTTTTCTCGTTGAAAGATGGAAACAACGTAATAGATTCTTCCAGTTGTTTTTGTTGCACACTTGTTAACTAATTTTTTGGTGTTGTGGTAGCGATTTTATTCACTTCCAATTCGCTTAGTTCTGGCATTATCCCAAACGTTTCCCCGAAGTCTATTCTCAAGTACAGTTCTTCCTTTAAGGTTGGAACTATGTAGTACTTAATACTTTGTACCTGTCCACCGTATGGTGTCTTGAACTGGACATATCCCATTATATTTTGCGTTCTTCCGTCTGCTGTTCTGACAGTGGCTTGCAGTTTTCTCAGTCTTAAACTGGCTTTTTCGAGAAAGATTTAAGAGTTAGCTCCTAAAGTACTTACAGAAGCTCCACTATCTAACAGTCCTGTAAGCTGCTTGCTCTGTTCGTCTGAAATGCAGCGGCCACAGAATCCTGAATCTGCTGACGTTTTTTCCAGTAGTTCCTGGTCCTAGGTTTAATGGTAAAAAGATATTTTCTTTGAGTACCTCTGTCCTGCTTGCTATTTCTGTCGTCCGTTTCTATCGGTAGGTTGCTGGTTCTGTGTTGTTTGCCACTTCTTTCGTTTTATTGAGAGGTCTGGCAATTGTTCTCGAATGCGGCGTGCATTCAGATACTCTATCTGCACCAAGAATTGTTTAAACGGTTCCTTGGATTTCTGTTTCCTGGCCTCTACTGCTCTTCGTTTCTCTCTTTCGTATTCGCAGGTTCCAAAACCATTCAAAAATGCAGCTTTTAGATGACCCGATTCTACGTTAGGGAACTTCCCGCAATAAACCCAATACCAGTCTCCTGCCGCTCCTACCAAAAAATCGGCTAAAATCGCTTACAAATCCGATTGTGGAAGTCGTTCCCACCAGGCTTTAGTTTCCAGACGGTATATAAAGTCACTGGCTTCTAGGCTGTGTGCGGTACAATCAAAGCTAAAGTTCCACTTTGGTCTCCGAAATTGGGGTGGGTGTCCTAATGACCGTCTTTCGCCTTGATCGCGATATGGGGTAAACAGGTATGACACGTCGTGGTTTACTTCCTAATTTCTACTGGTAACCCTGTCCGACCTTTGTTCAGCTGCTACTGCTGCATGCCCTAACGAAGCTGGACGTCTTCTAAAACTCTTCCTATATTCTAAAGACTCTGACGTTCGGAATTGTATTATTGGTCCCTCAACGGGTGATGTGTGGTCGGAGGCTGCGCTTTCATTATTTAGTTCTGATATTTTATTAGTAATTACCTCCGAAAGACCAGTACTTTGCTGACCTCCTTGAATTCCTCCTGCTGATGATCTCTCGTCTCTAATACTTCTCGTGTCCATTTCATGTTTTCAAGTCGCTGCAGAGCTTTCGCCATTAGTAGATATGTTGTTCTACTCTCCTCTTCTACTGTTGGATTTATGGCGACCAGCCGACCGAGACCAAATATCCAATGAGTTAATCTCGATCTCAAGACCATGATTTCTGCAGTGGTTGTTGAGTCCTTGGGTGACTTAAGGCTGATTATTAAAAAACAAAAATATTTAAGAAAATTATTATTAAAATATTTTCAATCCTCACTAAAAAGAAAAATATTTAATAAAATAAAACAAACTAAAAACAACTGAATTTATAAAAAATTTGAGTTCCTGCTCGGGCGCCGCCTTGTTTCGATTTTGTTTATCGTTATTTAGTTTTCATGTGAGCTTGCCGATCCTACGCACTTTTGCCGGGTGTCTCAGTGCTGTTTGCCAAAGTTAGGCCAGCGACTCACATGCTAGAAGGGTTGTTTGTATTATAAAAAAAAACCAAATAATAAAAAAATACATCCCCTCCTTAAGCACCACTCAGCATTTCATGCCCCCTCCCATTGCGGTTATGCCTTAGCCCATCTCAATATATTCACTCAACAAAAGAATTGTATGAAAAATTGCAAAACAAAATCGAAACGAATAAATTTTTGTGTTTGTTTTTATATTTATTTCATTTAAAAAAGAAATAATAGGGGTTAAAATTTTTTCATTATTATAAATAAATATATATGTAGATTAAATAAGGTTTTCTATTTTTTTAAAATATTTTTTTATAAAATAATAAGAAACTATCGACTAACAATTTAAATTCAAGTTCAATTAAAAATATGCTTTACTTTACTTTGCAAAGAAGAGGAGGAGAGTGATTTAATTCTTTTTCAAATATTGAATTGTAACTAACAGAATTATATGCACGCAATCAAAAGTTAATTTTACTAACTAGTTTTAAATTCTCTTATCAGTTATATTTTAATATAATGATAATGACGATTCAATATTATATAAAAAAGTACGGTAATTCAAAAAAGACTTAAATAGTAAATTATACAATTCATTGCAAATCTTATATCTATGATTCTATACAATTATGTAAATGCTATCAATGATCCTACACTCTGCCATTCTGCGATTCATCGGACTCTGATGATTCACTATCTTCGCTATTCTTCCAAGGCTTCATGTTGTCTACAGACGAGGATGTAAGATTTGGACCATTATGGAAACCAATCTTTTTAAGATCGTATCTGTCGTTCCGTTTTACTTTTACGACTTCGTAAGGACCGATAAATTTAGGATGTAGCTTGGAATTTGGACGAAACTGTGTTTGTTTTATTGCTGCCATATCATAAAGTTGATATTGATGACCTCTTTTCCTTTTTCGAAGAGAATATTTCTTATTTTCTTCCTGGATTTTCGTTATTGCTTCTTTTGCATCTTTTCGTAATTTGTTTCGATTTTCTTCAAATTCTTCAATTTCTGCCTCTTCAATTAATGTCCCCAATTGTAAATTTTCGGGTCTTCTCATAGGTACACCTATTAATAGTTCGTAGCTCTGGATTGAGTTCAATTCAGAAATCTTTGAAGATCAGATACTTGCTTGTACCATTTCATAGGATCTTCAATGGACATTTTCGACAATGCTGAAATGATAACTCGGTTCAATCTTTCTACCTGGCCGTCGCCTCTGGGTACTCCTGTTGTAATTACACTATGTTTAATACATTCCTTTTCGCAATACGACTTAAAGTCATTAGAAGTAAATGCAGCTCCTCGATCACTGAAGAGTCTTAGTGGATTACCAAAAATATCGCTGATTAGATGTAACTTTTTCAACGTTTCCTCTGTAGTTGTATCTTTAACTGCAAAAAGCCAACAAAATTTAGTAAAACCGTCAATAACAACTAACAAATACTTGTAATTCTTAGCAGTGCATGCTAACGGACGAAGATGATCTATATGAAACGTATGCAACGGAATATCTGATTTTTCAATGGGTGTTAATAGGCCTTCTTGTTTTCCTTCTTTCCTTGCTGCTAAAATACACGGTACGGAATTTCGCAGAACTTTCTCAATTCTTTTAGCTATCATAGGAAAGTGATAATCTAGTTTGAGCAGAATTTGTACCTTTCTTGCATTTATGTGTGCCGGTTCGTGGATGGATTTTATCAGGTCTCTTTGCATTTTCCTCGGGACGACTAGAAGTGCATTTCCATTTTCGAATTTGTAGAGTGTTTCGTTTCTGAGCGTGTAGTCATCAAATTGTGGAGTATTTTTCAGCGTTTCTATTATCAGCTCACAATGTTCGTCTTCATTTTGTGATCTCTTAATTTGGTGTAGAAAATCTTTTTCAATAACTGAAACAACGGGCGGCTTAGCGCATCTGCATGCTGCATTCGAACACCTGATCTGTGATGTACTGTACAATCATATTCTTCCAAAGTTAAAACCCACCTTGCCACTCTAGTGCATATCTCTTTCTTCTTTATAGTTTGCTGTAATGCATTACAGTCTGTAAAGATTTTAAAATTTATTCCAAGGAGATAATATTTTAATCTAAATAATGTTTTACCAATAGCTAGACATTCGAGTTCATAACTAGCATATTTATCTTCTTGCTTGCTTGTCTTAAAGTTCAAAAAGATTACAGGGTGTAACTTGTTGTCTTCGTGTTTCTGCAAAAGTATTGCTCCTAACGCAACTTTGCTGGCATCAGTATGTAGGTCAGTTTCCAATTCTGGATTGAATAATTTGAGAACTGGCTCGTTACATAAACATTGTTTGAGATGGTTGAACGCTTCAATCTCTTTGCTGTCAAAATTAAAGTTGTTTTCTTTTTTCGTCATATCAGTCAACGGCTTAGCAATGGTTGCATAATTGCATACAAATTCTCTAAAAAATCCAGACAAACCCAAAAAGCTTCTTATATCTCGAACAGATTTTGGTGCTAGGAAATTTAAAACTGCTTTTACCTTTTCATCTGACGGCCTTACACTTCCATCTTCAATTATATGTCCCAGAAAATTAACTTTTCTTTGTAAAAATTTGCACTTACTCCATTTGATAATCAAACCATTATCTTCTGCTACTCTCAAAACTTTTTCAAAGCTTTTTAAATTTTCATCTCCATCTCTAGACGCAATTATTAAATCGTCCATATAAATCAGTATTACTTTTTCTTGGATAAGCGAATTAAAAACAGTGTTCACAAATCTTTGGAAAACTGCTGGTGAGTTGGATAGGCCAAACGGAGCTTTCAAAAATTCATAATGACCTTCATTAGTAATAAATGCCGTATATTTCCTACTTTCTTCGGCAAAATCCACATGGAAAAACCCATTTTTCTGGTCCAGCGTTGTAAATTCTTTAGCATTATAAAGACCTTCCAAAACTTCTTCAATTATCAGCAGTGGATAGCGATCTTTTATTATTTTAGCATTTAGCTTTCTGTAATCGATACAAAGACGTGGCGAGCCATCTGCCTTCCTAACCAAAACTACGGGGCTAGCGAAATCAGAACTACTCGGTTGGAATATATTCTCTATAAGCCACTATTTAACTTGATCATTAACGACTTTCCTTTCAACTGGTGGAATACGTCTAGGTTTCTGATAGACAGGAGATTCATTTTCTAGATGGATGTGCATTTGAGTGAGGGATTTTTCGTATTTACGTGGCAAGTAATTTGTTATTAGTTCTTAAATTTTTCTTCGCATAGTCTTATTTGCAACTTGTTCTACTGCCGACAACTTTTCTTCAACGCTAAGTGATTCAACATCCATTTTTCCAATAAAATTTTCTTCAGTTTCAATTTCTTTATTTATCTTCTTAATCATAGCAGGACCATCCGAATCTATCGTTAACTCAGCATTTCTTAAAATATCTCTTCCAAGTAATATGTCGTAATTCAGCCATTTGTTTGGGACTACTTGTGTACAATGGTAAAATCATTTTGATCTATTTTCAAATTTAATGAAATCGAACGTAGTGTCTTCTGTGAATTTTTCCCTAAGCCAAGAAGAGTAACTCCTAAACCTTCATTACTAACATTTGTTTTAGTATGCTTGTAAACTAATTCTTTTATCAACGTGACATCACTACCAGTGTCAGTCATTCCTTGAAATTCTCGGCCACCAAGACAGACTGGAATAATTGGAGAAGGCACAGCAACAATGTTGACCGAAAACTTATTACTTTCATTATTTTTCCTTTTATTTTCAATTTGTGAGCATTTAGAGGAGATATGTCCAAACTCGTTACATATAAAGCATTTGGGACTTTTATTTTTATGTGGACATTCAGTGGCGCTGTGTGAAAAAGCTCCACATGAAAAACATCTTTTCTGATTCTTGAGAGGCTCTTGTTTAGGACTTTGTTTACTACTTGTATTTGGTTTAACTATTCTTTGACTGCGCATAAGTTCATAACCTTTTAATTTCATTTTCAGGGTATCTATAGCTTTTGATTCGTACAGCATAGCTTTATTTTGAGGGTCGTCAGGCATACCTTGAATTATGTACGCAACAATCGACTCCTCGTCAAACTTTTCATCGCTTGCTATAAGTTTTACAGAATAAACATACTCTAAATAAGATTCATTAGGTAATTTCTTTCGATTTTCTAAGGCTTTGTGCACATCTAATACTGATCTAACAATAGCAAATTCACTTTTAAGAATATCTTTCAACTGATCCCAACTAGTACAATTTTCATTACTTTCCACCGCAAGTCTTGCAGCTACCTTTAAAAGACGCCGTGCATACAAGTATTTTTGTACGTCATTCCATTTGCACATATTACCTACTTGATCAAATTCTTTTAGCCAGCTCATAACATTTTTGCCCATTTCGCCATTAAAGGTTACCAACGACTCCTCAATATCACGAAAAGAGAAAATATTAGCTTCCTCGGACATTTTTTCTGTAGTATTTTGAATTGGGTTTGCTTTCTCTAAATTATTACTTTTCTTTTCACTACTATGAACCGTTTCTAAACTAAAGTTTATATCTTTGTTCGAATCTTCTTCTTCGTTTCTATTGTTATCAATTTGATTATTTGCAATTTCTGCACCGTTATCTTCTGATTTATCGTAATCACTATTGTAAACTGATAATCCACGTTCCCTTAATAAAGCCTGCAATTCGACTGTTTTCAATTTATTAATATCTTCCATAAAATAAAATTGAATTGATGCAAAGCAAACGTATTATTGCATTTACCAGTAATTTTCGTTTTAGAAAAAAAAACTATTGTTTCTATTATTTCGAAAAAAATTCTCAAAATTTAAACAAAAGAATAAAAAATTTTTCTTTGTATTTTTTTTCGCTCTTTTCTTATAGAAAAATTCTATTTCTTTATTGTTTCTACAATATCTTATCTATTGATTTTTAATTTCAAATTCTTCTTTACCTTGGCTGAAATAATTTTAATTATCTTTTGACTTCCCCCTTTCTTCTAACTAGTTCCGCTTTTCGTATACTTTTCTTCTTTTCTTGTCGTTGCTTTCTCAGCTTCTTCTTCCAATCGTTTTCTGCTTAACTTCACTTTTTTATGCTTGGTATTTCACCAAATCAGCCAAAATTTTCTTAAAACTTTCTTTAAATTTGGCTTAGTGTTTTTTTTTATATCACTTATAATTTAATTGTTTATGTCTTTAAATTTCTGCACTTCTGATACCAATTATGTAGATTAAATAAGGTTTTCTATTTTTTTAAAATATTTATTTATAAAATAATAAGAAATTATCGACTAACAATTTAAATTCAAGTTCAATTAAAAATATGCTTTACTTTACTTTGCAAAGAACAGGAGGAGAGTGATATAATTCTTTTTCAAATATTGAATTGTAACTAACAGAATTATATGCACACAATCAAAAGTTAATTTTACTAAATAGTTTTAAATTCTCTTATCAATTATATTTGAATATAGTGATAATGACGATTCAATATTATATAAAAAAATACGGTAATTCAAAAAAGACTAAAATGGTAAAGTATACAATTCATTGCAAATCTTACATCTATGATTCTATACAATTATGCAAATGGTATCAATGATCCTACATATATAGAAAATTAAAAAAGGCATAAAAACCTCAATAATATTTCTAGATAAAATTTTAAAAAAACTAAAATTTGAACAAAATGAAAATTCCTTCATCGAAGCTGACCATTAAAAAAAGTGATTATTTTCACCGAAAAAAATTTTTAATACATGCTTCAACGTCAATTGATCACTCAAAGAAAAATGAAAACAAATGGCCGCGAATTGTTTGTGTGATCGTTTTCTTAATTTTAAGTTTTAATTATTTATCCATTATTTCGTTCCTCACGAAATTTATCGCGGGTGATCAGTTAAAAAAAAACCAATGAAAATAAATTTGTGAAAAAAAAGAATTGCGAAAATTGTAATTTAAAAAAACGAAAATGAAACAAAAAAAATCATATATAAAAAAAAGGAAGTGTGCTTTCGACCACACTGTAGAAGTGAAATAGAAGCTTTTCTTTATGGTTTGTCAGCGAGTTGCATTTGTTCCGTTTGTTTAGCAAGTTGCCTATCCCTACATGCCCGCATCCGTTCTGCACCAGTCATAGCCGTACCCGTCGAAGCTTTCTCAGCGAGTTGGTTTTGTTCCGCTTGTTGTTGCCTAGCCCTACGTGCCCGCGTCCCTTCTGCAATAGTCATAGGCGTTCTCGTGGAAGCATTGTCAGCGTGTTGTGATTGAGCAGAATTGTCGACTCGCAAACGTTTCTTACCGGAGTCATTGCAGCCGTAGTAAGAAGGAATGCCCGTTAATGTACGTAAGATGCGCTGACCGCTTTCCGCTATGCAATATTCGTATGCGCCAGCCTTATGCACAGAAACGATATAATTGTTAGTCAGCTTACACTGATGTGACACGCTGCTTTATAGAGTTAGCGTTCCATGATTTTTTCCATATAAAAAGTTAAAAAATTTTTATGGACTACAGCGCCAATACGGTGGCAGATAGGACTATTTGGTCTTCGACGAAAATATTACTCATTATAATTTCCACAATATTGCCGAACATTGTAATCGTCTAGGACGTCCATATAATTAGATATTTTGTAATGTGACGTTTCATCTAAGTTCAAAAATTGTTATTGAATACAACGCCGAAACGGTGGGAGATAAAACTATTGGGTCTTCGACGGAAATAGTCGCCATAAAAACCTCTACAACTTTGGCGAACATTTCAATCATTTACGACCTCTATATAAAAAGTTCGAAAAAAATTTCATAAATTTATATCGACTACAGCGCCAATATGGTGGCAGATAGAACTATTTGATCTCAGAAGGAAATATTACTCATTATAACCTCCACAATAATGCCGAAGGTTGTAATCGTCTAGGACGTCCATATAATAAGATATTTTGTCATGTAACGTTTCGTCAAATTGTTATTGAATACAGCCCCGAAGTGGTTGGATATAGAACTATTGTGTCTTCGACGGAAATAATCCCCATACCAACCTTCACAACTTTGTTGAACATTTCAATCGTGTACGACCTCTACATAAAAAGTTTCAAAAAATTTCAAAAATTTGTATCGACTACAGCGCTAATACGGTGATAGATAGAACTATTTGGTCTTCAACGAAAATAATTCTAATCGCAACCTCCACAATATTGTTGCAAATTGTAATCATCTAGGACGTCCATATAATGAGATATTTTGTAATGTAACGTTTCGTCACATAAAATCGTCACGTAATTTTTGCAAAACGTCCCCATAGAAGCATTTCACTTCAAAAAACAACTTGGCTGTCAGTGTGTGGTGGTATATGTGCAACGGAATATTTGATTTGCCAGGAGGTCAATGTGGTCGTGAGTATCCTTTAGGATAATTTTTAATGTTGCTCTGCAATTTCTTCCTCCTTTTACCTCTTTTAAATGAGCAAAAAGTTTTCTTTCTTTTGAAAAAAGAAACTACCAGCTTTCACTACCCGTTTCCAATTCTTTTAAAAAAGAATGTTCAAAAAAGAAATCATACGAAAATAAAAAAATCTTATGCCATGTGTCCATCTCCCTCAAATCTGGAGATTTTGCTAGATTTAGCTAGATTTTGCTAGATTTTGCCAAATCTACATCCAAATCTACTAGATTTCCCATACAAATAGAGGATTTCAAAATCTTGAGATTTCATCGAGATTTTGTTGAAATCTCGTTCAAAATCTCGAAAAATTTTTGTGTCAACGCTGAAAACTTTTTCCGCGCTATTCAGCCTGTATCAAAATTGGCAAATGGACGACCCTTTTCAATAATTTGAATTGTGCGTCTTTGCACGGTGTTTGAATTTGCTTTTTTTATTCAAATTATGTGCTCGCTTTTTTGTAATATTTCAAGAAGCATGAATTTTGTCTCCTTTGACACAAAAATATATACAAATTTTTTCAATGTGCTCTAAAAGAATTGTTTTTTGGGATATTTCCGTTCAAAATTTTTTGTTTCTAGTTTTCAAAAGTGTAAACGTCATACGAAATCTCGTAGGGAGATGGAAACTCTTTGAAATCTCTCTGTAGAAATCACGAGATTTCAGGGAGATGGAAACATGGTATTAACAAAATTTTGAAAGAAGCCCAACGGTTTTTTTCTTATTTTTTTGGTTACAAAGCAAATTTTAATTTTACAAACCTTACACTCGCTATTTTTAAAAAAAACTCATCACGAGCCTTGTTACGTTCCGCCTTTTATAGGCCTCAGGTTAAATGGACCTGAGTCAAATTCAAGAAAGTACTTTGAACTTTCACTGATTTTGCGTAAAATGACTTATTTAATTAGTATATCATTTTATCATAATTATATGCAAAACTAGTTATTATTCAGCTCATATTTGTTTGAGTTTTGCCCTTATCTAAACAAATTACCTTCCTTTATCGTCAGGGTTACAGTCCAAGTTAAAAGAAAAATCTGTTATTTTATTGTTTTGTTGCGGGCTAATTCAAATAAAATTTAAAAATAGTTTTAAAATAATTCAAAAAATCAGGGCGTTCTCGTAAATCTCGGGTTTCCCTTTCAAATCCTTCTTATACTCACAAAATTTTATGTATTTTTTAAGTAAAAGAGGAAGAAAAATTTTGGGTTAAATCTGCCGAACCAACAAAAACTTTGGTGTTTTTCCATTTATGTATTTATTTTCTTTTTAGAATACTCGCGACAGATTGCTGATTACGACGATGCATCACAATATACAGAAATTATCGAGTACATCGTGTAATTCATACACCTCTACCCAACTTGACGGGTAAGTTCCCTTTTGGTTTTTTTATTTTGCCATAACCATCTTACTACTATTTCTTGTAGTTGCCGAAGAAACTAAAAAAAATCACGTATAGAATAGAATTTCTCGATTCCAATAAAACTATCATTTTGCTGCCGTCTTGATCCGCAACATAAGGATAGCTTCCACACATATCAGGCCTATTTTCTCCTTTGTATCGTTTTGTGTGAAAAGATCATTCGAAGTAATATCTTTTTTTTCAGATAAACATATTTGGACTTGGAAAGTAAAATAAACATCAACATGAATAAACAGATAATTACCTCCACCAATCTTTTTAATATTGTCATTAACACTTTCCTTTTCTTTCTTTTAGGATTGGATATTAGCATAAAAAGCTGGTCGTTACCAACCTTTGGGTAAACTATTTCCATTTTCTTTACCCAAGAACAATTTTTTTTAATTGCACCAGTATTAAAAAATCCAGAACTTCCTTTCGATGTTCTAAGCATTCCCACTGTGTGTTCTCAGGAAACCCACTGGGGTAAAATTCATTGGTTCTTTGAATGTATTCTTCGATAATTTTTGCTTTTAAGTTGGTAAAATGCAAATAATCATCAAAAAAAGTTTCATATATTTAAATGCAATTTCCAAATTTCGAAAAAGATCGGAAGGATTTTGTAGAAAAGTCCTTTCAATAGTATTGTCGAAATTTTGTGTTTAATAAGTTTTTCCGACGGTAAAAGAAAATCGCAATCGTCTTTATTCACTATCATGGCAAAATTTGGACAGTTTATTTTTTCCATAGCCGACAATATATCTTTTTGCTGGGTCTGCGACGTCGGAATTACTCTTGGAGTTTAAGGTTTCATTTACTTTCGCATCTCTTTCTATATAATCCAAAACAATTTCAGAACTTTGTGCCAATAATCTGGAGGTAATTTCATTAGAAGTATCAATATAAGTATCTTCTAATGGACTATCACAATAACGTAAAATGTCTTCAGCAGTTTCAAAATTTTTATTTGCATATTTTTTTTTATTATCACTGGCGCTACAACCCTGTACCAGTCTTGGCCTTCTCAAGTCTGCCAAGCCAGGAAGCTCTGTTTCCTGCAGCGGTCCTCCCGCTCGATGCTCCGATTTTGACAGCACCTTGATTAACACCATTAATCCATCGCAATTTCGGTCTGCCAGCTCGTCTTCTTCCTTCTGGAACCGTGTTTACGACTCGTTTACAAGGCTTGTTGTTATTAGACCCGACAACGTATCGCGCCCACCGAAGACTCGCTAATTTTATAATGTTGACAACATCACTATTGTTATATAATTCGTACATCTCACTGTTGTGTGTTCGTCACCAACCCTCACTTTCTCGTGTACCTCAAAATATTTCTCGGAGAATTTTCCTTTCGAAGATGTGCAGGATGTTTTCATCCTATTTATTTATTGCCCATATGAGTACAGGAAGGATCAATGTTTTGTACAGTCTAACCTTTGATTGATCCCTCTCTGATAATGACATCGTCTGCATATGCTAAAAGTTGCACCGATTTGTGGAATATTGTCCCTGTGGTGTTGACTGTGGAGTCCCGGACAACACTTTCCAGAGCATATTCGGAGAGGAGGCATGCCAATGCATCGCCCTGTCTTAACCGTTCTTTGTTTCAAATTGCTCAGATGTCACACTGAATATTTACTGAACATAGGACTTTGGACATCGTCATTTTATATAGGTCTACAGCCTATTTGGTACTCCGAGTTCGTGCATGGCGTCATAGAGCCTTGTTGTAATGATACTATTGTATGCTGCCCTAAAATCAACAAATAGGTGGGGGTATCAATGTTAAATTGCTGCGTTTTCCCCAGTATCTGACGTAGTACAAATATTTGATCTGTAATTGATCGTCCAGATCTGAATCCGCATTGATATTCCCCTACTATATTTTCAGCATTTGGTCTTATTCTTTCATTCAAGATATTCGGAAAAGTTTTGTAGATTACGTTGAGAAGCGTAATGCCTCTGTAGTTTTTACAGTTAAGCTGGTCACCTTTCTTGTGTAAGGGGCAAAGGAGTCCAATGTTGTGTAATTTTTGTTGATCGCTGAATGATCTTCTCTTTATCTACCTTCAGTCAACTTCAGAAATGTTTCACTTTTCACTGTTCACTTTATCGAGTTGTCCCAAACTCACATTATTCACTTTACACTAGCCTTAGGCTTCTGATCGCGAATATATTTTGAACACTTTTTCTGCTTTGAATGTAGGATCGTGTCTAGACTTAATAGCGGGGACTAGAATCAACGAACACTTTTTATTCGGGTTTGTTTTTTTTTAAATAAAACAGAGTTGCATTTAATAATATTATAAATTGTATTTATTTTGCATAAACTTCTCTATTCCTTTCGAATTGTAAAAGAACGTATTGATTTTTATTTTAAACAAATTCCTTTTTAAATTCTTCTCACAATCTTACAAAATAATTTGACCTTTTCTTCAATGAATACTTTTTAACACTTTTGATTTACCGATACTTATTTCAACAATAGTTTTAATTTTAACTTATTTCTTCGATTCAACTTTTAATTTTAACCGTTATATTTAGATCTCTGTTTTTTATCTGATGAACTAATTTTTCATCTTTTCTTCAGTGTATATTTTAAACAACACTTTCTACTACTTTAAATTTGACTTAATTTCAACAATACTTGCTTTTTTATCTGATCAACTAATTTTTGATCTTTTCTTCAGTGTATATTTTAAAGAACACTATTTACCATTTTAAATTTGATTTAATTTCTACAATACTTTTTGTTTAATCAATCTGATCTCCGTTTCTTATCTGATTTATTTTAGGTTTTAATATCGGCTTCTACAAGAAAAAAGCTCTTATTTTTCAAAAGTGGTATTTCACAATTTCCGTTAGCGGAAATGCGATTGAAACCATTAATTGATTTTGCAATCTCAATCAATTTTGAAAATTGATCCTTTTGATTTCAAATCATAGGTTCAAGGCTCTTTGAGTGTCTTGTCCGTTGAAATTGTAGGGTAAGCTTTTTTTCTGTGTACTAAACAATTTGCGTACTTTGAACCTATAAATTTTCCGTTACAAATTGCATGGTAAACGTTTTCTGCGTAGCAAACGATTTGCGTACATTGAACTTATAAATTTTCCGTTGCAAATTGCATGGTATGCTTTTTCTTAGTGTACTTTTTTTATTTAAAATCCGATTTATTATGTTACGCCTAAAAGTATATTGTTGTTTTCTTATATTTATTTCTTGTATTTGGAGGGATGTGTGTTAAGTTTTGCGTTAGTTTTGGATCTTTAACACAAATTTCACTTTGTTAGTTTGCTGGATCCTCAACGCAAATTACACTACATTCCTTCCCATAACAACAACAAAATTTGCATATCCTTTTAAATGAAGGAAAACAATCTTTGTTAAAAAGGAGATACATGTTTTTGTTTGTTTACATATAATTTCTTAAACACTATTTTGTTTTGTCTTATTCTGTAAATGCACATTACAATTTGTTACGTACTTAATAATCTAATTGGTAAAGACAGCCTCTATACATATATATATATATTTTTTTTTATATATTTCTTATGATTCCTTTTTTTAAAATGTAATGATTTTAAACAGGATGCATATAATTGCTAATAAAATTTGTTTGTTCAATTTGCATTTAATTCCATTTTGCCTATTATGTTATTTTAGGGTTATTGCCTCTTGATTCGTTGGTCTTAAATTTTGCGATATTAATTATACTGTAATTCGATATTTCCGATTATTTATTAATTTTTAAAAGAAAATTTGTGAGTTAAGCAATTTTTTGGGTACTGATTTAAGTATAAAAAGCGTGTTTGAGTGTATCTTTTAATTAGTAATTAATTATCTTTGCTTGTGAAATATGTCGCTTTGTTCATTGAGGTGTTTGCAAGCTAATAGGTGGTAATGATATTTGCGATATCGTGGTGCTGACCAGTAATGTGGACAAGGTTCTTTGTGCCATATTACCGGTGCCTGATTTGGTAATTTCTTTAGCATACTATAATCGGAAACATTTGCACTAATTTTATATTTTTATTCTCATTTTCTTTTTTATAGGGTATGGAGTTACTAACTCTAGGAACCGGAAGGGTCTTTGTCATTGATGAATGGGTCGAAGAGCCAGGACGATGATTCAGACTAATGAATGGATCAACCATTAGTTTTGGTGTTGGCATTGAAATACGTACTTCCGTAGTTTGCTATCTTGAAGGTGTAAATCCATATTTGTTTAACAGACGTTAAATAAAATTATTCATATAAAAAAAAATTTTGTCTGTGTTTTTGTTTTTTCTTATTTTCAGCCCTTCTTACCTAATTATCTGTTGTTTTGATTTTATTTTGTATTTTTGCGTTTGTATTTTGTTTGCCTTGCCCCTTTTTTTTCTCATAGCTTTTTAAATAATTTTGTTATCTTACTTGGTATCTTATTTAAAAAAAAAACTATGTATATCTGAACTTGACCTAATTATTATAAAAGAAATGGGTCATGAAAAATATGTTTGATTATGTTGGTGTTGTTCTTATTTTTTTTTTTTTTTTTGAATGAATTAATTTAGGCGTTCTATTGATTTGTTAATTTCATTGATATTATTTCCTATTATTTGTACTTTTCCTTTAGTTACAACCTTATTTGATGGTACAAGTTTATTTGGTGGTAAACGAGGTGGTGGAGGAATCCCCACCATGGTTTTTATTTTTGCGTTTAAATCTTTTGTATCGTGTATTATTGTTGTTGGTGGTGTTGCGTAATCGGAGGGACGAAGGAGGATCCTTGTCGATCAACCAGGGGCAACTTCTCGGTGATGAAATATTATTCTTTCCGGAGGACAGAACTCTCGGAAAAGCGGTGTGATTTGGTAATAAAATGAATTTTAAAAACGCTTACCCCTTGTTTTTTTAAAAAAAATAGAAATAAAAACACTTTCTTCTAGATTAAATCAAATTATAATTTTTAGTGAACTCAATTAGTAGTTTACTTTCTTTTTCAAAACACAGAACTTGACTTTCTGTTAAAAATCATCCAAAATTTAAATAAAATACTTTTTTTTTAATGCAAAACTTTTCTCGATCTTATCTACGTTAAAATCCAACTAGAACTTTTAAATTTGTTATACTCAAAACTTATAAACAACAAAACGATTCCGACCACAAAAGCATTTCCCTTTTCGAGAACCCGTAAAAAAAAATAATTTTTCTCTCTGTTTTTTTTTTAATTTTTACCGCGACCGGTAAAAAACAGAACTTTTTATTCATGTCCATCTATAACTATTAACTATTAAAAATTAGCCTCCTTTTTCAAGCATTAAACGCGACCGACCAAAAAATGAAAAAAAAGAACTTTTATTCGCGACCAATTATATTATTCAACTTTAATTTTTCTTTACGAAATAACAAGAAAAAACTACAACTTAAAATCTTTTCACTAAAACCGATTCGCGACCAATTATTCTATTCAACTTTAATTTTTCTGTATGAAATAAACAAGAAAAAACTACAACTTAAATTGTTTTCACTAAAACCGATTCTCGACCAATTATTTTATTCAACTTTAATTTTTCTGTATGAAATAACAAGAAAAAACTACAACTTAAAATCTTTTCACTAAAACCGATTCTCGACCAATTATTTTATTCAACTTTAATTTTTCTGTATGAAATAAACAAGAGAAAACTACAACTTAAAATCTTTTCACTAAAACCGATTCTCGACCATTTATTTTATTCAACATTAATTTTTCTGTATGAAATAACAAGAAGGAACTACAATTTGAAATCTTTTCGCTAAAACCGCGACCGGTCAATAAAAGTTAGAATATATCTAATCGCGTCGGAAAATCAATAACTACTAATTGATAATCGATATCAAATCGATAAGAATATTTTACAATAAAAATTTGTCAAAGTACTTTAAGTTCATGTGACCCATATTAGTAATTTTTGCGGAATAGACAAAAAAATAATTATTCTTTGAAGAAGAGTAATTACTTGAGAAAATGTTCGCGTATGCAATTTTTTTTTATTATCTCGTATAACAAAATGAATTTTTATTTTGCATTACTAAAATTCGTTAGTATACAATTTTTAGTGTATTTCGACATAAAAAAATTTATGTCGAAGCAAAATAATAATTTTAATAAGATATTTCGAAATTGTTTATATTTCGAAATATGTTAATAAATTTAAATAATTATTTATGCGTTTACAAAAACTAAATGTCGAAATATCGGGATAAATAAACGCTTTTTTTGGTCGGAAAGACTTTATGTACTGGGTGTACCACAACAATACCTTACCCTTAAAGAAAAAAAATTTTGCCCTTTCGGCACAAAAAATTCGTGTTTGGCTAAAAGCCGAAAAAAAATTTTTCAAATACATTCTTAATTATATACTTAATTTTCTAGCTGTTACTTTTGGTTTTATTATCTAGTATCTATTGTTTTATATAAAAAAAATTTTTTAAAATATCCAACTTGTATTCTTGCCAATTTTTGTTTTTCCCGGATTTTATTTTAGATCATTTGAGTCGGTCAAGAATTTTTTGAAATAGGATATAAAGTAAATAGAAAAACATTTTTGAATGTACTTCTACAGTGGGACCTACTGTTTACCCAAGACTTTCCGTTGATTTTCTCCTCTTCTGTTTTTCATTAATATTTTCGCAGATTTGCTTTACTTTGCCTATCGGAATTTTTGGGGGTAGTGGTGGTGGTATGGTCATGAGTTTCTGATTTTTGAATTGGCGGGGGGGTGTTAAAAGTTTGACGTGTAGATGGTTCTGTATTTGGTGGCGTATTACTCGGTGGATGAAGAGTATTCAGAGCGATTACCGTTTCCGTATTTTGTTTCGGGGATTTGGGTGTCCTTTTATTTCGTACACAATAAATGATTAATAAAATCAATATAAAAATAGATATTCCTGCGACACTACTATTTGTATACGTTATTATTTCATGATTCTTTGTTTTTCGTTCTTTTTCCACATTTAGTAACTCCTGATTGAAATCTTCTAATGATTTACTTGCTTCTTGCGGATCAGTCTTAAAAGACTGGTGAGATTTGAATAGAATTTCACCTCCCGGAGTTTTTTCGGTTACTGGTGTTTGGGTTAGAATGAATTTCGGTAGTTGCACATATTCGGGTTGGGGAATCGGTAAATCGGAATCTTTGTTTCCTTCGAAAGGAATTTCCTGGTTTCCCAACAGGTACACACAATTTGTCTCTAGTGTGATTATTCCGCTTCCGTTCAGGGTGCGATGGGAGTTTTCTTCAGGACACTCAATCGAAAATATTCGTGTTTGCCGGAAAGAGAATAACCATGTGTTTTTTCTTACCAGTTTGGTAACAATATCTGGTATATTATTCAACACGTGATAGATACAATCTGCTACGTGAGATTGTTGTTTGAGTAGCTAATTTTGTAGGTACTTAGTGTTGAGTGGGCCCACCTGGCGTGGTTGAGTGATTTTACAAATATACAAAGGGATGAAATGGTTTACCAGTATTTCATGGCATGTTTGCCTAAATTCGTTTGTGGTTAATTCGACAGAGTAACCCTTTTTGGTATTATTTAGGATATATTCAGTTTTTATTTTCAAAATTGCAAAATTTGATTGAGTTATTGCAGTTAGGAACAAGTACACTTTGTTCAGTGAATATATTTCTTTGGCAGGTAGAGGAAAAGATATGCGTACTAGAATACCATTTCGCAAATGTTCCGAATCGACTCTTATCATTTGGTTCAGAGTGGGAAAATGCAAGCGTAATGCGTTAGTATCATTCGCTATTTCCACTTGGATTTTAATTGAGGGATGAAGTTTGCGTTGTTGAATGGAGGATAGGGTTGAAAACTGTTTGTTCAAATTTTTATACACTTGTTGTATTGAATGTAGTGTGAAAATTAGGATTTCGTTTATTTCCGTTCGTATGTATAGTATTTGAAAATCCTGTTTTAAGTTACGAATTTCTGTTTGTAATTTATTGGTAAAAAGTGCGAATCGTTGTTCTAAAGATTCTTGTTGGAGGAGGGTTATGTTAGTAATTACTTCATGTAACTTATCAAAAGCAGATTGTACTACTGTTGTTTGCTTTTGGATAAGATGTATATTTTCGGAATCATGTTCCTCTAAAGTCTTAATTCTATTGTTAATTTCTTCCGCGTTGTCCTCGGTTATTGTCCCAAATAAATGTTTCATTCCCGTTCCGACGATGTTGAACCATGCTCGTTTTGTTCGCCTGTTGATCTTGAAAGAGTTAACCGCTTCTATTTGTATTTTTATTTTATGTGATAGTTTTTGAAATTCTACATGCCAATACGAACAAGAAGCGTGAGACATTGCTCCAGACATAGTACAGAGGTCTCTAATTTTGGCGTCACAGAGTGTAACGAAATTTAATGTTTCGTCTTCCTGATACAGCCCCATTCTTGTATAAATATTCCAAGTTGTTTGGTAAATTTCGGCATTTCCTACTGGTTGAAATAAAATTCCTGTATTATTTAGGGGTTGTATTTGGATTTGAGTGTAGTTTACGCACATTGACAATAATGTTACCAGCTCCATGTTTCCTTTAACAAAATTGAGAGAAATGCATAAAAAAAAATTTTAATCCAAAATGAAAATTAAATGTAACAATTAAAATTAGGGTTATAACCAGGTGTTACTGTAATACCTTTTTGCAACAAAGTTGTAGTATACTGAATTTATGCCTTTACTGAAATATGATTAAAAGTGATCTTATTAGAAAAAAAAAAATTGAACTTTATTATTTTTTTTTTTAATTATTCTGGATATGAAATTTGCCGGTGATTTCGTTCTAAATATTCAGTTGTACTTTAATTTTCATTAAACATGGTGCTTTCCATTATGTGTTTGCAGTCGAGGAGGCAATGGGACCTAAATAAGTTCGTCACATTGGGGTCGGATCCCCACTGTGATATTTAGGTTCCAGTGCCGGCAGTGTTGCCCTACTATTGTGGGTTGATGCCGTGGGACGGCATACCTGTGGTAAGTTATTTAAACATATTCATATTTTGATTTGTATGTAATAGTTTTTTTTTTCTTCAAGATGGCCAGAGTTATTATTTACGGAGGGGACGAGGAGGAGGAAATGATGGTGGGCTCGAGTTTGGTGTGGGGACCGTGTGTTTGGCACATGGTTCCCGGCATGGCCCTCGGTTTCGGGCAAGGAGGGTACTTCTGGAGCTTCATGCTGGCGGAGTCCAGTCTAATCATGCCTGAAACTGGCATATAATTGTTTTGTTTACAAACAAGAAATAATAAATTTTTCTGTTTTTTAACTATTTATTTTTTTTTTTATATACATTTACTTTTCCTTAGTGTTTCCCTTTTCTTCGGTGTTTTGGTTTTTCTTCTCTGGTTTTTTTTTCTGTTTACCTTAGGGAATAAGGTATTTAATGCTGAAACCAAATTTTTTAATCGGTTTAGGATGAACAATGTTATAAGGAATTTAAAGAAATGCTATTAAAGGTTCCACATTTATAAAAATAAATGGAACGAATGAAGGTTAACAAGCATAGATATTTATTAAATTTTAAAATTGACTTAGCCCTTCGTCTGAGATTTATTGAAAAGTTTGTATGAATAACCTGAAACCCTGTTGAAACTATTACATTGATAGGTTCAGATTCCGATGATGATGTCGAATATGTATCATGTTTCGAGGCAAATGTTGGTAATGATGGCAAACAAAGTAAATGAAAGACAAATCGATTCGTCTCAAAAAGAAAAATTCTCCATCATTACTTTTACTTTAAAAGGAAATGCACAGACTAATGATTCCGGCAAAATTAGTGAAACAAAACTTTTATCAAATAACACTGATAAATTAGAAATTAGTGATAAATGATTTATAATATATCTTATACATGGTGCCTTAGGATTTCTACGGGGAATTTTTCATATGTCAACAAAGATTAAATTTGGAAAATTATTTTATGAAGATTTTGTATCCAAAATATTAAAAGAAAATTTCGCTTGGCCTTTGTATGACTGTACATAAAATATGTGAGAGAAAAAAAATTTTGGTGGTTTCATATTTCTTTAGTTAAGTTTCTTATTTGGTATTTTACTGCAAGTTGTTCTGCAATGATTATATATTATATATATATATTAACATACATATATAAATATATTTAATTTACATTGAGATCTCCTCCGGTTTTATTCATGAACATAGGTATAAATCATGTTCAATGTTTACCATAAAAAAAAATTGGGTAAACTTGAACTTGGCCTAATTTCGAAATATCGTATGTAAAGATTTAAAGATTATACTTTATATATGCTTACTGTTGGATATGAATTTTTGAGAATTTTCGTTAACGGATAAAAAGAAATATTTAGGTTAGTACCTTACATTATCTCGGATTTTTGTTTATGATAAATAGGTATGGCAAAGTTGTCTTTCCTGAATTTAGTGTATGTCGTTATCTTTTGGTAGTAAAGTTTTATGAAAATTTGGACAGTGTCTGGTTAGAATTTTTTTAGACGGCAAATATGAATTCTTCTTAACCTTTTTCCTACCTGTATAGAGGTATTCAGATCGTCAAATACCCTTTTTACCTCGAAGGGGCCCATCCACACGGGGGAGAGTTTATGTTTTTTGGCTGCATTTCTTAATAGAACCATTTCCCCTACATGAAATTTTGTTGGCACTGAATTTTTGTCATAGTACTCCCTTGATTTTTTTTTTATTAGGTTTTCCCTCATCGTAGTATGTATTTTTTGTAGTTTATATTTGATGGTTCTACAAGAATCGTCGAAATTATATATTGGATCAGGTTTTTTTGTAAGGTTGGTGGGGAGAGCTCGGTGATATCCGTATAATGCGTGTTTCGGTGTAAATTTACTACCCGTATGTGGTGTGTGATTGTGTACGAGGGTAGCCTCAGCCAGCCATTGATCCCATGTATCAACATTGTCGTCAACCATTGTACGCAAATACTCGAAAAGTGGTCCGTGAGTGCGTTCTATTGATCCATTTGATTGGGGGTGGTAAGCAGTAGTTTGTACCTTTTTCATGTGTAATAATTTGCATATACGTTTAAACAAATCGCTGGTGAAACTCGAACCTTGGTCGGTTATTAGCTTATCCGGTATGACTAAGTATTTTAAAATAATATTCCTGTAGAAGCATTCGGACACTGTGGTCGTCTCGGCATTGGATAAAGCAAAACAATCCAGGATTTTTGCCAAATCGTCTTGAAAATTTAAAATATACTTATTGCCATGTTGGGATGTCGGAAGTGGTCCAACAATATCCAAACAAATTTTTTCGAAGGGTCGATTTGCCGTGTCCCTAATTTTCATTGGCATTTTCAAACCTCTTCCCTTCTTATTGCGTTGGCACTTAATTCACTTATTTATGTATTTGGTTATATCCTGTAACATATTTTTCCAACAGTACTTTTTTCGGATACGATTAAACGTTTTTGAATACCGGCATGCCCTCCTAAAGGGGAGGCCTGATGTGCTTTTAGCAATGTTTGGATATCACGCGGGTCCATTAAAATTTTGATTTGTTCTTCTGCGTCGGATTCTGATGTTTCGTATGATGCGTTTGATTCTGTATCTGACAATTCAGCTAAAGTTGATTTATTTAAATTTATTATATTAGGTTCGGTATTTGTGTCTGTTGGTTTTACGTGGGTTTGGACACAGATTTTATTTGATTTTGACTCATTAGTTTTTGCTAAATTCTCTTTTGTTTCTTCAGGTTGTAGTCTAGCCTGATTCCTAGTTACCACGTTTATTTGTTTCATTATAATTTCTTTTTGAGGGTGTTTGGTTATTTCTCTTTGTCCTATTTCTTCCTGAACCATTTGGTACACGAATTTTAGTTGTTGGGGCGCTTGTATTAGACCTTTTCTATATTGGTGGATTTCCATTAGTAATCTTGGTATTGAGCATTGTTCTTCACAATGTTTTTGTAACAGTTTGGAACAGATGTCGATTAAACAAAATGTGCCTGATCGTCCGATTGCGGCGCTACAATGTATTACTGGCGGTATAGTGTTAGGAATTGTGGAGTTTTGATTTTGTGTCGCCTGGTAAAAATGGTAGAAATCGGAGGTATTTGTCGGAGTACCAGAATCGGGCCAGGTAGTGTATTGAAATTGATTTATTTGACGCTCGATTTTTGTTTTTGTGTCTGTAAGTGTAAACGTCTTGTGAGCAAAATTAGTTTGTACCGTATAGATTGAATATTCTAGATTTAAATTCACCGAGTTCAATTCCATTGTATAGGATTTGCCGATTCTTTTTAGCCAATACCTATGACACTTGACTTTATTTTCTCCGTTTAATCTAGACAACATAACTATGGTTCGGGTTTTGTTTTCCCATATCATGGACCAAAAGTTTTCAATTGTTGTAGTTAAAGGACCTTTGGTTAAAATATACTTACTTTTTAAATTTGGAATATCAACTAAATTTGAGTTTATGTCATTGTGTTTTCCATGTTGTACTACTATTCGTGAGTGATCGTATGGAAGTACGTCGGTATATCTGTTCAAAATTTTGTTATTCGGTTTACAAGCTTCCGTGGTAGAATATTCCTTTTCTTTAGCGTTTGATTCGGTTTTTTCAGTGATTTGGTTTAGCAATTGTGTCCATCCATGGGTTTTGTTTGTATTCTGTATTTCTGGGTTAATTAGAGTAGGTGATTTTGCAATTGCTCAGATTCTGTGGTTAATTTATTCTGGTCTGGCCAGGTTTCTGGACTTAATTCAGAATTAGTGGAAGGAATACGACTGAGAGCATCGGCATTTGTATTATATCTGCCGGCCTTGTACTCTATTTGATAGTCGTATTCGGAAAGTTTGTGGTGGAAACGAATTAATCGGCTTGTAGGGTCCTTAATATTAAATACTCCTTCCAATGGTTTGTGGTCGGTATAGACGGTGAATTTTCTACCATAGACGTAACATCGAAAATTTTTTGTAGCCCACAAGATTGCTAGTAATTCTTTTTCTATGGCAGAATAGTTCCGTTCCGCTTTATTTAAGGATCGACTAGCGTAGGGTATTGGCTTGTCTTTACCGGTTTCGCCTTGAGATATCACTGCCCCAATAGCTTCGTTACTTGCATCCGTTGTCAGATTAAAAGGCTGAGAAAAATCAGGATATCATAAAAGAGGGGGAGATATCAAAGTTTTCTTTAGCATTTGTAAGGCTGCTTCACTGAGTTCAGTCCACTTAAATTTTATATTTTTGCGTAATAATTTGTTTAAAGGTTCCGCCACTTTTGAGAAATTGGGTATAAATTTCCTCTAAAATTTCACCAGGCCCAAAAAGATTGGACTTGACGAATTGTTATGGGTACTGGGAAATTTTGGACACAAGCTATCTTGGAGGGGTCGGCCAAAGCGCCTTTGGCTGAGCATTGGTGTCCCAAATATATTATTTCCTTCCGAAGGAAGTTACATTTCTCCGGTTGTAATTTTAAATTGTGTTCCCGTAACCTAGAAGAAATGGCATCTAATTTTAAGTTGTGGTCTAATAAGTTTTTCCCGTATATGACTATGTCGTCAATATACACGAAACATAGAAAACCTTGTAAACCCGACAACACGTGGTTCATGAGACGTTGGAAAGTGGCTGGAGCTCCAGTGAGCCCGAAAGCCATTCGCAAAAAATCATAATGGCCGAAAGGGGTACTGAAAGCGGTTTTCGCTCTATCCTTCTTGTTCACCAATACTTGATGGTAACCACTAGCGAGGTCTAACCTAGTGAAGTATCTCGAGTGACCAAGCTGGTCCAGAATGTCTTCGATGCGGGGTAAAGGAAAAGCATCGCCAATAGTAATTTCATTTAATTTGCGGAAATCCACTACTACCCTTCATCGTTTTTCTCCGACTGGTCCACTTTTATTGGGTACTACTAATAAAGGACTATTCCAGGGGCTTTTACTTGGTGTCAGTATTTCGTTTTCCAACATTTCTTGGACCTGTTCTTGGGTTATTAAGCATTGTTTTTCCGGAAGGCGATACATTTTTTGGTTTATGGGTGCGTGGTCTTGTTTTATTGGTATGAAGTCTTCATAGGAATTTGTATGTGTTAATTTGTCTTCTGGTAGATGGAATATGTCATTATATTCCTTACAAATTTGTAATATAGAATTTTTTTCCTCTTCCGTCGCGTTTTCGTCAAGTCGCAGGTTTTCAATTAATTCTTGATTTCGTTGGTCACTGAAATTTTCATTTATGCTAAATAAATTTTTAACTGCATCTTCCGGTATAGGGTTCGGTCGATGTTCGATGTCGTGAATCGTGTAAAAATTTAGGGGGCGAGTATGAAAACTAAAAGGTGCGATTTTCTTTCATTCCAACTGTACATTGAGTACACGAAGCGTTATTTTTCCATCAACTGGTCTGACCAAACAACTTCCCAGATACCCTCCTTCGTCTAAAACTTGTGACAAACAGAGTCTTTCTTGCTGGAAATCCACTCTTATTTGGATCAATTTTCTGGAGCGAGCTGGAATACAGATTGATTTTTTACACTCAATCGTATATTTCTTCTCATCCATACTCTGATTCCTCAAAGCTTGTCCCTTCCTTGGGCCACTTACGATTTTAGCTTCGGAGGCTGGCCTTTCGACCTGTTTCCGAGCGACATTTATATGGACGTTTTTCAAGGGATTTAGGAACTCGCAGTCAATAGAAGGTATTCTGAAGTCGTCTTGACCCAGAGCAATCTTAGGAAAAGTTACACGTTTATTAGGGCATTCAATATTTCAATTTTTTGACAAAAAATCGAACCCTAGAACCCCATCTCCAGGGATTGGAATTATTTTTCCCCCACATGGAAATTACATGATTGGAATAGGGGTGGGGGAATTCAGTCAAACAAGTACCTAATGTATGTCCGGTGCCGAAAACGGTTTGTATATTTGTCTTTTCTTTAGTGTTTATTAATACGTTTTCCTTTAAAGATGAGTTTTTTATTAAACTAATATCTGCGCCCGTGTCGACCAAGCGTTCGGCCGGACCTTTTTCTAAAATGGGTAGGGGTACTTTAATCACACATTTGTTGACATTTGGGTTTTTATTGGGGGGCTGACACCTCGTCTTTTTTAGGGGGGGTTGGGGAGACAGCCCTTTTTTAGTTTTCCGCTGGTTCATTGGGTGATGCATGGTCATTGTCCCACAACTCTTTTGCTAGACATTGTTTTATTTCATGTCCGTGCTAACGGCAGAACTTGCAAATACGTATAACAGGTATCGAGTCATTGGAGCCGCTGAGTACGTGGGGTTCTTTAGCTAACATGTTTATTCGGCTAGTGGGTTGTGTTGTCTCTAAATTGCAGCTGTCGGTCGTATGTCCATGGGTTTTGCATTGACTACAATATGGGGTGTCCATGCGTGTGCGGCATTGGTTCTAAACATGTCCCGGTTGGTTGCAAAACCCACATTGCGGTCGTGGATTAGGTGAATATTGGTTGGTGTTGTTGTTGTTGTTGTATGTGTCAGTACGACGGTCGGTGAAGCTTGTATTTCTATTTTGATTTTGGTTGTCAATATTTCCGTAATTGTCTCTTCGGTTATGGTTGATGCCTCCAACAAATCTATTGTCATTGTTACGGTTATTACCACTAAAATTGGGGCTTTGATAATTGGTGTTTCTATTCGTATTGCTGTTATAATTGTTATAATTGTTATAGCGGTTGCTGGTGTTATTATTGTTGCTGTAGTTGTTGTTGGGAAAAGTTCGGTTGTTGTCTCGGTAGTTTTGATTATTATTCCTATTGTTATTATTGTTATAGCTATTACTTCTGTTGTTGCTATTGCTATAATTATTATAATATCTGTTGTAGTAATTGTTATAGCTATTATTTCTGTTGTTGGGATAGGTATTTGAGTTTCTACTAGTATTATTATAAAATCTAGAATTGTTGTTACTAAAAGGGTGGTTATTTTGGGTGTTTAAATTCCTAGAATTGTTATAATTGATGAAGTCGCTCCCATTCAGTTCATTATTTTATGGATAAGGTGTCTGGTCTTCCGATTTGCGCATCTGTGTGAAAGTTATTGGTGGTTGTCAATGCGAATTGTTTTTCCGCGGCCTCCAGGTATTCAGCTTTTTCGGCTATGGCTTTGAAATTCTCATGCTTTTCATGGAGAAAGAACAACCGATAGTTTGAATTTAACATCCCAGCCTGGAAGGTGAATATGGCCGTGTCCTCCAAATCCTTAGTCACTGAGTAATAGTGCTTTGGATGCCGTTGTATTGCCAAATTAATACACACTTTTGGGAGTGTCTTCATGCGCCCCGCGAATCCCGTGAGGGTTTCGCCGGGCAACTGCTTCGAGTGTTGCAGTTCGTGTATTAGCGTGGCATATGGTCGTCGGGTGATTAATTTAGCCATTACTGCATCTACAAAATCGGTTAAACTAGACACCGACACTCCGTGAAAAGTTGTGGAGGCGCGCCCTCGAAAACGTGTGGGGAGGAGGGGTAAAAGGAAGTCCTTTGCTTCCGAACTTAAAAGGTCATGGACTGTTTCACAACAACTAACGAATTCTTTGACCTCGGACGCTAAATTTGGTCCGAGTTCCGCATGTAACAAAGGGATGGAGTTGAATACAAGTTGTGATATTTTATTGAAACCCAAAGACATTTTGGGTTCTTTAGTTTTTGTTCCTAACACTTTGTCTATCTTAAAATTTAAATGTTTCTGTAGTAATTGTTTAATTGGACTCCTTGTTCCCGGAAAATCGTCTCTCGTTGGAGATGTTGGAGTTGATTGTGTGAGATAGTGTGGAAAATTTGGAGCGGAAAATATACGTCCGCTTTTGGTGCGCCCAGGTTCGAGTGCTGTCGGTGATCAGAAAACTGGACTGGTGTTATCGAACGAGAATTCCTCGATTTGTTCGTCGAACGTTTTCTCGTGTTCGTTCGTGTTTGCCTCTGGTAATGGACTCGGATCGTTCATCCGTCACTTCTATACACAACTTTATATTTTGTTTCGAAGGTCTGAGAAAACTTTTTACGCAATGCAACTCAGGTCCTGTCACGGTCACCAATTTTGTTGTGTAATCGGAGGCACGAAGGAGGATCCTTGTCGATCAACTGGGGGCAATTTCTCGGTGATGAAATATTGTTCTTTCCGGAGGACAGAACTCTCGGAAAAGCGATGTGATTTGGTAATAAAATGAATTTTAAAAACGCTTACCCTTTTTTTTTTTTTAAAAAATAAAAATAAAAACACTTTCTTTTAGATTAAATCAAATCATAATTTTTATTGAACTCAATTAGTAGTTTACTTTCTTTTTTAAAGCACGGAACTTGACTTTCTGTTAAAGATCATCCAAAATTTAACTAAAATACTTTTTTTTAATGCAAAACTTTTCTCAATCTTATCTACGTTAAAATCCAACTAGAACTTTTAAATTTGTTATACTCAAAACTTATACACAACAAAACGATTCCGACCACAAAAGCGTTTCGCTTTTCGACAACCCGTAAAAACAAATAATTTTTCTCTTTTTTTTTTTTAATTTTTACCGCGACCGGTAAAAAACAGAACTTTTTATTCACGTCCAACTAAAACTATTAACTAAAAATTAGCTTCTTTTTCAAGCATTAAACGCGACCGGCCAAAAAATGAAAAGAAAGAACTTTTATTGGCGACCAATTATTTTATTCAACTTTAATTTTTCTTTATGAAATAACAAGAAAAAAACTACAACTTAAAATCTTTTCACTAAAACCGATTCTCGACCAAGTATTTTATTCAACTTTAATTTTTCTGTATGAAATAACAAGAAGAAACTACAACTTAAAATCTTTTCACTAAAACCGATTCTCGACCAAGTATTTTATTCAACTTTAATTTTTCTGTATGAAATAAACAAGAAAAAACTACAACTTAAAATCGTTTCATTAAAACCGATTCTCGACCAATTACTTTATTCAACTTTAATTTTTCTGTATGAAATAACAAGAAGAAGCTACAACTTGAAATCTTTTCGCCAAAACCGCGACCGGTCAATAAAAGTTAGAATATATCTAATCGCGTCGGAAAATCAATAACTACTAATTGATAATCGATATCAAATCGATAAGAATATTTTACAATAAAAATTTGTCAAAGTACTTTAAGTTCATCGTACTGTGACCGATATTAGTAATTTTTGCGGAATAGAGAAAAAAATAATTATTCTTTGAAGAAGAGTAATTACTTGAAAAATTTTCGCGTATGCAATTTTTTTTTATTATCTCGTATGAAAAATGAATTTTTATTTTGCATTACTAAAATTCGTTAGTATACAATTTTTAGTGTATTTCGACATAAAAAAATTTATGTCGAAGCAAAATAATAAGTTTAATAAGATATTTCGAAATTGTTTATATTTCGAAATATGTTAATAAATTTAAATAATTATTTATGCGTTTACAAAAACTAAATTTCGAAATATCGGGATCAATAAACGCTTTTTTTGGTCGGAAAGACTTTATGTACTGGGTGTACCACAACAGTGGATTACATTGATTTAATTTTTGGGATTCTTTGGGTGTTTTATGTTCTGATGGGATTTGAACGTTAGTTTGTATTGGGACCGTAATTGTTCGTAATGGTATCTAAGTTATTACTGTGTTTTTCAGTTTTTTATAACGAAAGAATAATATTATTAGTAATATTAGTACACCGATTGTCACCGAAGTTATACCACTATTTACGAATGTAACTACTTTATGTTTCTCGTTTTCTCTATTTTGTTCGGTCCTTTGTAATTCCTCATTGAATTCTTGTAACGATTGGCTTGCGTCTTGTAAATTCGAGTTTAGGGAATGATGTGATTTGAAATGAATTGATTCTAATGAATTGTTTTGTATGTTTTGAGTAATTTTTCTTTCTAATAGAAATAATGGTAGTTTTGGTATTTCCGGTTGGTGTATGGGAAAATTAAATTAAACGTTTCCTTCGAATGGAAGTTCTTGGTTACCCAATAAATATATACAGTTTGATTCTAAAGTTAATATTCCATTTCCGATCAATGTATGGTGTATATTTTCATCCGTACATTTTATTGTCATCGTGCGTGTCTTTTGAAATGAAAATAACCACGAATTTTTATTTACAAGTTTAGATATTATATCAGTATAAAAATGTTTAAGTATTGTGTAAGTACAATCTGTAGTTTCGGAAGGATTTTCTGTTATTAAATTTGATACACATTTTGAATTAAATGGTCCTATTTGCCGTGGTTGTGTTTCTTTACAAATGTGTAAAGGTGTAAAATGATTCAGAAGTATTTCTTGACATGCTGAATTAAATTCGTTAGTATTTAGTTCTATAGAGAATCCTTTTCTGGTGTTATTTAATATATACTCTGTTTTAGTATCTAATATTATAAAGTTAGAGTTGTTAGTTGGAATTGGAAATAGGTAGATTTTGTTCAGAGTATAAATATCTCGGCACGGGATTGGAAATGTTATTCTGATGAGGATTCCATCTTTAAGATGTTCAGCGTCTACTCTTATGATTTGTGTTAGTGTTGGGAAGTTTAGATGTAATGCGTCGATTTGATTTGCTATTTCAGACTGAAGTTTAGTTAACGTTTTGGCAGAAATTATAGAAGGATGTAATTTATGTTGTTGAATTGAGGTCAGAATCGAAAACTGTTCGTTAAGGTGTGTATATATTTGTTGAAGAAGATGTAAAGTAAATATTAACAATTCATTCATTTCTGTATGAATATGAAGATTTTGAAATTCTTTTTTCAGAGACTTGATTTCGTTTACTAATTTGTTTGTAAAACGTTCAAATCTTTCTTTAAAAAGATTTAGTTGTACGGTCATATTAGTGAAGGCTTTATTTAGGCTGTTGAAGGCTGACTGAACGACTGTGACATGTTTTTGAATAATGTGTAGGTTTTCTTTATCATGTTCTTCTAATGTATTTAGCCTGGATGATATGTCATCTGCATCATCCTGAGACATTGTTCCAAATAGCGTTTTCATTCCTGTACCGATTATATGAAACCACGCTCTTTTTTGTCTTCGGTTTATATTAAAAAAATTCACTGCGTCGATTTGTGATTGAATTTTAGTTGTGGTTCTTTTGATTTCTTCATGCCAATATGAGCATGAAGCGCTTCTTTTCTGACCTGCTAGGCTACATAAATCCTTAATTTTGCTGTCCACTAATAAAAGGAAATCTAGAGTCTCATCTTCCTGGTAAAGGTTTACTTGCGCATATATAGTCCATTTTTTCTGGTAGGTAACTGTATTACCAATCGATTCAAACAGGATTCCGGTCGCATTTAAATATTTGATTTGTAGTTGTGCGTTTGTTTGAATAAACAGAATCGTCAGTAACATAAAGAATTTCATGGTTCCTATTGGAATGTTATTATTTCATTAGTAAATTTTAATTTTTTTTATTAAATCTATTAAATATTTTTTTATATTTTTCTTTGGTGTGATTTAGAATTTTTTATAACCCAAGATTGAAATTAAATAACCGTTTTAACCTGTCTTTAAAGGAATGTTATTTTTATTTTATTTATATATATATATATATATTTTTTTTTGTTTTGTTTTTGTTTTCGTCTTGTTAAAAAGAATATGATCATATTTTCGCGGGTGTATTATTTCATGAGATAATTAAATATTTCTTCCTTCTATCAAATTTGCACTTATAGTTTTGATAAATAAAATTTGTTTTGAATTCGGATTATTTTTTTATGCTTACATAGGGATGAAAAACTTTAGACTTTCCGTTACTTTTTTTTTTAATTTTATATTTCGTTGGACTCTTTTTATGATTTTTATGCTGATTTGTGAAAATCATAGTATAAAAGGAGGTATTTGGAATAGTCATTTCTCATAACTTTGTTTTGCCGTACTTAATTTGGACGATTTCCTTTGAACCAGTTTTAGAAAAAAGAAAAATTAGTTACAAAAAAAAATATATATTTATAATGAGCTGTACAAGTTTAAGGTGTTGGGAATTAAACTCAGCGATGTCTTTTGGATGTTACAACGGGTGTAACATGATCCTGGAGGCCGATAATATTTGGCCAGTCCACTGTGTAGTCGCGCTACACTATGGTGTGAGTATACTTATAATTTTTTACTTTTTAATTAATAATTTTTTTTTTTGTTTTTAACTTTTTAACTAATTTGTTTTTGTTTCCTTTTTTTGAATAGGTTGTCTGGATCACAGTTATGTCCAATAGTGGCATGATGATTGGTAAGGAATGGGTTACCAGGATGGCTGTTAGGAAATGGACGCCCGGGATGATTTTGCGTTTTGGAGTGCAACATGAAGAAAGTTTTATTCTGTACAATTAATTTTTTATTGAATAAATAAAATTATAATTTTTTATTTATAAACTATTTGGTTTATTCTTTCGTTTTTGTCCTTTTGACCTTTTGTCGTTTAGTTTTTTGTCCTTTCGCTTTTTGTTTTTAATTCAAAATTTTGTCGTCGTTAGAAAAAAGTTTTTGTTCTTTGCAATTAACTTTTTATTGTATAAATAAAATTATTATTTTTTTTTATTTATAAATTATTTTGTTTGTTCTTTCGTTTTTGTCCTTTTACCCTTTTGGTTTTTTCGCTTCTTGTGTCTAATTCAAAATTTTTGTATTTTGGGTAATTCAAAATTTTGTCGTCGTCAGAATTTTACAAAAAGAAATTGTTTCTGATTCAAAATTTTGTATTTTTGGGTAATTCAAAATTTTGTCGTCGTCAGAATTTTACGAAAAGAAATTGTTTCTGATTCAAAATTTTGTATTTTTGGGTAATTCAAAATTTTGTCGTCGTCAGAATTTTACGAAAAGAAATTGTTTCTGATTCAAAATTTTGTATTTTCGATAATTCAATATTTTGTCGTCTTCAGAATTTTACGAAAAGAAATTGTTTCTGATTCAAAATTTTGTATTTTGGGTAATTCAAAAATTTGTCGTCGTCAGAATTTTACGAAAAGAAATTTTTTCTGATTCAAAATTTTGTATTTTGGGTAATTCAAAATTTTGTCGTCATCAAAATTGTACTTACTTATCAAAACACATCGCCTTTAATACTGAAGAATAATTTGTATTGAATCAATAATTCCCTGATGTATGAAAATGCTAGTAGAGTTCTTTTTGTGCCGTCAGCAAAAAAAAAATTTTTTTTCAAATAAAAATCTTGGAATACTTTCTCTATGTTTAAAGTTGGATGTTCATTTTTGAATGTTTTTCTTAATAATCTATTATTTGAATGACTTTAAAAATTTTCTTTTTGCTTAATTCTAAAATCCTGTAGTTTTAATAAATACCGGATTAGTTTGATTTTCGGTGAACAGAATTTTATAGGGTAAAAAATACGATTTTTTATGTTGTTATGTTTTCAGGCTATAATTATAGAGGAGGTCAAGTGCAATATTTGTTTAATAAAATTTAATCAAATTTGTTACTTTATGTGCAGTGCAGGAGAGTTATTTTTTATTACTAGGCGTGATGAAGCATTTTATTTTTTTATATAATTTAGGTATCTTAGGAGACGGGCCTTTAAAATTTCTTTAAGCGGTTGTTGTGCACGCGCCTTAGCTTTTTGCCTACTTGGATGGATGTATTTAGGTCGTCAAATACTTTTTTGATTGCAAAAGGGCCGATCCACACGGAGGCAAGGTTATATTTCTTTGCGGCATTTCTCAATAGAACCATATCTCCTACATGAAATCTGTAATTTTTGAATTTTTGTCATAGAAAACTTTTGATTTTTTCTTTGCGTTTATCAGATTTTCTTTTATTTTAGAATGCATTTTTTGTAGTTTATATTTTATGAAATTGCAATAATCATCGAAATTATATATTGGTTCAGGGTTTTTGGTTAAATTGGTTGGTAAAACTCTATGATAATCGTACAAAGCGTGTATGGGGGAAAATTTGCTGCCGGTGTGTGGTGTGTGGTTCTGTACAAATGCGGCCTCTGCTAGCCATTGGTCCCATGTGTCTGTACTATCGTCAACTAAACTTTGGAGATACTCAATTAGGGGTCCATGTGATTGTTCTAAAGCTCCGTTCGACTGAGGGTGATAAGCAGTTGTTTGCAGTTTTTTAATGTGAAGCATTTAACATAATTTTTTGAATAAATCGCTCGTGAAATTCGCGCCTTGGTCTGTAACTAGGTTTTCAGGAATTGCCAAATACTTTAAGATTATATTTTTATAGAAGCTTTCAGCTACTGTTATTGCTTCGCTGTCCGAAATAGGAAAACAATCCAGCGTTTTTGTTAAGTCGTCCTGGAACGTTAAAATATATTTATTACCTTGTTGTGAAGTTGGGAGAGGACCAACAATGTCTAAGTAAACATTTTCGAACGGTCTACCAGCAGTGTCAGTGATCCTCATTTGTAACTTTAACATTTTTTCTTTCTTGTTGCGTTGACATTTTACACATCTACGTATGTGTGTAGTAATATCTTGAAGCATATTTTCCATGTGTATGTTTTTCGTATGCGGTTGAATGTTTTTTGAACACCGGCGTGTCCTCCTAATGGTGAGTCATGATGGGCCTTTAAAATTGTTTTAATATCTTCAGGATCCGTGAGGACCTCGACTTTGCCTTCGCCTTCTGACTCTGATTCTAATTCTGATTCCGTGTCTGTTGGATTTTTTGGGTCGGAGGTGTTTATATTTATTACGTCGGGTTCTATTATAGGTTCCGCGTTTACAATTTCTGAAACGATTTTATCCTGTTTACTTATTTTAGCAGTTGTTTCTGCTGGATCGTGTGCTTGAATCTTTGCTTGATTCCTGGTTATTACGTTGTTATTTTGTTCTTTTCTGCTTCATTGGAAATGCCATTTTTAAATACTTTCATTCCTTCCAATATGGTTTTGTATGAAAATTTCAACTGATCAGCTGTTTGTACTAATCCCATTCTATATTCACGTAATTCCGTTAGTACTTGTGGTATGAAAAATTCATTGTCCTCGCCTTAATTTAACACATTTAGGGCATTCTCAATTAAAGAAAGAGTTCCTGAGCGACCGATTCCGGCACTATAGTGAACTATTGGCGGTCCAGATTCAGGGTTGAACGCTTTTGAGTTTCTTACTTGTTTAAGAAATAGTAAGAATTCTTCCGTATTTTTGGGTACACCATAATCTGGCCATACAATAAACTGGAATTGTGTTACTTCTCGCTGTTGATTTGTTTCGTTTTCCGTTAATCTAAAAATTCGTTTAATAAAGTTTGGTTGTTTTTCATATGTTAAGTATTCAACTGTAAAACCAACATGTGTTAAGGGTATTATGTGTGATTTTCCAATTTGTTTTGGCCAATACCTGTGACACTTCATTTTATTTTCTTCGATTAATTCGGTTAACATGGTTATTGTGCTTGTGTTATTTTCCCAAATCATTAAACAAAATTGTTCAATAGTTTCCGCTAGGGGTCCTTGAGTTAATATGCAGTTTCGTTTATTATTGCGAAATTTTACCAAATTTGCATTTATGTAGTTAATTTGTCCGCGATTGAAAATTATACGTGAGTGATCATATGGAAGTATATCATTATATCTGTTCCATGGTATATTTTCATTTTAAATGGCTTCCATTGTTGAAAATGCTTTTTGTTTTGTTTTTATTTTAGACAATACTTCAATTTCTGACATTAATAATTTCCAGCCGTCTGTTTTATTTAAATTAGGAAATTCCTTTTCTAAATAATTTTCCTCTAAGTCTTTGGACTCGATTGTTAAAACTTTTGGCGGTTCCATTACTGATTCTGAATTAATGAGGGGAATTCGACTGAGGGCATCGGCGTTTGTGTTATATTTGCCGACTTTGTCTTCTATTTGGTAGTTGTATTCGGAAAGTTTGCGGTGAAAACGCACCAAACGACTTGTGGGATCTTCTACGTTGAACACACCTTTTAATGGTTTATGGTCAGTGTAAACTGTAAATTTTCTACCGTAGAGGTAACAACGGAAATTCTTTGTGGACCATACAATTGCTAGTAATTCTTTTTCGATTGTTGAATAATTTCTTTCAGCTCTGTTTATGGATCTACTTGCATATGCGATTGGTTTGTCTTTTCCAATTTCTCCTTGAGATAGAACGGCACAAATTGCTTCGTTGCTCGCATCTGTAGTTAATTTAAAAGATTGAGAAAAATCAGGGTAAATGAGAAGTGGGGGGGTTATTAAAGATGCTTTTAAATTATTGAATGATATTTCGCATTCCTTCGTCCATTTAAATTTTGAATTTTTCCACAAAAGTTTATTCAACGGTTCCGCTATCTTAGAAAAACTTGGTATGAATTTTCGGTAATAATTTGCGAGGCCTAAGAAGGATTGAACTTGACGTATGGGTTTAGGTACTGGAAAATTCTGAACGCATGTTATTTTTGAGGGGTCAGGTAATGCACCTTCGGCCGAACATTGTTTTCCTAAATAGACTTTCTTTCCGAAGAAAATTGCATTTTCGGGCGGCAGTTTTAGGTTATGTGTTCGTATTTGCATCCAATTTTCTGTTATGATCGAGTAGATTTCTTCCGTCTATGACGATGTCGTCAATGTACACAAAACATAGAAAACCCTGTAAACCTGATAATACATGGTTCATAAGACGTTGAAAAGTTGCTGGCGCTCCCGTGAGCCCGAATGGCATTCGCAAAAAATCATAATGACCAAAGGGGGTGCTGAAGGCTGTCTTAGCTCGGTCTTCTTTATTAACCAAGACTTGATGATATCCACTAGCCAGATCTAGTGTGGTAAAATATCTTGAATGACCCAATTGGTCTAATATGTCCTCAATACGAGGTAAAGGAAAAGCATCGCCGATAGTAATTTGATTCAATTTTCTAAAATCCACCACTACTCTCCATCTTTTTTCTCCGTCTGGACCACTCTTCTTTGGTACTACTAATAGGGGAGAGTTCCAAGGACTTTTGCTTGGAGTTATTATTTCATTTTTGAGCATTTCTTTTACTTGTTCTTGTATTCTATCACGTTGTTTTTCGGGTAGACGATACATTTTTTGATTAACTGGTCCTTGATCTTGTTTTATCGGTATTGTGCGTTCACAAGAGGTCGTATAAGAAAGTTTATCATTTGGTAAATGAAATATATCATTATATTCCTCACAGATTTGTAATATAGAATTTTTTTCCTCTAATATTGCATTTTCATCTAACCTTAAATATTGTTTCAATTCTTGAATTCTATTTTTCTCTTCTATATTTTGGTTTATATTAAATATATATCTCATGTTTTCTTCAGGTGTATTTTCGTTTTCTTTATCTAATTTTAAAATTTGGTATTTGCTAATCGGATGAGTCATAAAGCTAAAAGAGTTGATTTTCTTCTTTGTAAATTGTGTATTGAGGATACAAATCATAATTTTTCCGTCAACTGCTCTGACCCAACAACTTCCCAGGTAAACTCCTTCGCTTAATTCTTTCGATAAGCAGAGTTTATCTTGTTTGAAATTCACTTTTATCTGAACTAATTTTCGTGAGCGCTCTGGTATCTGAATTTCTCTCTGAGTTTCTATTTCACACTCCAGTTCGCTCCTATGGAAATTTTGGTTCAGCAGTGTTTCTCCGTTCCATGAGCCACTTACAATATTAGATTCAGGTACAGGTGTTTCAACCTGTGCCTGGGCGACGTCTATATGGACTATATTCATAGAATCTTTGGATACACTGTTAAAAAATGGTATTCCGAAATTGCGTTCATCAAGTTTTAATTTGGGAAAAATTAATCGTTTGTTGGGACCGTCAATATTACAATTTTGAGACAGAAAATCAAACCATAATATGCCATCACCTGGCACTGGTGTGATTCTTTCTACGATGTGAAATTTTCTTACGTGTGATATTGCGGGTGGGAAATTTGTAAGACATGTACCTAAAGTCTGTCCTGCAGCGAATGCCGTTTGAATAACTGTTTTTTCTTCTTTATTTATTTGTATATTCTCTTTTAATGACGATTTCTTTAATATGCTTATATCTGCTCCTGTATCTATTAATAATTCTGCCGGTCTGTTCGTTACAATTGATAGTGGTACTTTTATTATACATTTATTTTGAGTGATAGGGTTAGTTGGGGGCTGACACCTTGTCTCATTTGTTTGGGGGATAAGGAGACAGCCCTGATCTAGTTTCCCGATGGATTGTTGAGGGATGAATTATTCTTTTCCCATTGTCTTTTGCATAACAGTTGTTGATTTTGTGACCTGATTGTAAACAAAAGTTGCATGTGATTTTTTTTCCTTGGGTTCCCTACCGTCGCCAGTTTCGTTTGAGATCATATCTATTTGATGTGCAGTGTTGGACTGGGGGTGATAATTGTAGGTATCACTTGTGTGTCCATAAACACGACATTGATCGCAATAGGGTGTATTCATGCGAGTTCTACATTCGTTGTAGACGTGACCAAATCGATTGCAAAACCCACATTGTAATTGTTGGTTTGGGGGGGCAATTATAATTATTGTTGTTGGTGTTTCTGTTGTTGTAATTTTGGTTATTGTTATTGTAATTATTGTTATTTCTATTATTGTAATTATTGTTATTATAATTAGTTTCCCTATTTCGTCTATTGTCGTTATAATTATTGTAATTATTGTTATTTTTGTTGTTGTAATCGATATTAAAATTGTTGTTCCTATTATTGTTATTATTTTGGTTTCTATTATTGGTAAAGTTATTGTTATTGTTAAGTCTGTTATTGTAATTGTTTTTGTTATTTCTGCTATTGAAGTTGTTGTTGGTATTTCTGTTGTTGGAATTGTTGCTGTTATTTCTGTTGTTGAAATTGTTGTTATTCCTATTTTTGAAATTGTTATTTCCATCGTGGTTGTTATTTCTACTGTTGTTGTTCCTGTAGAGATTTGGTTCGCTGTTTTGGGGTATCATTATCCCCTAGGAAAAGTTTAATTGATTATTTCCTTCTAAATTATGTGGAAATGGGCTGATAGTGTTGGGTGTCGCTAACCTGAATTGCTTTTCTGATTCTTCGAGGTATTCTGCCTTAGCAGCTAACGCTTTAAAGGCATCATAATCTTCGTGTAAGAAAAATAAACGATGATTTGGGTTCAACATACCCGCTTTAAATAAAAAACATGGCGGTTTCCTCTAAATCTTTTGTTACCGAATCATATCCCTTTGGGTGCCTTTGTAATGCATTGCTTACACATTCGTTTAGGAGGGTTTTCATTCGCCCTGCAAATCCTGTAAATGATTCTCCAGGTAGTCGGCTGGAATTTTGTAATTCATGAAATTTTGCGGCATATGGTCTACGAGGAACTAATTTTGCTAGGATTTCAGATAGAATGCCTGTAAAGCTATCAGTCGATGTATTTGGGAGAGTGCTAGCTGCCCTACCAGGAAATCTGGTGGGGATGAGGGGCACTGAAACTTGGCGTTCCTCCTCGGAGAGGATATTATATACGGCTTTACAACATTCAACGAAAACAGTAATTTCTTCTTTTAATTTCGGACCGATTTCCGCGCTTAAAAGTGGAATCGAATTAAATTCAAATTGACTAACTTTGTTTAAATCTACTGACATATTTTGTTTTGATATTACTAAATTTTGTGGTACTTTAAAAAGTTGCCTTCTTGGGCTGATTTTACCTTTAAGATTTCCTTTTGGTGGTAAATCTGATGTTGATTTGGTGTACTGCCTTCCGCTTCGTAAATGTCCAAGTGTGATGTTCGCTGGTGGCTCAGTTGTTGGTCTAATTATATTTTCTTCAGGAGAGACGTCGTCAAATGAAATGTTGTGTAATTGATGAACTGTGCGGTTAAGGATGTCACTAATGATGTCCGAAGTAGATGCCGATCGAATCATTCGTTGATATCTATCACAACTTTTATTTTTAGGTTCGTTTCTTTCTGACCTTTTTAACGCTTAGCGCCTCAGAAACTACCGTAGCTGCGCCAAATGTTGTGTAATTTTTGTTGATCGCTGAATGATCTTCTCTTTATCTACCTTCAGTCAACTTCAGAAATGTTTCACTTTTCACTGTTCACTTTATCAAGTAATCCCAAACTCAAATTATTCACTTTACACTAGCCTTAGGCTTCTGATCGCGAATATATTTTGAACACTTTTTCTGCTTTGAATGTAGGATCGTGTCTAGAATTAATATCGGGGACTAGAATCAACGAAAACTTTTTATTCGGGTTTGTTTTTTTTTTTAAATAAAACAGAGTTGCATTTAATAATATTATAAATTGTATTTATTTTGAATAAACTTCTCTATTCCTTTCAAATTGTAAAAGAACGTATTGATTCCTATTTTAAACAAATTCCTTTTTAAATTCTTCTTACAATCTTACAAAATAATTTGACCTTTTCTTCAATGAATACTTTTTAACACTTTTGATTTTCCGATACTTATTTCAACAATAGTTTTAGTTTTAACTTATTTCTTCGATTCAACTTTTAATTTTAACCGTTATTTTTAGATCTCTGTTTTTTATCTGATCAACTAATTTTTTTCTTCAGTCTATATTTTAAACAGCACTTTTTACTAATTTGAATTTGACAAAATTTCAACAATACTTGTTTTTTTATCTGACAACTAATTTTTGATCTTTTCTTCAGTGTATATTTTAAACAACGCTTTTTACTACTTTAAATTTGACTTAATTTCAACAATACTTGCTTTTTTATCTGATCAACTAATTTTTCATCTTTTCTTCAGTGTATATTTTAAACAACACCACTATTTTAAATTTGATTTAATTTCAACAATACTTGCTTTTTTATCTAATCAACTAATTTTTGATCTTTTCTTCAGTGTGCATTTTATACAACTCTATTTACTATTTTAAATTTGATATAATTTCAATACAATACTTTTTGTTTAATCAATCTGATCTCCGTTTCTTATTTGATGCATTTTAGGTTTTAATATCGGCTTTTATAGGAAAAAAGCTCTTATTTTGCAAAAGTTCCGTTAGCGGACATGCAATTGAAACCATTAATTGATTTTGCAATATCATCTGAACGATCAATTTTAAAAATTGATACTTTTGATTTCGAATTATAGGTTCATGGTCCTTTGAGTGTCTTGTCCGTTAAAATTGTACGGTAAGCTTTCTTTCTGTGTACTAAACAATTTGCGTACTTTGAACCTATAAATTTTCCGTTACAAATTGCATGGTAAACGTTTTCTGCGTACCAAACAATTTGCGTACATTAAACTTATAAATTTTCCGTTGCAAATTGCATGGCATGCTTTTTCTTAGTGTACTTTTTTTTATTTAAAACCGATTTATTTTGTTACGCCTAAAAGTATATTCTTGTTTTCCTATATTTATTTCTGGTATTTGGAGGGATGTATGTTAAGTTTTCGCGTTAGTTTTGGATCTTTAGCACAAATTTCACTTTGTTAGTTTGCTGGATCCTCAACGCAAATTACAATACACCAACATTCCACTCAGTTGGCATTACTTCCTCAATCCATGTTTCCGTCATTACACGATGGAGTTGTGTGATAAGACTGTCACCCTCTTGCTTATACAGCTCTGCTAGTATGGCGTCACTACCTGGTGTTTTATTGTTTTTTAGTTTTTGAAAGCATTTTGAACTTCATGAAACGTGGGGGAACCAATTCTACGCTACTGCTTCTATTGGTGACGAGTCGGATTGTGCCAACGTGGCTCAACTGGCACTCAGAAGGTCTTTAAAGTAGTTCGCCCATCTGTTCAACACTGCAGATTTCTCATTTAAAATCATTCCAGTGCTATCCTTACACATAGTGGTTCTAGGTTTAAAATCTTTTCGCATGTTATTAACTTTCTGATAGAATTTTCGGGTTTCGTTAAGATCACGTGGCACCTACAGCTCTTCGAGCGTTCTAACTTCATAATTTTACTTCTAAGCTTTGTGCAATTGTTTTTCTTTTTCCTTAGCTGTCTGTACTTCTCGAAAGACGCACGAATTCGGTGTCTTTGTTGTATAATTAAATACGCATCATTATTTCGTCCCGTAGCTTCATCACATTCGCTATCGAACCAACCGTTGTCCCTGTGCGCTCTTTCGTATCCCAGAATGCTTTCATCTCCAGTAATAAGAACGTATTTGCACTTTGCCCACCTCTGTTTATAATACATTCCTTTGTAGGGTTTTGGGATGTACTAAATGTGTGTGTACATACGGTGAAAACCTTTGTGATTCACCATCTCTCTTTAATGCCACAATATTATATTTCCTGGTTCGTATGCCCCTGATTTTTTTACCATTGGAGATTCTAGATCTGAATCTTGTACATAACAGGTAATGATCAGAACCTATATTTGCCCCCCTCTTCGTTTTCATATCGACGAATGTCGTCCATCTATAAGCACATGGTCTATTGGGTTCAGCGTCACTCCATCAGTGGACATACAGGTAGATTTGTGGATGTGCTTGCTATAAAATATTGTGTTACTTACTATCATATTTCAAGAGACTGCAAAGTTTACCATTCGATTTCAATTTTCATTGGTTTCGTTATGCAAACTAGACATTCCTATGCATTGAGGATAACATAGTTCTGCCCCCACTTTCGCATTCATGTCACCTATCATTATCTTCACGTCATTTGACGGACATCTGTGATAAGCTGATTCTAGCGTATCATAGAAACTGTCTTGCCCTTCATTAGTTTTTTCTTCAGTTGCCGCATTTGCATTTATAATACTGATATTGAAGAATTTACTCTTAAGCCTTAAGATGTTTACGTTGGTGTTAGAGGTTTAAATCCAATTACTAAATGTTTAATTTTATCTGCGACTAAGAATCCTACAACAAATATGTGTTTATTTTCGCGACAACTGTAATACACATCGTAATCTTTCTTTTGCATAATTCCTTTTCCAAGCCAGCGTATCTCCTGTGATATCTGCTTTATATTTCGCCAGCTGGTTAGGAAGGGATCTTTAGTCCCCTGCTATGTACAAAGGTCTTACGCTCTACGAGCATATTCTTAAATCTTTGCCCTTTTTACGTTGCTTAGGTCGTATCCATGAATTCAATCCATTCCGAGGCAATTCTTGAGAATTCGTAACAAGTTGTTTTCCGGGTGAGGACGTTAGCCTCACGCCAACCCCTGTAGGAGGAGCACAGCACTAACTGGTTAGCCAAAATAACTACAACAGTTATTTTGTTACAGGCGGCCACCACGAGGAGGTAAAGCAAGCACGTGGTAGGTTATTGACAGTTACGGCACTGTGCGCCATCCATGTGGAGCAGAGACCGGTCAGCGCTTTCCCCTTCATTCCTTACCTTGCATATGAGAACGTTATAATTCTCATTGACATTAGGCGCGCAACTATTCCATTGAACTCGTGGACACTAGGATTTCTGTTATTTCCGGCTTTTGCCCGAATTTGCGAAAACATATTCTCTAATGGATCCTGATTTAGTCGAGATGGTAAGATAAACTTAATTTTCAAATATTTGTCCGAAAATATGTCTGTACTTAAATTCAAAATACCATTCATTGTAAGATATAATCCATCAAGACAATAGTTTTTTTTGCAGTGAGACATAATTTCGTAAGATATTCTTTGAATTCATTTAAATAATTCAATTTGGTACCACTTTTGGTTAATGGCTTCCGATATGGATTTTTTTCCTCGCAATTACGACTATTTAGGCAGTCGAAAACTCTGTCAAAACTACGAGCGAATTTACTCGTTGCTGCTGCATATAATTTCATCGTTTGTGGAAAGGAGTTATTTTCTAATAATGCATCTATTGCGTCTGTCATACTATTGCTCAAGAATTGAGCTGCAAGTCTCACATTCATTTTATCAAAAGTCCCTGGTTCAACATGTTGTTCTTGTTATCTTTGGACACAACCTATATTTTTTTGATTTTTCGTCTATACTATAAACACTTTTATAACTTCTCAACTCGCAGGTCCGTCAGGAGTCACAATGGTGCAAATTTGAGTGTATTTCTTATATCTATATAATATTTGTGGAATTTTGTCTGTATGTACCGAGTTGGCTCCTAAACAGCTGGGCGGAAGTCGGTGAAACATATCTCCACTGATTCTTTGTTCCAGCGCGCTGGTTATAGGTTACTTTGATTTTTGATAGGGAAGTTGCAAGAAGGGAAAATTATAAAAACTTCCCCAATAGTAGTCGAATTTTCTTCAAACTTTGAATGTATATTCAGAATAGGCCAACTGACAAAATGATGTATATCTCCACTGGGTGTGGGGTTGAGGGGGTTGGACCATATGTTTGTTCCGCGCCCAGATAGGTTTATATTAAATTTTATTCGAATAGGGAGCACTGCGGTCAAACTCAAGAACGGCTGGACATATTGACACCATAGTTGGACCATATGTTGGTTCCGGGCGGAGCTCAGTTTGTATTAAATTTTATCCCGGTAGGTGTCGCTGCGGTCAAGAAATTTCAATTTTTCCCATTTTTGTTAATATAAAAAATGCCGAGGCATTTGAGGGGAGGAAACATCAGTAAATACTCGAAATGTACGAATTGTCGGGAAGGCTTATGCAAATTTTAAGACAGAGCAACGTTTGCAAAGTAATCAGAAAATGTTGAATTACTCAATTGCAACGCATGCTCAACAAAGTCATGAAGAAAACCCGAACAACGTCGGGTATTCTGCTAGTTATTTAATAAATGAGGAGGATCGTAAAATGCAATTATTTTCTTCTCATTATAATAGAAATATGGCTTCTCTTTATTAATATCTAACAGCATATAGCATTTTTGATTATTCATACCTCGACCGCATACTACATCTCTAACCGTAAGCATACTTTCATATTAGCCTCCAATTTTGGTTTTAAAATGGCACCATCAATGCTGTTCTCAGAAACAAAATTATATAATAATATAATAATAATTATATATTTCCAGTTAGAAAACAAGCCCCTGATCATAAAAACGCATGTTTGTTTTCCTAGTAATAATTTCCTATCATTTTTATCTAAATGTACCAACCCATCATGAGATGTACAAGATTGTAAACTAAATCTTTTCTGATTGATATTTCATTAAATAATAACACTGCCTGCTTACACTTTATGTCCATTTTATTAACTAATTTTGCCAAATTCTTTATCAAAAGATCATTAAAGTCTGGTTGAAGTCGTTTTGCAGGACTCCACTTATATATAGCTGACTGACTAGGTAAGTGAAGACTTAAATCATCAGGCAAGAAATTATAACATGATGCAGACTTATAATTGACATTTTCAGGCAAATATTTTTGGATATCATTATGGCTATTCTTTTCAGCTATAGGCATTTTACAAATTACTTTGCTATTTAAGGTTAGGCTATGTAACGAGTTGATATGAGCATCAATAGACTTGTTTTCTTTCAGTGGCTTTATCTTTTCTGACAGCATTTCCTTTTCTTTCTGTAATCCAATGAATTCATCAAAAAAAGTTTCAGCATTCTTTTTATAAAATTCCAATTTTTTTGTGTCCTCCTACATTGACTACAAAAGAGATTGTCTTCGACGGAATCAGAAATTCTTCGCCTTGAATTCGACGGAGACTTAAGACAGTTCAGCTCAGTTAAGCTAATACCACTTTCTTTATGAAGAGCATTATTTATGGGAGCAGGCCTATTGTATGTTTTCTTTCGTATCAACACTGATGGTGGAACTTCGTCTAAACTATTATCGTTAAATTTGATCTTTCGAATTATAATCTACATCACTACATAGTGATATTTTATTTAAAACAGTGTCGTTCAACTTTTCAATAGGTTTAAATGTAGGATAAGTACCAGCCACAGGCTTTTGTTTTCCTACATGTTCGGGATTAAAATATTTGACGCAAATAAACTTATTTTTCGTATTACAATTTTCTTCCAAACGACAAATACTAATCCATTGTTGCCTTAATTTTCAATCCTTTTGTAAGGCAAAAAATTTCCCTTTGCCAAAACTTTTACATTTTTCCATACAAAATTTTTATATTTTTTTCTTTCTAGCTTGGAGTTTAAAAAAATTTTTCATTTCCTCCGTCCCCAAAAAAAGAGTAGGTATCGTTCCTCCGATTAATTTTCTTCTATCGAGAAATTGTTTCTCAAAGTGACGACTACAGATTCGCACAATTAGTTCTATCATGGAAAACGCCGTCAGACAAATGAGTGCCTATCACTCGTTTTCTGATCATTGAATACGTTCGAAAGGAATCGTGAAACATGTGAATCATTCCCCTGATTTTTGAATGCGTGCAATTGTGAATCATAAAACAAAATTTTAAGTTTTTCTTACTCAAATACGCGATGAAATTGTCGCGTATTTGAGGAAGAAAAACAGAAAGCAAAATGTAAGTTTTTTCCTTTTTGAAAACTTCTCACTTCAAAACGACAATAAAAGTAAATACGAAAATTGAAGTTTGACTTATCATTTTATTCGTCAAAATTTACCAAAGACACAAAAAGTACTTAAAGAACGATTCGTTAAACGCCGTACACAATGATACCAGTTTCAAATTCACGTGAATCGAATGAGTGAAGGGAATCTCAAATACGGCGTTTTCCATGATAGACCTAAATAGTTTTTTTGCAGTATTCTGGACTTAGTTGCAAATTATGGCACCATTTTACAAACAAATTTATATCTTTCGGAAAACGAAAGAAAGTAACATTTGATGAAAAATGTTTCCCACTGCAACCAGACACACAACATCTGAAGAAAGTCTTTTTTTTGTTAGCCTTGAAAAAGGCTGTTAGTTTTAAATTAAAAGGATCACTCATTTTTTTACTCTTTTCTAAAGACAACTTGAACGCAAGAAGTATACGATTAGATTGAGAAACTGGCAGAAAAAATATAATACATTCAATATTATCAAATTATGCACACAATCGAACATACAAAATATTGTTTTTCCAAAATACATTTTAATTCTAAAATCAGAATAGCAAAAAACCAACACCAAAATAAACCAATTGATGCCATTCATATTTCTCCATACGATATATTCAAAGCCACAAATTCCTTATATGCGCATATGAATTGAACAAAATTTTCTCTACCATCAAATGTGTTAATTCTAAAATTAGAAAAAAAACCCAACAAGCAAATATACTCATCCACAGCGTTCATAAGATGAATGAAATCGCAGCTTAAATTCCTTATCCAGTACAAAAAACAAAGGTTAAGAACGAAATGTAAAAATAAGAACGAATTCTCCTCGTATATTTTTCCTCATATTTCATTTAGTTTTTAAGTGGAAATTTGTGGGCAGAAGCAATTTTACAGATCCTTCCTTATTAACGGCTTTGGTTGTGGTATTTTTGGTTTCAATGTAAGACTCGCTAACTTCTTCCATGTGGTCAAAGTACAAGTATTCTTCCATAAACTTCACGCATTTGATATGTAGGTCTGAGCTTTGCCGAAATATTTTTTCCAATTGCAACAAAAGAATGAAAGCACTTGGTTTAGAGTTCAGAATTCCTGGTAAACCTTCTCCTTTGAAAGGCAATCTGACGATGTATCAGCCGTCATCATTTCTTGTATGAGTTCCTGCATATTGTTTCTCACTGTTGTATGGTGATAATCCAGAGTAAGAAATCTGAAATCTTTATAAAATAGGGCTTTCTATACAACCAAATCACTGGCTGAAATTTTTCCACTTAATTCACGAAAGCAAGAAATAAAAACGAAAATTTATTCAAATGTTGACTTTGAAATACTTTTATTTTATTAGATTAAAAAATTAAATATAAAAATATTGATAAAAACTATATTATATAAAAAAAAAATATTATGAAAAAAACTATTAATTTTTGAAGGAAAAAAATCTACTTTTTTTTTAACAAAAGATTCGCGTTGAATACTTTCGTCCGTTTCTTTTATTATTTTGTAAAGAACTAAGTAAGTATTTTATTTAAAATTCCTTTATATTTTGAATTTTAACTGTTCAAAATATATACACATGCAACTTAAGAAAGAAATTCTACAGAACAGCATTGCCTCAAACCACTGCACGAATGTTGTTCACCTAACAAAAAAACGCCATCTTTATGTGCAAGATATTTTCTTTGATGTTACGATCTGTCAAACTAAAAGTAAATAAACATTGATCAGTGATCATAATAAAATTTAAGGAGTTATTTGGTTTATTCTCCTTATCCATCGCAGATATCTCAGGTGAGTCTCGTTCCAATGAATTTTGGTATTTTATCCTTTACTAATTCAATTTGTCCTAGATTTTAGGTCCGCTATTCAACATTCTCCGCCACCTTGACCCAGTCAAATATGGGTCAATACAAACAAAATATTTGCGGTACATATGCATTGACTATTGCGGCATTTCCTCCTTGCAATAATGAAAGCATGTCGGGAACGAGGAGTTTTTTGGCGCTCCTTCTCGCCAATTTGTAGGAATAGGTGAAATGAACAAACAGGAATAAGGTATATAATGTGAGATATAAACAAAATTCAACATCTTAAGATTATGCAACAAAAATTAAAATTATTTATTTTTTTAGGTAACAACATACATCTAATATTCTTTTATGTGCTTTCGTTTACTTTGTTTGATGTGCATAATTCGTTGTCTATGATAGGTAAAAGGCATAATTTGACAATCGGTCTTTTAATTATGTTATGCTCTGTTCTAATAGTAGCCACTCTTACTAGGTCATCCTTTCCAGGATGAGTTTCTACGATTCGACCCAATTTCCAGTATAAAGGTGGTAATCTTTCATCTTTGACAAGTATCAATTGTCCTACCTTTATGTTGGATTGTTGTGACAGCCATTTTGGACGTTGTTGTAAGCGAGTCAAATATTCATGACTCCATCTCTGCCAAAAATTCTCTGCTAATTGTTGTTGATACTTCCAACGTGTTAAACAATTTATCTTTTCATTTATTATGGATGGCCCTGGTACAGTGAGTAAATCTCGTCCTATTAAAAAATGGGCTGGAGTTAAAGCGTTCAAATCGTTTGGATCACTGCTGATTTCGGTCAATGGTCTCGAATTGAGACAAGCTTCAATTTGTGTCAGTACTGTGTAGAATTCTTCAAACGTCAAAGTTGTTGTCTTTAAAGTACGACACAAGTGGTATTTGACTGACTTAACTCCAGCTTCCCATAAACCTCCAAAATGAGGTGATGACGGCGGAATGAAATGCCAGTTGACCCTTTGTTCTGTTAATTTCGTAGCTACTTCTTCTGTGATTTGTTTAAGAGCAATCTGTAAATCTTTTGATAATGCATTATTTGCTCCAACAAAATTAGTTCCGCAATCACTGTAGATATCTGTACATAGTCCTCTTCGGCTCGTGAATCGCCTAAACGCAGCGATATAACTTTCTGTAGATAAATCTGACACTACCTCTAAATGTATAGCTTTCACTGCCAAACAAACAAAAACTGCTACGTAACCCTTATATGAACGAGTACCTCTACCTTTCGACACACGAATTTGGAAAGGACCACAATAATCAACACCAGTATGAGTGAATGGGTGTGTAATGCTTACTCTTGGTGTCGGTAGATTGCCAAATAATTGCTTCATGGTTTGTGTTTTGAAGCGATAACATGTTGTGCATCTATGTAGTTCGAATCTTATCGCGTTCCGTGCATTTATTAGCCACTATTTCTGTCTTATGACAGATATCACCAACTGCGTTCCTCCATGTAAACTTCTCTTATGTGCGTCTCGAATTATTAGAGTTACAAAATGATTTTTATCTGGAAGAATTATAGGATGGATTTCATCATAGCTTAATATCGAGTTTTGTAAACGGCCTCCAACTCTTAACAGTCCATTGGCGTCTAGTATTGGATGTAAATTGATCAATCTGCTGCGGTTGTCGATAGGTTTTTTGTTTCTGAGACAATTTTCTTCATTGGTAAATTCTTTTCTCTGAACAATTGCGATGATACTATTGTGTGCTTCCTCTAGTTCAACGGATGTTAAGTTGCCTCTAATGCTTCTCCTTGATCGACAAATGTATATGAATCGACGACAATATGCTATCACCCGAATGAGCCGTGTCATCGAGGAAAATTTATCTATGACGTCGTAAATATCAGCTTCATTGAGTGCATGGTTGACACTTATTTTCTTAGTTTCTATGTCAACTTCTGTAATTTCCTTCTGGCTTGGCCACTTTTCTCTCGGTTCCTTTAGCCACGTAGGTCCGTTCCACCAAATATCGCATTTAATTATCTCGGCTGTTGTCAGACCTCTAGAGGCACAATCTGCAGGATTATGCTTCGAAGGTACATGTCTCCAGCGCGTATTTCCTAGTATTTCATGTATTTGAGTGACTCGATTTGCTACAAACGTTTTCCATTTCGATGGATGTCCTCGCAACCAAGATATTACAATTTCGGAATCCGTCCATACTATTGTCTCATTGATATCGATTTGTAATGATTGTTGCGATTGTTTAATCAATTTAGCCAATAATGCAGCGCCGCACAGTTCTAGGCGTGGTAACGAAATTGTTTTTATTGGTGCTACCTTGGTTTTTGCTGTCAACAACTGTGAATATGTTATACCTTCTTCATCTGTAGTCACCAAATATAATACTGCTGCATACGCCTTGGTAGATGCATCTGAAAAACCATGCAGACAACTCTTTGTTTGGGAATTTGTATGTACCCATCGTGGTAAATTTGTTTTTTCGACTAGATTTAGATTTTTACTAAATTGTTCCCAAAATGTCTTCAGATGTGATGGCAACCGGTCATCCCAATCTAAACCCTCAAGCCACAGAGTTTGTAAAAATATTTTTGCTGAGATAATGATCGGTGCTAGCCATCCCAATGGATCGTATAGTCGTGCAATGTCGCCTAATACTTTTCTTTTGCTATAATCAGGAGAACCTTTGTCGATATTCACTTTGTAGCTGAAATAATCTAAATTTGGATACCAATGAATGCCAAGAGCCTTAATGCACTGATTTTCTAATACATGTGACGACTCGACATTTCGAAATTCTTTTGGAACTGCCTTCAAAAGTTTGTCATCATTTGCAGACCACTTTCTTAGTTTGAGACCTCCTGATTCCAATAATTGAATTAAATCTTTTTGTAGCTTCATAGCTCCTTCAATTGAATCACTGCCAGACAGAAGATCGTCAACGTAAAAATCTCTTAATACTGTGTTTGCTGCTTCTGGATATCTGGTGATTTCATCCTTTGCCAATTGCTGTAATGTCCTAATAGCTAAATACGGTGCACAAGTGACCCCAAATGTTACTGTTGTAAGATTATAATCTTTGATGATATTAGACTTAGAATTTCGCCATACAATTCTCTGGTATTCTTGATCAGATGGTTGAATTCTAATTTGACGATACATTTTCTCAATGTCTGAGGTGAAAGCATATTTATGTCGTCTCCAACGTAGCAAGATTGAAGAAAGATCATCTTGTTTGGTAGGACCTGTGTGAAGAGAATCATTTAAAGACATACCACTCGTAATTTTTCTAGATGCATCAAAAACCACCCGAAATTTTGTACTGGAACTTGATTCTTTTCTGACTGCATGATGTGGTAAATAACTGCATGTGATGTACGATGATCCATTTCTGTCCATAAGATTATCGTCTTCGGAATTCTTGGCTTCAATCATATGTCCTAATTGCATGTATTCTGATATACATTTTGAATATTCCTTAAAGAATTCGGGTTCTTTGTCGAATCGTTTCTCCATTTGGATCAACCTTCCAATTGCGATATCTCGTGACTTTCCTAATCCTCTTTTTGAAGGTTCATGTATGAACGGTAAATTAACTTGATAACGCCCATCGTCCATTCGTATATGATTCCTTTCAAAGTTATTTTCACATATTTCGTCTTCTGGTTTTTTAGGAATTGTTGTGATGAGTTCTTCAATTTCCCAAAAACGTTTCAGTTGCTTTTCTATTTCAAGTGATGCATGATGAGTGATTATCCCCCTTGAAAAATTTGACGAATCATCAGGAACTTCACCAGATATTATCCATCCAAATACAGTTTCTTGTGCAATTGGTTCGCCTTCACAACCCTTTCTAAGACCCGAACTAATAATTTTGCTATACACTTCAGCTCCTAAAATTATATCAATTTTACCTGGTATATTGTAAGATGGGTCTGCCAAGTTTAATTCCTGAAGATGTTGACATTCTTTCAATGTTACTGTTTGATTGGGCAACCAATTCGTCAAATTTTTTAAGATGTACGCTTTTACGTTGATGTTGTGGTTTTTGCCATCTCTCGTATGCAAATTCAAGTTAACGCAACCCTTTATACTACCAGCATTGCATCCACCCACTCCTGTGACGTTAGCCCTTATCATCTGTCTTTTCAATCTTAATTTCTGCGTGATTGCTTCAGAGACAAAAGATGCTTGAGATCCTTGGTCGATTAAAGCTCTGAGAACTAACTGATTTCCATTTTCAGTTACCACTTTAACTAGTGCTATACGAAGAAGAACTTGTTTGTTTCTAAAAATTTGACTGCTAAGCGAATTCATGTTGAATGGTTTTGCTTGAGCATCTAGTTGTTGATTTGTTGTTGATGTGGATGGACGATTTTTATTTGTGTTTGCAGTTACTCGTGGTGTATGACCATTACCGTTGTTTGTTGGTTGTTGCATTACATGTAGTAAAGAATGGTGACGCTTCTTACAGTGAAAACAATTCATCTTGCTAGGACAATTAGATACCATGTGTCCTCTTCCTAAACAATTGATGCACAAACCATGAGTTTTCACTTTATTCATTTTTGATTGATAATCCAATGCAACAAATTTTGGACAATTTCTTATGTGATGAGGTTCTGAACACAGAAAACAATATAAAACCGTATCAGAATGAAATGATTGCATTGACCTATTCGACCCCTTTTCAGTTAATGACGTGTTTCTGGATTCTCGAGAGAAATTCTTTGCTTTGTTGCTGATTGCTTCTAATACTCGAAACCGTGTCTCAAGAAATTCTTTGAATTCTTCTAATTTTGGAAATTCAGTGCTACCCCCCAGTTTCTCTTCCCAATGTTTATGCGTTTCAATTGGAAATTTCTGCACAATTATATAAATAATAATGGCATCCCAATCTTTAATGTTGATTCCAAAATTCTGAAGAGCTTGTAGGCTTTCAAATGTAGTGTCAAGAATACGTTTCATACCGTCAGCCGTTTCTACAGTAAGATTGGGTTGGTTCAATAAATTTTTCAATTGCGAATTCACTAACATTCGTTTGTTTTCGTATCGTTGGACTAGAAGATTCCAAGCAGGTTCATAGTTTTGCTCGGAAACAACATGATGTTTTAAAAGATGCTCTGCTTGGCCTGTTACGCTAGTTTTTAAATAATGTAATTTTTGGACCGAAGGTATACGATGATTATCATGTATTAATGATTTGAACAAATCGTGGAATGATGTCCACGATGAATAATCACCCGAAAATTTTGGCAGAGATATGCGTGGAAGTTGTAATTCTTCCCTTGGTGCCGAAAAATTATTTTGCGTTAAATCAGTTTTTTTTGGTTCAGATTGTGGCACTTGAAATCTTGCATTATTATCATCTTGTATTTTACATAAGCAAGTAATAAATACTTCTTCAAATTTAGAAAACACATCATTTTTAAAATATGTATTTTCAGCAGTGTCTTTTTCATCGAAGAGAAGCAACCTATCATGACGTAGTTTAAATTCATTCCAATAACCATTAAATTGAGTTATTCGGAATTCGAAATAAGATGGAGTATTCTTTCGTTCTTTCCCGTCCTTTTTATAATTATCGAACGATTTCTTCATGGTTTGATATGTATTTGTTTATTGCTTTACTAATTCCTCCATTTTTTTTTTGTTATTTTGATTTAATTAAACTCGGCACACAAAATTAATTATAATATTGTAATATATATTTTTTTTTTTTTTGATAATAAACAAGAATTCTTTAGAATAAAACAATATGTTTAAAAAATTTATTCAAAATAAATAAAATATACAAATGAAAAAAGCAATATATCTCACAAAATAAGGATTATATCAAAAGGACTTACCCAGGAGCACCAACTGTTTACTTCACTGTTAATTACTTTGTTTTTTAGAAAATAATTGTTAGATTTAGAAAAATTCTTAAAGTTTTGCCCGTTAAATTCTAACGTAAGATTTTTTAATAAAGACGCTCAATTCTCTTTTCTTTTTGTTAATTCCTAATACCGCACTTTGTATCTGTTAAATTCTACTGTAATTTTTTCACAAAGGACCGATTCCTTTCTTTCTTTTAACTGTTTTTCCGTTAAGTTAAACAAATTGAAAATTCTGTTAATTTTAACAAAGGATTTTCCTTTTCTTGGATTTAAATTCGCTTAACACTTTTCTTATCTGGATTAACCAATATCTATGTTTCCTTTTTTAACACCTTATGAAAAATCCAGCTCGAAGGACCAAATGTTGTATGGTGATAATCCAGAGTAAGAAATCTGAAATCTTTATAAAATAGGGCTTTCTATACAACCAAATCACTGGCTGAAATTTTTCCACTTAATTCACGAAAGCAAGAAATAAAAACGAAAATTTATTCAAATGTTGACTTTGAAATACTTTTATTTTATTAGATTAAAAAATTAAATATAAAAATATTGATAAAAACTATATTATATAAAAAAAAAAAATATTATGAAAAAAACTATTAATTTTTGAAGGAAAAAAATCTACTTTTTTTTTTAACAAAAGATTCGCGTTGAATACTTTCGTCCGTTTCTTTTATTATTTTGTAAAGAACTAAGTAAGTATTTTATTTTAAATTCCTTTATATTTTGAATTTTAACTGTTCAAAATATATACACATGCAACTTAAGAAAGAAATTCTACAGAACAGCATTGCCTCAAACCACTGCACGAATGTTGTTCACCTAACAAAAAAACGCCATCTTTATGTGCAAGATATTTTCTTTGATGTTACGATCTGTCAAACTAAAAGTAAATAAACATTGATCAGTGATCATAATAAAATTTAAGGAGTTATTTGGTTTATTCTCCTTATCCATCGCAGATATCTCAGGTGAGTCTCGTTCCAATGAATTTTGGTATTTTATCCTTTACTAATTCAATTTGTCCTAGATTTTAGGTCCGCTATTCAACACTCACAATATTCTTCATCAGGACTAAGCTTACGCTTTGATGAGACGTTTTGAACCTCCCAGAACTGTCGTTACAGAAATTTCCAATTGTCATCAGTTACAGAAGAAATCTTGACGTGAAACGAAGATTGATGTCGTCTTCTGGTGAAGACTTGGCCTTATAATAGTGATGTTTCTTCTGGTAAGGGTGTCCCAGTAGGTCCCTTAATAACACCTTCCTTTATAATATCAGCATAAATATGTGAACCGGTGTTGCTTGTATGTTAGGAATTTGTTTGCTGTATCAAACAAATTTCCCAACATTGTGATCCTTTGTTAAAAGGCATATAACTGACTGGTATTAGTTAAATTTAGTGGCATTAGAGCCGAAAGTAACCAAGAAAAGGTACACCTAGCTTTTTTGCTCCAACTAGCTCGTCGGAGTGAAGTGGGCGGTTACCTTCTACCACTAATCACGGTGTTACACAAAGTTTCATGTGTAGCATGATTTGTGCTGACGGAAATTCTGGAGAAGTGGGTTTATTACGTCCACGCCATTTCATGTCATCAGCGGGTATCTAAAAAGAGGTAAAACTGATTTTAATAAAACTTGGAGATTTAGGTGAGCTAAAAGTTCAAACAAGGGTTACCAGATAAAGGAAAGAGAGAAATCAATTAAATGATTACAAAACCCTCAACGGACAACGGACGGCTTGATCTATGGCGTGTGACGTCGGTGCTGTCATCGGAGGGGGTGGACCGAAGATATTGTTCACCCCTGGGCTAAATTTATCCCACCCATGGAGTCCAATAAAACAGGACTCCCCATGACCCTGTTTTGCCCATAAAATAAACATGGTTCCTTTACTCACATTTGGTGGACACACCCTACCACGCTACTCTCACCCTACTCGCCTCCCGCACACTAGGCAATTCAGCACATCATTTTTAAAAATTAAAAGGAAAGCCAACTCCAGGGGTGCAAAACCCAACACATTCCAAATCAAATTATGGAAATAAAAATATCAAAAAAAAACCAACAAATACGTCATCCGAAAGACATTTTTTAATTTTTAAAAATTATTTATAGTGAAACCAAAAAAATTAGATAAAAATATTATCAAGAGCAAATTAGGAAAATTATATATATAATTACTAAAAATATTAATAAAAATTAATAAAAAAGGAACTTACGGCTGTTTCGTTAAGGCCTCCACGTAACACTCTGGCCTAAACACGAAATAAACTATAAAAAAAACTAAAAAACTAATAAAAACCAAAAAAAAGACAATTAAAAAAAACTAAATTTATGTTGAGTAGGTTGCAAGCGCTCCTCTTTTGTATGTTGGTTGGTTATTTTGTTGGATTTGTCTTCTTCATATTTCTTCTCGTGTTATTTGTTTATACGTTTTTATAAGTTTTATGTTATATTTATTGCATGTAATATTTCAGATTTTAAATTAAATTTAATGTTTTATGTTTTATGTTTTTAAATTAATTTATATATTTTGTTTTGTTTTTAAAATTATATGTTTTCGTTTGTTTTTATGTTATTAACACCATGAATTTTTTTATTTTTTTTAAGTTTCACCAATTTCTTAGTTATAGATTAATTTTCAAATTTTATCCAACCAAAAGTTTCTTGTGATTCACCAAATTTACGAACATGATTTCAATTATTGGTGATTTATCATATTGAATTTTATTCATAACGATATTATTGAAACGATATATTGTTGAATAAATTTACTCTTTTATGTTTCATTTTATTATATGTATGTTTATAGGTTGTTAAACTGTTCCGCATTTATCTGCACTTAGGATAAAAATACAAAAAAATCAAAACTTAAAAAAACTACTAATAAAATTATAACTTTAACAAAAAAAATCAAACTTCTACTTAAAATCAACATCTTCAAATTCCAGAAAAAAGTCTAAAAAGAAAAATCTTATCTTTTAAAATGAAACAAAAAAAACTCTAAGATAAACTCAAGAAAGAAAACCCACCAGTCCCATCAGATTTTGTTCGTCCGTTCCTTTTCAAAAAAAAATGCGAAGTCCCCGTTTTTCTCGCCCACAAGAAAAAAATCAAAATGCAGTGGAGGAAGCATTGCACGGCACATGTTACACAAGTCCACTAACAACTGCATGCGGGGGTTTTCTAAATAATTGCAGACGTTGAACTGCATCTTCTGTTTTAAGCGATGCTTCAGACCCTTGATCTATTAGAGCTCGTAAAACTGCTATCCCGCCTTTTGGTGCATAAATGTGGATCAATAATACAGTTTTAGAACACATATCCTTGGTAAAAGGAGAAGCAAAATGGATCGTATCACGAATCACGTCATTGTGAGTTGAGTTTACATTTGATAGCTGAGAATTTTGACTCAGTGTGACATTTAAAAAAATTACCAAATTCGAATTGTCTTGACTAACTCGTGGACCTGCTTGAAATTGATGTGATTCATTTTGGTTTAATGCACGATCAAAATGCAAAAGCGTGTTATGTCGTTTATTGCATTTCTGACAATTCATCGGGTTTTTACAATCTTGTGAAGAGTGAGACAGTGCCAAACAATTGAGACATCTTTGATGTTTTTTTATGAAATCATGTCGATCCTTCATCGTCATATTAAGAAATTTTGTACAATTTCGTAATCGGTGATCATCTGAACAGATCGGGCACTTGGTTGTGGTCACGGCCACTTGAGAACATTTTACAGGTGGCTTCTTATTTCCACGCACATTTTTATCAATTGGAGCCTTTGTTGTATTTTAAGCTGCAATTGCTTCTAAAGTACGAAATCTGCTTTCTAAAAAAGCGTTCAATTCTTCTATTGTAAGCAAGCATCAACTCTCGCGCTCAGTAAAAGTTCCCAATGAGAAATAGTTTCTCTGCTTAATTTTTTGACCAGGAATTGAAATTCGTGGTAATTCTAATTCAGAATTTTCACTATCATCTTTTTTATTGTCTGAATTATGACTTCCAGAAGGTTCTTTAAATAGTTTTACTTACTTACTTAATTCCATTTTTTCATGTCATTCACTTAATGATACAACGCGGAAACACAAATATTGGTTATAAAACACACAAAAAGAAGGAAACTCAATATTCTAACAATATTGAGAAATAGTATATAATTCTACAATAAAAATATATACTTCATTTACCGGTTTCATGCTCTGGTAGCATGCTCCGACCGCAATTTTTATTAATAATGGTGGTGTACTTGTCGTCACTAAACTTTTACACTACAAACACTATATTTGCTTCAATTAGTTATTTTTGTAATTTTTGTAAACTTGCACTTGGTCCACAAAACACATCCGGCTCGAAAGACCAAGGTTTAATCTTGAAAGGATTTATTGTAATAAAACACAAAATGTTTGACAAATATAATGTAAAATTTATTGTCACAAATTTTTTAACACAAAAAATTACTACGAAAATTACGGCGAGCAATGCACGGTTTCAATGTTGACGAAACACTGACTAAAAAACCTTTTACAAAATTAATAATTATAATTCTGCCGAATGGCGAAAAGTACAAAAAAATTACAGGTGCGTGCATTGTCCTAAATCAAATTGTTTTTTTTTATTCCCCGGATGAAAAATATCATATTAAATTATTCAAAATTAAAATTCGTTAATTAATCAAAATTAAAGCAAATACGATTTAACTTAATTTAATTTCTTTATTCATTCACTGGATGCAAATCTTTATTTCAATTTAAGATCAGGTGAACGAATTTTTTAATTTTACAACTAAGCAATATTATTTAAAACAAAAAAAAACATATTTCGACTATAACTACCATATATTTCACATAGCGTTTCCTTCTTGGTATTTTTTTTGATAGGCGTTCTTCGGAATAACTTAGTGTTCTCTTATTGGTATTATTTTCTTATAGGAATTTTTCAGAGTAGCTTGGGGCGCACACAGCATTTCCTCCTTGGTATTCTTCCTTTGGTAGGCGTTCCTCGGAGTAACTTAGCGCTCATATAGTGTTTGCTCGTTGGTACTATTTCCTTGGTAGACGCTCCTCGGAATAACTTAGCGCTCACATTCCGTTTTTTGTTTGTATTTTTTCTCTGCTAGTCATTCTTCAGAATAACTTAGCATTAACATAGCGTTTCTTTGTTGGTATTCTTTCCTTGTTAGGCGTTTTTCGGAATAACTTAGCGCTCACAGCGTTTCATCTTCGGTTTCCTTTTCTGGTAGGCGTTTGTTGGAACAAGTTATTACTCGCTTGTTGGTATTTATTAATTGTAGGCTGTAACGACGCTAAAAGGTAAACATTCCCACGTGAACTCTCTATAAAGGGTCCTAAATGTTCTGCATGAATAACAACAAACAGTACTCCAATTTTATAAATAGGATGTAAACAACCACTTTTCTTGCCTCCTGGAACTTTGTGATATAAACATTCTGCGCAAGATCTAATATAATTTTGAACATAATTCCTTATATTAGGAAACCAAAACTCCTCACGTATCTTGCTAATAGTTTTGTCTAAACCAATGTGGCCCAAATTATCATGGACGCCATCTGCTTTTACCAGGAACATAGAATTTTTGTTTGCCAACAATATTACGGTAAACTCGTCTATCTTTTAGTTCATATTCACTTTGAATTCTAAGATCCTCAGTATCTAATGAATTTGCCATCTTCAAAGTTTTCGAAATGTCCATTATTTTCCCATCAGTTTTCTGAAGTAATGTCAACCAATCATCTTCTTCGACATTATTAAGTAATGGCACGATATCAGCAATACTTTGTAACTCTTCTCGCCAAATGGAGCTCAACTTAAGCTATCCACATGTGTCATTGACCTGCCTGAACGATGTAGAAATTCAAATTCAAATTCCTGAAGTTTAAGCAACCATCTTCCAATTCGTGATATTAGATCTTCCTTTCTTCTTCGTGATTAATGCAAAATCTTTTATAAATTGACGGAAATAACTTGCCAATCCTAGAAACTGTCTTGTTTCATGAATGTTTCTCAGCTTCGGAAAATTTGCAATACACTCTAGCTTTCTCAAATTTGGCTTGACTATACCTTCTCGTATGGTAAATCCAAAATAATCAATTTCATCGAGCATAAAACTTTTTCCCAAGTTAAATTTTAAATTAGCGTCTCGCAGAACAGTTAAAATAATTCTGAAATTTTCTATTGCTACTTTCTCATCTTCTGACGGTATTGGAATATGATCGAAATAAGCAAGGGTAATCGTAAATCTCAAAGGTCCCAATCCTTTATTTATTACTTTTGGAAATACAGCGGGACCATTACAAACTCCAACTGGAAGTCTCTGGTGTCTGATAATACACACTCTTCATATCTAGTGTTGTAAATAGAATTTTATTCGAGAGTCGATCTGTTAACAACCCTGCTCAATTCAACTATAGTCAACCCTGTTTATGTTATATAGAAGCCTTCGCAAAATATGTCAAAAAGAAAAGAAGAAGAAAGCGGACGCAATTGCTAATCAAAATAGATATTATTTAAAGAATTAGGAAATACCGAAAATTCAACACTAAAAGTAGGTGTTTTTTAATTATATTCAAAATTTAATGTAATTCCTTTGTAGGAAATTTTTAACGTTTTAAAAATAAACTTGAACATAAATAAAAGTGTTTCATTCAAACGTTAAAAATCCTGAAAATTATCACGTTTTCAACCCCTTAAAAATTTCTTTTATGGCGGCTGTTTGTTCTACACAATTCTACAAAATTCTACAAACTTGTTCAAATTACGGAATTAAAGAAATACTTTCTACGTTTTATAGAACCAGATATTTACATCTATTATTTATTGTGCTTGAAGTAATCACAATATCTATTATGAGTCATAGTTCACAATCACCGTCTGGTCAAGCAGTCTCAAACTGCCAACTTTGTTCTGGGCTAGACAACATGCGAATGGTTCAATGTGATGCTTGTGATCTTTGGTTTCATTACATTTGTGTGAATGTTACTAGCGATATTGAAAACCAAGATTGGATATGCCAAAAATGCATTAAAGTGCCCTGACATTCCGACACATGCGCCACTAATTCGCTCATAAATCAAAGAAAATTATCCACAAGTTTATCACGAAAATCTAATACGTCTAGCTCTAAAAGATTGGAACTGGAACTGCAGAAATTAGAAGGGTTGCGAAAGTTACAGGCGGACCGTGATAAAGATGAACGTTTGTTAAAAATGAAACGCGACCAAGAGTACCTTGAGACAAAGTACCAGTTACTGAATAAAATTGCTGATATAGACTGAAGTGAAACTGTAAATCCAGACTGTATCAATACTAATCACAAACTGAGTGGAGAGGTGCTAGGTGCTAATGTAAGTTCGTGCCAAATTCAAATAGTCCCTCAAGTTGCTATTGTCCAGTCCCAATTGAATACAGACATTCAAGATAATGTTGTAAAATTAGAAGGACCATCCCACGTAAACAACACTGATCATAAATTCACTCATGCTACAATGGCAAATAACCCACCATCTGCAGCGTTAGTAAGTTCCAGTTTAGAGCAAAACTTGTTAAATCATCCCAAATAAACAACAATTAGCAGCTCGACAAGCAGTTCCTAAAGAACTACCTACCTTCAGTGAAAGTCCAGAAGAATGGCCTTTTTTCATATCTACTTATGAAGGATCATCGCGTGTTTGTGGGTTTTCTAATGAAGAAAATTTAATACCACTTCAAAAATGTTTGAAAGGCAATGCTTTAGAAGCTGTAAGCCACGGATTATTGCTGCCATCTTGTGTTCCAGGGGTGATATCTAGTTTACGAATGCTATATGGTAGGGCGGAATTGATTATTCATGCCCTTATTCAGAAAATCCAGGCTTTACCAGCTCCGAAAGCAGACAAACTGGAGACCTTAGTTAAGTTTTCGCTGGCAGTTCAAAATTTATGTGCTACCATAGAAGCATCTGATTTATCTGCTCATTTGTGTAATCCAGTTTTATTGCAAGAACTTATAGAAAAATTACCAGCTTCTATAAGGCTCAATTGGGCTATTTTTAAACAAACTTTACCAATGACGAGTCTTTCTCATTTTAGTTCCTGTTAATGCCAAATTGGCGAAGCGGCCAGCAGTATTTTTGTGCCAAACAGAATTGTATCTTCTGATGCCACCGAGAACATGAAGCGCAATCATAGGGAAAAGATTTTTCTAAACATACATTCAAAAGAACTGATTATTAACACGAGAATGCAGATGTTGAACATTACCCAGCATCACACAAATGCTGCGTTTGTCGAGGATCATGTGCAACTATCGTTGATTGCCAAAGTTTCCTGTCCTTGAGTCGTAATGAGAAATGGTTGGTTGTAAGAAGGCACGGTTTTTGTCGCAAATGTTTGCAATTTCACGGAAATTTCCGATGCAAAGTAACTACAGTTTGTGGTCAGAACGGTTCTACCTTTAAACATCATAAACTTTTGCATAATACTAAGAAATATTCCAACCAGGTGGCCAAAATCGTTGAAACCTCATCCATTATTAGTCACCATAACTTTAGTTTGTTTCCACCGAACGTACAGTCCACTTTATTTCGAGTGGTCCCAGTTATACGTCAGGGAAAAAACTGTAAAATAAGCACATACGCCTTCCTGGATGATGGATCTTCATTAACACTTATGGAAGAAGAACTTGGTAAACAACTAAATTTAAGTGGAAATGTTCAACCACTATGTATACAGTGGACTGCTAATACCCATCATCTTGAAGAAAATTCTCAGAGAGTTAATATTGGAATTTCAGGTATTATGAAGCAAAGTAAAACATATTGTATGCCAAATGTGCGTACAGTGAAGTCGTTGCAACTGCCTTCTCAATCGATGGATGTTGAGTATATAAAAAGCAAATATCCACACTTGAAAAGAATACCCCTAAAATCATACAATAAAATGCAACCTCGAATACTCATTGGTTTAGACAACCGGAAATTGAGACTATGCCTTAAGACTATAGATGGACATGAAGATCAACTAGTGGCTTCAAAAACCAGACTAGGTTGGCTAGTTTACGGTTCTTTCTTTAATGAGAGCAAAAAAACAGTAGGAACCCGCCTAAGTCATACATTTCACATGTGCGAGTGCAAGCAAGATGTGGATGATGATCTTCAGCAAATTGTAAAACATTTCTTCTCACTGGAAAACCTAGGTGTCACCCAACCAGACAAGAAAATTATGTCGACAGAAGAGCAAATGGCTTTTGACATCCTTGATTCAACAGCTTATAGAAAAGGCAGTCATTTTCAAACAAGTTTATTATGGAAATATGATAATATTTATCTTCCCGATAGTTTTTTAATTGCTAAAAAACACTTAGTCTGCTTAGAAAATCGAATGTCACTAGACCCGAAGCTTACCGAACTCCTTAAGCAACATATTCGAGGTTATATCTCTAAAGGATATGCTCGCAAATTGTCTAATAATGAGATTAATGAACATTATGCACGTAAGTGGTACCTGCCAATAATAATAATAAATAATAAATAATAATAATAATAATAGTAATAATAATAATAATAATAATAAATAATAATAGTAATAAATCCCAATAAACCAGGCAAATTCAGAATTGTTTGGGATGCAGCTGCCAAAGGTAACGGCATTTCTTTAAATTCAGTACTTCTTAAAGGGCCAGATCAACTTGTGGCATTACCTTCAATAATGTAAAAATTTCGAGAGTGAAAAACCGCTGTATGTCGTAACATCCGAGAAATGTCTCATCAAGTTCGTATGAAAGAAGGAAACCAGTATTGTGAATGTTTTCTCTGGCGTGATGGTGACATTAAAACAGAACCTGCTGTTTGTCTAAAGCAATGCATTCAGAGCCTCTTGTTCTCCTAGTTGCGCCCAGTTTGCTAAGAACAAAAATGCACAAGATTTCATTACCATTTTGACAAGAACAACTGAAGCAATAATTGATAATCACTATGCAGACGAAGGCACGAAGTGTCAAAAGAATCCAGATTTTACTGCACAGAGTAGATGCATTATAGGCCCACAATTCCTTCTGACCCTATAGAGAAATGGCCACAAGAGGTTAGCTCTTCAAATATGAACACCGAAGAAGAGCTAGTACCACGTTTTGCTCATTTAGCTATAACCCAAACCAGATTGTTTGATTCTCAAAGATTTTCAAATTGGAAACGGCTCCTTCGAACTACCGCCTATGTTTTGCGATTCATTCACAATTTAAGATCAAACAATATGCATTTCAAAACGAAACCGGTTCTCGCTCGCTAGAAGAACACTCGCAGGCAGAAAACGTCATTTATCGTCAGTTACAAAACGAAGGATTCGCTTGCGAAGTATCAATTATCAAAGCGAATATGACTTCAAATGCTGTTAAATTTCAGAAAATAAATAAATTCAGCCCTGTATACAAACTTTCACCTTACCTAGACGAAAATGAAGTTCTTCAAATTAAAGGTAGAATTGATTCATCTAATATATCCAATCCAGACATGAAACGACCCAAAGTTCTTCCAAAATATAAGCGTGAAATCTTTTTAGTAATCATGTCTTTTCACTTAAAATATAATCATAGCAATCATGAGACTGTTGTAAACAGGCTAAGTGAGAAATACTATATACCTCGAATCAGAGTTGCTTTAAAACCCGTTAAGAAAGATTGTCAGATTTGCAAGAGTCTTAAAGCTTCTCCGCAAAATGCTAAAACTAAGCAGATGACCTGTTGTTTAATCGGAGGGACGAAGGGGGATCCTTGTCGATTAACTCGGAGCAACTTCTTGGAGTCTACGTATCTCACTTTCCGGAGGTCAAAACTCTCGGAAAAGTCTATAATTTATGAAGAATAGAATGAAATCGCTTACCTCTTTTTTTATTCTTCCTCTCGTCAAACCTGATTTCCACTTCACTTTCGGTCTCGGTACCTCAAAGCTACCTGAAACGGATTTTCCTTCGTTGGTTTAATGGAAACTGGTGCAATTTAAGTTAAAACTCTTTTATTAAATCACATTCCTTTTAAATTTTTATTACACTATTATCAAATTTTCTTTTAGAATTTTTTAAACTTTAATAAAAACTTTCTCCTTTTAGGATTCTTAAATTCTTTTTCCTTTTTTAATTCTTTAGAATTCTCAAAATAACTTGTAACTGTAATTTATCGTCACTAAAATTTTTTTTCAATTTGAGTTGCTGGTGGCCACGCATTGCCGGGTTTCCCAGTTAAGTTATATTTCAGGCTTCCCATCAGCGATCAAAATGGTTGTAAAGCGGGGATTTAAAATAAAAAAAAATTTGCATTCACTAAAAAAACTCAAAGAAGGGAAAGGACAACTTTAAAACCGTTTCGTGGCTCCTAAACAACCAACGCAATCTTCACTAAATCATTTGGACCATCCACACGCCAGGCCCCAATCACCCCATTTGAATTTCCTAGCACTTCATCGTTTAAAAGAAAAATTTAGCTAAACACATCACAAAATAAACATAAACAAAAATAATAAAAAAAACTCCAATAAGTATATATTTAACAAATTCCTTTTTATTTAATTCACTTTTATTATATATTTACTTTTAATTAAAAACATCAACCAGGATCTTTGATCCCTTTATAATAATTCAAAACATCAACCAGGAACTTTGATCCCTTTATAATAATCAATCGTTTTAGTATAAACTACCCAAAAATAATATTCAAATTTTAAAAAAAACTTGAATTAAATTCACCACACTAACAATTGTTGGTTTTTTATTTGAGGTTTCAAATAAACGTGCGCGAATTATTTAAATATTGTTTTCCTTTTTTTTTTTCAATTTCCCACTTGTTCGTTTAATTTATTGTATTGATCCAACCGGGATCTTTAAGTGTAGTGTAGTGATATGATATAAGTGATATGATATAAGTTATAACACTTTTATCAAAAGAAAACATATAACGACAAAATGAAAATTAAAAAAAATAAACTAAAAATGTCAACTCAAAAAGTAAACAAAACAAACGTCAAAATTATGGACTAATTCATTATTATGCTATTCAATACTTTGTTTTGTTTTAGTATGAGTTACTCGGGAAATATATTATTATAAAATTAAAACAAGAGAAAAGTATAAAAAAAAAATAAAAAAAACCAAAATTTAAATAAAAAAATTAAAAAAATATGATTGAGTGACTTAGCTGTGTGAGTCCGTTAAACTAGGCTTGGTGCGACCTTGTGACCCATACAAATCTTCGGAAATTCCTTAAGTTCGTTGACCTCCGGTATGATGAAATTTGTCTTGAAAGCGAACCATTGCTTTCCTTTTCCCGTTTTCTTTTTTTTTCTTGTATGTGCTTTACAGCCCGGAATTTCACAATAGAATTTTAAATTATGACAAAAAAAAATAATTAATAAAACTCTAAATTTTCACCACTTTTAAACAAAATTAAAATAGACAAATTTAAGTATAAAAAAAACTAAACCCAAAGAGAAGTTTCGGGAGCGAAACGATCTCTACAAAATTCGAATAAGACCAACCCTTTTTCTTCGTCGTGACAGCCTTTTTATAGGCTTTCGGATAACTGGATTCGTGGTTAAAATAGGCATTAATTAGTTTTACAGATATTATGCTATTAATTAGGATTTTTATTTAATTTTTGCATAATCGTTATTTAACAATGCGTCTATTTACCTACTATTGAATCCTATTTAATGATAATTTTGCCTGTTTTTTAACAAATATTTTCATTTTCTCTTTGTGAGGTCGCCGCGCTCGTAAAAAGGTTAAAATTTTGGGCTTCGTCCTTTTAATCCCGCCAAAATGATTTTCCAAAAAATATATTTATATTTTTTTTTTATTTAAATATAAGTTCCGGGCTGTAATGATAGTTTGTCAGCCTCTAATTCCATAAAAATTAGTGCTTACAGAAATTTCTATTAGTCCCAGTGTGAAAGCCAAAAAAAAAGAAAGCAAGGTTAGTTTGACCCAATGATCATAAAATTTTCTATTTTCTATTTACTTTTCATTAATTTTCTTTCAGGTCGCTTCCCTACATTATTGCCCTACATCTGAAATCTTTATAAAATAGGGCTTTCTATACAACCAAATCACTGGCTGAAATTTTTCCACTTAATTCACGAAAGCAAGAAATAAAAACGAAAATTTATTCAAATGTTGACTTTGAAATACTTTTATTTTATTAGATTAAAAAATTAAATATAAAAATATTGATAAAAACTATATTATATAAAAAAAAAAAATATTATGAAAAAAACTATTAATTTTTGAAGGAAAAAAATCTACTTTTTTTTTTAACAAAAGATTCGCGTTGAATACTTTCGTCCGTTTCTTTTATTATTTTGTAAAGAACTAAGTAAGTATTTTATTTTAAATTCCTTTATATTTTGAATTTTAACTGTTCAAAATATATACACATGCAACTTAAGAAAGAAATTCTACAGAACAGCATTGCCTCAAACCACTGCACGAATGTTGTTCACCTAACAAAAAAACGCCATCTTTATGTGCAAGATATTTTCTTTGATGTTACGATCTGTCAAACTAAAAGTAAATAAACATTGATCAGTGATCATAATAAAATTTAAGGAGTTATTTGGTTTATTCTCCTTATCCATCGCAGATATCTCAGGTGAGTCTCGTTCCAATGAATTTTGGTATTTTATCCTTTACTAATTCAATTTGTCCTAGATTTTAGGTCCGCTATTCAACACTCACAATATTCTTCATCAGGACTAAGCTTACGCTTTGATGAGACGTTTTGAACCTCCCAGAACTGTCGTTACAGAAATTTCCAATTGTCATCAGTTACAGAAGAAATCTTGACGTGAAACGAAGATTGATGTCGTCTTCTGGTGAAGACTTGGCCTTATAATAGTGATGTTTCTTCTGGTAAGGGTGTCCCAGTAGGTCCCTTAATAACACCTTCCTTTATAATATCAGCATAAATATGTGAACCGGTGTTGCTTGTATGTTAGGAATTTGTTTGCTGTATCAAACAAATTTCCCAACATTGTGATCCTTTGCTAAAAGGCATATAACTGACTGGTATTAGTTAAATTTAGTGTCATTAGAGCCGAAAGTAACCAAGAAAAGGTACACCTAGCTTTTTTGCTCCAACTAGCTCGTCGGAGTGAAGTGGGCGGTTACCTTCTACCACTAATCACGGTGTTACACAAAGTTTCATGTGTAGCATGATTTGTGCTGACGGAAATTCTGGAGAAGTGGGTTTATTACGTCCACGCCATTTCATGTCATCAGCGGGTATCTAAAAAGAGGTAAAACTGATTTTAATAAAACTTGGAGATTTAGGTGAGCTAAAAGTTCAAACAAGGGTTACCAGATAAAGGAAAGAGAGAAATCAATTAAATGATTACAAAACCCTCAACGGACAACGGACGGCTTGATCTATGGCGTGTGACGTCGGTGCTGTCATCGGAGGGGGTGGACCGAAGATATTGTTCACCCCTGGGCTAAATTTATCCCACCCATGGAGTCCAATAAAACAGGACTCCCCATGACCCTGTTTTGCCCATAAAATAAACATGGTTCCTTTACTCACATTTGGTGGACACACCCTACCACGCTACTCTCACCCTACTCGCCTCCCGCACACTAGGCAATTCAGCACATCATTTTTAAAAATTAAAAGGAAAGCCAACTCCAGGGGTGCAAAACCCAACACATTCCAAATCAAATTATGGAAATAAAAATATCAAAAAAAAACCAACAAATACGTCATCCGAAAGACATTTTTTAATTTTTAAAAATTATTTATAGTGAAACCAAAAAAATTAGATAAAAATATTATCAAGAGCAAATTAGGAAAATTATATATATAATTACTAAAAATATTAATAAAAATTAATAAAAAAGGAACTTACGGCTGTTTCGTTAAGGCCTCCACGTAACACTCTGGCCTAAACACGAAATAAACTATAAAAAAAAACTATAAAACTAATAAAAACCAAAAAAAAGCCAATTAAAAAAAACTAAATTTATGTTGAGTAGGTTGCAAGCGCTCCTCTTTTGTATGTTGGTTGGTTATTTTGTTGGATTTGTCGTCTTCATATTTCTTCTCGTGTTATTTGTTTATACGTTTTTATAAGTTTTATGTTATATTTATTGCATGTAATATTTCAGATTTTAAATTAAATTTAATGTTTTATGTTTTATGTTTTTAAATTAATTTATATATTTTGTTTTGTTTTTAAAATTATATGTTTTCGTTTGTTTTTATGTTATTAACACCATGAATTTTTTTATTTTTTTTAAGTTTCACCAATTTCTTAGTTATAGATTAATTTTCAAATTTTATCCAACCAAAAGTTTCTTGTGATTCACCAAATTTACGAACATGATTTCAATTATTGGTGATTTATCATATTGAATTTTATTCATAACGATATTATTGAAACGATATATTGTTGAATAAATTTACTCTTTTATGTTTCATTTTATTATATGTATGTTTATAGGTTGTTAAACTGTTCCGCAGTTATCTGCACTTAGGATAAAAATACAAAAAAATCAAAACTTAAAAAAACTACTAATAAAATTATAACTTTAACAAAAAAAATCAAACTTCTACTTAAAATCAACATCTTCAAATTCCAGAAAAAAGTCTAAAAAGAAAAATCTTATCTTTTAAAATGAAACAAAAAAAACTCTAAGATAAACTCAAGAAAGAAAACCCACCAGTCCCATCAGATTTTGTTCGTCCGTTCCTTTTCAAAAAAAAATGCGAAGTCCCCGTTTTTCTCGCCCACAAGAAAAAAATCAAAATGCAGTGGAGGAAGCATTGCACGGCACATGTTACACAAGTCCACTAACAACTGCATGCGGGGGTTTTCTAAATAATTGCAGACGTTGAACTGCATCTTCTGTTTTAAGCGATGCTTCAGACCCTTGATCTATTAGAGCTCGTAAAACTGCTATCCCGCCTTTTGGTGCATAAATGTGGATCAATAATACAGTTTTAGAACACATATCCTTGGTAAAAGGAGAAGCAAAATGGATCGTATCACGAATCACGTCATTGTGAGTTGAGTTTACATTTGATAGCTGAGAATTTTGACTCGGTGTGACATTTAAAAAAATTACCAAATTCGAATTGTCTTGACTAACTCGTGGACCTGCTTGAAATTGATGTGATTCATTTTGGTTTAATGCACGATCAAAATGCAAAAGCGTGTTATGTCGTTTATTGCATTTCTGACAATTCATCGGGTTTTTACAATCTTGTGAAGAGTGAGACAGTGCCAAACAATTGAGACATCTTTGATGTTTTTTTATGAAATCATGTCGATCCTTCATCGTCATATTAAGAAATTTTGTACAATTTCGTAATCGGTGATCATCTGAACAGATCGGGCACTTGGTTGTGGTCACGGCCACTTGAGAACATTTTACAGGTGGCTTCTTATTTCCACGCACATTTTTATCAATTGGAGCCTTTGTTGTATTTTAAGCTGCAATTGCTTCTAAAGTACGAAATCTGCTTTCTAAAAAAGCGTTCAATTCTTCTATTGTAAGCAAGCATCAACTCTCGCGCTCAGTAAAAGTTCCCAATGAGAAATAGTTTCTCTGCTTAATTTTTTGACCAGGAATTGAAATTCGTGGTAATTCTAATTCAGAATTTTCACTATCATCTTTTTTATTGTCTGAATTATGACTTCCAGAAGGTCCTTTAAATAGTTTTACTTACTTACTTAATTCCATTTTTTCATGTCATTCACTTAATGATACAACGCGGAAACACAAATATTGGTTATAAAACACACAAAAAGAAGGAAACTCAATATTCTAACAATATTGAGAAATAGTATATAATTCTACAATAAAAATATATACTTCATTTACCGGTTTCATGCTCTGGTAGCATGCTCCGACCGCAATTTTTATTAATAATGGTGGTGTACTTGTCGTCACTAAACTTTTACACTACAAACACTATATTTGCTTCAATTAGTTATTTTTGTAATTTTTGTAAACTTGCACTTGGTCCACAAAACACATCCGGCTCGAAAGACCAAGGTTTAATCTTGAAAGGATTTATTGTAATAAAACACAAAATGTTTGACAAATATAATGTATAATTTATTGTCACAAATTTTTTAACACAAAAAATTACTACGAAAATTACGGCGAGCAATGCACGGTTTCAATGTTGACGAAACACTGACTAAAAAACCTTTTACAAAATTAATAATTATAATTCTGCCGAATGGCGAAAAGTACAAAAAAATTACAGGTGCGTGCATTGTCCTAAATCAAATTGATTTTTTTTTATTCCCCGGATGAAAAATATCATATTAAATTATTCAAAATTAAAATTCGTTAATTAATCAAAATTAAAGCAAATACGATTTAACTTAATTTAATTTCTTTATTCATTCACTGGATGCAAATCTTTATTTCAATTTAAGATCAGGTGAACGAATTTTTTAATTTTACAACTAAGCAATATTATTTAAAACAAAAAAAAACATATTTCGACTATAACTACCATATATTTCACATAGCGTTTCCTTCTTGGTATTTTTTTTGATAGGCGTTCTTCGGAATAACTTAGTGTTCTCTTATTGGTATTATTTTCTTATAGGAATTTTTCAGAGTAGCTTGGGGCGCACACAGCATTTCCTCCTTGGTATTCTTCCTTTGGTAGGCGTTCCTCGGAGTAACTTAGCGCTCATATAGTGTTTGCTCGTTGGTACTATTTCCTTGGTAGACGCTCCTCGGAATAACTTAGCGCTCACATTCCGTTTTTTGTTTGTATTTTTTCTCTGCTAGTCATTCTTCAGAATAACTTAGCATTAACATAGCGTTTCTTTGTTGGTATTCTTTCCTTGTTAGGCGTTTTTCGGAATAACTTAGCGCTCACAGCGTTTCATCTTCGGTTTCCTTTTCTGGTAGGCGTTTGTTGGAACAAGTTATTACTCGCTTGTTGGTATTTATTAATTGTAGGCTGTAACGACGCTAAAAGGTAAACATTCCCACGTGAACTCTCTACAAAGGGTCCTAAATGTTCTGCATGAATAACAACAAACAGTACTCCAATTTTATAAATAGGATGTAAACAACCACTTTTCTTGCCTCCTGGAACTTTGTGATATAAACATTCTGCGCAAGATCTAATATAATTTTGAACATAATTCCTTATATTAGGAAACCAAAACTCCTCACGTATCTTGCTAATAGTTTTGTCTAAACCAATGTGGCCCAAATTATCATGGACGCCATCTGCTTTTACCAGGAACATAGAATTTTTGTTTGCCAACAATATTACGGTAAACTCGTCTATCTTTTAGTTCATATTCACTTTGAATTCTAAGATCCTCAGTATCTAATGAATTTGCCATCTTCAAAGTTTTCGAAATGTCCATTATTTTCCCATCAGTTTTCTGAAGTAATGTCAACCAATCATCTTCTTCGACATTATTAAGTAATGGCACGATATCAGCAATACTTTGTAACTCTTCTCGCCAAATGGAGCTCAACTTAAGCTATCCACATGTGTCATTGACCTGCCTGAACGATGTAGAAATTCAAATTCAAATTCCTGAAGTTTAAGCAACCATCTTCCAATTCGTGATATTAGATCTTCCTTTCTTCTTCGTGATTAATGCAAAATCTTTTATAAATTGACGGAAATAACTTGCCAATCCTAGAAACTGTCTTGTTTCATGAATGTTTCTCAGCTTCGGAAAATTTGCAATACACTCTAGCTTTCTCAAATTTGGCTTGACTATACCTTCTCGTATGGTAAATCCAAAATAATCAATTTCATCGAGCATAAAACTTTTTCCCAAGTTAAATTTTAAATTAGCGTCTCGCAGAACAGTTAAAATAATTCTGAAATTTTCTATTGCTACTTTCTCATCTTCTGACGGTATTGGAATATGATCGAAATAAGCAAGGGTAATCGTAAATCTCAAAGGTCCCAATCCTTTATTTATTACTTTTGGAAATACAGCGGGACCATTACAAACTCCAACTGGAAGTCTCTGGTGTCTGATAATACACACTCTTCATATCTAGTGTTGTAAATAGAATTTTATTCGAGAGTCGATCTGTTAACAACCCTGCTCAATTCAACTATAGTCAACCCTGTTTATGTTATATAGAAGCCTTCGCAAAATATGTCAAAAAGAAAAGAAGAAGAAAGCGGACGCAATTGCTAATCAAAATAGATATTATTTAAAGAATTAGGAAATACCGAAAATTCAACATTAAAAGTAGGTGTTTTTTAATTATATTCAAAATTTAATGTAATTCCTTTGTAGGAAATTTTTAACGTTTTAAAAATAAACTTGAACATAAATAAAAGTGTTTCATTCAAACGTTAAAAATCCTGAAAATTATCACGTTTTCAACCCCTTAAAAATTTCTTTTATGGCGGCTGTTTGTTCTACACAATTCTACAAAATTCTACAAACTTGTTCAAATTACGGAATTAAAGAAATACTTTCTACGTTTTATAGAACCAGATATTTACATCTATTATTTATTGTGCTTGAAGTAATCACAATATCTATTATGAGTCATAGTTCACAATCACCGTCTGGTCAAGCAGTCTCAAACTGCCAACTTTGTTCTGGGCTAGACAACATGCGAATGGTTCAATGTGATGCTTGTGATCTTTGGTTTCATTACATTTGTGTGAATGTTACTAGCGATATTGAAAACCAAGATTGGATATGCCAAAAATGCATTAAAGTGCCCTGACATTCCGACACATGCGCCACTAATTCGCTCATAAATCAAAGAAAATTATCCACAAGTTTATCACGAAAATCTAATACGTCTAGCTCTAAAAGATTGGAACTGGAACTGCAGAAATTAGAAGGGTTGCGAAAGTTACAGGCGGACCGTGATAAAGATGAACGTTTGTTAAAAATGAAACGCGACCAAGAGTACCTAGAGACAAAGTACCAGTTACTGAATAAAATTGCTGATATAGACTGAAGTGAAACTGTAAATCCAGACTGTATCAATACTAATCACAAACTGAGTGGAAAGGTGCTAGGTGCTAATGTAAGTTCGTGCCAAATTCAAATAGTCCCTCAAGTTGCTATTGTCCAGTCCCAATTGAATACAGACATTCAAGATAATGTAGTAAAATTAGAAGGACCATCCCACGTAAACAACACTGATCATAAATTCACTCATGCTACAATGGCAAATAACCCACCATCTGCAGCGTTAGTAAGTTCCAGTTTAGAGCAAAACTTGTTAAATCATCCCAAATAAACAACAATTAGCAGCTCGACAAGCAGTTCCTAAAGAACTACCTACCTTCAGTGAAAGTCCAGAAGAATGGCCTTTTTTCATATCTACTTATGAAGGATCATCGCGTGTTTGTGGGTTTTCTAATGAAGAAAATTTAATACCACTTCAAAAATGTTTGAAAGGCAATGCTTTAGAAGCTGTAAGCCACAGATTATTGCTGCCATCTTGTGTTCCAGGGGTGATATCTAGTTTACGAATGCTATATGGTAGGGCGGAATTGATTATTCATGCCCTTATTCAGAAAATCCAGGCTTTACCAGCTCCGAAAGCAGACAAACTGGAGACCTTAGTTAAGTTTTCGCTGGCAGTTCAAAATTTATGTGCTACCATAGAAGCATCTGATTTATCTGCTCATTTGTGTAATCCAGTTTTATTGCAAGAACTTATAGAAAAATTACCAGCTTCTATAAGGCTCAATTGGGCTATTTTTAAACAAACTTTACCAATGACGAGTCTTTCTCATTTTAGTTCCTGTTAATGCCAAATTGGCGAAGCGGCCAGCAGTATTTTTGTGCCAAACAGAATTGTATCTTCTGATGCCACCGAGAACATGAAGCGCAATCATAGGGAAAAGATTTTTCTAAACATACATTCAAAAGAACTGATTATTAACACGAGAATGCAGATGTTGAACATTACCCAGCATCACACAAATGCTGCGTTTGTCGAGGATCATGTGCAACTATCGTTGATTGCCAAAGTTTCCTGTCCTTGAGTCGTAATGAGAAATGGTTGGTTGTAAGAAGGCACGGTTTTTGTCGCAAATGTTTGCAATTTCACGGAAATTTCCGATGCAAAGTAACTACAGTTTGTGGTCAGAACGGTTCTACCTTTAAACATCATAAACTTTTGCATAATACTAAGAAATATTCCAACCAGGTGGCCAAAATCGTTGAAACCTCATCCATTATTAGTCACCATAACTTTAGTTTGTTTCCACCGAACGTACAGTCCACTTTATTTCGAGTGGTCCCAGTTATACGTCAGGGAAAAAACTGTAAAATAAGCACATACGCCTTCCTGGATGATGGATCTTCATTAACACTTATGGAAGAAGAACTTGGTAAACAACTAAATTTAAGTGGAAATGTTCAACCACTATGTATACAGTGGACTGCTAATACCCATCATCTTGAAGAAAATTCTCAGAGAGTTAATATTGGAATTTCAGGTATTATGAAGCAAAGTAAAACATATTGTATGCCAAATGTGCGTACAGTGAAGTCGTTGCAACTGCCTTCTCAATCGATGGATGTTGAGTATATAAAAAGCAAATATCCACACTTGAAAAGAATACCCCTAAAATCATACAATAAAATGCAACCTCGAATACTCATTGGTTTAGACAACCGGAAATTGAGACTATGCCTTAAGACTATAGATGGACATGAAGATCAACTAGTGGCTTCAAAAACCAGACTAGGTTGGCTAGTTTACGGTTCTTTCTTTAATGAGAGCAAAAAAACAGTAGGAACCCGCCTAAGTCATACATTTCACATGTGCGAGTGCAAGCAAGATGTGGATGATGATCTTCAGCAAATTGTAAAACATTTCTTCTCACTGGAAAACCTAGGTGTCACCCAACCAGACAAGAAAATTATGTCGACAGAAGAGCAAATGGCTTTTGACATCCTTGATTCAACAGCTTATAGAAAAGGCAGTCATTTTCAAACAAGTTTATTATGGAAATATGATAATATTTATCTTCCCGATAGTTTTTTAATTGCTAAAAAACACTTAGTCTGCTTAGAAAATCGAATGTCACTAGACCCGAAGCTTACCGAACTCCTTAAGCAACATATTCGAGGTTATATCTCTAAAGGATATGCTCGCAAATTGTCTAATAATGAGATTAATGAACATTATGCACGTAAGTGGTACCTGCCAATAATAATAATAAATAATAAATAATAATAATAATAATAGTAATAATAATAATAATAATAATAAATAATAATAGTAATAAATCCCAATAAACCAGGCAAATTCAGAATTGTTTGGGATGCAGCTGCCAAAGCTAACGGCATTTCTTTAAATTCAGTACTTCTTAAAGGGCCAGATCAACTTGTGGCATTACCTTCAATAATGTAAAAATTTCGAGAGTGAAAAACCGCTGTATGTCGTAACATCCGAGAAATGTCTCATCAAGTTCGTATGAAAGAAGGAAACCAGTATTGTGAATGTTTTCTCTGGCGTGATGGTGACATTAAAACAGAACCTGCTGTTTGTCTAAAGCAATGCATTCAGAGCCTCTTGTTCTCCTAGTTGCGCCCAGTTTGCTAAGAACAAAAATGCACAAGATTTCATTACCATTTTGACAAGAACAACTGAAGCAATAATTGATAATCACTATGCAGACGAAGGCACGAAGTGTCAAAAGAATCCAGATTTTACTGCACAGAGTAGATGCATTATAGGCCCACAATTCCTTCTGACCCTATAGAGAAATGGCCACAAGAGGTTAGCTCTTCAAATATGAACACCGAAGAAGAGCTAGTACCACGTTTTGCTCATTTAGCTATAACCCAAACCAGATTGTTTGATTCTCAAAGATTTTCAAATTGGAAACGGCTCCTTCGAACTACCGCCTATGTTTTGCGATTCATTCACAATTTAAGATCAAACAATATGCATTTCAAAACGAAACCGGTTCTCGCTCGCTAGAAGAACACTCGCAGGCAGAAAACGTCATTTATCGTCAGTTACAAAACGAAGGATTCGCTTGCGAAGTATCAATTATCAAAGCGAATATGACTTCAAATGCTGTTAAATTTCAGAAAATAAATAAATTCAGCCCTGTATACAAACTTTCACCTTACCTAGACGAAAATGAAGTTCTTCAAATTAAAGGTAGAATTGATTCATCTAATATATCCAATCCAGACATGAAACGACCCAAAGTTCTTCCAAAATATAAGCGTGAAATCTTTTTAGTAATCATGTCTTTTCACTTAAAATATAATCATAGCAATCATGAGACTGTTGTAAACAGGCTAAGTGAGAAATACTATATACCTCGAATCAGAGTTGCTTTAAAACCCGTTAAGAAAGATTGTCAGATTTGCAAGAGTCTTAAAGCTTCTCCGCAAAATGCTAAAACTAAGCAGATGACCTGTTGTTTAATCGGAGGGACGAAGGGGGATCCTTGTCGATTAACTCGGAGCAACTTCTTGGAGTCTACGTATCTCACTTTCCGGAGGTCAAAACTCTCGGAAAAGTCTATAATTTATGAAGAATAGAATGAAATCGCTTACCTCTTTTTTTATTCTTCCTCTCGTCAAACCTGATTTCCACTTCACTTTCGGTCTCGGTACCTCAAAGCTACCTGAAACGGATTTTCCTTCGTTGGTTTAATGGAAACTGGTGCAATTTAAGTTAAAACTCTTTTATTAAATCACATTCCTTTTAAATTTTTATTACACTATTATCAAATTTTCTTTTAGAATTTTTTAAACTTTAATAAAAACTTTCTCCTTTTAGGATTCTTAAATTCTTTTTCCTTTTTTAATTCTTTAGAATTCTCAAAATAACTTGTAACTGTAATTTATCGTCACTAAAATTTTTTTTCAATTTGAGTTGCTGGTGGCCACGCATTGCCGGGTTTCCCAGTTAAGTTATATTTCAGGCTTCCCATCAGCGATCAAAATGGTTGTAAAGCGGGGATTTAAAATAAAAAAAAATTTGCATTCACTAAAAAAACTCAAAGAAGGGAAAGGACAACTTTAAAACCGTTTCGTGGCTCCTAAACAACCAACGCAATCTTCACTAAATCATTTGGACCATCCACACGCCAGGCCCCAATCACCCCATTTGAATTTCCTAGCACTTCATCGTTTAAAAGAAAAATTTAGCTAAACACATCACAAAATAAACATAAACAAAAATAATAAAAAAAACTCCAATAAGTATATATTTAACAAATTCCTTTTTATTTAATTCACTTTTATTATATATTTACTTTTAATTAAAAACATCAACCAGGATCTTTGATCCCTTTATAATAATTCAAAACATCAACCAGGAACTTTGATCCCTTTATAATAATCAATCGTTTTAGTATAAACTACCCAAAAATAATATTCAAATTTTAAAAAAAACTTGAATTAAATTCACCACACTAACAATTGTTGGTTTTTTATTTGAGGTTTCAAATAAACGTGCGCGAATTATTTAAATATTGTTTTCCTTTTTTTTTTTCAATTTCCCACTTGTTCGTTTAATTTATTGTATTGATCCAACCGGGATCTTTAAGTGTAGTGTAGTGATATGATATAAGTGATATGATATAAGTTATAACACTTTTATCAAAAGAAAACATATAACGACAAAATGAAAATTAAAAAAAATAAACTAAAAATGTCAACTCAAAAAGTAAACAAAACAAACGTCAAAATTATGGACTAATTCATTATTATGCTATTCAATACTTTGTTTTGTTTTAGTATGAGTTACTCGGGAAATATATTATTATAAAATTAAAACAAGAGAAAAGTATAAAAAAAAAATAAAAAAAACCAAAATTTAAATAAAAAAATTAAAAAAATATGATTGAGTGACTTAGCTGTGTGAGTCCGTTAAACTAGGCTTGGTGCGACCTTGTGACCCATACAAATCTTCGGAAATTCCTTAAGTTCGTTGACCTCCGGTATGATGAAATTTGTCTTGAAAGCGAACCATTGCTTTCCTTTTCCCGTTTTCTTTTTTTTTCTTGTATGTGCTTTACAGCCCGGAATTTCACAATAGAATTTTAAATTATGACAAAAAAAAATAATTAATAAAACTCTAAATTTTCACCACTTTTAAACAAAATTAAAATAGACAAATTTAAGTATAAAAAAAACTAAACCCAAAGAGAAGTTTCGGGAGCGAAACGATCTCTACAAAATTCGAATAAGACCAACCCTTTTTCTTCGTCGTGACAGCCTTTTTATAGGCTTTCGGATAACTGGATTCGTGGTTAAAATAGGCATTAATTAGTTTTACAGATATTATGCTATTAATTAGGATTTTTATTTAATTTTTGCATAATCGTTATTTAACAATGCGTCTATTTACCTACTATTGAATCCTATTTAATGATAATTTTGCCTGTTTTTTAACAAATATTTTCATTTTCTCTTTGTGAGGTCGCCGCGCTCGTAAAAAGGTTAAAATTTTGGGCTTCGTCCTTTTAATCCCGCCAAAATGATTTTCCAAAAAATATATTTATATTTTTTTTTTATTTAAATATAACTTCCGGGCTGTAATGATAGTTTGTCAGCCTCTAATTCCATAAAAATTAGTGCTTACAGAAATTTCTATTAGTCCCAGTGTGAAAACCAAAAAAAAAGAAAGCAAGGTTAGTTTGACCCAATGATCATAAAATTTTCTATTTTCTATTTACTTTTCATTAATTTTCTTTCAGGTCGCTTCCCTACATTATTGCGGTCATGGTGATATCACATATGTGGGGAAAAACATGAAGATCGCAACAACACAGCTGTTTTCCACATTTGACACTCCAGAAGTCGATTTCAATCAGTCGCGCTTCTATAATGTTGCCACTGATCTAATGTGGTTTACATTATAAACAGAATTCTAATAATTTCAACAATTTTTTAATAATTTCAACAATTTTTCAATAATTTCAATTTTAGGTGCTTTGTTTACCGCGTCCTCTTTCTCCTCGGGAATTGAATTCATCTTCAACAGAACCTGTGGACACAAAAAAAAATGTTTAGTAGGTAATTCATTTGTTTGGGATTATACAATAGTTTTGTGAACATACAAGACTTTCACACTTGGTACAGATAAGTAGTTTGCATTGATTTTCCTTCATATAATTACTCATATGCTTTCAATTTTCCTTCCAGGGTTTCATCTACCAAAAGACGGTCGTTACAGGGCAGGTTTGTTGGACATTTCCACAAGTCCATACAAAGCTGAGGAGACAAACCTGTGGTGTGATTGGCCGGATTTAAAAAAAAAAAATATCATAAAAAAAAGGAATATTAACCTAACAAAAAAAAATAAACAGGTAATTAGTTACGTATATCCTTTGCATGATAGATACCAATGATTTTACCTTCTTGGTTTGCTAACTCATAATTTACGTGACCTATTTTCCGAGTGACAGTCGCTTTAGTAAATTTAGGTGCAAGTTTAGCCGAGAATTTCTTTGACGCATCGCTCTGAGCAAAACTTCTTACAAAAATAGATTGTCCCGGTAGAAATGTAACTAGTCTCGATCTTAAATTATAATGTTGCTCGTTTCGACGATAGGCTTCGGTTATATGTTTCTGTACCTGTTTGTAAATTGCTGGCATCATATAATCTCTTGGTAGTACTTCTATGTCGTTCTCGCTCGCACAATCTAGATTTGCTAATAAATTATATCCATCACCGTGCAATAGCATATGTTGCTCAAACATTATAAAATGAGGTGAATTCTGTGTAGTTTCGTGGAACGAATTGCGCAACGAACAACAAACAGCAGATAGGTTTTCATCCCAACACCTATGATCCTTTTTCAGGTACGACCTTATTGCAGCCAGAATTGAACGATTCACGCGTTCTGACGCATTAGACTGAGGGGAATATACAGCAGTATAAATATGTTTGACACCATGAGTTGCCAACAATCCGTTGAACTCCTTCGAGATGAATTGTACACCATTGTCCGTATGTATAAATTCAGGCACCCCGTATACACAGAATACTTCGTGTAGAAGATATTGCGTGATTTTAATAGCGTCCGCCTTTGGTAAAGCCTTCAATAACACAAATTTAGTTAGTTTGTCTAGAATTACCAGGATTGTAGTATTTCCCTTCTTAGAGCGTGGGTACGGACCTAATAAATCTATATACAGCCGTTGCCAAGGACGTTCTGCAAAAGCTTGTTGCCCCATTGGTGGTCTTAAAGTTTTATTTGGAGCTTTTGTTGTTTTACAAACCTCGCAATCTTGGACGTACTGATATACGCGTTGACGCATTTTGGGCCAATAGTAGTAGCGTCGAAGGCATTCCAACGTTTTGGTGATCCCTCCATGAGAAGCTGCCGGTATATCGTGTTCTTGACGTAGAAGCTCGCCTGCTAGAGGTTCTGGTACCCATAGTTTCCATAGCGGGATATCTGATACCTTGTCTTTCTTTGACAGCCCAAAACGAATACAAATATGTTCGTCATGTACCTTCAAGTTAGAGTATAACTCTGGCTTCTTCATAATTGATTCTTTCAAATTAACGTACTCTGGATTTTGAAAATTAGCAGATTGTAGATCAATCGTCTCTATGTTAAACTTTCTCATGTCTTGCACCAGTTCTTCAGGTGTTTCGGTATATATTCGGGATAGTGCATCCGGTACTACATTTTGGCTACCCCTCTGGTGTTCAATGTTGAAGTCAAATGGTTGCAACTTTAGGTTCCTGCGCGCTAGACGACCACTCAATTCCTTCTGGTTCATCAACCATTTCAGACTGGCATGATCTGTAATTATCGTGAACGGAAAACCCTCGATGTATGCTCTAAATTTTTTCACACTTACAACCACTGCCAAATACTCCAATTCTGTAACGCTATAGTTCTTCTGTGCTGCGTTTAATTTTTGGGAAACAAACGCAATTAGCTGTTCATCTCCATCACAGGTTTTCTGAAACAGCACACCTCCTATTCCAGAAGTACTGGCATCACAGCGAATGAAAAAGTGCCTTGTGAAGTCTGGATTTTTTAAAACTGGTTTGGTGGTTAGAGCGTTTTTCAATTTGTCGAACGCATCTTGTGCTTCTACCGTCCACGAAAACTTTATGCCTTTTCGCAACAAATCAGTTATGGGTGATGTGACTGCTGCATAGTTAGCAATGAAGCGTCTGTACCATCCAGTCATTCCAAGTAGTCGTCTAGTCTGCTTTACCGTTTGTCGGAGCTGGAAAACTGACTATCGCTTCCACTTTACCAGGACCTGGCCGCACACCATTTTCTCCCACTATGTGCACTAAATGGCGAATTTCCCTCAGCACAAATTTGCTGAAAGGTATTACTTTGAAATGGTATAGCGGCCTACCTGGTACAGTGAACGCGGTCAGTTCCCTCGAAGAAGTCGCAAGAGGAATCTGCCAAAAAGCATCCTTCAGGTCCAAACTGGAAATAAATCTGGTGTCTTCTATTCTACTCAGTAGACCCTCGATGTGTGGAAGAGGATACGCATCCTTTTTTGTGACTCCGTTGACTTTAATGGAATCCAGACATATTCGAACATTTCCACCTGGTTTGTTTACTGACACCACCGGAGAACTCCAGCAACTTTGACTTACTTCTATTACGTCCATTTCCAACATTCGGTCTAGTTCTGCATAAAGGTGGTTTTGGACTGCCGGAGAGATTGGATAATGTCGCTGTTTGATTGGGTTGGCATTACCTACTTCCATCTCGTGTTCTTCAAGCTGCGTCCGTCCAAGTCCTTTCGTGTTAAATGATGGAAACAGCGCAATAGTTTCGGCTAATTATTGCTGTTGCTCTTCAGTAAGTCTATGTTGTAGAGTCTCTTCGATGTTATTTATTTCCAGTTCTTCAACTATCTTTGGCTCTATTCCAAATGCCTCCAAGAGGTCTACCCCAAATACAACTGCTCCTTCAGGGTAGGCACTATATAATACCGGATATTTCTGGTCTTTCCGCAATACTCCGTAGGTAAGTCCACATAACCCATAATCCTGTTAGCTCTTCCGTCTGCTGTTTTTACCGTGGCTTGCAATTTACGCTCATTTAAATCCGCTTCTTTCAGGAAAGCTTGAGAGTTTGCACCCAGGATACTTACTGTGGCTCCACTATCTAGGAGTCCTGTAACTGCATGCCACCAAGTTTAACACAGATAAATGGACGACGATCTTTTGGGGTATAGATGGCGGATACGACTGCATTCTTAATTATTTTTCGTAACTGCCAATATTGTTGAGTACGTAATTGATTTTTTTTCTGGAATCGAGAATTCAGTTTGCGTGCTGAAGGTCTTTTGATTTTGTGAATTTGTTAGCGGTAGGTTGATGGTTCCGTGTTCGTTGCTGCCTCTGTCCTGGTGTTGCTGGACTGCGTTATCGAACGCGTAGACCCAGCTCCTACCGCATTCAATTTCCGGTTTCCCTGCTGCTTTTGATTTGGCCAGAAAATACAGTTCGTCTTGAGTATTCCAGTCAACCCACATCCGTAGCAAAAAATATTTCTTGTTCCACTAGTACGCTCTTGGTATGTGTGACCAATATCTTTGCAGTTCGAACATATACGGAACTCATTGTTCGAGACAGTAGGAGTCGACACTCCGGGATGATGTTGATATTGTTGGTGCTTCACCGCATCTAGCTGAAAATTTTCGGTTGCTCTACCAGCTTCCTGGTTACCTATTTTATGAAATTTATCAACAGCATGGACGCCATGGGATCTTCGAAAATGAGAGTCACATAGTTGACGGGGATCGTAACCGGAACTTGACCACAATCTTTCTAACCCGGTGCATACAATTCTCAGGTCTTCAGTTTTGAAATATATTTGAGTGATGGTAGCGCTTTGGAGGGTAGGATTCATGTTCTCTCGAATTATTTCGTGCAGTTGTCCGTCCGAAAAATGGACGAAGTATTCTACCGTTTATCCCGTCCACCTCAAGCAGAAACTCGTTAAAACTTTCTTTATTCTTCTGCTTGCGTGTTTCTATTATTCTTCGCGTTTCCCTCTCCGTTTCATAACTGCAAAAACGACTCAAAAAAGCAGATCTTAATTGATCCCAAGAAGCTTCTGCAAATTTCCTGGAATACACCCAAAACCATTCATCTGCCGTATCTGTTATGTAGTTTGAAAAGACTGCAGTCAGGTTCTCGATCCGGTATTGATCTCTCCTTGCCAGAGTTTCTAACCTGTATAGAAATTCATTAGCGTCCAAACCTTGTGTACCTCCATTGAAAGTTATATTCCACCTAGGTGCCCTGCGATATTCTGGTGGCGTATCCATAAAGCCGTAGCGTTGATATTGTTGTGTTTTAGCTTCTTAACCTCCTTGCGTTTTTCTAGCCGCTTCCAGATATCTTCCAGTTTCACAATTATCTTTGCTGCTTCATCACCTCTGGTTCATGTACCAACTGACATACGGTCAGCTCGACCATACCAATGCTTGAGTCGCGACATCATCTCAGCTATTTCGTCTCCTTGCAATTCTTCTTTAGAAACCTTTAAATCAATTATTTGACATGCTTTTTCGCATGCTTCTAATTCAGCTGCTGAATTTTTTGTGTTATGGGACTTTGTTGGCCGTAGGGATGGATCTCTTTCCTCGCTTTCAAGGAGTTTAATCAACTGTTGTTGAGCGTCCGAATCGTTATAGGAAAGTTTCAGGAGCTGCATTTCTACACTTACTTCCGCGGCACTTAAAGCGTACACGTCACTTGCTATCACAAACATGATTATATTTATCTGAAATTGAAACAAAATTCAAAAGAGAGAGAAGAAAAAATGTATAACTATGGGAAATTAGTACCAAAGCCAAAAAGTTTTAAAGTTTATTTATATTTAATAAATAAAAAAAAATAATAAGAAAAATTAAAAATAACCAAAAATTTAAACAAAAGTAATTAGCAAAAAAATATCAAGGAACCATAAAACGGATCCTTCGAGAATCCAGGAAGGAAAAACCCAAAATAAAATCAGAAAAAAATATAGGAACGAATTAAGAAAACCACAGTGCAACCTATTTATTGATAAAAAAAACACAATCTATTTAATTAACAAAAAAAAATTTTACTTTTCAGCTGATCATCAATTTATTTGACGACCCCAGGTATAACTTATATATTTTAAAAGAAACAAGGGGTGATTGCTGCCTTGACGCATAAAATAATGCAAACTGATAACCTTGTCGATCGTAAGAACACAGAATAGTTTGAAGAATGGTTTCAATAATTAATCCTAATAATTATATTAATAATAAAAGAAGAAAAACAAAGAAAAACAAATTTGTATTTCTCGTATATTACCTAAATTCTTTGTATAAATGAACTAATAGATAAGATCAAAAAAAAAATATGTAAAAAAAATGTATGTATGTATATAAAAAATATGATAATTAAAAGTTATTACTTAAAAGTTAAACTATAATGTAGACAACTTATTTATTTATTTATTTTTTTTTAAGGGTTCAATCGTTGCGCACACATAGTTGTACCCCTTCGAATTATTGCCTCGCTTCGATGGGTAATTACTCAAAACTCTACACCGATCGATTTCATAGAGATAGAGGATCTCTAATGCCGACAAGTAATCCCATAAAAAAACTACTTAATTACGCTAACGCTGAATGGTATCTTCAAGCAACCGCTTCCATGCGGATATATAAAATTATTACCTTCGACGCATTTGTGGTTGCGTTGAATCACTCTCCCAAGAATTTAAGAACAAAAATCAAAATTTAAAGTAATCAAAAAAAAAACGATAAAATCAAAAAAAACCATTGAATATAGTTTACTTATTTACTTTCTTTAATTATATTAAGTCCTCAAACAAGTATGCCTTTCCAAGGTTACATAGAATCTCTGTATTCAAGAAGTAAGTGCAGTTGCGAAGTATAACTAATAAACGTAAGACAAATTTAAATTGAAAAAGAAGAAAAATAAAAATAAACAAAAATAAAAATAAAAAAAATTTTTTTTTTTGTTTATGACCTGTCATCTGTCAAGTCTGTCAGGTCCCAGCTCGGGCGTCAAATTTGTAACGGCAATTTATCGTCACTAAAATTTTTTTTCACTTTGGTTTGCTGGTGGCCACGCATTGCCGGGTTTCTCAGTTAAGTTATATTTCAGGGTTCCCATCAGCGATCAAAATGCTTGTAAAGCGTGGATTTAAAATTAAAAAAAATTGCATTCACTAAAAACACTCAAAGAAGGGAAAGGACAACTTTAAAACCGTTTCTGTGCTCCTAAACAACCAACGCAATCTTCACTAAATCATTTGCACCATCCACACGCCAGGCCCCAATCACCCCATTTGAATTTCCTAGCACTTCATCGTTTAAAAGAAAAATTTAGCCAAACACATCACAAAATAAACATAATCAAAAATAATAAAAAAAACTCTAATAAGGATATATTTAACAAATTCCTGTTTATTTAATTCACTTTTATTATATATTTACTTTTAATTCAAAACATCAACCAGGATCTTTGATCCCTTTATAATAATTCAAAATATCAACCAGGATCTTTGATCCCTTTATAATAATTCAAAACATCAACCAGGATCTTTGATCCCTTTATAAGAATCAGTCGTTTTAGTATAAACTGCCCAAAAATAATAATCAAATTTTAAAAAAAACTTGAATTAAATTCACCCCACTACCAACTGCTGGTTTTTTATTTGACGTTTCAAATAAGCGTGCGCGAATTATTTAAATATTGTTTTCCTTTTTTTTTGTTTTTATTTCAATTTTCTACTTGTTCGTTTAATTTATTGTATTGATCCAACCGGGATCTTTAAGTGTAGTGTAGTGATATGATATCAGTGATATGATATAAGTGATATGATATAGTTTATAACACTTTTATCAAAAGAAAATATATAACGACAAAATGAAAATTAAAAAAAAAAAAAACTAAAACTGTCAACTCAAAAGTAAACAAAACAAACGTCAAAATTATGGACTAATTCATTATTATGTTATTCAATACTTTGTTTTGTTTTATTTTGAGTTACTCGGGAAATATATTATTATAAAATTAAAACAAGAGAAAAGTGTAAAAAAAAATAAATAAAGAAACCAAAATTTAAATAAAAAAAATAAAAAAATATGATTGAGTGACTTAGCTGTGTGTATCCGTTAAGCTAGTGTTGGTGCGACCTTGTGACCCATATAAATCTTCGGAAATTCCTTAAGTTCGTTGACCTCCGGCATGATGAAATTTGTCTTGAAAGCGAACCGTTGCTTTCCTTTTCCCGTTTTCTTTTTTTTTTTCTTGTATGTGCTTTACAGCATAGAATACAATAGAATTTTAAATTATGACCAAAAAAAAAATAATTAATAAAACTCTAAATTTTCACCACTTTTAAGAAAAATTAAAATAGACAAATTTAAGTATAAAAAAAACTAAACCCAAAGAAAATTTTCGGGAGCGAAACGACCTCCACAAAATTCGAATAAGACCAACCCTTTTTCTTCGTCGTGACAGCCTTTTTATAGGCTTTCGGATAACTGGATTCGTGGTTAAAATAGGCATTAATTAGTTTTATAGATATTATGCTATTAATTATGATTTTTATTTAATTTTTGCATAATCCTTATTTAACAATACATTCCATTGAATCCTATTTAATGATAATTTTGCCTGTTTTTTAACAAATATGGAATTTTCCCTTTGTGAGGTCGCCGCGCTCGTAAAAAGGTTAAAATTTTGGGCTTCGTCCCTTTAATCCCGCCAAAATGATTTTCGAAAAAATATATTTACATTTTTTTTAAAAATTAATTGTAAGTTCCGGGCTGTAATGATAGTTTGTCAGCCTCTAATTCCATAAAAATTAGTGCTTACAGAAGTTTCTATTATTCCCAGTGTGAAAACCAAAAAAAAAGAAAGCAAGGTTAGTTTGACCCAATGATCATAAAAATTTTCTATTTTCTATTTATTTTTCATTAATTTTCTTTCAGGTCGCTTCCCTACATTATTGCGGTCATGGCTATATCACATATGTCGGGAAAAACATGAAGATCGCAACAACACAGCTGTTTTCCACATTTGACGCTCCAGGAGTCGATTTCAATCAGTCGCGCTTCTATAAACCAACACTAATGTTGCCACTGATCTAATGTGGTTTACATTATAAAAAGAATTCTAATAATTTCAACAATTTTTTAATAATTTCAACAATTTTTCAATAATTTCAATTTTAAGTGCTTTGTTTACTGCGTCCTCTTTCTCCTCAGGAATTGAATTCATCTTCAATAAAACCTGTGGACACAAAAAAAAATTTTTAGTAGGTAATTCATTTGTTTGGGAACATACAATAGTTTTGTGACAGTACAAGACTTTCACACTTGGTATAGATAAGTAGTTTGCATTGATTTTAGTTCATATAATTACTAATATGCTTTCAATTTTCCTTCCAGGGTTTCATCTACCAAAAGACGGTCGCTACAAACTTTTGGAACTCTCTTTAAACTTTAACAAAAACTTTCTCCGTTTAAAATTCTTAACTTCTTTTTCCTTTTTTAATTATTTAGAATTCTTAAAATAACTTTTGGAACTTTCTTTAAACTTTAATAAAAACTTTCTCCTTTTAGGATTCTTAAATTCCTTTTCCTCTTTTAACTCTTTAGAATTCTCAAAATAACTTTTGGAGCTCTCTTTAAACTTTAACAAAAACTTTCTTCTTTTAAAATTCTTAACTTCTTTTTCCATTTTTAATTATTTAGAATTCTTAAAATAACTTTTGGAACTTTCTTTAAACTTTAATAAAAACTTTCTCCTTTTAGGATTCTTAAATTCTTTTTCCTTTTTTAACTCTTTAGAATTCACAAAATAACTTTTGGAACTCTCTTTGAACTTTAACAAAAGCTTTCTCATTTTAGGATTCTTAAATTCTTTTTTCTTCTTTAACTATTTAATGACTGACTTAAAACAAAAATTGGTTCCGACCAAAAACTTTTTTATTAAAACTTTGTTTCAAAAAGAAACTAACAAAAGCAACAACTTATTATCTTTTTGGTAAAACCGCGACCGGCAATAAAGGTTAGAATATATCTAAACGCGTCGGGAAATCAAAAACTACTGATTGATAATCGATATCATATCGATAACAAAATTTTACAATAAAAATTTGTCAAAGTACTTTAAGTTCATCGTACTTTGACCGATATTAGTAATTTTTGCGGAATAGACGAAAATTAATTATTCTTTGAAAAAAAAATAATTGCGTGAAAAAATTTACGCGTATGAAATTTTTTTATTATTTCGTATGAAAAAAATGAATCTAATATTCGCAATACTAAAATTCGTTAATATACAAATTTTATTGTATTTCGACATGAAAAAATAATGTCGAAGCAAATTAATAATTTTAATAAGATATTTCGAAATTGTTTATATTTGGAAATATATTAATAAATTTAAATAAAATTTTACGCGTTTATAAAAATTAAATTTCGAAATATGTTAAATATAGGTATCAATAAACTCTTTTTTGGTCGGAAAGAGTTTATGTACTGGGTGTACCACAACAATACCTTCCCCTTAACGAAAAAAAATTAGCCTTTTCGGCACTTAAACAAACAAAAAATTCGTGTTTGTCTAAAAGCCGACAAAAAATTTTTTTTTCAAATACAATCTTAATTATATACTTCATTTTCTAGCTGTTACTTTTGGTTTTATTACCTGTTATCTATTGTTTAATATAAAAAAAAATGTTTAAAATTTCCAACTTGTATTCTTGTCAATTTTTGTTTTTCCCGGATTTTATTTTAGACCATTTGAGTCGGTCAAAAATTTTTTGAAATAGGATATAAAGTAAAAAAAAATTTTTGGATGTACTTGTACAGTGGGACCTACTGTTTACCCAAGACATTCCAGTGATTTTCTCATCCTCTGTTTTTCATTAATATTTTCGCAGATTTGCTTTACTTTGCCTATCGGAATTTTGGGGGTGGTGGTGGTGGTATAGTCATGAGTTTAGGTTGAGTAATTTGAAGTTTTGTTTCTGATTTTTGAATTGGCGGGGAGGTGTTAAAAGTTTGACGTGTAGATGGTTCTGTATTTGGTGGCGTATTACTCGGTGGATGAAGAGTATTCAGAGCGATTACCGTTGCCGTATTTTGTTTCGTGGATTTGGGTGTCCTTTTATTTCGTACATAATAAATGATTAATAAAATCAGTATAAAAATAGATATTCCTGCGACGCTACTGTTTGTATACGTTATTATTTCATGATTCTTTGTTTTTCGTTCTTTTTCCACATTTAGTAACTCCTGATTGAAATCTTCTAATGATTTACTTGCTTCTTGCAGATCAGTGTTAAAAGACTGGTGAGATTTGAATATAATTTCACCTCCCGGACTTTTTTCGGTTACTGGTGTTTGGGTTAGAATGAATTTCGGTAGTTGCACATATGCAGGTTGGGGAATCGGTAAATCGGAATCTTTGTTTCCTTCGAAAGGAATTTCCTGGTTTCCCAACAGGTACACACAATTTGTCTCTAGTGTGATAATTCCGCTTCCGTTCAGGGTGCGATGGGAGTTTTCTTCAGGACATTCAATCGAAAATATTCGTGTTTGCCGGACAGAGAATAGCCATGTGTTCTTTCTTACCAGTTTGGTTACAATATCTGGTATATTATTCAACACGTGATAGATACAATCTGCTACTTGAGAATGTTGTTTGAGTAGCAAATTTGGTAGGCACTTAGTGTTGAGTGGGCCGACCTGTTGTGGTTGAGTGATTTTACAAATATACAGAGGGATGAAATGGTTTACCGGTATTTCTTGGCATGTATGCCTAAATTCGTTTGTGGTTAATTCGACAGAATAACCCTTTTTGGGATTATTTAGAACATATTCAGTTTTTGTTTTCAAAATTGCAAAATTTGATTGATTTATTGCAGTTGGGAACAAGTATACTTTGTTCGATGAATATATTTCTTTGGCAGGTAGAGGAAAAGATATGCGTACTAGAATACCGTTTCGCAAATGTTCCGCATCGACTCTTATCATTTGGTTCAGAGTGGGTAAATCCAAGTGTAATGCGTTAGTATCATTCGCTATTTCCGCTTGGATTTTAATTAATATTTCCGACGAAATTATTGAGGGATGAAGTTTGCGTTGTTGAAGGGAAGATAGGATTGAAAACTTTTCGTTCAAATGATTATACACTCGTTGTATTAAATGTAGTGTGAATATTAGGATTTCGTTTATTTCCATTCGTATGTGTAGTATTTGAAAATCATGTTTTAAGTTACGAATTTCTGTTTGTATTTTATTGGTAAAAAGTTCGAATCGTTGTTCTAAAGACTCTTGCTGGAGGGTTATGTTAGTAATTACTTAGTGTAACTTATCAAAAGCAGATTGTACTATTGTTGTTTGCTTTTGAACAAGATGTATATTTTCGGAATCATGTTCCTCTAAAGTCTTAATTATATTGTTATTTTTTTCCGCGTCGTCCTCGGTTATTGTCCCACATAAATGTTTCATTCCCGTTCCGACGATGTTGAACCATGCTCGTTTTGTTCGCCTGTTGATGTGGAAATAGTTAACCGCTTCTATTTGTATTTTTATTTTACGTGACAGTTTTTGAAATTCTGCGTGCCAATACGAACAAGAAGCGTTAGACATTGCTCCAGACATAGTACAGAGGTCTCTAATTTTGGTGTCACAGAGTGTAAGGAAATTTAGTGTTTCGCCCTCCTGATACAGCCCCATTCTTGGATAAATTTTCCACGTTGCTTGGTAAATTACGGCATTTCCTACTGGTTCAAATGAAATTCCCGTGTTATTTAGGGGTTGTATTTGGATTTGAGTGTATGAGTAGTATACGCACAATGACAACAATATTAGCAGCTTCATGTTTCCTTGAACGAAATTGAGAGAAATGTTTAAAAAAAATTTGCGATCCAAAATGGAAATTAAATGTCACGATTAAAATTAGGGTTTTAACTAGGTATTACTGTAATACCTTTTTGCAACAAAGTTGTAGTATACTGAATTTATTCCTTTACTGAAATATGATTAAAATTGATCTTATTAGAAAAAAAACAAAAAAAATTGAAATTTTTTTTTTTTTTTAAATTATTTTGGATATAAAATTTGCCGGTGATTTCGTTCTAAATATTCTGTTGTGTTTTAATTTTCATCAAACATGGTGCTTTCCATTATATGTTTAGAGTCAAGGAGGCAATGGGACCTATATAGGTTCGTCACATTGGGGTCGGATCCCCACTGTGATATTTGGGTGGCAGTGCCGGGGGTGTTGCCTTATCATTGTGGGTTGATGCCGTGGGACGGCATACCTGTGGTAAGTTATTTAAACATATTTATATTTTGCTTCGTATGTAATAGTTTTTTTTTTTTTAGATGGCCAGAGTTGTAATCTACGGAGGGGACGAGGAGGAAGAAATGATGGTGGGATCGAATTCGGTGTGGGGACCGTGCCTTTGGCACATGGTTCCTGGAATGGCCATCAGTTTCGGGCAAAGAGGTTATTTTTGGAGCTTCATGCTGGTGGAGTCCAGTTTAATCTTGCCTGAAACTGGCATGTAATTGGTTTTTTGTTTGTTTTACAAATAATAAATAATACATTTTTTGTTTTTCTTCTATTTTCCTTAGTGTTTCCTTTTTCTTCGGTGTTTTGTTTGTTTGTCTTCTCTGCCTTTTTCTGTTTACCTTAGGGAAAAGGTATTTAATGTAGAAGCCAAATTTTTTAATCGGTTTAGGATGAACAATATTATAAGGAAATTAAAGCAAAGCTATTAAAGTTTCCACATTTATAAAAAGAAATTAAACGTATGAAGGTTAACAAGCGTAGATTTTTATGAAATTTTGAAATTGACATAACTCTTTGTCAGGGATTCATTGAAAAGGTTGTATGAATAACCTGAAAGCCTGTTGAAACTATTACATTTATAGGTTCAGATTCCGATTATGATGTCGAATATGTATCATGTTTCGAAGCAAATGTTAGTAATGATTGCAAACAAAGAAAATGAAAGACAAATCGATTCATCTCAAAAAAGAAAAATTTTCCATCATTACTTATGTTTTAAAAAGAAACGCACAGACTATGATTCCGGCAAAATTAGTGCAACAAAACATTTATCAAATAAAACTGATAAATTAGAAATTAATGATAAATGATTTATAATATATTTTATATATGGCACCTTAGTATTTCTACGGGGAGTTTTTCATTTGTCAACAAAGATTAAGTTTGAAAAATTGTTCTTATGAAGATCTTGTATCCAAAATATTAAAACAAAATTTCGCTTCGTCTTTGTATGACTGTACATAAAATATGTGAAAAAAAAATTTTTGGTGGTGTCATATTTTGTTTTGTTTAGTTTCGTATTTGGTATTTTACTGCAAGTTGTTCTGCAATGGTTACATATTATATATATTTATATTAATCCATTTATATAAATATATTTAATTTACATTGAGATCTCATCAGGTTTTATTCATGTACATAGGTACAAATCATGTTCAATGTTTACCATAAAAAAAAATTGGGTAAACTTGAACTTGACTAATTTTGAAATATTGTATGTAAAAAAGTAGACTTTCTCTATGCTTAGGGTTGGGTATTAGTTTTTGAGAATTTTAATTATCGGAAAAAAAAATATATATGTTAGTACGTTACATTTTCTCGGGTTTTTGTTTTATAGACAGGTGTGATAAAGTTGTCTTTTCTGAATTTAGTGTATGTCGTTATCTTTTGGTAGTAAAGTTTTTGAAGAATTAAACAGTGTCTGGTTAGAATTTTTTAAGCGGTTATTATGAATTCTTCCTAACTTTTTCCCACCTGTATAGACGTATTCAGATAGTCAAATACCCTTTTTACCTCGAAGGGGCCCATCCACATGGGGGAAAGTTTATGTTTCTTGGTTGCATTTCTTAATAGAACCATTTCTCCTACTTGCCACTGAATTTTTGTCATAGTACTCCTTTGATTTTGTTTTTGCTTTTATTAGGTTTTCCCTCATCGCAGTATGTATTTTTTGTACTTTATATTTGATGGTACTACAATAATCGTCGAAATTATATATTGGATCAGGTTTTTTTGTAAGATTGGTGGGGAGAGCTCGGTGATATCCGTATAATACGTGGATCGGTGTAAATTTACTACCCGTATGTGGTGTGTGATTGTGTACTAGGGCAGCCTCAGCTGGCCATTGATCCCATGTGTCAATATTGTCGTCGACCATTGTACGCAAATACTCAATAAGTGGTCCGTGAGTGCGTTCTAGTGATCCATTTGATTGGTTGTTGTAAGCAATGGTTTGCACCTTTTTGATGTGTAATAATTTGCATATACGTTTAAACAAATCGCTGGTCAAATTCGAACCTTCGTCGGTTATTAGCTTCTCCGGTATGACTAAATAGTTTAAAATAATATTCCGGTAGAGGGATTCGGGCACTGTGGTCGGCATTGGGTATAGCAAAACAATCCAGGATCGTGTCAAATCGTCTTGAAAGGTTAAAATACACTTATTGCCATGTTGTGATGTCGGAAGTGCTCCAAGAATATCCAAATAAATTTTTTCGAAAGGTCGATTTGCCGTGTCCGTAATTTTCATTGGCATTTTCAAACCTCTTCCCTTTTTATTGCGTTGGCACTTTATGCACTTATTTATGTATTTGGTTATATCCTGTAACATTTTTTTCCAACGGTAGTTTTTTCGGATACGATTAAACGTTTTTTGAATACCGGCATGCCCTCCTAAAGGGGAGTCATGATGTGCTTTTAGCAATGTTTGGATATCACGCGGGTCCATTAAAATTTCGATTTGTTCTTCTGCGTCGGATTCTGATGTTTCGTATGATGCGTTTGATTCTGTATCTGACAATTCAGCTAAAGTTGATTTATTTAAATTTATTATATTCGGCTCGGTATTTGCGTCTTTTGGTTTTACCTGGGTTTGGACACAGATTTTATTTGATTCTGACTCATCAGTTTTTGGTAAGTTCTTTTTTGTTTCTTCTGGTTGTAGTCTAGCCTGATTCCTAGTTACCACGTTTATTTGCTTCATTATAATTTCTTTTTGAGGGTGTTTGGTTATTTCTCTTTGTCTTATTTCTTCCTGAACCATTTGGTACACGAATTTTAGTTGTTCGGGCGTTTGAATTAGACCTTTTCTATATTGCCGGATTTTCATTAGTAATTTTGGTATTGAGCATTGGTCTTCACAATGTTTTTGTAACAGTTTGGAACAGATGTCGATTAAACGAAATGCGCCTGATCGTCCGACTCCGGCGCTACAATGTATTACTGGCGGTATAGTGTTAGGAATTGTGGAGTTTTGATTTTGTGTCGCCTGGTAAAAATGGTAGAAATCGGAAGTATTTGTCGGAGTACCAGAATCAGGCCAGGTAGTGTATTGAAATTGATTTATTTGACGTTCCATTTTTGTTTTTGTGTGTGGAAGTATAAAAGTCCTGTGAACAAAATTAGTTTGTACCGTATAGGTTGAATATACCAGATTTAAATCCACCGAGTGCAATTCCATGGTATAGGATTTGCCGATTCTTTTTGGACAATACCTATGACACTTGACTTTATTTTCTCCGTTTAATCTAGACAACATAACTATGGTTCGGGTTTTGTATTCCCATATCATGGACCAAAAGTTTTCGATGGTTGTAGCTAAAGGACCTTGGGTTAAAATATACTTACTTTTTAAATTTGGCATATCAACTAAATTTGCGTTTATGTAATTGTGTTTTCCATGTTGTACTACTATTCGTGAGTGATCGTATGGAAGTACGTCGGTATATCCGTTCAAAAATTTGTTATTCGGTTTACAAGCTTCAGTGGTAGAATATTCCTTTTCTTTAGCGTTTGATTCGGTTTGTTCATTGATATGGTTTAGCAATTGTGTCCATCCATGGGTTTTGTTTGTATTTTGTATTTCTTGGGTTAATTGGAGTAGGTGATTTTGCAGTTGCTCAGATTCTGTAGTTAATTTTTTCTGGTCTGGCCAGGTTCCTGGACTTAATTCAGAATTAGTGGAAGGGTAACGACTGAGAGCATCGGCATTTGTATTATATCTGCCGGCCTTGTACTCTATTTGATAGTCGTATTCGGAAAGTTTGTGGTGGAAACGGATTAATCGGCTTGTAGGGTCCTTAACATTAAATACTCCTTTCAATGATTTATGGTCGGTATAGACGGTGAACTTTCTACCATACAGGTAACATCGAAAATATTTTGTAGCTCATATGATTGCTAGTAATTCTTTTTCTATGGTAGAATAGTTCCGTTTCGCTTTATTTAAAGATCGACACAAGCTATCTTGGAGGGGTCGGGCAAAGCGCCTTTGACTGAGCATTGGTGTCCCATATATATTATTTCCTTCCGGAGAAAGTTACATTTCTCCAATTGTAACTTTAAATTGTGTTCCGGTAACCTAGAAATAATGGCATCAAATTTTAAGTTGTGGTCTAATAAATTTTTCCCGTATATGACTATGTCGTCAATATTCACAAAACAAAGAAAACCTTGCAAACCCGACAACACGTGGTTCATAAGACGTTGAAAAGTGGCTGGAGCTCCAGTTAGCCCGAAAGCCATTCGCAAAAAATCATAATGGCCGAAAGGGGTACTGAAAGCGGTTTTCGCTCTATTCTTCTTGTTCATCAATACTTGATGGTAACCACTAGCGAGGTCTAACGTAGTGAAGTATCTCGAGTGACCAAGCTGGTCCAGAATGTCTTCGATGCCGGGTAAAGGGAAATCCACTACTACCCTTCATAGTTTTTCTCCGTCTGGTCCACTTTTCTTGGGTACTACTAATAAAGGACTATTCCAGGGGCTTTTACTTGGTGTCATTATTTCGTTTTCCAACATTTCTTGGACCTGTTCTTGGATTATTAAGCATTGTTTTTCCGGAAGGCGATACATTTTTTGGTTTATGGGTGCGTGGTCTTGTTTTATTGGTATGAAGTTTTCATAGGAATTTGTATGTGTTAATTTGTCTTCTGGTAGATGGAATATGTCGTTATATTCCTTACAAATTTGTAATATAGAATTTTTTTCCTCTTCCGTCGCGTTTTCGTCAAGTCGCAGGTTTTCAATTAATTCTTGATTTCGTTGGTCACTGAAATTTTCATTTATGCTAAATAAATTTTTAACTGCCTCTTCCGGTATAGGGTTCTGTCGATGTTCGATGTCGTGAATCGTGTAAAAATTTAGGGGGCGAGTATGAAAACTAAAAGGTGCGATTTTCTTTCGTTCCAACTGTACATTGAGTACACAAAGCGTTATTTTTGCATCAACTGGTCTGACCAAACAACTTCCCAGATACCCTCCTTCGTCTAAAACTTGTGACAAACAGAGTCTTTCTTTCTGGAAATCCACTCTTATTTGGATCAATTTTCTGGAACGAGGTGGAATACAGATTGATTTTTTACACTCAATCATATATTTCTTCTCATCCATACTCTGATTCCTTAAAGCTTGTCCCTTCCTTGGGCCACTTACGATTTTAGCTTTGGAAGTTGGCCTTTCGACCTGTTTCCGAGCGACATTTATATGGACGTTTTTCAAGGGATTTAGGAACTCGCAGTCAATAAAAGGTATTCCGAAGTCGTCTTTACCCAGAGCAATCTTAGGAAAAGTTACACGTTTATTAGGGCATTGAATATTGCAATTTTTTGAAAAGAAATCGAACCCGAGAATCCCATCTCCAGAGATTGGAATTGTTTTTTCCCCACATGGAAATTACATGATTGGGATGGGGGTGGGGGAATTCAGTCAAACAAGTACCTAAAGTATGTCTGGTGCCGAAAACGGTTTGTATATTTGTCTTTTCTTTAGTGTTTATTAATACGTTTTCCTTTAAAGATGAGTTTTTTATTAAACTAATATCTGCGCCCGTGTCGACCAAGAGTTCGGCCGGACCTTTTCTAAAATGGGTAGGGGTACTTGAATCATACATTTGTTGACATTTTGGTTTTTATTGGGGGGCTGACACCTCGTCTTTTTTAGGGGTGGGTGGGTGACAGCCCTTTTTTAGTTTTCCGCTGGTTCATTGGGTGATGCATGGTCATTGTCCCACAACTCTTTTGCTAGACATTGTTTTATTTCATGTCCGTGCTGACGGCAGAACTTGCAAATACGTATATCAGGTATCGAGTCATTGGAGCCGCTGAGTTCGTGGGGTTCTTTATCTAACATGTTTACTCGGCTAGTGAGTTGTGTTGTCTGTAAATTGCAGCTGTCGGTCGTATGTCCATGAGATTTGCATTGACTGCAATATGTGGGTGTTCGTGCGTGTGCGGCATTGGTTGTAAACATGCCCCGGTCGGTTGCAAAACCCACATTGCGGTCGTGAATTAGGTGAATATTAATTAGGGTTGTTGTTGTTTTATGTGTCAGTACGTCGGTCGGTGAAGCTTGTATTCCTATTTTGATTTCGGTTGTCAATATTTCCGTAATCCTCTTTTCGGTTATGGTTGATGCCTCCAACAAATCTATTGTCATTGTTACGGTTATTGCCACTAAAATTGGGGCTCTGATAATTGGTGTTTCTATTCGTATTGCTGTTATAATTGTTATAATTGTTATTGCGGTTGCTGGTGTTATTATTGTTGCTGTAGTTGTTGTTGGGAAAAGTTCGGTTGTTGTCTCGGTAGTTTTGATTATTATTCCTATTGTTATTATTTTTATAGCTATTATTTCTGTTGTTGTTATTGCTATAGTTATTATTATTTCTGTTGTTGTGATAGTTATTTGAGTTTCTACCAGTATTTTTATTAAACCTAGAATTGTTGTTACTAAAAGGGTGGTTATTTTAGGTGTTTAAATTTCTAGAATTGTTATAATTGATGAAGTCGCTCCCATTCAGCTAATTATTTTGTGGATAAGGTGTTTGGGCTTCCGAATGGCCCATCTGTGTGAAAGTTATTGTAGGGTTGGCGGGTGTCAATGCGAATTGTTTATCCACTGCCTCCAGGTATTCAGATTTTTAGGCTATGGCTTCGAAATTCTCATGCTTTTCATGGAGAAATAACAACCGATGGTTCGAATTCAACATCCCAGCCTGGAAAGTGAACATGGCCGTCTCCTCCAAATCCTTAGCCACTGATACATAGTGCTTTGCATGCCGTTGTATTACCAAATTAATACACTCTTTTAGGAGTGCCTTCATGCGCCCCGCGAATCCCGTGAAGGTTTCGCCGGGCAACCGCTTCGAGTGTTGCAGTTCGTGTATTAGCGTGGCATATGGTCGTCGGGTGATTAAGTTAGCCATTACTGCATCAACAAAATCGGTTAAACTAGACACCGACACTTCGTACAAAGTTGTGGAGGCGCGGCCTCGAAAAGGTGTGGGGAGAAGGGATAAAAGGGGTTCCTTAATTCTCGTTCGTTGGATTCGGATGGTTCATCCGTCACTTCTATACACAATTTTATTATTTTGTTTCGAAGGTCTGAGAAAATTTTTTACCCAATGCAACTCAGGTCCAGTCACGGTCGCCAATTTTGTTGTGTAATCGGAGGGATGAAGTAGGATCCTTGTCGATTAACTCGGGGCAACTTCTTGTAGTCCACGTATCTCACTTTCCGGAGGTCAAAACTCTCGGAAAAGTCTATATTTTATAAGGAATAGAATGAAATCGCTTACCCCTTTTTTTTCTTCCTCTCGTCAAACCTGATTTCCACTTCACTTTCGGTCTCGGTACTTCAAAGCTACCTGAAATGGTTTTCGCTTCGTTGGTTTAATTAAACTGGTGCAATTTAAATTAAAACCCTTTTATTAAATCACATTCAAAACAAAAACTCTTTATTGCTTTTAAATTTTTATTACACTATTATCAAATATTCTTTTAGAATTCTTTAAACTTTAATAAAAACTTTTTCCTTCTAGAATTCTTAAATTCTTTTTCCTTTTTTAACTCTTTAGCATTCTCAAATAACTTTTGGAACTCTCTTTAAACTTTAACAAAAACTTTCTCCTTTTAAAATTCTTAACTTCTTTTTCCTTTTTTTAATTATTTAGGATTCTTAAAATAACTTTTGGAACTTTCTTTAAACTTTAATAAAAACTTTCTCCTTTTAGGATTCTTAAATTCTTTTTCGTTTTTTAACTCTTTAGAATTCTGAAAATAACTTTTGGAACTCTCTTTAAACTTTAACAAAAACTTTCTCCTTTTAAAATTCTTAACTTCTTTTTCCTTTTTTAATTATATAGAATTCTTAAAATAACTTTTGAGACTTTCTTTAAACTTTCATAAAAACTTTCTCCTTTTAGGATTCTTAAATTCCTTTTCCTTTTTTAAATCTTTAGAATTCTCAAAAAAACTTTTGGAACTCTCTTTAAACTTTAACAAAAACTTTCTTCTTTTAAGATTCTTACCTTCTTTTTCCTTTTTTAATTATTTAGAATTCTTAAAATAACTTTTGGAACTTTCTTTAAACTTTAACAAAAACTTTCTCCTCTTAGGATTCTTAAATTCTTTTTCCTTTTTTAACTCTTTAGAATTCACAAAATAACTTTTGGCACTCTCTTTAAACTTTAACAAAAACTTTCTCCTTTTAAAATTCTTAACTTCTTTTTCCTTTTTTAATTATTCAGAATTCTTAAAATAACTTTTGGGACTTTCTGGACCAAAAACTTTTCTTTCGCCCGGTTTTTATTAAAACTTTGTTTCAAAAAGAAACTAACAAAAGCAACAACTTATTATCTTTTTAGCAAAACAGCGACCGGCAATAAAGGTTAGAATATATCTAAACGAGTCGGGAAATCAAAAACTACTGATTGATAATCGATATCAAATCGATAACAAAATTTTACAATAAAAATTTGTTGTGCAAGCGTGCACAAATTAATAATTTAATTTTCTCACCAAAATATGAAATTATGAAATTATGATAAGAACTTAATATAGATATAAGAATTCTACAAAAAAACTGAATTCTTATAATCATATTTCGTTCATACAAGTATTTTTTACAATATATTTTCCCAGACACATTTTTCCCATATGAAAATGCAATCATAGCAAAATTGTACCTTCTCATAAATATTATAAATGCAAGTAATTCAATATTAACCAAATTTACTTTGATAAATGATATTTATGAGAAGATACAATTTTGCTACTATTATACTGTTTATACTATTTTATAAAATGCAATATCTGCATTATTTTTGTATAAATGTAAAAATTTTATAGAATAAAGTTAGTTATCGTTCAAAACTCAACATTTCAATATTGAACATTGTCCTTCGAGCCATCCTGAATTAGCGGAAAAAGTCTTCAAGAGTTCAAACATAGCAGCAGTTCCAGCTAAATTGAGGAAGAATCCACAGCAGCAGTCTAAGCAGCAAATATAGCAGCAATACAAGCTATCAAAAGTTTTAGGCAGCAACTCCATAGCAGCAGTTCCAGCTAAATTGAGGAAGAATCTACAGCAGCAGTCTAGGCAGCAAATAAAATAGCAGCAGCACAAGCTATCAAAAATTTTAGACAGCAACTTCTCAGGAGTATCAACCCCAAAAACTACTCTAAGTTCTAACGATGGCCAACATAGAAGAGCTTGCAGGAAGACAAAAAGAGATTGGGGAGAATATTCAGAAGATATTAATCAATTACAAAAAAGATTCAACTGACCGAAAAACCAAAGTGTACGTAGAAAAACGAACTACGAATATAGAAGCACTTTGGGAATTATTTCAAGCACAACATAAAGAAATAAAGGCATTTGAAACAGATAAACCACAGCATGTCTACTTCCAATCAATGTTTTATGATAAAATACGGAAGGTATACCAAGAAACAAAAATAATCCTAGAAGAGAAATTGCGGGAATTAGATGAGGGGGGTAACAAGGCACACATCAAAACCTCAGATCCAGCAGCGTCAACATCAGGTAACCAAAATGTCGACGACGAGATAAAAAGCGTTGAATATAAAAAACAACTGGCGGCGATTAAGGTTATTATGCGAATAATCAATAATATCGCAAGTGAGGAAGAAAAATATCATCCAAAAGCATATTATCAACAGAATATGCAAACATTATCGAACTATTGGAATACAATAGCAACGAATCATCTAGAAATATTGACGCATCATAACAAAGACGAGCTGGAGGAATACGTTACTAAGAACTGTTACGAAGAAGTTGAAGACAATTATCAAGAAACAATGATTGCTCTTACATCAAAACAGGACTTATACTACCCAGAGCAACAGGTTGCTAGAGGTCAACAGAACATGAATCCAGAGCCACAAAAAATTAAATTACCAGCTCTGCAAATTCCTAAATTTAATGGGGATTATAACACCTGGAAGTCGTTTCAAGACCTATTTATTCAACTTATTCATCAAAATAATAGCTTAGGTAAAGCTCAAAAGATGTATTATTTTAAATCAAATTTAGGTGGAAACGCCAGTAAATTACTGCAGCACTTGCAAATAACCGATACAAATTATGACACAGCATGGGAAATACTAAATAACCGATACAATAACAAAAGATTACTAGTATCAACCCAAATACAAAAAATATTGTCACAAGCAACATTACAACAAGAAACAGCAGCTGGCTTAAAGAAGCTCCATGACACTTCGAAGGAATGCCTGTTAGCTATCAACAATATGAATGTTCAAACAAAGGACTGGGATCCCATCATTGTTCATATTCTCACACAAAAGCTAGACAAGGATAGCCACAAATATTATGAAGGAAGAATAAAAAATCCAAGGGAAATGCAGTCAATTGGTGAATTTTTTGACTTCTTAGAACACAGATTCCAATCGCTAGAAGCATTAGGTGACAAAGGGAAGAAAGAGAATAATCTAGCCAAACCCAACAAACAAAGTAATGTCGCTAATTGTGACAAAAATGCAAGAACAGAGGGTACCAACAAAGCCAAATCAACAAAAAGATGCCCAATTTGCAAAACGGAAGATGGTCATAGCATATATACATGCACTAAGTTTTATGGCATGAGTATAAACGAAAGAAAAAATGTAGTTAGAAAGGAAAAACTATGTACCAACTGCTTACAAGCTAATCATTTCAATGCAGAATGTAAAAGCATTAAAACATGCAGAGTTTGTAGGAAAAAACATAACACTCTACTTCACACAGAGGCAGGAGAAACAAGCACTACTTGCACCCTCGCAGCTGTGAACCAAGAAGTCAATAATACAGAAGGTACAACTTATAATGAAAAAAATGTCGTTCAACCAGAATGGCAAACTCAAGCATATATTGCAAATGAATGTGAGTTAAATGATGTATTATTGGCAACAGCTCAAATAAGGGTAAAATCAGCAAATGGAAAACACCATATATTACGAGCATTGGTTGACCAAGGGTCACAGGCTAGCTTTATAACGGAAAATGCTGCTCAATTACTTAATCTGAGTAAATCAAAAACATATGTCAACATTTCAGGCGTAGGAAATAATAAAACAGCAATAGCTAGAAAAAGTATATTACTCAGCATACAACCTACGTTTCCATCTGCATATAAGGTTACAACAACAGCACTCGTATTAAAAAGACTAACGAAAATGATTCCTTCTACAAGATTAAAAGAAAGATTAGTTTGGAAACATCTTGAAAAGCTTACACTAGCAGATCCAACTTACAATGAACCAGGTATCATTGATGTAATATTGGGAGCTGACATTTTTATGGAAATACTTATGCCAGGTGTAATAAAGGGGCCACCGGGCACACCTGCAGCACAGCAAACACGACTTGGATGGATAATCTCTGGTAATATCAACGGAAACAATACGCCCAAAAATATTAAATGCTGTATAACATACACAGAAATTGATGAAAATTTAAGAAGATTTTGGGAAATTGAAAATCTTCCCACAGAAAAAATTTTAACAGAAGACGAAACCAAATGTGAACAATTATACAGGCAGAACGTTAAAAGATCTGAAAATGGTAAATATACTGTTAGCTTACCGTTCAATGACAAACACAAAAATGAATTGTTAGGTGATTCAAAAGGAAAAGCTATAGCGAGGCTATTACATATGGAACGCAAATTCAAAACAAACAAGCAGTTGGAAAAAGAATACAAGGCCTTTATGAATGAATATTTAAAACTTGGCCATATGATACAAACAAAAACTAAGCAAAGCGTTGATCAAGAAGTATTTTATCTACCACATCATGCAGTGAGCAAACCTGATAGCACAACTACCAAACTACGTGTAGTGTTTGATGCATCCGCAAAAACCAAAACAGGAATTAGTTTAAATGACAAGCTACTAACAGGTCCGACCCTTCAGCAGGAGCTTTTTACTATACTGTTACGTTGGAGGAAGCACAAATATGCATACAAGGCAGATATTGAGAAAATGTATCGGCAGATACAAATAAATGAAAAAGATCAACTATTACATAAAATTGTATGGCGAAATTCCGAAAAGGAAGCCATAAAGGAATACCAGTTAACAACAGTGACGTATGGTACACGATCAGCACCATATCTAGCAGTAAAGACGTTACAACAACTGGCAAGGGATGAGTGCCATAGTTATCCTACTGCATCGGACATTGTGTTAAAGGATTTTTATGTTGATGATCTTATGTCAGGAAATAATACTCTTGAAGAGGCTATAGAAACTCAACAACAACTTATAAACCTTTTATCGAGAGGCGGATTCAAACTAAGAAAATGGTCAACTCATTGTAAAGACATATTAGAACAGGTGCCAAAGGAATCAACAGAAATGGGTCTATTTGAAATAAATGAAGAAAATTCAGATTCAGTCAAAGCATTAGGCGTTCATTGGCATCCTGGTAATGACCAATTCCAATTTAAAGTAAATCTACCAATAGATAACACTGCACCAACTAAACGAAGTCTTCTGTCAGAGGCGTCAAAACTATTTGACCCACTGGGATGGTTAACACCAGTAACAATAGTAGCAAAAATTATGTTTCAAGAGCTGTGGCTAGCTGGCATAAATTGGGATCAAGCATTATCGCCTAACATGAGCAAGAATTGGCTCACATTCAAAACAGAATTACCAGCCTTAGAAAACATAAGAATACCCCGATGGATAGAATATGAAAAGGGTAATGAAGTTTGTGAGCTGCATGGGTTTTGCGACGCATCAGAGAAAGCATATGCAGCAGCTGTATACATACGAACATTAAACGATAGAGGCAAGATCATTACACACCTCTTAGCAGCCAAATCAAGGGTAGCGCCAATAAGTAAGAGACTTTCACTACCCCGTTTAGAATTATGCGGAGCAGTATTATTAGCCAAACTTGTGGAAAAGGTAAAATCTGCTATGGAGTGGAATGAAGCAACTGTTTATGCATGGACAGATTCAACAGTTGTTTTAGCGTGGCTAAAAAATCACCCTAGTAAGTGGAAAACCTTCATCGCTAATAGAGTGTCTGAAGTGCACTCAATCCTAAATGCAAACCAGTGGCATCATGTCAAATCAAAAGAAAACCCGGTAGACGTTGCATCGCGAGGAATTAATCCAAAAGAATTAATAAAGTGTGAAGAATGGTGGATAGGACCATCATTTTTGAGAGAGTTATCATTATGCATACCTCAGATAGAAGATGCAGTAACAGATCTTGAAGCCCGGAAAATTTCAGTAAATATGGCATTTACTGCAGATGATACCATAATGGCAGAATTATTAGAAAAATATTCAACTTTGCGAAAATTATCCAGAATAATTGCTAATTGTCTTCGATTTTGTAACAATGCAAGAAAATCAAGAGAAAAACGAGAATTTGGACAATTAACGTGCAAAGATATTCAAGAAGCAACTAGTCGATTAATACAAGCAGTGCAATTTAAAGAATTTCCTGAAGACATCCGTAGTCTACAACGCAACAAGAGACTGAAATCTGACAGCAAACTGTTATCATTAAATCCATTTCTAGACACAGAAGGAATTGTACGTGTTGGAGGAAGATTACAAAATGCGGACATCAGCTACAATGAAAAGCATCCTATAATATTACCCAGCAAAAACAGATTAACCCAGTTAATAATCGACGAAGCTCACAAGACTACCATGCATGGGGGAGTTCAGCTAACACTAGCACAAACTAGACAACAATATTGGATTATCAATGGACATAGCTCTGTTAAACGAATCATATACAGATGTGTTACCTGTTTCCGGCACAAAGCACAAACAGGAATCCAGTTAATGGGAGATCTTCCAAAACATCGAACAACAGTAGCAAGGCCATTTACTAACAGTGGTGTAGACTATGCAGGACCCCTAAATATGAGAATGTCAAGAGGCAGGGGTGCTAAATCATACAAAGGATATATAGCAGTATTCGTATGTCTTGCCTCCAAGGCCATTCACTTAGAAGCTGTAAGCGACTTAACAGCTGAAGCATTTCTAGCAGCGTTTAAACGCTTTACGGGAAGAAGAGGTGCAGTCAACAACTTGTATAGTGACAACGGTACAAACTTTGTACTAGCAAATAAGATACTACAAATCAACACGGAAGACTTCAAGAAAAAATACATGGAGAAACTGTCAATGGAAATGACAAATTTGGGAACAACTTGGCACTTCATACCACCATCAGCACCTCATTTCGGAGGGTTATGGGAGGCAGGCGTGAAATCAGTAAAACATCACCTAAAACGAACTGTCGGCGAAACTATGCTGACAGTTGAGGAGATAACCACAGTCCTAGTTCAGATTGAAGCATGTCTGAACTCGCGACCATTATGCCCCATTTCCACAGATCCCAAAGAATTGGATGTATTAACACCGGGTCATTTCTTAATAGGATCTCCTTTACTAGCTCCACCAGCGCGGGATAGAACCGCTAGTAATATGCACAGCTTAACAAGATGGCAGCTTTTGGATCGCTTACAACAAGACTTTTGGAAAAAATGGTCGATGGAATATTTAAGACAACTGCAACAGCGACCAAAGTGGACGCAAAAAACTGAAAACATTAGAATCGGGGACATAGTTCTTATTAAAGATGAACTACTACCGCCGACAAGATGGGCCTTGGGAAGAATTACGGAATTGCATCCAGGTTACGATGGATTGACCAGAGTGGCATCTATAAAAACGAAAAGCAACACATTGAAACGTCCAATAACTAAAATTTGTCCTCTACCTACCGTGGATAATGACATCAAAAAGCCCTCAGTATCAACCATATTAGTACACACTCATCAAATTGGAGAGATACCAGAAAAGAATAAGCTCAATGCAGAAACTATATCCGTCAATAAAGGTCGACAAGCTAACGCTCAGCCACTCACCAATAAGGTTAATAATGAAAAATTAACAGATTATAACAGATTGATCAACGCAGACTTAAAAAGAGCGAGAATAGCAAGTATTCAAAGAAATCCCAAGAAAATTCGGATTCACCCTGTTTCAAGATACAATAATCTCATTCCACAAACAACACCAATTAAAGAAAGGTCAATACGCAGAGAAGAAGCTGAGCATACAAACCTCCCGAGACACCGGAATCAAGGCACCGTAACGACAATGAAAATAAGAACTTCAACGGTTCTACTGATATTAGCCTTGTTACTGTTACCTGTTCTAGCATTCGGATCAATCGAACCTGTTGAGGTAACTCCTTTTGAGCACCATCCCGGTATATATTTTGAGGAACTTGGCCAAGTAAATCTTATAAATAACGAATGGAACATAATGGCATATTATAACCTTGAAGGGTATTGGCTAGAATTGCTTGGAATAAGGAAATATACAGGCGAACTAGATCGACTCTGCAATATAACCATACTTAGGAAGGATTATTGCACTGCTATACTTGTTCAACTTCAACATCAACTTGTGCAACTGGAGGAAAATAATGACATAATATATAGACAAGGCGGAAGCACCCAACATCTATTAACAAAGAGGTCTCCACTTGACTTAATCGGCACCATAGCTAATAAACTTTTTGGGATATTAGACTCGGAATATGCCACCCATATGGATAGAGAAATTGAAATGACTCGTCTCAACGAACAACATCTCTTAGAGTTAGTTAAAAATCAAACTTCAGTAATCGAAGCAACAGTAAACATTTTAAAGAGTGGTGACGAATCTATCAAATCCAAATTCAAGGTTATTGATAATCAACTAGAAGCATTAACTAATTATGTTGAAGCAACCAGTTCAGATGTCTATCATCAACAAACATTCACATCATTTCTGCTACAGACAACAATAATACTTCACGATTATCAGCGAACACAAGATGCCATTCTTAACGTATTAACAGATCTTCAACACGGAAAGATTCACCCCCTTTTGCTTACACCAACACAATTACGGAATCAACTAGCATTAATAAAAGAAAATCTACCTCCTACACTATCAATACCAGGGCAAGGAAAGGACGGAATGCTCAGAATCTACAATCTAATGACAGCAAAGGTTAGAGTAATGAGATCACGCATTCTATTCAGCATTAGAATACCACTTCTTCATAATGAGTTCTATCAGCTATTTAAATTAATACCTGTACCAACTCCCCACGACAACGAATTTATATTTATTGAACCATCCACGGACTTTCTAATAGTAAGTTTGCATCGCGATCGATTTTACCCTCTGTCACAACTAGAGCTGGATAAATGCAAACACTTAGAAGAGGAAGAGTATCTTTGTAAACAAGGTCATCCTATTTACAACAGCAAATCAAATGTCAGTCGTTGCGAAATAGAATTGCTTAACCACAGGAAACAATTATCATCAAGATGTAAGCTCCGCAAAACTAGCCCAACAAGAGTTTGGATTCAACTTCACAATCCAAATAGTTGGCTATATGTGCTCAATGAAGAATATACATTCAACATTGTTTGTGGCAAGAAGGTGATCGCAAAAACCCTAAAGGGGGATGGGTTACTTAGATTGAGATCTGACTGTGTCATCAAACAGACTTCAATGACGATTAGTGGACACAATTTATACCAAACTCAATTGAAAGCATCATTTATACCAACAATAAATCTCAGTCAACAAATAAGAGAACAGTTCAACATACAACCAGCGCAAGTTGCTAAACCAGAACTCTACCTCCGAGACAACACCAAGGAATATAATGATATCACGAAGGAAATTGAACGGTTAAAGAAGGAAAAATTACCCGAACAACTAGATCATCATGATATACATCAATATACCGTCAGCTACAGTATGCTGATAGTCGTCCTGGCATTGATTGCGTTTCTAATTTATAGAAATTCTGACACTCTGGCCAAATGTACTTGGTGGAAGAAAGAACCACAAATAGAACTGCCCCCAATACCGGCAGCACGAACGTCAAGGTTATCAGTGGAGGACTTCAGTGTTCTACAATAGATACAACACGGTAGGGGAATATGTGCAAGCGTGCACAAATTAATAATTTAATTTTCTCACCAAAATATGAAATTATGAAATTATGATAAGAACTTAATATAGATATAAGAATTCTACAAAAAAACTGAATTCTTATAATCATATTTCGTTCATACAAGTATTTTTTACAATATATTTTCCCAGACACATTTTTCCCATATGAAAATGCAATCATAGCAAAATTGTACCTTCTCATAAATATTATAAATGCAAGTAATTCAATATTAACCAAATTTACTTTGATAAATGATATTTATGAGAAGATACAATTTTGCTACTATTATACTGTTTATACTATTTTATAAAATGCAATATCTGCATTATTTTTGTATAAATGTAAAAATTTTATAGAATAAAGTTAGTTATCGTTCAAAACTCAACATTTCAATATTGAACATTTGTCAAAGTACTTTAAGTTCATCGTACTTTGACCGATATTAGTAATTTTTGCGGAATAGACGAAAATTAATTATTCTTTGAAGAAAAATAATTGCGTGAAAAAATTTATGCGTATGCAATTTTTTTATTATTTCATATGAAAAAAATGAATTTAATTTTCGCAATACTAAAATTCGTTAATACACAAATTTTATTGTATTTCGACATGAAAAAATAATGTCGAAGCAAATTAATAATTTTAATAGGATATTTCGAATTTGTGTATATTTCGAAATATATTAATAAATTTAAATAAAATTTTACGCGTTTACAAAAACTAAATTTCGAAATGTGTTAAATATAGGGATCGATAAACGCATTTTTTGGTCGGAAAGACTTTATGTACTGGGTGTACCACAACAGACCGAAGAGTTTTGTAGCTCAAATTTGAAATTGGAGTTTCATACACCCCGCTTCCCCACTTATGGGCGGAAACTGGGAAAGATTGGTACAATCTGTAAAGAAAATTCTGTACCAGGTCACTCCTACCAGAAATCCATCCGATGAGCTGCTTAGGAGTATGTTAACAGAAATAGAGCATCTAATAAACTCGCGCCTTCTGACTTACGTTGCGGTGGATGGAGAAAATTCTGAAGCTCTATCTCCTGCGGATTCTTTTTGGAAACGCTGGATAAAAGAATATCTCCCTACACTTACGAGACGAACAATATGGTTCGAACTTGCAAAACCGATAGAAAAGGGAGATATTGTTATTATAATCGATCAAAGTAATCCGCGGAGTTTTTGGCCAAGAACTCTGCGGATTACTAATTATATATAATTATAAATATTAAACCAGACAAGAAAGGACAAGTAATATCAGCAACAGTACAAACATCAACGGGAATATACGAAAGGCCTTCAGTTAAATTGGCAGTGTTAGACGTCAGGGCTAAAGAAGTAACTAAGCCTAGTTCGTGGAATACTGAGGGGGAGTGTTGACAACCCTGCTCAATTCAACTAAAGTCAACCCTGTTTATGTTATATAGAAGCCTTCGCAAAATACGTCAAAAAGAAAAGAAAAAGAAAGCGGACGCAATTGCTAATCAAAATAGATATTATTTGAAGAATTAGGAAATATCGAAAATTCAACTCTAAAAGTAGGTGTTTTTTAATTATATTCAAAATTTAATGTAATTCCTTTGTAGGAAATTTTTAACGTTTTAAAAATAAACTTGAACATTGGAAGAATATTGGAAAAAAAAAAGTTTCTAAATCATTACATAACCTCAATTTGGCGTAAAATTAGTCCACGAGTTCCTCATTTCGAAGCTGTCTCCAGTCTAGTACTCTCTTCCATTTCTCAGCGTCCGATGGATTACCAATAAATGTCGTTTTAAACGGCTTGTTGAACTCGTTAAAATTTCCAAATTTACATCTGCTAAACCAATTTTTGGCAGGTCCATCCACATTTACTCTCACACATTCAATGCAAAATGAATAGCGCCAATTATTTAGTTTTGCAAGGCCATTAACTGCGTTTAACCACTCAGCAGCACTATGTGAATCTTCTCTTCCAGTAAATGTTTTAAGCGTCTTGTTAAAATCAGGAACGACATGAAGCTAAAATTCTTGAATTTGTTTCAAAAAACATCAAAAAAGTAAGTATTGGATATTAAGCATGTCAAATAAATTCATAATGTTTAATCAAACATTGGGAAGAACACATCAGGGTTTGTGGCATAAACCTGTGCCGATTTATCGGACAAAGAATAAAATTCGTAAGACCAGAAAATATAAGATGAAGGAAAAATACAACCAAAAAATTTTCATTAGATTATAATTCGTAAAAATCAAAATTTGATTTGGTTCGAATATAATGAAAAATATAGTCCTTCTAGTATGCTTACAAATTAAAATGAATACCGTTCCTGAACAAGCAAATGTTCGAGCTCAGCTGATGAGTCTTTAAGTACATTTGGTGTGGCGAAAACGATCATTTTAAAATAATAAAAACTTTCAAAAAGTATTTCTTTCTTTTCACGAGACTTAATATAATTTTTACATTGAAATTAATTTAATTTATAATATTGTATTAAAAATTAATAACATCCAATATTAGTGGCTAATTTTCACACTATTATTGCTTAGTAAAATAAGTAATAGTATACTATCTTATAAACATAATTTTAATGTTAAATACAAATTCCTTATTTCAATTAATGGCCGAATTACTATTGTTCTTTTTTTTGTGACTGATATTCTGTTCTTCTCCGAGGTTATCGATCAAGTCTCCTCTCTCATAAAATCTGTCTGCTAGCTTAAATTTAACATCGTTCCACCGAATGTAAACTGATATTATTATTGTATTAAGTGTTGCCGGATGTTAAGTACTGATGCTAACAATATAATTATTTTTATTATTTATATTATAATAACACGCACAGTAAACCGCGCACATTTAACACTTATAGCTAATTTAATCCACCGGTATAAAAGAATATTTTAAGAACCGCGAAACATTCTTTTTACTTAAATTATCGCTTTTGTTCGCTTTGATTTCAAAGTGTCCAAATTTTTACATTTATTCCTTATTTTGGGTTACCCGTGCAAATTCTCAAAAGTGAGGCAACAAGGATTTGATAAGTGTAGAAACATATGTGTCAGTTTATTTTTGAAGTTTTTTAATGAGTTTTTTTGGTTATTTTTCGAAGAAAACAAATTTAAAATAAATTTTGAAAAGTGAAATATCAAATAATTTTTAACATTTATCAACACGATAAATGTTAAAAATTATTTGGCAGTTTTATTTTGAAGTTTCTTTATTTTTTGGCAAAATGAAGTTAAAAACAAATGAATTCTATTTAAATCTGTTTTTTTTAATAAAATATACAATTATAGCTTCATTTTGAATGACTGTGTTTTATTTAATGTTATTTACCATATTTTTTTTCTCTTCTTCTTTATTTTTTTTCAGAGGTACAAACACTGCTAATATTATTTTTAAGTTTTTCTCATTTTTATTTTGGATTTTTTTTTTAAATTTGTGGTGAATAGTAAAAAGAAAAATGATTCACTGAATTTTTCCTAATAAGGGTGGACCGTACAGAAGGACAATAATGTGTCGTGACGGCAATAGTTATTGAAGGGATGGCAATATATAAACAATTCAGTAAAGTTTATTCATAATTTTTATTTTTATTATTTTTTTTTGTAATATTGAGCTTAGGACTATCAGCATAGAAAAATCTATGTATGTTCTTAATCTTGTACCACACCAACAGATCCCAAATATTATTATTATGTTATTTATAGTTATTATACACAGCACGCATGTGAATTGCAGGCAGATTCCTTGCGAATGTCCGCAGAGAAACCCGGCAAAGTATAAGGGAGCTTGCGAAACCTCACATGAAAATCCAATAACAATTAGCATTTCGTTACAAAATGGCGCCCGAGAACAGGGACTTGAAGCAGTGGAACTTATGCTATTTAGATTAGGTTTTTTAAAAAAATTTAATTTTTTTTCTTTCTTTTCTTCCTTTGATATAATTCTTTCTTTTCATTCGTTTTTATTTCTATAAGTATTTTATTTCTCTTTATTTTTCAATTTTAACTATAGAGACCTTTAGTTCTTTTTGGAAAGGAACCTAAGTTAATTTAAATTAATTCTCATTTTCATTTGAAAAAAAAATCAAATTTCCTGTTAGTTAGTTCTGTTGGTCGGACTTCACTACTGTATCCATACGTCGAATATAGTGAATCTGCTCATCCGTGTTGAAGTAGTGGTAAGATGTTTAGCCGCAAGTACGACACGGAGTTTTATTTTTACTTATCTATCCTCTTACACCTGGAAAGGACCTTTTTATCACTGCTTATTAGAGTGTTGTAGAGGAAGTTGTTTCATCCAATAGTACTGATAATAGTTAGAATATGTACTCCCAGAAAAGCTGGTTGAGGGTTGAAGAGAGAGAGAGAGTAGTGTAGTGTTGAATATTCTGATTATTTTCTCCTACAATACGAAATTCGGAGTTCATATTTTTTTTATTGTTTGTTAAGTCCGCGACTTAAACATTTATAGTGATGAAATTGTGTTGACGTAACTGGCGCAACTTCGACACAATCTAATCACTAAATTTTAACGGATAGGTTGGTTCTAAAATAAATAGGAACATTATTTACTAATTTTATTTAACTCAATATTACAATATCTAAAATTCATATATCTATATCTGAGTTCTCCAATAAAATTCATAAGAGCATCAACTTAACTATTGATTTTATATAATTCTAAACAAGTAGTCTGGTATTTGTTGTCTTGTTGAAATCCCTTTAACAATTCTCCGTGTTGATTCGTTTAATGATGAGACATATCATTTGTGATTTTACGATAGAAAATCGGACGATTAGTTATTGTTTTCATAATGATAGAATCATGCGATTATAGTCCGTGGTTTAATGTGAGACCAATTAGGCGCTAGTGTCCGTCATTGTCTCAAAGAAAAATTGCGCAATAATATCCGTAATTGATATGAAGAAAAATTAGGCGATAATGTCCGTAATTGATTTGAAGAAAAATTAGGCAATAACGTCCGTAATTTTATAAAGGAATAAACAGGCGAAAGTGTCCGTGTTTGTGTGCATAGAATCAGGCGTTAATATCCGTGATTGAATAATGTTGTCTATAGGTAAAACTTTCTTGATTAAATTTATCAAGCTATTTGACTTTACGTTAATTCGGCAACGATATCCAGAATTAAATTCCGATTAAAAATAATGAGGCAAATTATCCGTCACCATTTTTAATATGAAAATTGATAAGGCTACGAATATCCTTTATCAATGCCCGATTCAAAATTTGCAAGGCGATAATGTCCGTTGTAAATTTTCAATTCAACTTTTTCTATGTTTCACCATAGACAATTTGTTTGAATGTTTACTAACCATTTTTTGGTAGTTGATCCCTTCTCGTTCTGTTGAAAAAACTAAGTGATTTTATATTGATTTGATTCCCCATTTTATACTGGATGTCTAACGGATTTTCCAAATGATACGGGATCAATTTACTTCTGAGTCAAATTGTCGTCCTTATGACTTTAAAAATTCAATATATTTATCGTATGTAGCATTGATGCTCCAATTCTTGTATTCCTTTGTTCGAATTTACTTCTTATGAATTTTGATAACGCACCTGCGTCCCCCTGATAATTTTTTGTGTAATAATTATTAAAAAAACTTCTTCATAATTTTAGGGGTGTGTAAAAAAACCGAAATACAGTTTTGGTTCGTACTAACTTACTTTATCGTATGCTCTTCAATTTTGACGACATCATGTGCGTAAATAGTTTCCTTAAGTCTTTTTGTTATCCTTTTGGGATTTTTTAATTAAATTGGATTAAAAAACTCAAATAAAAGTGCTAAAATGCAGGGGTGTACAATTGAGAGGATGTCGTTAAACTTATTGTTGAATCAAATTCACAACTTATGTGTTGGTTTTTATTGAATATTTCATCAAATATTGGTTGAAAACTAATTACATGGTAATTCATCACATTACTTATTATGTGATAATTTATTGAATGTACGAATTAATCGTCAAAAATTATAATTCATTCTGGATAATTCTGTTCAGTGGATTTATAAAAAACACGGTCTCATTTCAATACGGTGTAATGGACATCGCTGTCGTTTGACAGTTCAAATGTAAACAAGGTACTTGTTATTTCATATTTTTTATTTATATATTTTGTAATTTGTATTTTTTCTTTCCATAGAAAAATGTTGAGCAAGACTCAACATTGTTTTTGCATTTTTTTTAGAGGGAGGGTGCCATCCCTAAACTGTCGCTCATCTACACGATTGACCTTGCTGAAGTGGTCAACCCTAGTTTCTTTCATGTCATTTTTTTTGATAATTTCTTTTTATTTTTGAATTTTGTTCATTTTTTTTCAGTTATTATTTTTTTATTATATATTAAATAAATAGAAGAAATTTGGTTTTGGTTTTCATTTCCCAGGTTTATATTTTTTTTCTTGTTTTTTGAATTTCGGTTTTCTTATAACATCGAGTGACGTGTTCGCTTTAAGTGCTGGCGAAGTAACTGTGGAAATGCAACTCCTTAAACTTTCGTATAATGATTCGGATGCTAAACAGCAGTTAATTAAACTACTTGAAAGTGAGGAAAAAGATCCATCCCTACGGCCAACGAAACCCCATAACACAAAAAGTTCAGCAGCTGAATTAGAAGCATTCGATAGAGCGTGTCAAATAATAGATTTAAAGGCTTCAAAGGAAGAATTGCAAGGAGATGAAATAGCAGAGATAATGTCGCTACTCAAACATTGGTATGGTCGGGCCGAGCGTATGACAGTTGGTACATCGACCAGTATTGATGAAGAAGCTAAGATAATTATTAAACTGGAAGATATCTGGAGGCGGTTAGAAAAACGCAAAGAGGTTTACAAGCTAAAACAGGTTAAGATTTCAGATGACGTTCAGCATGATAATCCAGGGTTCAGGAGCAACAACATTTGGGCAGGTGAATAATACGCCTAGTCCTGCACACACTAGAAGGTTTTCAATCGATATTCCACACATGACGGGTGAATTTAACGAAACATGTTCCGGCAGTTTCGAGCAACCAGAATAAAATATATGGCCTACCGCGACGCTGCCTCCGAATACTTATGTAGCATCCAATGCTACAGGCTAGAAACTCTGGCAAGAAGAGATCAATACCGAACCTGACTGCAGTCTTTTGAAACTTCTTAACAGGCACGGCAGGTGAATGGTTTGGGGCATATTCCAGGGAATTTCCAGAAGCTTCTTGGGATCAACTAATATCTGCCTTCTTGGGTCGGCTTTGCAGCTACGAAACAGAGAGGGAAACGCGAAGATTAACATAAACACGCAAGCAGAAGAATAAGAAAAGTGTTAACGATCTTCTGCTTGACGTGGAGAGGATAAACGGTAGACTACCCCGTCCATTTTTCGAACCAGAAGAGTTCGAAATAATTCAAAAAAACCTGAACCCTACCCTCCAAAGCGCTACCATCACTCAGCTATATTTCAAAAATGAAGACCTCAGAATTATATGCACCCTGTTAGAAAGACTGTGGTCAAGTTCTGGTTACTATCGCCATCAACTATGTGACACTCAATATCGAAGATCTCATGGTGCCCATGCTCTTGATGAATCTCATAAAATAGATGTCCGGGACGCCGGTAGATTTCCAGAAAATTTTCAGCTGGATGCGGTGAATCACCAACAATATCAACATCGTCCTGCAGTTTTGAATCCTGCTGTCTCGACCGATGAGTTCCGTATATCTTGGAACAGCCAAGATCTTGGCCACACATGCCAAGATTGCACTAGTGGAACAAGAAATTTTTTTTGCTGCGGACCGGTATACTCAAGCCGAACTGTACGTTTTGTCAAAATGAAAAACAGCAGGGAAACCTGAAATTGAATGAGGCAGGAGCTGCGTCTTCGTGTTCGACAAGGTAGTCCAGCAACACCAGGACAGAGGCTGCAACGAACACGGAACCATCAACTTACCGCTAACTATTTCGCAAAATCAAAAGTCTGGCAGCACCCAAACGGAATTACCAATTCTACAAAATAACAAATTACGTACTCAACAATACTGGCATTTGCGGAAAATAATTAAAAATGCAGTGGTATCCGCCATCTATACACCAAAAGATGGACGTCCATTCATCAACGTTAAACTTGGTGGCATGCAGCTACAGGGCTCGTAGATAGTGGAGCTATAGTAAGTATCCTAGAAGCAAACTCTCAAGCTTTCCTAAAAGAAGCTGAAGAAAATATGCGTAAATTGCAGGCCACGGTAACAACAGCCGACGGAAGTTTAGACAGGATTATGGGATATGTGGACATACCTTATTGCGGTCATTTAATAAGAAAGGACTAGGACGGACACAACTTGAAGAACATGACATTGAAATAGGTAATGCCAATCCAATCAAGCAACTATATTACCCAATCTATCCGGTTGTCCAAAACCACCTTTATGCTGAACTAGACCGAATGTTGGAAGTGGACGTAATAGAAGTAAGTCAAAGTTCCTGGAGTTCCCCGGTAGTTTTGGTTAACAAACCAGGCGGGAAGTTTCGTATGTATCTGGATTCGAGGAAAGTCAACGCAGTAACGGAAAGGATGCGTATCCTCTTCCACACATCGAAGGACTATTGAGTCGGCTACAAGATACCACATTTATTTCCAGTTTGGACCTGAAGGACGCTTTTTGGCAAATTCCTCTTGCAACTACTTCGAGGGAGTTGACCACGTTGACTGTACACTACAGCATTGTAACATACAATTTTTGTAGGCGGTCGAAGCTCAAGATGCGTTTGGCAAATTAAAAAGCGTTCTAATCACCAAACCACTTCTGACCAGTCTGACTTCAATTCTGACTTCACGAAACACTTTTTCATCCGTTGCGATGCTAGTACTTCTGGAGTAGGGGTGTGCTGTATAAAAAATGAGGTGACGGAGATGAACAACCAATTGCGTTCGTTTCACAGAAGTTGAATGCAGCACGGGAAAACTATAGGGCTACAAAGCTGGACTATTTGGAGTTTATAGTGAAACACCTGAAGAACTGGCACGAGAAATAGAAAAGTTTAACGTTCAAGCAATTGATCTACAGTCTGCTGATTTTCAAGATCCGGAGTATGTTAATTTGAAAGAATCAATTAAAAAATCACCAGGGCCATACACTAAGCTGAAGATACATGACGGACACATATACATTCGTTTCGAGCTTCTACAAAAGGATAAGGTATCATAGATCCCGCTATGGAAACTGTGGATACCGGAACCTCTAGTAGGTGAACTTTTATGTCAAGAACACGATGAGCAGCTTCTCGTGGAGGGATTAGTAAAATATTAGAACGTCTTCGACGATACTATTATTGGCCAAAAGTGCGTCAACGCGTATACCGTACGTCCAAAATTGCGAGGTGTGTAAAATATCAAAAGATCCAAACAAAACTTTACGACCACCAATGGGGCAACAATCTTTTGCAGAACATCCTTGGCAACGGCTGTATATAGATCTATTAGGCCCGTACCCACGCTCTTAGAAAGGTAATACTACTACTGCTCTATATTCACCTCATTTTCTAATGTTTGGGCAACATATGCTGTTACATGGTAAAGGATAAAATTTATTAAGTAATCTAGATTGTGTGAGTGAGAATGACATAGAAGTACTACCAAGAGATTATATGATGCCAGTAATTTACAAACAGGTACAGAAGCATGTAACCGAAGCCTATCGCCGAAACGAGCGACAATATAATTTAAGATTGAACCTAGGACAATCTTTTTTTGTACGAAGCTTTGCTCAAAGCGATACGTCAAAGAAATTCTCGGCTAAATTTGCACCTAAATTTAATAGCGTCACTCGAAAAATAGGTCACGTCTATTACGAATTGGCAAACCAGGAAGAGAAAGTCATTGGAATTTACCATGCACAGGATATACGTATTTAATTGGTTTTTTTATTTACCTTTATTCTTTTATTTTTGTCTTTCTATACTTTTAATTTGAAGAAAAAAACAAAATCCGGCCATACAAGCTGGTCTCCTCAGATTCATCTGTTCCAATGCTAGTTTGGACCAACAAATCTGCCCCTGTAACGACCGTCTTTTTATTTGTTGATGGAAATCTGAAATTATAATAAATTTGATGAAATTTTATTATAAATATGAAATGGTATACTTAGGTCTTCCATATGGTGTTTTAGTCGAGTGTTGTATAACATATGTTGAATGTTTATATCTAAAATGTAGATGAATTACTGCGTTAATATTTTTTTTTTTTAGGATAGATTCACCTGAGGTTGATACTTACGAATTTTATCCATCCTGGTCGTATCGCATATGATATTGACAGATGACGGAAATCCACATCTCCGGATATTCAGATTTTCTATAAATAATAAAAATTGTGAAAAATACTACTTATCAATCCCTTTTCCTTACCTGTATGAGACTAAAAAAGCGCCGCACACGTGTTAAAAGTTCGCGAACGGGGGAGCTGACAATGAGTTTTAAACGAGTGATTCTCTCGTTGAAGTAAATGTTCTGAGTGTGCGGGGCGGAATGGTGGTGTTCAGAGGGTCGCGAAGATCGTATAGACTTGAAAAGGGATCATAAATTACGAAATTTGCGATATTTTTATAGTGTTTTAACCTCACATTTTCGCTTTTAGAAAACGAGGGAAATGGTAGCTAAAAGGGGAAATAATTCTGTAAGCACCAATTTTTTTAGGTGTACAAAAAGGAAACCTATCAGAAACTCATAAAAAGCCTAATTGTTTAAGAAAAAATAATTTTCTTGCGGCGAAAAATAAGAAGGATCATTCATTTTGTGCCTAAGCGAATTCAACGCCCTCATGAAAATAAACCAGTATAAAAAAACTCAAAATACCAAATCAAATAAGCTGAGAATATGTCTGAAATACGAAAAATATGATTTGGAATATGATATATTTAACACATTATGTTAATATATCGAACATTTCATATCAATACAAGAAATGCGAAACTTTACCACGAGTCCTGTTAGCTCTAAAATGAAAGAAAAATGGCAGTCAAGTTTTAATAATGAAGGAACGTTGAATCGCGGGCAAAAAATAGCGAAATTTTTTTCCTTTTTTTGGGTCTACAACTATTTTTGGTTTTGAGTTTGAGTTTTTTTTGATATTTTCCCGCAACCCACGCCGATGGGGACGCATTCTATCTTTTCACTTGCCCTATCCAGAATATAAACACCATGTTTAAAAGAAATCTGCCTATTATTGAGTGAATTATTGAAGTTTTCTTTTTTAGCTCTCCAGAACCCCACACCGCGGGGACACATATTTTATTTTTTCACTTGGTCCATCCCAAACGTACGTTCAAAGTTTCATTAAAATCCGACTATTATTAACCGAATTAGGGAAGTTTCTATATTTCCACCACAACATTTTTTTTAAAAAATTTTGCGCATTAGTGTTGCCAGATGTAAATTCCGTTGAAAAGTCGATATGTTTTGATTTCGATGTTAGTACGCAAACTGCGCAAATCTCATATAAATTGGACGAGCAGTTTCGGTTTTACAACAAGTGCAAAAATAGACTATATTTGGACAAAATGGAATTTTAGACAGTGTTGCCATAGTCGAATATGGCCCAAAAACTAATCAGATCTAAGTTAGCATCAAATACATAAACTGTGTAAATTTTATCGACATTGGCCCAAGAGTTTAATGTGAACCGTGCGGAAAAAATTTTGTCGTTTTTAGACCAAAAAGGCGTTACCAAATAGTGTTGCCATATATTAATTTCGCCCAGTACCCCCATCTGGCATTTGATGCAACACCAAAATGGTGAAAGTTTCATGGAAATCGGACCATCCATTCAGATTTTATTAACGATTTAAAAAAGCGGACGGACGGTCGGACGGACATGGGGCTAATTATTTTTGACGAAACGGATTTCGCACTTATTTTCATCTTCCTAGCCCTTCTAGATCAAAAGTTAGGTTTTCGCACGATTATAGTACTTGCCTAGAAACATTCGTTTATCGGGAAAGTAATGATTGAGTTATTTATAATAATTTTAATAATTTTAATTTTAAAATTCATTTAATTTTATCATTCATTTCTTTATTCGGTTTATCAATTATTAGATTATTATTTTTTATTATATAAAGGCTTTAAGTTAATTAAACTAATAGCGTTCAAAGCTATAAATATAAGTAATTAATCTTTTAAGCCTTAGTAATAAATTTTCTCCTTTAGAATTGCAGTCTAATGTCATTATTGACCATGAAGCTATAAGATAAAAAAAATTCTAAATTTTTAAAACTAATTGGTTAAAGAGTAAAATATCTCAAATTAATTTACAGTTTATTACCTAAATTTCAGTCATTGAACCTAAACGCAACAATGATTATTTACAACAAATCGTAAAGATATTGGAACTTTATATTTCATTTTTGGAGCTTGAGCAGGAATAGTGAGAATATCTCTTAGTATAATAGTTCGAGCTGAATAACGTCATTCTGGATCTTTAATTGGAGATGATCAAATTTATAATGTAATTGTTACTGCTCATGCATTTATTATGATTTTTCTTATAGTTATGCCTATTATAATTGGAGGATTTGGAAATTAACTGGTTCCTTTAATATTAGGAGCACAAGATATAGCTTTCCCCCAAATAAATAATATAAATTTTTTGAATATTACCCCCTCCCCCCCTTTAACACTACTATTAGCAAGTAGTGTAGTAGAAAATGGGGCTGGAACAGGTTGAACTGTATATCCTCCCCTATCTGCTAGCATTGCCCATTGAGGAGCATCAGTCGATCTAGCTATTTTTTCTTTACACTTAGCAGGAATCTCATCAATTTTAGGAGCAGCTAATTTTATTAAAACAGTTATTAATATACGATTTACAGGAATCTCCTTTGATCGAATACCAATATTTGTATGATCAGTAGTTATTACAGCTATTCTTCTATTATTATCTTTACCTGTCTTAGCAGGAGCTATTACTATGCTTTTAACAGATCGAAATTTAAATACATCATTTTTTGATCCTGCTGGGGAGGTGATCCAATTTTATACCAACATTTATTTTGATTTTTTGGACATCCTGAAGTTTATATTTTAATTTTACCAGTATTCGGAATAATTTCTCATATTGTTAGTCAAGAATCAAGAAAAAAAGAAACCTTTGGTGCACTAGGAATAATTTATGCTATATTATCCATTGGACTATTAGGATTTCTTGGTTGAGCTCATCATATATTTACAGTAGAAATAGATGTTGATACTCGAGCTTATTTTACATCTGCAACTATAATTGTTGCCTGACCCACGGGAAATAAAATTTTTAGTTGATTAGCCACTCTTCATGGAGCACAAATATCTTATTCTCCAGCTATTTTATGAGCCCTAGGATTCGTATTTTCATTTACTGTACTAGGATTAACAGGAGTAGTTCTAGCTAATTTTTTTCTTGATATTAACTTACATAATACTTATTATGTAGTAGCTCATTTTCACTATGTGATATCTATAGGAGCAGTATTTGCTATTATATATATATAATAATAATATTCTATATATATTACTTCTAGATATTTCACCGACTCGGAGAGTTGCGGTCTCGTTTCACCTAGACAAGAAGCCTCAAAACCTTGGAGATTCCTATTCCTGGTGAACATAACGAGTTCAGTTTTGTCAGCATTGACAAAGAGTCCCTTGGAAAGAGCCCTTTTAGGAATCCTGATAAGAGCTTGATGGGTCAGCTCAGCCAATGTATTGGGGAGTTCTCCCGATACAAGAAGAGCTATGTCAACCGCATACACTTGGGCATAGTAGCCCGAGTTGTTTAAATTGCTGAGAAGGTCATCTACAACCAGACACGACAGCAGTGGAGATATTACACCTCACTGCGAGCATTCTCTCATAACTGAGATTGATTCTGTATCTCTTCCCAGACTGGTCGATGCAGTTCGAGTGGACAGCATGGTTCTTATCCATCTAGTGACAGTCAGATCCGCGCCGTGCACTTCGGCTGCCTCGCTCATGGCATCGAAAGAGACATTGTCAAATGCCCCTGCTATGTCAAGAAATGCACCAAGAGCGTATGATTTAGTGTCTACTTTTTCCAATTCTGAACACTAGTTGATGGAGTGCAGAATCCGTGGGTTTGCCCTCTTGATACGCGTGTTGGTTCAGGTGGAGACGGAGGATACTTGGTATCCTCTCCCTCATGTATGTATCCACCAGCCTCTCCAGTGTCTTAAGCAAGAATGACGTGAGGCTGATGGGAATGAAACTCTTGGCCTTGGTGTAGTCAATACGACCAGGCATAGGTATGAAGATTACACGTGCCTTCCTCAATGGTGAAGGAATATAACCATAGGCGAGGCTCGTGCGGTAGATTTGACAGAGTGGTTTGATTAGCAAATCAGCTCCTTTCTGAAGAAGTGCTGGGAAAATGCCATCAGATCCTGCTGATTTATACGGCGCAAAGGTTTTGATTGCCCAGTTAGTTCTCTTATGTCACAATCTCTGAAGACGTTCTCCACTCGGTTTTTTGGGGTGGGAACTTTCGACTTTTAGAGATGAGCATGCCGGTGATTCACGAGATTCGGAGAAATGGGTATGGAGCAGCAGCTTCAAGGTATCCTCATTAGTTGAGGTGAATTCCCCATCCGAATGGCGCAGCACCGTTAATCAATATCTCGGATCTTTGGAGAGGGCTTTTTGGGGTCTGAAAGCCTGAGGAAGCTCCTCAATTTTGCCGCAGTAGCTTTTCCAAGCTTCTCCTTTTTTCCTCCGAACAGCCGATTCGTACTTGCGTTGGGCCGCCTGCCAGGCTTCCCACTCACTGTTCAAACCATGCTGTTTGGCTCTGTTGAAACTTTTTCTCGTTTCTTTTCTGAGGCTCTCCAAGGATGTATCCTACCAGGGCGTTTTCTTGGGGAGCCTGTTAGTGCGTAAGACACAGTTACTCTCGTAAGAGGAGTAAATGGCTTCCGATGTTAGAGCGACTGTCTGATTTAGTTCCAGAATATTCCGGGCTGCTTTTGGGACTTGCCGGATTCTTTCTGATAGCTCTACGTGAAAGGAGAACCAGTCAGTGGATCTAGGATTTCTGCAAGAGACCGGTTTCAACGGTTCTGAGAACAGACTGAAGAGAATGTGCCTATCGTCCGATAACGAAGGTTCGGAGGACACTTTCCATCCTGGAATATCTTGGGCAAAGCCCTGTGAGCACAGCCTTATGTCCAACACTTGTTCACGTGTAGAGGTGATGAAGGTTGGTGCCCTACCCTTGTTGGAATTTCCAGGGTGGTTGCACCAAGATATTCAAAAGGTGTTCTACCTTTCTGGATGATGTCCGTACTGCCCCACTCTGTGTGGTGCGCGTTGGAGTCACAGCCAATGGTAAGAGATAGATTGTTTGTCTCGCAGAAGGACACTAAGTCGACCAGCTCCTCTGATTGGGGAGGGGTGACTACGTCGTAGGGCAGAGAGGAAGAACACGCTACCACTTCCCTTTCGCCCAATTCTGTTGAGTAAATTATCTTGACTGCAGTGAGATCTACAGAACGAAATGATTTAATAACGACGGCATCAATATCGTTAAAGATGTAGATGCAATAGCAAGCTGCCTACCTATTATGTCGGTGGCCGCTTTGCAGTGGTGCGTATTTATTTGGAGAAAATTCAGTCCCTAATTTGGCATTGGTTCGGTCCTGTGGTTTCCTCCCCTTTCTCCCCTATCTCTGGCTTGCCTAGAACCATGCAGGTAGCAGGGCGAACTCCCGAGAGGGGCGGAAATTCACCTTCTCGAGATCACTGAGTCCTTGAGACTCTACGCCTACAATTAGTTGGTTACCTTCCGGCGCCCGACTATATTTGTATTCGGAGAACCTCCAGTTCTCCGTGCTCATTGAGTTAAGGAATTTCATAGTGGTGAGTATCTGGGTCGCACTCCTTTCGCAGCCCGGCAACCAGCTACTCACTCTCCTCAACTTGGGTAGAATGAAGTCTTGGACCGAAAGGTTTATTCCTTCTATCAGGGGTTTGGATTGTGCCAGTTTAACTAGCCAATCGTTGGTCGCTTGGTTCTCGCATGAAAGGATGTGAGAACCTTGCGTCAGTCTACAATCACGTATGCGTGGGACTTCACCTTTGGGTAGTCTCTCAAACGCTCCGATGATTGCAGCTTCTATGCGATTTGCCTCCATTGACGAGATGCCTCTCTTCACGTTAAGCAGACTTTCAATTTCCGGTCCTTTTTAAGGATCTCAACAAATGTTGCTCTCTGTCCTTTTTAGTGAGAGGTGCCTTTGGCCCCGGAGTTAGAAGGTTTAACCCTCTTCGCCTGGGGGGTGCTCGCTTCGGGAGTAGAGAAGGCTGAGATAGTCCCAGTAGTGCGCGCCTTTTCGGCGGCACTGTCTGTTTCTGCTCTCCTCCTCTTCCTCTTTTTGCGAGGTTTCACCCCGGCGAACCCGGAACTGGTTCCTACCACCAGTTCTAGTGAACTCACAGGCGGTCCCTGTTCCGCCTTGGAGTAACTTAGTGCTCACATAGCGTTTCTTTCTTGGTATTCTTTTCTGGTAGGTGTTCTTCGGAAGAGCTTAGCGTTCTTTTCTTGGTATACTTTTCTTGTAGGCATTCCTCGGAATAATTTAGGGCGCACATTTCGCATCATCGTTGGTATTATTTCCATAGTAGGCGTTCTTCGGAATAACTTAGCGGTCTCTTTTCGGAACTCTTTTCTGGTAGGCATTCTCCGGAATAATTTAGGGCACACTTATCGTATCATCGTTGGTATTATTTCCATGGTAGGCGTACTCCGCTATACATACGCGCTCACATAGGGTTTGCCCGTTAGTATTCTTCCCTCCGTAGGCATTCTTCGGAATAATTTAGCGCTCTCATGGCGTTTCCACCTTGGTATCCTTCTCATTGATAAGCGTTCTTCGGACTGACTTTAAGTTCTCTTTTTGGTATTTTTGTCCGTTAGATATTCTTCGCAATAACTTAGCACGCATGTAGCATTTCCCCTTTGGTATGCTTTTTTTAGGCGTTCTTCGGTATAATTGAGAGCTCATACTTCTTGGCCGCGTTGTCATTCTTTTCGGTTGGCATTTTGCGGGATATCTTAGAACCCACATAGCACTTCCCAGTTAGTATTCTTTCCTTAGCAGTCGGTCTTTAGAATAACTTAGCGCTCACAGAGCGTTTATTTGTTGGAATTCCTTACTTGGTAGGCGCTCTTCGGAAAAACTTAACTATCACATGGCGTTTTCTCGTTGGTATTCCTTCTCTGGTAGTCATTCTTTAGAATAACTTAGCGTTCACATAGCGTTTCCCCGTTGGTATTCTTTTTTATTACGTGTTCTTCGGAATAACTTAGCTCTCACGTAGCGTTTCCTCCTTGGTATCCTTTTTTGGTAGGCGTCCTTCGGAATAACTTAGCGCTCACAAAACCTTTCCATGTTGGTCTGCCATTCTGGTAGGGGTTCTTCGGAATAAATTACGCACACATAGCATTTCCTCGTTAGCATTCTCGTCTGCTACGCTTTCTTCGAAATAACTTAGCGTTCTCGTGTGCGAATTCTTTTCTGGTAGGCATTTTCCGGAATAACTTAGAGCGCAGATAGCGTACTCTCGCTGGTATAATTTTCCAGTAGACGTTTTTCGGAATAATTTAGCCTTCTCTGATTGGTATTCATTTCTTGTAATTATTTTTCGGAATAGCTTAGCGCGCAGAAAGTGTTTGCCGTTTTGTTTTCTTTTTTGGTATGCGTTCTTCGAGATAACTTAGCTTTCACTTATCGATATTCCTTTTTGGTAGACATTCTTCGGAATAATTTAGCGCCCGCATAGCGTTTCCTTGTTGGAATTCTTTCTATAATAAATAACTAAAGAAGAAATTAATAAAACAAATGATATAAATAATAATCTTATTCAATCAAATAAAAAAGTTATTACAATTCTTAATGAATTTAAAGAAACTACTTCTCATTCAATAAAGTATACTAAATCATTTATTAAAAAATAAATCCCCATACTAAAAAACTAATTCTGATTAAAATTAAATTTAAAAAACTAATAATACAAATTGATAAGTATTGCAATAGCAAGCTGCCTACCTATTATGTCGGTGGCCGCTTTGCAGTGGTGCGTATTTATTTGGAGAAAATTCAGTCCCCAATTTGGCATTAGTTCGGTCCTGTGGTTTCCTCCCTTTTCTCCCCTATCTCTGGCTTGCCTAGAACCATACAGGTAGCAGGGCGAACTCCCGAGAGGGGCGGAAATTTACCTTCTCAAGATCACTGAGTCCTTGAGAGTCTACGCCTACAATTAGTTGGTTACCTTCCGGCACCTGACTATATTTGTATTCGAAGACCCTCCAGTTCTCCGTGCTCATTGAGTTAAGGAATTTCATAGTGGTGAGTATCTGGGTCGCACTCCTTTCGCAGCCCAGCAACCAGATCCTCACTCTCCTGGGTAGAATGAAGTCTTGGACCGAAAGTTTTATTCCTTCTACCAGGGGTTTGGATTGTGCCAGTTTAACTAGCCAATCGTCGTTCGCTTGGTTCTCGCATGAAAGGCTGTGAGAACCTTGTGTCAGTCTACAATCACGTATGCGTGGGACTTCACCTTTGGGTAGGCTCTCAAACGCTCCGATGATTGCAGCTTCTATGCGATCTGCCTCCCTTGACGAGATGCCTCTCTTCACGTTAGGCAGACTTTCATTTTCCTTTTTAAGGATCTCCGCAAATGTCGCTCTTTGTCCTTTTTAGTGAGAGGTGCCTTTCGCCCCGGAGTTAGAAGGTTAAACCCTCTTCGCCTGGGGGGTGCTCGCTTCGGGAGTAGAGAAGGCTGAGATAGTCCCAGTAGTGCGCGCCTTTTCGGCGGCACTGTCTGTTTCTGCTCTCCTCCTCTTCCTCTTTTTGCGAGGTTTCACCCCGGCGAACCCGGAACTGGTTCCTACCACCAGTTCTAGTGAACTCACAGGCGGTCCCTGTTCCGCCTTGGAGTAACTTAGTGCTCACATAGCGTTTCTTTCTTGGTATTCTTTTCTGGTAGGTGTTCTTCGGAAGAGCTTAGCGTTCTTTTCTTGGTATTCTTTTCTTGTAGGCATTCCTCGGAATAATTTAGGGCGCACATTTCGCATCATCGTTGGTATTATTTCCATAGTAGGCGTTCTTCGGAATAACTTAGCGGTCTCTTTTCGGAATTCTTTTCTGGTAGGCATTCTCCGGAATAATTTAGGGCACACTTATCGTATCATCGTTGGTATTATTTCCATGGTAGGCGTACTCCGCTATACATACGCGCTCACATAGGGTTTGCTCGTTAGTATTCTTCCCTCCGTAGGCATTCTTCGGAATAATTTAGCGCTCTCATAGCGTTTCCACCTTGGTATCCTTTTCCTTGATAAGCGTTCTTCGGACTGACTTTAAGTTCTCTTTTTGGCATTTTTGTCTGTTAGATATTCTTCGCAATAACTTAGCACGCATGTAGCATTTTATTAAAAAATAAATCCCCATACAAAAAAACTAATTCTGATTAAAATTAAATTTAAAAAACTAATAATACAAATTGATAAGTACTTCATGATTTAAAATGGTTACCCATATCTTTGAGACCACAAATCAATATTTTTGTAAACTATTTAAATAAAGTCATACAATAATCACATACAATAATCTCTTTTTATAATTAATAAATTTAAAGGAAATCAATGTAAATATAATAACAAAAATTCACGATTTATACCCCCTCTTTTTGAATATGAAGCAGATGAGAATTTCCCATGCTGACCATAAGCATATAAATATAATGTATAAGCTGCCCCAAAAAAGGTAATAAAGAAAAACTTAATATAGAAACTCAAGATCAACTCACAATTCTATTCAATAATCTAATTTCATGTAATAAATTTAATGTAGGTGGGGCAGCTATATTAGCTGATCTTAAAAGGAATCATCATAATGTTATTCTGGGTATAAAATTTAATACACCCTTATTAATTTATAATCTACGACTTCCCAATCGTTCATAAGAAGTATTAGCTAAACAAAATAATCCAGAAGAATATAATCCATGAGCAATTATTAAAGTATAAGCCCCGGATATTCCTCAATAACTTATTGTCAAAAGTCCTCTTAAAACAATTCCTATATGAGAAACTGATGCATATGCAATTAAAGATTTTAAATCTGTTCGACGCAAACATATTAATCTCACTAAAACTCCACCAATTAATATAAATTTTATTCAAATTAAATTAAATTTTAACCCTATATACTGTAAAAATATAAAAACACGCAATAATCCGTAACCCACTAATTTTAATAAAATTCCAGCTAAAATTATAGACCCTGAAACAGGAGCCTCTACATGCGCTTTAGGTAATCAAAGATGTAGTAAAAATATAGGTATTTTTACTACAAAAGCAAAATTTATTCTAATATATAATAATTCATTCAAAGCCATAAAATCTATCATATAAAAATTTACAAAATTCAAATTTCTATAAATATAGAAAATTCTAACTAATAACGGCAAAGAATCAAATAAAGTATAAAATAATAGATATACTCCGGCTTGTAAACGTTCAGGTTGATATCCCAACCCTAAAATTAAAAAAAAAGTGGGAATTAAACTTCCTTCAAAAAATAAATAAAATGTAAATAAATTTATTCTTCTAAATCTTAAATAAAAAAATATTAATAAAAATAAAATATTTAAAGTAAAAAAATTTAAATAATTATTATATTTTACAATAGACTCTCTAGCTTTTAATATTAAAGCACAAATTCATAATCTTAATAAAATTATTCCCTAAGAAATTTAATCACATCCTAAAAAATATTTTAAATTTATTCAATAATTCAAACAGTTATTAAATAAAATAAATAAAAAAATTAATACAAATAGTATATTTTGAACCAGTCAAAACTTAAAGGTATTAAAAATAATAACATAAATAAAAATTTTGACATTGCAAAATTCTGAAAGACTGAAAATAATCATTGCCATGAATACGAATTAAAGACATTAAAATTGATAATCCTAAGGCCCTTCACATACTGCAAAACTTAAAAATACTATACTAAAAAAACTTTTATAATTTAATATACATAAAAATATAAATAAAAATAAAAATATACCTAATACAATATATTCTAATCTTAACAATATAGATAATAAATGTTTTCGATTTGAAACAAAAACAATTAAACCAATTAAAAATAAAAAAATAGGTAAAATTCAGTATATCAACATAATAATTAGTTTTAATAGTTTGATAAAAACATTGGTCTTGTAAATCAAAAATAAGATTATATCTTTTAAAACTTCAGAAAAAAGATTATATCTTTATCATCAATCTCCAAAATTAATATTTAAATTAAACTAGTTTCTGAAATTATTCAACTTATTATATATATTGTGACGTGCTACCTTTTCGGTTCGATGTTATTAAAATGATAACACTTTTTATTTATGTGAATTTAGTGTATAAAGTTTATTTATAATTATTTCTGCGTTACAATTAGTCTTAAAAATATTTGTCTTTCAATAATTTAATTATTACAATTAATTTATCACAGTTTATAAAAATACACCACAATCACTATTTTTAATAATTGATCACAAATCGCCCTTGTAATCGCTTCCACAAATTAATCACGTTTTCGATCTCTTATGATTCAGGCCCGGTTTGTTCACTCTTGATCAAATCTGTGATTAGGTAATCACAGATTTTGCTTAATCCATGATTATGAATCTGTGATTAACGAAATGCGTTTGTTCACTTTTTTTTCACCTTGATTACCAAACCATAGATTCTTCCATTTTTCCAGTGGTTTTGCAATGTTTTCCAATGCATCTATCAAATTTTAATCCATGATCAATTTAAATTTTTGGATTTTTAAATAATTGATTTCGGCAATTATTTAAAATGTTTTTATTATTTATTAATTATTTTGAGTAAATTTAATATAAATTTGAATTTGTGTAATAAAATTGTTTACATATTTCATAAAACGTTCATGATATAGTTTTTGCATGGAAATGAAATGAAAGGACACAAGGCGACACGAAATAATCTTTTTAATTGAGCGCATTATTCATTATATTCATTCTCTAAACACATTCATGGGCAGCAAATCTGGATAATATATGAAAAGAATACAAAAGAGATTTCGAACCTAAAAATCCGTGTCGAATGATTAATGACTTGTTAGAATTGGCGATTTGTTTAATATCGCGAAATTGTTTCTGATTTATTTATTTCGTTTATATTCTTATTGATTAGACAATATGAATCCATTTTTATGAATTTAATAGTACTTATTTAAAACAATAAAAAAAATTAAATTAACTTAAAAAATTTTCAATCATATCATCGGTATTTTAACAATAATTTGTCGAAAATTCAATATCAAGTCGAATTTTCGAGGCTTCGTATAGAAAGGACATAATTAATAATAATAATTGCACTCCATTTCTTGCTATATTATTTTTATTACGTATTATTAATACAATGTCAAAAGTAAAACGCAGTGTGAAAACCAAGCATGAACAAACGAAATTCCAGTAAATCATGGATTAAATGACGTTAATCACGGAAAATCGGCTGATTAACGAAATCATGGATTAACTAACCAAATCATGAATTCTCTGACTAAAATTTTGGTGAACAAATGCAATCCATGATTAACTACTGGAATAATCATGGATTAAAGTTGATCAAGAGTGAACAAACCGGGCCTCAATCACGTTCGAAGCCTAGACTTCAACTGTCTGATTAAGATTGATTTTAGACTCGACCCTACGGCTGCTTTTATACAAAATTGGTGTGTTTCGGAATATTCTCGAAAAGCCTGGTCGGTTGGCTTTCTAAAACTAGATGGCAACTTTTATACAAAGAATACTTCTCGAAAGTTCTTATTCAATACACAAAAAAATACTTCTCGAAAGTTCTTATTCAATACACAAAAAATACTTCTCGAAAGCTCTTGTTTGTGAATCATTGTTTTGGGTTCGGTTATTATTTATTTATTGTATTAATTATTAATTATTTTATTATTGTATTGGCCCGGTGCTTTCTGGAAAAGATCTTTGTCTGTTTTATTGTTATTGTTAACATTATTGAGAAGTGTATTGTATTGTCTCGGTCGTGTAAACAATTTAATTTTGGAGCTTTCTGGAAACACTTTGATTTATTTATTAAATCAAAATATTTCCAGCAATTTCTAGTGATGTGTAATGCACTACCCCCTCCTTAAATCTGTTCGTCCCGAACAGAATCTTTTGGATTCGTGCCGCGATTCTTCGCTAACTGATTTGAATGAATCATCTTCATTTTTACTTTTGAAGATTTTCGCTTTCGCCATACCACGTCCAAAGAGTTCATCTCGTTGGTGCAGTCACTATCTTTTAATTCGTTGTTTGCAGGTTCCTTAAATACTTTGTCCACCGGAACCCGTATATGCTGTCCAGATGATCTTTCCGGTGGAGTTTGTCTGGTGCTATCCTGTTCATTCGTGTCTTGCTTAAGTTAAGCGTCAACATATTGCCCCACTGCAGTTTCAGTTTCCTTTTGATGTCCTACGATTTTGTGCAGGTGTCACAATTCCTGCACCAGTTTTTGACATCAGCTCGACAGTGTACCCAATAGAATCGTTCTCGCACCTTCGCTAATATTCTGTTGACTCCCAAATGTCCCCTTGAAGATCCAACATGTACTTCACCAAGTACCTCATGTACTTTGGACTTAGGCACGATCAACTGTATTAGTTTGGCTTTTCCATCAGGAGAATCCCATTTTCTCCTCAGAACGCCATTTTCTATCTGTAACGAGTCCCACTGAGCCCAATAAATTTTTGTCGTATCACTGCGTATTACAATATCGCTCCATTTTGGACGCTGACCCCTTTTCTTCCATTTAAGGATTGGTCCAACATCTTCATCCTTTAGCAGCTTCTTTCGGATGCTCGACATGTCATCGCCTCCAATCCTTAATGTACGGATAGCTACTACCTTTTTCACATTCCTGCAGTCCTTACTCCTTTCCTCAAAAACCCTTTCAGCATCTACGACACTGGCTTTGCTTCTTTTCCTTCTTTTCCTTCTATTTTTACTTTTTGACAACTCCGTGTCTTGAGATGTCAGTCCAATGTCGTCCGTCCAGTTTACTTCTACAACAGCCTTTGCATCTGACGTAACTTGTTGGTCTCGTAGATTTGATTTGGTGTCACTGGAATCTGCTTCCTCCAACGTTAGCGGGAACTCAATATTTCCACATCGCAATAAACTATCTTCAATACTTATACTCACTCCATTCTGCTTCATGAAGTCCAGGCCCATGATACAATCGTCCATTATATCAGCCACCAAAACGTATGTCTAAACACATACTCATCTAGCCCCAATGCTAGAATCACTTCACCCAGAATCGGAGATGATTCCCCTGTAACCGTTTGAAGAACACTGTTACTGCTTCTGCTCATGTGTTTCCTACTAATGAGCTTCCTGTTCACGATGGATCTACTTGCACCCGTATCTACGATGATCCTGCATCGATGACCAGCAATTACTCCTTGCGTCGTTAATCTGTCGTTACTCTGTTGTAGGAGAGAGACTGATACCATAATCGGTGCTTTTGTCTGGTTGGGGCACAGTCGCTCTAAATGTCCTTCTTTACCGCAGCCCCAGCATTTCAGTCTTCTTTTAGTATCGTTCAATTCCAATTCCTGGATAGCTTGCTGCACCTCCGCCTTTATCTTTTCGGTTAGTTGGTCTATCGTTAGTTCTGTTGAGTCTTCATCAACCATAGCAGCTCGTACCATTGGAACCGCCCTTGTTGCTCTCTTTGCAGCTTCCAATGTCAACGCGACAGCCAACACATCGTGCAACATGCGCTTTCCACTAATCCGGACCTTGAACTGAATGTCTGCATCCCGAATGGCATTAGTGAACCTTTCTACAGCCAAGTCATTCTGCAGCTCCAGGGGATAATCGGGGTATGACAAGTATACCAACCGCTCAATATCTGCTGACAACTCCTGAAGTTTCTCTCCAGATTCTTGCATTCTGTTGACGAGCTCCATTCGGTATACGTCCTTCATGTGGTTATCCCCATATCGAATGTCCAATTGTGTTACAATGTAATTGTAATTTTTCTCATTTTCTGGTGAGATTGTCCGCAATAAATCGGCTGAGTTACCCCGTAGAGCCAGAATTAATGCTGTGGCTTTTTCTTTATCGGACCAGTTGTTCGCACCAGCAGCCGCTTCAAACTGTCGTTTGTATACTGGCCATGAAGTTTTGCCGTCAAATATTGGTGGCTTCATCCTTTTATCTGATGACTCAATATTTGGTTTATTTTCTTTGATGTCAGCCATTTTTGCTTCTATTTCTGCTACTTTTTGTTCCAATTTCTGGTCAACGTTGCTGACTTCGGTAGTTATTTTGTTCTCTAGATCTGTAGTATTGCTTTTCATTTTATCTTCCAATCTCTGCTCAACTTTGCTTACTTCTGTGCGAACTGCAGAGACTTCCGTACTAATTTTAGTTTCAAGGTTCGCAACACTGGATTCAACTTGAGATTTTAATTCACACATACTAGACTCCATTTTGGTTTCTAGTCCAGAAACGCTTGTTTTAATTTCATTTTCAAGACTAGAAACAGTTGATTTCATTTCATCTTGTAAACTGTGTAGACTGGAATTAGTTGAGTCCATTTTATTCTCGAGTCCGGAAATATTTGATTGTAGACTGGAAGCAGTTGAATCCATTTTGGTTTGAAGACTAGAAGCATTTGTTTTTATTTCGCCTTGCAAAGAATCCATTTTATTCATCAGCAGGGTCATAAACTTCTCGAACTTATCACTTTCCGTTGATTTTGCACCTTCTACACTGAAATCGAACTTGTCATTGTCCTCGTTCGTGTTTTCTTCTTGGTTTCCCTCTTGCAGAATTTCACTAAAGTCGAATGTGCTACTGTCTAGTTCTCTTTCTACACATTCAGCGATTACTCTTTTCTTCTTTTCTGTTTTTGTTCCCTTGGAAGGTAAATTCCACACACTCAGAACTGTGGATAGTTCTGATGCACTCAAATTGTCTAATAATTTACTTTCCATTGCTCAAATATTTTTAATTGTTCACGAAATTCTATTGTTCTATCGAAACTTCTCGCACAGTATCTAAATACCACGAAATTTCCCAGTATAATCTTAATTTCCACGAAATTTCTCGTACAATCGAAATTTTCACACGATACACGACGTATAACCTCAAATTTCCGACAATCGAAATTTTTATACAACTCACAAAATTTCTTGTACGCCCCTGAAATTTCTTACACCGTGAAATTATTATACACTCAAATTTCTTAATAACGAATTTCTTCGAAATTTTTCCCACAGAAGTTTCTAGTTTAATTTCGAATTTTCTTGCAGAAATTTTTAGCACAATTGTCTTTCCGCACTGATTCACAATAAATAACCCCACATCTGACACCAATATGACGTGCTACCTTTTCGGTTCGATGTTATTAAAATGATAACACTTTTTATTTATGTGAATTTAGTGTATAAAGTTTATTTATAATTATTTCTGCGTTATAATTAGTCTTAAAAATATTTGTCTTTCAATAATTTAATTATTACAATTAATTTATCACAGTTTATAAAAATACACCACAATCACTATTTTTAATAATTGATCACAAATCGCCCTTGTAATCGCTTCCACAAATTAATCACGTTTTCAATCTCTTATGATTCAATGACGTTCGAAGCTTAGACTTCAACTGTCTGATTAAGATTGATTTTAGACTCGACCCTACGGCTGCTTTTATACAAAATTGGTGTGTTTCGGAATATTCTCGAAAAGCCTGGTCGTTTGGCTTTCTAAAACTAGATGGCAACTTTTATACAAAGAATACTTCTCGAAAGTTCTTATTCAATACACAAAAAATACTTCTCGAAAGTTCTTATTCAATACACAAAAAATACTTCTCCAAAGCTCTTGTTTGTGAATCATTGTTTTGGGTTCGTGACAATGATTTATTATTTATTTCGGAGAAGTGTATTGTATTGGCCGGGTGCTTTCTGGAAAAGATCTTTTGTCTGTTTTATTGTTATTGTCTACGTTATTGAGAAGTGTATTGTATTGCCTCGGTCGTGTAAACAATTTAATTTTGGAGCTTTCTGGAAACACTTTGATTTATTTATTAAATCAAAATATTTCCAGCAATTTCTAGTGATGTGTAGTGCAATATATATACTTCTATTTCGGGTATTATTTTTATTCTAATAAATCACCCCCTTGCCATAGGTTTTATTTTATTAATCCAAACTTTATTTATTAGTATAATTTCTGGACTATTTAGAAAAACATTTTGATTTTGTTATGTATTATTCTTCATTTTTCTAGGAGGAATACTATACCCTTTCAGTTTCAAAATGAGAATAGTAAACTTCAAAATGAGAATAGTAAACTTCAAAATGAGAATAGTAAACTTCAATATGAGGTTTTTTATTTTAATTTAATTTAAAACCATTAATATTAATACAAAATATTTTAAATTAAACTTATTAATATAGCATATTTTCTAAGTTAAGGGCTGCAGTGAATTTTCTTTGAATGCTTGCGATGCAATTGGCACATGTTGTTGGTATAATTGTCTGCAGACCTTCTTCCGTAAGGCTTTCTAAGGCTCTTACTCTCTGTTTTTTGGCGGATAATTCGTTTCTGATGTTAAGAATACTTGACAACTTTCTTGAGAGCTCTCTTTTTATTATTCTCATATTGAAGTTTACTATTCTCATATTGAAGTTTACTATTCTCATTTTGAAGTTTACTATTCCACTTTGAAGTTTACTATTCTCATTTTGAAGTTTACTATTCTCAATTTGAAACTAAAAAGGTATAGTCTTATTCATTAATGTAACTTCATTAGGATCTAATGAAATATTTTCTATATCTATAAAATTAATAATTATAACAATTTTTATTTCATTAAAAATAATAACTATATTTTATTTAACAGATAAATCATTATATAATATATTTACAATTAATTTAGAAATATCCCCAATTAATGATATAATTATATATACTCAAGAAAATAAAATTATTTTAAATAAATTATATAACTTTGCCACAAATTTAGTAACTTTAATATTAATCAATTATCTTTTACTTACTTTAATTGCAATTGTAAAAATTGCAAATATTTTCTTTGACCCCCATTCGCCCAATAATTTAAACTAATGAATAAACCCTTACGACTAGAACACCCCTTATTTAAAATTCCTAATAATGCCCTGATTGCCTTACCAGCCCCCGCTACTATTTCTAGATGATGAAATTTTGGATCACTCCTAGGTTTATATTTAATTGCTCAAATATTAAAAGGTTTATTTTTAACAATACATTATACTACTGATATTCAATTAGCATTTGATAGAGTTGCCCATGTCTGCCGAGATGCAAATTATGGATGATTATTACGAACTTTACACGCTAATGGAGCATTTTTTTCTTTATTTGTATTTATCTTCACGTGGGGCGAGGAATATTTTATGGTTTAAATTTGTATACCCCCACATGAATAATCGGAGTAATTATTCTATTTTTAGTCATAGGAGCTGCTTTTCTAGGATATGTTCTACCATGAGGACAAGTGTCTTTTTGAGGAGCTACTTTTATTACAAATTTAATATCAGCTATTCCCCATTTAGGAACTGCTTTAATTCAATGGATTTGAGGAGGGTTTGCTGTTGATAAACCTACTTTAACTCGATTTTTTAATTTTCGCTATATTTTACCATTTATTGTAATAGCAGCAACAATAATTCACTTATTATTCCTTCATCAAACAGGGTCTAATAATCCATTAGGAATTAACCCAAATAGAGATGAAATACCCTTTCATCCCTATTTGACATTTAAGCATATTATAGGATTTATTGTTATATTAATAATTTTAGTATTATTAACTTTAATTGACCCATACCTACTCGGAGACCCCGATAATTTTATCGCCGCTAATCCTCTAGTCACCCCCATTCACATTCAAGCTGAATGATATTTTTTATTTGCTTATGCCATTCTTCGTTCAATCCCAAGTAAATTAGGGGGAGTTATTGGACTAGTCTTATCTATTGCTATTTTAATAATTTTACCTTTTTACCATTTAAGTAAATTTCGAGGAATTCAATTTTATCCTCTTAGTCAAGTATTATTTTGAATTAAAGTAGTAGTACTAACAGTAATTTACTTTTTATATTATCTAATTAATCCCTTAATAACATATTGATGAGATAACCTATTAAATTAATTAGTTAATGAGCTTGAATAAGCATATGTTTTGAAAACATAAAATGGAAACTAAACTTTCTATTAACTTTCGTAAATAATATTCATAATAAAAAAGTTATAAACAAAATCTTTAAGCCAATAAAAAATATAATAAAATTTAATGAAAATGGTAAAAATCTCTTTCAAGCTAAATATATTAATTTATCATATCGAAATAGAGGTAATTTACCACGTGCTCAAATAAATAAAAAAGAAATAAAAGTCAATTTTAAATAAAATATAAAACTATATACATCAGCACATAAAAAAATTAAAGAAAATAATATTCTTATAAATAAAATTCTAGCATACACAGCCAAAAAAGTTTGTGCAAAATCCCCTCTTCTATATTCAACATTAAATCCAGATACTAATTCAGACTCTCCTTCATGTTTCTGCTAAACATGAAGCAAATCAAACTAAAGCTAAAGAAAACTAATTGCGATAAATCAAATATAACTTTGAAAAATATAAAAATTATATATATATGTTATATCCACTAATTAAAAAAACAAAAGATAATAAAATTAAAGCTAAACTTACTTCATAAGAAATTGTTTGAGCTACTGCCCGTAATCCCGCTAATAAATCATAATTAGAATTTGAAGATCAACCGGCAATTACTACTGTATAGATACCTAAACTTGTACAGCATAAAAAAAATAATAATCCTAAATTAAAGGAATATAATTTCTTTAATAAAGTCATATGTTTCATATCCAAACTAAATAAAGAAAAAACAGGAGAAAAATAATAAGAAATATAATTCGATATTAAAGTATAAGTTTGTTCAGTAGTAAATAATTTAATTGCATCACAAAAAGGCTGAGGATTTCCTGTTAATCCGCGGTACGAAGTCTCACGGTGATGGTGGTTGATCGCTTTTCCATTGTAATTGCGAGAGGATATTGTCGATTCAAAATATATGTATTTCTTCCTCCTCCTCATCAGGAGGGAGTTTTAAAAAAGGATATTGTCGAATTATAATATATAAATTCCTTAGGGAAAAAATCAACCTTATTAGGACCCTTACAACCTTACGCTCTAATAATGTTAAAAATGCTACTCTTACTATTACGCAAATAATTAATAATAATCTTCCAACAAATATTAATAAATACTCCAAAAAATTCATTACTATTTGTAATTTTTATTACATATATAAATTTTCAATCTATTGCACTAATCTGCCAAAATAGTATTTATAAATTATTAATATTCTTATCATCAAAAATAATTTTTCTAATATCTGGTTCTTTCGTACTAAGATATTATTTAATAACTAAAGATAGAAACCAACTTGGCTTATACCGGTTTGAACTCAGATCATGTAAGATTTCATAAGTCAAAAAATTACGCTGCTATCCCTAAGGTAACTTAATTTAATAATCACTATTAATGGATCAATTATTTCATATATTAATGTTCTAAAAATATAAAAGTTTTTTAAATTTTACCATCACTTCAATAAATTATTTATATATATAATATTTCAATTATTCTAAGTAAATAAAATATTCATAAATATAAAGATCTATAGCGTCTTCTGGTCTTTAAATTTCATTTCAGCTTTTTAACTAAAAAATAAAATTCTATAAATAATTTTATGAAACAGCTAATATCTCGTTCAACCATTCATACCAGCCTTTAATTAAAAGACTAATGATTATGATACCTTTGCACAGTTAGGATACTGCGGCCATTAAATAAATTATCATTGGGCAGGTCAAAATTTAAATTTAATCCAAAAGGACATGTTTTTGTTGCACAGACGGATATTAAATATGCCGAATTCTTTATAAAAACCTTTTAATTATATATATTTTTACAATAAATATAAATATACACTAATTTTATCATTAATAATTTATTATTAAAATTGAAATAAATATTTTAATAAATATTTAAAATTTAAATAAATAATTTATTTATAAAATATATTAACATACTTTCTAATAATTACTAATTCAAATCATATGTTTATTAAATTATTTATCAATTTATAGCTTATCCCATTAAATATTAATTTTAAAAAAAATTATATTATGTAATTAACATAATTAATTTTTAAAATTTGGATTTAATCAATTTCTTAAAAAACTAGATACCTTTAAAAACGAATAACATTTCATTTTTAATAAGTTATTTTTACTAATTTTGTAACATTAACTAAAATAATTTATTAACTCTTTTAAAATCGAGAAAAATAATATTAATTATTTTTTATTTGATACACAAGGTAGATTAAATAACAATTTCTTAGACTTTAATAATTTTTCAATTTATTTCAATATTCTTTTATAATACTAATTAACTATTATTATTATTATTTTTTCTATAAACTGTACTAAAACTTTCAATATTATGATTATTTTTAATAAAATAAATATTCTCTTAAAAAAAATTAATTTAACAAATAAAATCTACATCAATTTATACTGAATTGCACAGAAATCTTTTCAATGTAAATGAAATACTTTTCTAAATAAGCTTTAAATTGTCATTCTAGATACACTTTCCAGTACATCTACTATGTTACGACTTATCTTATTTTAAAAATAAGAGCGACGGGCGATATGTGCATATTTTAGACCTAAAATCAAATTTATAATCTTTTAAAAATTACTATCAAATCCACCTTCAATAACAACAACATTTTATATTCGTAATAAATATTGTTATTGTAACCCATTTCTTATTAAATATAAACTGCACCTTGTGTTAAGTCCGCGACTTAAACCTTTATAGTGATGAAATTGCGTTGACGTATACTTGCGTAACTTCAACACAACCTAATCACTAAATTAAACGCATAGTTAGTTTATAAAATAACAAGAGTGTTTTGTTTGTAAAAAGAAATAAATAAATAGTTTTATTTGATTTAAAAAATATGCTGTAGTAGAGTTCAGTAATAATATAGAGCTTTGTAACAACCGGTGTTGGTTGTATGTTAGGAATTTGCTAGCTTCATCAAACAAATGTCCTAACATTGTGATCCTTTGCTAAAAGGCATATAACTGACTGGTATCAGTTATATGTAGTGGTACTAGAGCCGAAAGTAACCAAGAAAAGGTACACCTAGCTTCTTTGCTCTAACTAGCTCGCCGGAGGGAAGTGGGCGGTTACCTTCTACCACTAATCACGGTGTTACACAAAGTTTCATGTGTACCATGATTTGAGCTGACGAAAAGGCTGGAGAAGTGGATTTACTACGTCCACACCTTTTCATGTCATCAGCGGGTATATCAGATAAAAAGACAAAACTGATTTTATAAAACTTGTGAATTTAGGTGAACTAAAAGTTTAAACAAAGGTTACCAGATAAAGGGAGGAGGGGAATCATTTAATGATTACAAAACCCTTGACGGACAAAAGACGGACTGATTTATGGCGTCAAAATTGCGCGTGACTCTGGTGCTGTCATCGGAGGGGTGAACCGATGATCTTGTTCACCCCTGGGCTAATTTATCCCACCCATGGAGTCCAACAAAGCAGGACTCCCCATGACCATGTTTTTGCCCAAAAAAAATATAACATGGTCCCTTTACTCTCTTTGGTGGATTTACCCTATTCCACTGTTCTCACATCATCCACTCGCCGCACAATAAAATTCTAGCACTTCATTTCAAAAGGAAAGGTGTAAGCAAATTCCAGGGGCGTAAGACCTTAACAAGAAAGAAAGAAAGAAAACCTGGCTTTTACACAAATACGAAGTTTCAATCATGACCAAATATTTTATTCAACAATAAAATCCAGCCATATTTACGCACAGGAAAAAAAATAATAAAGAAAATGTTCTAACAAAAGAAAATTAATGTTAGAAAAGAGAAATATTTATTGTGCTTACAAAAAAAATAAATGCCAAATAATTAAATTTAAAATTGATTAAGAGAAAGCTTAGCCCAAAAAAAAAGAAAATGAAAAAATATACTTAAACTAGTTAATACCATTCAAAAAAAAAACAAGAAAATCACTTAGAAGAATATAATTACTTATAATCAAAAAGAAAATATGAAAATCAAATAAACGCAATACAATATACTATATAATAAAAGAAAATTAATTAAAAGGGAACTTACGGTTGTTTTGCCGAGGCCTCTGCGTAACACCCTGTTCTGAAAAAAATTAATTTTGGCCACACAAAATAAAATAAAACAATTTCTTTGAACAAGAAAAATGAATTATATATAAATTCTAGTTTTATGTTTGTTGGTGTTGTGATGAAATTGTAGATGTCCCTTTTTCAAATTCGTTGGTTTTTTGTTCTTTTCCTTTAGTTTTTCATGAAAATTTAATTAAGATTTTTCTTTATATTTTATTTAATAAATTATTGTTATACAATTTATTTATTTATTTTTGTTTTGTTTTTTTATGTAATTGTATGTAATTGTAATTGTATTATAATATTATTTATTTCCATTTCTATGTTGCGGCATTTATTTAAATTTATGATGCGTTATTCCCTATAATTTTTGTTTTAAAACCTTATGTATTCAATCTCTGTAATTTATTTATTTACACATTTATTTATTAACTTATTTTGTGGTATATAGTATATTTAAATAGTATTCGAATTTCTTTGATTTTTATTGTTTTTGAGTTTTTTTTTTTGTATTCATATATGTACTATATTAGGATCTAAAATTATTTGTATATTTATTTCAATTCTTATGTACAATTTATTCATGCGCACTTTGCTATTATTTATTATAAATATGTGTCCATGTATTTATATTTTATTGACGAAATTTTCAAACTCAAAGCAAAATAACAAATCTTAAAACTATCGCAAAATTCTTTTTCCAACTTCTCGGTTTTCCGAGGCCCTTTTAAAAACAAATCTCGTTAATACATTTTTTTAAAATCAACTGCATCAACTGATCATTCGATTTATCCATTTTTCTTCAAACAAAAACTTCTCTAGTTGCAATTGTAAAATTAAATAGAACAAAAAAAATGCTTTGTATTTTTCTTCCCAATTGCAACTAGCGCTATAAAAAAAATTGAAAAAAGTTAATAATTGTATAACAATTCAATTTTGCCATCCGCTATTATTTAAAAAAAAAAAAAAAATCAAAAGCAGTGGTGGCGAAACCAAACTGCTCACGTTACAACACAGATTCTCAAGGAAATGTGCAAACGTTCCTTGAGAAGCTGAAAAGCGTGAGAGTGCTTTAGACGTCAATGAGATCTTGAACTCGCCCAACGTGGGACTCGACCACACCCTGAAGAAATCTCGTGCTATATTGAGTAAGCCGGGCTATTGTCTTAGTCTTTTGCGTGCAAGGTGGAAAGGGGATTAGCGCCACAAATATCGTGGCCACTATCGACTTTTGTTTCCTTTTCTAGTTTGCTAGTATTGCGATTTTGCTTCTTCTTTTTCGTTCCGCCAAGAAAGGAGCCTACAAAAAAAATGGATTTCAAAGAAAAAAAAACTTTTCAAACAATTTGACGAGCCTTACTAAAATTTATGATAAATTCAATATACTGCTATTAATCCATTTAAGTTACCTAATCTATTTAATTTATTTATTTTGATTAAACATATTTAATTCTTATTTAATATATTTAATCTTTATTTATTTTATATATTCTCTTTTCCATAAATACAAGTGCTATGTATAACTTGAAATATGTGGTGAGAAGACAGAAAAAAAATTTTTTACTGAATTTTTCTTTCTCTTCTGTCTGAAATTAAGTAAAAAATACTGAACACAATGTACATGGACGAAATTCAGCGAGAGCAGCAGCAGGGAAAATCCACCAAATACAATGACAACACAGCGCACCTTTTAGGTTAATTTAATAATTAACCAGCCGATGTTAAAAGTTAGAAGCTGATTGTGTTCTATATGGCAGAGCGCAAACAAAATTTTTAAATTGAATTTAAATTAAAAATGAGTAGTATATGCTGGTGAAAAACCTATGTACCGCGTACCGTACCGAATTTTGAACACAATCAACTTCCAAAAACAAAAATTTAATAGCTGCTATTAACCCGACACGAGTTAGTCGCGAATTACATGGGTGTTAAACCCTTAATGCATTGCGTCCTATAAAACTCGGTCTGATCAATCGGATCTACTTCTTGACCAAACTTTCTGGTGGACACAGCAAAATTTCAAGTGATGTTTACCTAAAATTATTATTTTGCCATGTCCAGCCATTGTTTGATCACACCTTTGCTGATCATCATCCGATTGAAACAAATGCCAAATCTCACGACAGTGTGAGCTCCAACACTTGTCCGAACCAGACGATAACCACACGCAATCTATCTGTCGCAAATCAAATGCAAAAAAAAATAAAAATTTAAAGTTAAAATGGTAATAAATAAATTGGACGAACGAATGTGCAGATAATTATCTACACCAGAGAAGCTTCATTTAATCCACATAAAGGAGAGTTTAATGGGCAATCAAAATTGCCAATACTCAAACGAAATAAGGATATACGCCATTTTTGTGTAACATAAAACGTGCAGTTTTATGTTGCACCGCGCACAACCAGAAAAAAAAATTACTCGGAAAAGCTGCAAAGCTTTATCGTTGGGCTCCATTTGTAATTTAAACCGTAGTTCAAATTACACACCGCACAACCAAAACTCTTAACCCGATCGTTGGGCGCCATTTATGTAACAACCGGTGTTGGTTGTATGTTAAGAATTTGTTTGCTTGATCAAACAAATATCCTAAAATTATGATCCTTTGCTAAAAGGCATATAACTGACTGGTATCAGTTATATGTAGTGGTACTAGAGCCGAAAGTTACCAAGAAAAGGTACGCCTAGCTTCATTGCTCTAACTAGCTCGCCGGAGGGAAGTGGGCGGTTACCTTCTACCACTAATCACGGTGTCACACAAAGTTTCATGTGTACCATGATTTGGGCTGACGAAAAGGCTGGAGAAGTGGATTTATTACGTCCACACCTTTTCATGTCATCAGCGGGTATATCAGATAAAAAGACAAAACTGATTTTATAAAACTTGTGAATTTAGGTGAACTAAAAGTTTAAACAAAGGTTACCAGATAAAGGGAGGAGGGGAATCATTTAATGATTACAAAACCCTTGACGGACAAAAGACGGACTGATTTATGGCGTCAAAATTGCGCGTGACTCTGGTGCTGTCATCGGAGGGGTGAACCGATGATCTTGTTCACCCCTGGGCTAATTTATCCCACCCATGGAGTCCAACAAAACAGGACTTCCCATGACCATGTTTTTGCCCAAAAAAATTATAACATCGTCCTTTTACTCTCTTTGGTGGATTTACCCTATTCCACTATTCTCACATGATCCACTCGCCGCACAATAAAATTCTAGCACTTCATTTCAAAAGGAAAGGTGTAAGCAAATTCCAGGGGCGTAAGACCTTAACAGGAAAGAAAGAAAGAAAACCTGGGAATTACACAAATACGAAGTTTTAATCATGACCAAATATTTTATTTAACAATAAAATCCAGCGATATTTACGCACGCGAAAAAAAATAATAAAGAAAATGTTTAAACAAAAGAAAATTAATGTTAGAAGAGAGAAATATTTATTGTGCTTACAAAAAAAATAAATGCCAAATAATTAAATTTAAAATTGATTAAGAGAAAACTTAGCCCAAAAAAAAAGAGAATGAAAAAATATACTTACACTAGTTAATACCATTCAAAAAAAAAAACAAGAAAATCACTTAGAAGAATATAATTACTTATAATCAAAAAGAAAATATGGAAATCAAATAAACGCAATACAATATACTATATAATAAAAGAAAATTAATTAAAAGGGAACTTACGGTTGTTCCGCCGAGGCCTCTGCGTAAAACCCTGTCCTGAAAAAAATTAATTTTGGCCACACAAAATAAAATAAAACAATTTCTTTGAACAAGAAAAATGAATTATATATAAATTCTAGTTTTATGTTTGTTGGTGTTGTGATGAAATTGTAGAGGTCCCTTTTTCAAATTCGTTGGTTTTTTGTTCTTTTCCTTTAGTTTTTCATGAAAATTTAATTAAGATTTTTCTTTATATTTTATTTAATAAATTATTGTTATACAATTTATTTATTTATTTTTGTTTTGTTTTTTTATGTAATTGTATGCTGTAGTCTCTATGTTAAATTATACGTGTCATATATTTTAATGTTATGTGTGATAGTTTTTTTATTATAATATTATTTATTTCCATTTCTATGTTGCCGCATTTATTTAAATTTATGATGCGTTATATCTATAATTTTTGTTTTAAAATCTGATGTATTCAATCTCTATAATTTATTTATTTATCCATTTATTTATTAACTAATTTTGTGGTATATATTATATTTAAATAGTATTCGAATTTCTTTGATTTTTCTTGTTTTTGAGTTTTTTTTTTTTGTATTCATGTATGTACTATATTAGGATCTAAAATTATTTCTATATTTATTTCAATTCTTATGTACAATTTATTCATGTGCACTTTGATATTATTTATTATAAATATGTGTCCATGTATTTATATTTTATTGACGAAATTTTCAAACCCAAAGCAAAATAACAAATCTTAAAACTATCTCAAAATTCTTTTCCCAACTTCTCGATTTTCCGAGGCCCTTTTAAAAACAAATCTCGTTAATACATTTTTTTTAAATCAACCGCACTATAACAAAATTATTCTCCAACTCCCTGAAAATCAGACTTCAAAATCGCCCACACGAAGTTTTCAGAAAAAAGGACCCGTTGGTTTTCTTTTCGAGTTTTCAAAAAAAAACCCCGTTCGATCATTCCATTTATCCATTTTTCTTCAAACGAAAACTTCTCTAGTTGCAATTGTAAAAATAAATAAAACAAAAAAAAGGCTTTCTATTTTTCTTCCCTATTGCAATTAACGCTATAAAAAAAATTGAAAAAAGTTAATAATTGTATAACAATTCAATTTTGCCATCCGCTATTATTTAAAAAACAAAAAAAAAACAAAAGCAGTGGTGGCGAAACCAAACTGCTCACGTTACAGCTTGACAGAACAACATCTGATTTTTACTTAAACAAGAACACTACTACGCTGCGGCAAAAGAAAAAAAAAATAATAATAATAAATAAATATAATGGATGAGATATTTTTAAAAGAAAAATTAAAGTTACGCACAATTTGAAATAAAAAAATTATTTTAAAATTATTTGGAATTAAACTTATAAATATTTTTGAGGTTATGCCAGAAAGAGGTAAGAATTTTTTTTTTTTATGTGAAAAAGAAAACTTGACAATTAATTAAGAAGTGGATTGAAACGAAAAAATAATAATAATAATAATAATAATAATAATTAAAATTACATGGGTAGAGCTAAACACGAAAAATTATTAAGAATAGTAATATATATATATATATATAAAAGCGGCCGAACTGGATTTGTCCAATGGTAATCTGGCAGAAAAATGGAAAGGCTTTTGGCGTAATTTCCACATATTTGCAACAGCCATAGAGTTGGATAAAAAGAAGATGCTATTCAAATAGCCGTATTTCTAAATTCAGCGGGTAAAGAGGCTGCTGACATATTCGAAAATGTAATACACTTGGACGGCACCGAAAGAAAAAATATAAATCTGTAATTGAAGCGTTTGAAGAGTTCTGTAAAGGAAAGTCAAATCAAGTGTTCGAAAGTTTTATGTTTCATAAACGAGACCAAAAACCGAATGAGCCTTTTGACACCTTTCTAATGGAAATTAGGAAGTCAGTTAAAAGATGCGAAGTTACTGATGAGAGCAGAATGGTTCGAGATAGGATTGTATTAGGAACTAATGACATGAAATTACAAAAAAGCTATTGGAAATGGAAGCACTTACTCTACAAAAGACAATAGATATGGCGAGGGCAGCAGAGGCTACCAATATACACATAACCAAGATGAAAGTACCCGAAACTTCTCTAGATGTGATTAATCAACAAAAGGGTCAAAATAATAGAAATAATAAATTTACTAACACAAATCAAATAAATAATAATTCCAATAAGTTACAAAGCAATTTTAAAACAAAAAATTTTAATTCTAGGTTTGAAAAAAATGAAAATGTAAAGGTAAATTTTGAGTTTAAATTTTGTGCAAATACACATCAGAAATGGAAATGTCCAACATACGGGAAGAAATGCAATAATTGCAACGGTATGAATCATTTTGCCATTGTATGCAAACAGAAAACGGTGAATGAATTAAACATCAGAGAATCAGATAATAATTCTGATAAAGAATTCTCAATTGATATAATTAATGAAAAAATCGAAAAGTCGAATACATGGTTTGAAACTATTAAAGTGCAAACAAAATTGATAAACTTCAAATTGGATACAGGGGCGGATGCAAATGTGTTACCACTGAACTATCTTTCGGAGAGTGATATTGCTAAAATTAACAGAAGCACTAGTAAATTGATAGCATGTAACGGAACAGAAATTGAAATGATGGGAACAATAAATTTGGATTGTATAGTTAGAAATACAAGCTCAATTCAAAAATTTTTTGTGACCAGAGGTCAATCAACACCAATATTAGGATTAAAAGCCTGTGCTAAATTTAATGTGATTAGGCGTATGAATGAAATACAATAGAATTCAAAAGAACAGTTTATTTTGAAAAATAGACAGTTGTTCACAGGCATAGGATGTTTTACAAAAAATTGCATGTAGAATTAAAAGATAACGTCTTATCTGTTGCTAAAGCAGCACGGTGTGTTCCAATCTCACTAAGAGAACCACTTGCAAAAGAACTGCAACGCTAGTGTGACAATGATATAATTGAGCCAGTCAATGAACCATGTGATTGGGTGTCAAAAATTGTCATAATAGAAAAACGGAACAAAACCCTTAGAATTTACATGGATCCAAAATATTTGAATGCATCTATTAAAGAGCATTACCATGAAATCCCATCAATGGAACAATTAAAAACTAATTTTCCAAACAAAAACCTTTTTTCAGTTTTAGATATTAAGGAGGGTTTTTACCAAATAGCTTTAGATGACTGTTCGAAGAAATTGTGCACATTTGGTACACCTATGGGTTGCTATCGATACAAACGTCTTTCATTTGGCTCAAAAATCGCCCCAGAGGTCTTTCAAAAAATTAACGAAGAAAATTTTGCGGGTATACCAAATATAATAATTTATATTGATGATATACCTATAGCTACGGAAAATGAAACAGATCATGATGCCACTATTGATTTAATAATGAAACGAGCTAAAGAAGAAAATGTAAAGTTCAAGAAAGAAAAAATACAATACAAACAAGAAAAGATATTGTTTTTAGGACACGTGATTTCTGAAGAAGGTAGTGTATTAGATCCAAATAGAACAAGTGCTATTAATGCACTAAGGCGACCTGAAAATAGAAAAGATTTGAAAATTATGTTGGGATTTGCAAACTATGTAAGAAATTATTTACAAGATCTCTCAGAAATTTCGGCTCCCTTAAGGGAATTGCTAAAAAAATCGGTGTCTTTTCAATGGTAAGATGTGCATGATGAGTGCTTAGAAAAGATAAAAATTATGATTACAAATGCCCCAATTTCAAAGCATTTGACTGTAAACAGAAAACTACAATACAAACAGACGCATCTAAGAATGGCATAGGATGCTGCTTAATGCAAAATAAAAACCAGTTAGTTTTGCATCCTCTAGTTTGTCGGACTGCGAAAAAAACTATTCGCAGATAGAAAAAGAAATGCTGTCAATAATTTTGCATGTTTCAAATTTCACGAGTTAATTTATGGACGTGAAATTGAAATAGTGACAGATCACAAACCATTATTAGGCATAATGTTAAAAGAATATCAAAAGATTCCATCACCCAAACTGCAGAGAATGAAATTACGTTTGGAAAAATATAATTTAAAATTAACATACTTGCCCGGGAAGTACATGTATGTTGAAGAGTTCCTATCTTGGAACTTAGACGCGAAGAATACCAACAAGGATGGTATAAAAGACCTCAGTGAATTAATTCATACAATAAATGTGACCGATGAAAAGAAAAGGAAATTTCAAAAAGAAACAGACAATGATTTAATTTTAAGAGCCTTAAAAGGATTCATTCAAAATGGATGGCCTAAGGAAAAGAAAAAATTACCAGACACTTTAAAATATTATTATAAATTTAAAAATGAACTATTCCTCGAAGATGGATTAGTATTTTTGAACGAAAGAATATTTATACCACAAAACCTACGAACGTTTGTATTAAATTCACTTCACAAATCCCATTTGGGAATAGATAAAACTAAGCAAAGAGCCCGAAGTTTAATATATTGGCCTGGGTTAGATAGTCAAATTGAGGAAATTGTGACAAAATATTCAATTTGTCAAAAGTATGGATCGGCGAATATTAAAGAACCGCTGTTAAATCATTCAATCCCAGAATCCCCATTCCAAAAGATTGGAATGGATATCATGGAAATTAAAGTAAAAAACCATTTAGTAATAGGTGACCATTTTTCGAAATATTTGGATATTGTCCCCTTGGGAAGAAAAACCACTGCTGTAATAGCATGTAAATTAGAACAAATATTTTCAGTATATGGTTTACCTAAAATAATGGAGTGAGTGGCGAAGACCTCCAAGAATGCGTGAAACGTCCACCACGCGGGTTCGCTCTGGGCAATGCGTTTACGTAGCCGACAGTCGCCTACCTTCTTATACCCATAATCCTTTTCCTAGCGCACATTGCCAGTAGTCCCACCAAACACTAAAGCCAAGGTGTGTAAGTAACCGTGCTGAGGGCTGAATGATATCAGGTGTTAAAAATTGATATCGCTAACGGTCTCCTTGGGGCACCAGGCGCCACCCCATTGTATCTAGGCTTGTGTCCGTAAGGGAGCTCTGCGGATGTGGACCTTTATTTCTCGCCATACTCGTGGGATGCAAAATGAATACCGAACAAAGACAAAAAACAAATAAAAAACCAACTGAAGCTGAGACAGTAGAATCAGCTGACGCATTGAGCACGGATGAACTGGTAGCTTCAGATGTCGAAAATGACCTGTTGCTAAGACCACCAGAAATTGTCCAACTGGAGGAGCTGCTCACCTCCTCACCCCAAAAAGGTCATAAAGCCAATGAAGTATTTCTGGGCGACGACAGGAACAAGGAGCCGGAAGGACCAGTTCTTGACGAAGCTGAAGAAGCACTTGGTAAACTAACATAGCGCTCAAACACAAATTTGAGTACTTCTCTGGTGCATCTCAAAGACGCATCAAAGCCATGATTACACAAGGCATGGCGCCTGAAGAAGCGAGGAAAGCGGAGCGAGAGAGACTCTTGACACTTTCCAGACCTGATAAGGAACAAAAAAGTTCCAATCAAGCTTCAAAAACAAACTCAAGTCTAGAAGACCTGAGGAAAAGAGGCAGATCAGATGATAGCACACCAAAACAAGCGCCATTAAAGCAAAGCAAGTTTTCTAATGATAACGGAAGGCAGGTAGAGGGTAAGAGTAAGCATATCAACCCAAATCCTAGCACGTCCAGCATCAAAAGAGATGAGCTGTAAATTACTAAGAGACAGATTGAGAGTAAGAGTAAACATGACAACTCAAAATATTTCACTTTCAAGTTGCCCTTTAATCAGGTTGTTGCTGGTGAAAAGGTAGCAATTATTCATGCGCTACATCCAGAACAGACACTGTCAACGGATGACCTTAAAAAGATAAAAGTAGCTTTGTTGGATGAGATCGATAAGCTAGATGAAGAAAGTGGGCTACACCCACAATTCTCAGCTGCATCGCAAAAAATAGCAGGATGGCTGTCGATCCATTGTAATGATAAAGCTACTAGGGACTGGTTTCTCAAACTGGAACAGTCTCTTAAGCCGTGGGAAGGTGTAAAACATTCGTACCATTAACTCCAGCTGGAACGTTATCTAGCGATACATTCCTGCTGAGGCCCAAAAACCAAAATGCAGGCCTGAACACAACATCGTGGCGGATCCTAAAAGCGGTGCCAGAAAGTAATGGTGGACAGATGTTTATTTTCACCATAGACTGTGCCTCTGAGGCAATACTAGACAGGCTGAAATATCGTCAACTCCTGAACTTCTCACCCATCCAAATTAGGAAGGTCACTGGTAGAAACACCAGCAATAAAGGGAGCAAATTAAGCACCAAGGTTCAAGCGTCAAAGGTTAGGAGACATAACGCCCTACCGGAGACAACCATAACTTCAGCAGTTCAACCTAAAAAACCAAGAGAACAGGTTCTGCTGGAGGAAGGTTCTGTAAAAAACCAGTAAGTAGTCATGGGCATTTTCAAGTGTACCCACGTACAACACGCCAAAGCAGCCTCGGCAGTTTTGGCCAGTAAGTTTAGCAAGGATCACTTGGAGGTAGCTCTTATCCCGGAGCCTTGCTTACAAAAGGACCAGATAAGAGGACTAACTGCAGGTGAGTTACTATATAATTCTGTTGGCCTTGGCAAGCCCAGAGCATGCATTATGTTTAAAAGGTTTATTAAATATCTTCCCATTTCAAGGTACTGCACGGAAGATCTGGTAGCAGCACTGGTGAATATACCATCCCGGGGGGTAGTCTAGAGATAATATTATGCTCAGCCTATCTTCCTGGTGACACATCAAATCCTGTCTCCAAAAATCTGAAGGACCTCGTGAACTTCTGTAAGCTGAACAACAAACAGCTTCCACTTGGTTGTGATGCAAATGCACACCATACTATATGGGGAAGCTCAAACATCAATGATAGGGGTGAGTATCTTCTCGAATTTATTAATAGTAATAGCCTAGAGATCTTAAATAGGAGCAATAGGCCGACATTTATAAATAAAATTAGGCAGGAAGTCCTAGATTTAACTCTGGGTGCTCCTTTTATCAACACCAAAATCTATGATTGGCACGTCTCTCAAGAGACATCTATGTCCGATCATAGACAAATCCGGTTCAATATTGAATCTTGTAAAGTAGTATCTGAGACATTTAGGCAACCAAGTTCAACTAATTGGGCTGATTATATTCAGCATCTCAAGGAGAGCTTGGATGACTTCAAACCAAACGTCAAAGATATCATAAGTATAGAACTAGCTTCTGACAAACTTAGGGAGATAATAATAGATGGCTACCATCATTCCTGTTCTGAAAAAGCTCGCAAAAGCAATCGTAAGGTCCCTTGGTGGAACAGCAAACTTACTGTTATGCGGGCCAGGACAAGACAGCTTTCCAATAAAGCCAAAATAAATGGTGGCTGGGAACTGTATAAACACTTTCAAACTAAGTACAACCTTGAAATTAGAAGGGCCAAAAGAGCATCTTGGAGGAGGTACTGTGAAGAGATTGATGATCTCTCCACTGGTGTAAAAATTCACAAGGTGTTATCAAAACGGCACACTAATAGGATAGGACTGTTAGAAAAACCTGACGGCTCAGTTACTAAGAACTGTAAAGGAACGCTAGAACTCTTAGCTAAAACCCACTTTCCAGACTCTATAATAGTTGAACAAGGTAACGTTAAGTCTCAACCTGTATCAACTTCTACCAAACCAAATATGGTAGACTGAAAGAATGCTTCCAGGATATTTACAGCAAATAAGGTCAGATGGGCAATAAACTAATTTAAGAATTTTAAATGCCCCGGAGAAGACGCCATTTTCCCTGCCTTACTCCAGAAGGGAATTGAAACTGTAATACCCCTAATTCTAAAAATCTTTAGAGCCAGCCATGCATGGGGTTACATACCTAATGCATGGAGAATAGTGAAGGTGACGTATATACCGAAGGCTGGGAAAACATCTCATACCCAACCTAAGTCATTTCGTCCAATCAGCCTTACATCTTTTCTACAAAAAATCATGGAAAAGATTCTTGATGGGCATATAAGAGATAATGTGCTGAAAAGCAATCCATTACATAAACATCAATATGCCTATCTGCCGGGTAGATCAACTACACTTGCGTTACAGAACCTTCTTTCTAAAATTGAGGATTCACTCAAAAACAAGGAGCTGGCAATGTGCAGTTTTCTGGACACTGAAGGAGCTTTCGACAATACCAGTTTCGACTGTATTACGCAAGCTTCCTTACGAAGAGGGGTAGACCCTAAAACCTGTAAATCGATTGATTCTACATTGAAAAACAGGCTTATAAAATCCACAATGGCACAGGAAACACTAAGGGTTTCCGTAACTAAGGGTTGTCCACAAGGAGAGGTACTGTCTCCCATACTGTGGTCGATTGTAGTAGATGAACTATGATGAACATTATAGTCAGGGGAAAGTTTGAGGACGCTATCTCAAGCATCATGCAGCACGCACTAAATTTAGTTGCGGCATGGTGTTTAGAAGTGGGACTCAACATCAACCCTAAGAAAAGCGTTGTGGTTTACTTCACAAGAAGAAGGAAAAGGGAAAATCTTATTAAACCTACTCTTTTTGGCCAAACCATAAGCTTTAGTAATGAAGTTAAATTCTTAGGGGTAACTCTAGATGACAAATTAACATGGAATAGCCATCTTAATAATGTCATCAATAAAGCGAGAATAGCTTTATGGACCTGCAGAAGTGTGGTGGGTGGTACTTGAGGTCTTCAGCCCAAAATTACACACTGGATTTACACTTCCATTGTCAGGTCCATTATAACCTATGCCGCACCGGCCTGGTGGCAGAAAACTGAGAAGAAATCTAAAACTACAAAAACTGCAAAGGTTGGCATGCGTAGGTATCTCTGGGGCTATGCGCACCACCCCTACAGCTGCTTTGGAAGTTCTATTGAATCTTCCAGCATTATATTTACAAATACAAAAAGAGGCCAGAATAGCGACCTACAAACTCCTTACAGATGCAGATCTGGAGAAGCGTAGAGCTGCACATGCTGACTTCTGTAATGAACTAGGGAAGGACCCTATCGTTAGCATACCCATTACGGATGGTATGCTAGTTAGATACAATTTTGAAAAGCAATTCAAGGTAATTATACCAGAACGGCATGAATGGCAGACCAACCCTCCAAAATTTGACTCTAACTCCTTAGTCTGGTACACCGATGGATCTAAAACTAGCACAGGAGTTGGTGCTGCGGTCTATGGTGTTCAAGCCAGAATAAGCTTATCAATCAGCCTAGATGAATTTTCAACTATCTTTATAGCGGAAAGACATGCTAGAGAGCTGTGTATACGTGAGAATCTCAGGCTGGGGTATAAGCATAGGAAAATCTACATCCTATCGGACAGTAGAGCTGCCATACTAGCTCTGCACTCATACCAGATAAAATCAAAACTGGTATGGGACTGCTTTAACATCCTTAAGGAATTAGCGTGCACAAATAGTGTCACTCTAATGTGGGTCCCGGGACACAGTGGCTTAGAGGGGAACGAAAAGGCTGATCAACTGGCCAGAGAGGGCTCAGATAAACCCTTTCTACGACCAATGCCTTTTTGTGGTATCCCATTAAACACAGCAAAAGCAGCCATAAATAAATGGCTAGATAGAGAAAGAATGAACCACTGGAGGACAACGCCCGGTTGTCTAAAAGCCAAAAAATTCATTCCTTCTCTGTCAAAAAAGAGAACTCTTGAGCTTCTGAACTTCAGAATTAATCAAGTCAGGCTCTTGACAGGCTTCCTCACAGGCCACTGTCGTCTCAATTACCACCTAAATAAGATGGACAGATCAATATCTCCGATGTGCAGAATCCGCGGTAAACACGGGGAAACGGCCGAGCACATTCTTTGTGAATGTGATGGGCTATCTACATGTAGATCCAAAATCCTCAAACGAAATAAGGATATACGCCATTTTTGTGTAACATAAAACGTGCAGTTTTATGTTGCACCGCGCACAACCAGAAAAAAAAATTACTCGGAAAAGCTGCAAAGCTTTATCGTTGGGCTCCATTTGTAATTTAAACCGTAGTTCAAATTACACACCGCACAACCAAAACTCTTAACCCGATCGTTGGGCGCCATTTATGTAACAACCGGTGTTGGTTGTATGTTAGGAATTTGTTTGCTTCATCAAACAAATGTCCTAACATTGTGATCCTTTGCTAAAAGACATATAACTGACTGGTATCAGTTATATGTAGTGGTATTAGAGCCGAAAGTTACCAAGAAAAGGTACGCCTAGCTTCATTGCTCTAACTAGCTCGCCGGAGGGAAGTGGGCGGTTACCTTCTACCACTAATCACGGTGTCACACAAAGTTTCATGTGTACCATGATTTGGGCTGACGAAAAGGCTGGAGAAGTGGATTTATTACGTCCACACCTTTTCATGTCATCAGCGGGTATATCAGATAAAAAGACAAAACTGATTTTATAAAACTTGTGAATTTAGGTGAACTAAAAGTTTAAACAAAGGTTACCAGATAAAGGGAGGAGGGGAATCATTTAATGATTACAAAACCCTTGACGGACAAAAGACGGACTGATTTATGGCGTCAAAATTGCGCGTGACTCTGGTGCTGTCATCGGAGGGGTGAACCGATGATCTTGTTCACCCCTGGGCTAATTTATCCCACCCATGGAGTCCAACAAAACAGGACTTCCCATGACCATGTTTTTGCCCAAAAAAATTATAACATCGTCCTTTTACTCTCTTTGGTGGATTTACCCTATTCCACTATTCTCACATGATCCACTCGCCGCACAATAAAATTCTAGCACTTCATTTCAAAAGGAAAGGTGTAAGCAAATTCCAGGGGCGTAAGACCTTAACAGGAAAGAAAGAAAGAAAACCTGGGAATTACACAAATACGAAGTTTTAATCATGACCAAATATTTTATTTAACAATAAAATCCAGCGATATTTACGCACGCGAAAAAAAATAATAAAGAAAATGTTTAAACAAAAGAAAATTAATGTTAGAAGAGAGAAATATTTATTGTGCTTACAAAAAAAATAAATGCCAAATAATTAAATTTAAAATTGATTAAGAGAAAACTTAGCCCAAAAAAAAAGAGAATGAAAAAATATACTTACACTAGTTAATACCATTCAAAAAAAAAACAAGAAAATCACTTAGAAGAATATAATTACTTATAATCAAAAAGAAAATATGGAAATCAAACAAACGCAATACAATATACTATATAATAAAAGAAAATTAATTAAAAGGGAACTTACGGTTGTTCCGCCGAGGCCTCTGCGTAAAACCCTGTCCTGAAAAAAATTAATTTTGGCCACACAAAATAAAATAAAACAATTTCTTTGAACAAGAAAAATGAATTATATATAAATTCTAGTTTTATGTTTGTTGGTGTTGTGATGAAATTGTAGAGGTCCCTTTTTCAAATTCGTTGGTTTTTTGTTCTTTTCCTTTAGTTTTTCATGAAAATTTAATTAAGATTTTTCTTTATATTTTATTTAATAAATTATTGTTATACAATTTATTTATTTATTTTTGTTTTGTTTTTTTATGTAATTGTATGCTGTAGTCTCTATGTTAAATTATACGTGTCATATATTTTAATGTTATGTGTGATAGTTTTTTTATTATAATATTATTTATTTCCATTTCTATGTTGCCGCATTTATTTAAATTTATGATGCGTTATATCTATAATTTTTGTTTTAAAATCTGATGTATTCAATCTCTATAATTTATTTATTTATCCATTTATTTATTAACTAATTTTGTGGTATATATTATATTTAAATAGTATTCGAATTTCTTTGATTTTTCTTGTTTTTGAGTTTTTTTTTTTTGTATTCATGTATGTACTATATTAGGATCTAAAATTATTTATATATTTATTTCAATTCTTATGTACAATTTATTCATGTGCACTTTGATATTATTTATTATAAATATGTGTCCATGTATTTATATTTTATTGACGAAATTTTCAAACCCAAAGCAAAATAACAAATCTTAAAACTATCTCAAAATTCTTTTCCCAACTTCTCGATTTTCCGAGGCCCTTTTAAAAACAAATCTCGTTAATACATTTTTTTTAAATCAACCGCACTATAACAAAATTATTCTCCAACTCCCTGAAAATCAGACTTCAAAATCGCCCACACGAAGTTTTCAGAAAAAAGGACCCGTTGGTTTTCTTTTCGAGTTTTCAAAAAAAAACCCCGTTCGATCATTCCATTTATCCATTTTTCTTCAAATGAAAACTTCTCTAGTTGCAATTGTAAAAATAAATAAAACAAAAAAAAGGCTTTCTATTTTTCTTCCCTATTGCAATTAACGCTATAAAAAAAATTGAAAAAAGTTAATAATTGTATAACAATTCAATTTTGCCATCCGCTATTATTTAAAAAACAAAAAAAAAACAAAAGCAGTGGTGGCGAAACCAAACTGCTCACGTTACAGCTTGACAGAACAACATCTGATTTTTACTTAAACAAGAACACTACTACGCTGCGGCAAAAGAAAAAAAAAATAATAATAATAAATAAATATAATGGATGAGATATTTTTAAAAAGAAAAATTAAAGTTACGCACAATTTGAAATAAAAAAATTATTTTAAAATTATTTGGAATTAAACTTATAAATATTTTTGAGGTTATGCCAGAAAGAGGTAAGAATTTTTTTTTTTTATGTGAAAAAGAAAACTTGACAATTAATTAAGAAGTGGATTGAAACGAAAAAATAATAATAATAATAATAATAATAATAATTAAAATTACATGGGTAGAGCTAAACACGAAAAATTATTAAGAATAGTAATATATATATATATATATAAAAGCGGCCGAACTGGATTTGTCCAATGGTAATCTGGCAGAAAATTGGAAAGGCTTTTGGCGTAATTTCCACATATTTGCAACAGCCATAGAGTTGGATAAAAAAGAAGATGCTATTCAAATAGCCGTATTTCTAAATTCAGCGGGTAAAGAGGCTGCTGACATATTCGAAAATGTAATACACTTGGACGGCACCGAAAGAAAAAATATAAATCTGTAATTGAAGCGTTTGAAGAGTTCTGTAAAGGAAAGTCAAATCAAGTGTTCGAAAGTTTTATGTTTCATAAACGAGACCAAAAACCGAATGAGCCTTTTGACACCTTTCTAATGGAAATTAGGAAGTCAGTTAAAAGATGCGAATTTACTGATGAGAGCAGAATGGTTCGAGATAGGATTGTATTAGGAACTAATGACATGAAATTACAAAAAAGCTATTGGAAATGGAAGCACTTACTCTACAAAAGACAATAGATATGGCGAGGGCAGCAGAGGCTACCAATATACACATAACCAAGATGAAAGTACCCGAAACTTCTCTAGATGTGATTAATCAACAAAAGGGTCAAAATAATAGAAATAATAAATTTACTAACACAAATCAAATAAATAATAATTCCAATAAGTTACAAAGCAATTTTAAAACAAAAAATTTTAATTCTAGGTTTGAAAAAAATGAAAATGTAAAGGTAAATTTTGAGTTTAAATTTTGTGCAAATACACATCAGAAATGGAAATGTCCAACATACGGGAAGAAATGCAATAATTGCAACGGTATGAATCATTTTGCCATTGTATGCAAACAGAAAACGGTGAATGAATTAAACATCAGAGAATCAGATAATAATTCTGATAAAGAATTCTCAATTGATATAATTAATGAAAAAATCGAAAAGTCGAATACATGGTTTGAAACTATTAAAGTGCAAACAAAATTGATAAACTTCAAATTGGATACAGGGGCGGATGCAAATGTGTTACCACTGAACTATCTTTCGGAGAGTGATATTGCTAAAATTAACAGAAGCACTAGTAAATTGATAGCATGTAACGGAACAGAAATTGAAATGATGGGAACAATAAATTTGGATTGTATAGTTAGAAATACAAGCTCAATTCAAAAATTTTTTGTGACCAGAGGTCAATCAACACCAATATTAGGATTAAAAGCCTGTGCTAAATTTAATGTGATTAGGCGTATGAATGAAATACAATAGAATTCAAAAGAACAGTTTATTTTGAAAAATAGACAGTTGTTCACAGGCATAGGATGTTTTACAAAAAATTTCATGTAGAATTAAAAGATAACGTCTTATCTGTTGCTAAAGCAGCACGGTGTGTTCCAATCTCACTAAGAGAACCACTTGCAAAAGAACTGCAACGCTAGTGTGACAATGATATAATTGAGCCAGTCAATGAACCATGTGATTGGGTGTCAAAAATTGTCATAATAGAAAAACGGAACAAAACCCTTAGAATTTACATGGATCCAAAATATTTGAATGCATCTATTAAAGAGCATTACCATGAAATCCCATCAATGGAACAATTAAAAACTAATTTTTCAAACAAAAACCTTTTTTCAGTTTTAGATATTAAGGAGGGTTTTTACCAAATAGCTTTAGATGACTGTTCGAAGAAATTGTGCACATTTGGTACACCTATGGGTTGCTATCGATACAAACGTCTTTCATTTGGCTCAAAAATCGCCCCAGAGGTCTTTCAAAAAATTAACGAAGAAAATTTTGCGGGTATACCAAATATAATAATTTATATTGATGATATACCTATAGCTACGGAAAATGAAACAGATCATGATGCCACTATTGATTTAATAATGGAACGAGCTAAAGAAGAAAATGTAAAGTTCAAGAAAGAAAAAATACAATACAAACAAGAAAAGATATTGTTTTTAGGACACGTGATTTCTGAAGAAGGTAGTGTATTAGATCCAAATAGAACAAGTGCTATTAATGCACTAAGGCGACCTGAAAATAGAAAAGATTTGAAAATTATGTTGGGATTTGCAAACTATGTAAGAAATTATTTACAAGATCTCTCAGAAATTTCGGCTCCCTTAAGGGAATTGCTAAAAAAATCGGTGTCTTTTCAATGGTAAGATGTGCATGATGAGTGCTTAGAAAAGATAAAAATTATGATTACAAATGCCCCAATTTCAAAGCATTTGACTGTAAACAGAAAACTACAATACAAACAGACGCATCTAAGAATGGCATAGGATGCTGCTTAATGCAAAATAAAGACCAGTTAGTTTTGCATCCTCTAGTTTGTCGGACTGCGAAAAAAACTATTCGCAGATAGAAAAAGAAATGCTGTCAATAATTTTGCATGTTTCAAATTTCACGAGTTAATTTATGGACGTGAAATTGAAATAGTGACAGATCACAAACCATTATTAGGCATAATGTTAAAAGAATATCAAAAGATTCCATCACCCAAACTGCAGAGAATGAAATTACGTTTGGAAAAATATAATTTAAAATTAACATACTTGCCCGGGAAGTACATGTATGTTGAAGAGTTCCTATCTTGGAACTTAGACGCGAAGAATACCAACAAGGATGGTATAAAAGACCTCAGTGAATTAATTCATACAATAAATGTGACCGATGAAAAGAAAAGCAAATTTCAAAAAGAAACAGACAATGATTTAATTTTAAGAGCCTTAAAAGGATTCATTCAAAATGGATGGCCTAAGGAAAAGAAAAAATTACCAGACACTTTAAAATATTATTATAAATTTAAAAATGAACTATTCCTCGAAGATGGATTAGTATTTTTGAACGAAAGAATATTTATACCACAAAACCTACGAACGTTTGTATTAAATTCACTTCACAAATCCCATTTGGGAATAGATAAAACTAAGCAAAGAGCCCGAAGTTTAATATATTGGCCTGGGTTAGATAGTCAAATTGAGGAAATTGTGACAAAATATTCAATTTGTCAAAAGTATGGATCGGCGAATATTAAAGAACCGCTGTTAAATCATTCAATCCCAGAATCCCCATTCCAAAAGATTGGAATGGATATCATGGAAATTAAAGTAAAAAACCATTTAGTAATAGGTGACCATTTTTCGAAATATTTGGATATTGTCCCCTTGGGAAGAAAAACCACTGCTGTAATAGCATGTAAATTAGAACAAATATTTTCAGTATATGGTTTACCTAAAATAATGGAGTGAGTGGCGAAGACCTCCAAGAATGCGTGAAACGTCCACCACGCGGGTTCGCTCTGGGCAATGCGTTTACGTAGCCGACAGTCGCCTACCTTCTTATACCCATAATCCTTTTCCTAGCGCACATTGCCAGTAGTCCCACCAAACACTAAAGCCAAGGTGTGTAAGTAACCGTGCTGAGGGCTGAATGATATCAGGTGTTAAAAATTGATATCGCTAACGGTCTCCTTGGGGCACCAGGCGCCACCCCATTGTATCTAGGCTTGTGTCCGTAAGGGAGCTCTGCGGATGTGGACCTTTATTTCTCGCCATACTCGTGGGATGCAAAATGAATACCGAACAAAGACAAAAAACAAATAAAAAACCAACTGAAGCTGAGACAGTAGAATCAGCTGACGCATTGAGCACGGATGAACTGGTAGCTTCAGATGTCGAAAATGACCTGTTGCTAAGACCACCAGAAATTGTCCAACTGGAGGAGCTGCTCACCTCCTCACCCCAAAAAGGTCATAAAGCCAATGAAGTATTTCTGGGCGACGACAGGAACAAGGAGCCGGAAGGACCAGTTCTTGACGAAGCTGAAGAAGCACTTGGTAAACTAACATAGCGCTCAAACACAAATTTGAGTACTTCTCGGGTGCATCTCAAAGACGCATCAAAGCCATGATTACACAAGGCATGGCGCCTGAAGAAGCGAGGAAAGCGGAGCGAGAGAGACTCTTGACACTTTCCAGACCTGATAAGGAACAAAAAAGTTCCAATCAAGCTTCAAAAACAAACTCAAGTCTAGAAGACCTGAGGAAAAGAGGCAGATCAGATGATAGCACACCAAAACAAGCGCCATTAAAGCAAAGCAAGTTTTCTAATGATAACGGAAGGCAGGTAGAGGGTAAGAGTAAGCATATCAACCCAAATCCTAGCACGTCCAGCATCAAAAGAGATGAGCTGTAAATTACTAAGAGACAGATTGAGAGTAAGAGTAAACATGACAACTCAAAATATTTCACTTTCAAGTTGCCCTTTAATCAGGTTGTTGCTGGTGAAAAGGTAGCAATTATTCATGCGCTACATCCAGAACAGACACTGTCAACGGATGAGCTTAAAAAGATAAAAGTAGCTTTGTTGGATGAGATCGATAAGCTAGATGAAGAAAGTGGGCTACACCCACAATTCTCAGCTGCATCGCAAAAAATAGCAGGATGGCTGTCGATCCATTGTAATGATAAAGCTACTAGGGACTGGTTTCTCAAACTGGAACAGTCTCTTAAGCCGTGGGAAGGTGTAAAACATTCGTACCATTAACTCCAGCTGGAACGTTATCTAGCGATACATTCCTGCTGAGGCCCAAAAACCAAAATGCAGGCCTGAACACAACATCGTGGCGGATCCTAAAAGCGGTGCCAGAAAGTAATGGTGGACAGATGTTTATTTTCACCATAGACTGTGCCTCTGAGGCAATACTAGACAGGCTGAAATATCGTCAACTCCTGAACTTCTCACCCATCCAAATTAGGAAGGTCACTGGTAGAAACACCAGCAATAAAGGGAGCAAATTAAGCACCAAGGTTCAAGCGTCAAAGGTTAGGAGACATAACGCCCTACCGGAGACAACCATAACTTCAGCAGTTCAACCTAAAAAACCAAGAGAACAGGTTCTGCTGGAGGAAGGTTCTGTAAAAAACCAGTAAGTAGTCATGGGCATTTTCAAGTGTACCCACGTACAACACGCCAAAGCAGCCTCGGCAGTTTTGGCCAGTAAGTTTAGCAAGGATCACTTGGAGGTAGCTCTTATCCCGGAGCCTTGCTTACAAAAGGACCAGATAAGAGGACTAACTGCAGGTGAGTTACTATATAATTCTGTTGGCCTTGGCAAGCCCAGAGCATGCATTATGTTTAAAAGGTTTATTAAATATCTTCCCATTTCAAGGTACTGCACGGAAGATCTGGTAGCAGCACTGGTGAATATACCATCCCGGGGGGTAGTCTAGAGATAATATTATGCTCAGCCTATCTTCCTGGTGACACATCAAATCCTGTCTCCAAAAATCTGAAGGACCTCGTGAACTTCTGTAAGCTGAACAACAAACAGCTTCCACTTGGTTGTGATGCAAATGCACACCATACTATATGGGGAAGCTCAAACATCAATGATAGGGGTGAGTATCTTCTCGAATTTATTAATAGTAATAGCCTAGAGATCTTAAATAGGGGCAATAGGCCGACATTTATAAATAAAATTAGGCAGGAAGTCCTAGATTTAACTCTGGGTGCTCCTTTTATCAACACCAAAATCTATGATTGGCACGTCTCTCAAGAGACATCTATGTCCGATCATAGACAAATCCGGTTCAATATTGAATCTTGTAAAGTAGTATCTGAGACATTTAGGCAACCAAGTTCAACTAATTGGGCTGATTATATTCAGCATCTCAAGGAGAGCTTGGATGACTTCAAACCAAACGTCAAAGATATCATAAGTATAGAACTAGCTTCTGACAAACTTAGGGAGATAATAATAGATGGCTACCATCATTCCTGTTCTGAAAAAGCTCGCAAAAGCAATCGTAAGGTCCCTTGGTGGAACAGCAAACTTACTGTTATGCGGGCCAGGACAAGACAGCTTTCCAATAAAGCCAAAATAAATGGTGGCTGGGAACTGTATAAACACTTTCAAACTAAGTACAACCTTGAAATTAGAAGGGCCAAAAGAGCATCTTGGAGGAGGTACTGTGAAGAGATTGATGATCTCTCCACTGGTGTAAAAATTCACAAGGTGTTATCAGAACGGCACACTAATAGGATAGGACTGTTAGAAAAACCTGACGGCTCAGTTACTAAGAACTGTAAAGGAACGCTAGAACTCTTAGCTAAAACCCACTTTCCAGACTCTATAATAGTTGAACAAGGTAACGTTAAGTCTCAACCTGTATCAACTTCTACCAAACCAAATATGGTAGACTGAAAGAATGCTTCCAGGATATTTACAGCAAATAAGGTCAGATGGGCAATAAACTAATTTAAGAATTTTAAATGCCCCGGAGAAGACGCCATTTTCCCTGCCTTACTCCAGAAGGGAATTGAAACTGTAATACCCCTAATTCTAAAAATCTTTAGAGCCAGCCATGCATGGGGTTACATACCTAATGCATGGAGAATAGTGAAGGTGACGTATATACCGAAGGCTGGGAAAACATCTCATACCCAACCTAAGTCATTTCGTCCAATCAGCCTTACATCTTTTCTACAAAAAATCATGGAAAAGATTCTTGATGGGCATATAAGAGATAATGTGCTGAAAAGCAATCCATTACATAAACATCAATATGCCTATCTGCCGGGTAGATCAACTACACTTGCGTTACAGAACCTTCTTTCTAAAATTGAGGATTCACTCAAAAACAAGGAGCTGGCAATGTGCAGTTTTCTGGACACTGAAGGAGCTTTCGACAATACCAGTTTCGACTGTATTACGCAAGCTTCCTTACGAAGAGGGGTAGACCCTAAAACCTGTAAATCGATTGATTCTACATTGAAAAACAGGCTTATAAAATCCACAATGGCACAGGAAACACTAAGGGTTTCCGTAACTAAGGGTTGTCCACAAGGAGAGGTACTGTCTCCCATACTGTGGTCGATTGTAGTAGATGAACTATGATGAACATTATAGTCAGGGGAAAGTTTGAGGACGCTATCTCAAGCATCATGCAGCACGCACTAAATTTAGTTGCGGCATGGTGTTTAGAAGTGGGACTCAACATCAACCCTAAGAAAAGCGTTGTGGTTTACTTCACAAGAAGAAGGAAAAGGGAAAATCTTATTAAACCTACTCTTTTTGGCCAAACCATAAGCTTTAGTAATGAAGTTAAATTCTTAGGGGTAACTCTAGATGACAAATTAACATGGAATAGCCATCTTAATAATGTCATCAATAAAGCGAGAATAGCTTTATGGACCTGCAGAAGTGTGGTGGGTGGTACTTGGGGTCTTCAGCCCAAAATTACACACTGGATTTACACTTCCATTGTCAGGTCCATTATAACCTATGCCGCACCGGCCTGGTGGCAGAAAACTGAGAAGAAATCTAAAACTACAAAAACTGCAAAGGTTGGCATGCGTAGGTATCTCTGGGGCTATGCGCACCACCCCTACAGCTGCTTTGGAAGTTCTATTGAATCTTCCAGCATTATATTTACAAATACAAAAAGAGGCCAGAATAGCGACCTACAAACTCCTTACAGATGCAGATCTGGAGAAGCGTAGAGCTGCACATGCTGACTTCTGTAATGAACTAGGGAAGGACCCTATCGTTAGCATACCCATTACGGATGGTATGCTAGTTAGATACAATTTTGAAAAGCAATTCAAGGTAATTATACCAGAACGGCATGAATGGCAGACCAACCCTCCAAAATTTGACTCTAACTCCTTAGTCTGGTACACCGATGGATCTAAAACTAGCACAGGAGTTGGTGCTGCGGTCTATGGTGTTCAAGCCAGAATAAGCTTATCAATCAGCCTAGATGAATTTTCAACTATCTTTATAGCGGAAAGACATGCTAGAGAGCTGTGTATACGTGAGAATCTCAGGCTGGGGTATAAGCATAGGAAAATCTACATCCTATCGGACAGTAGAGCTGCCATACTAGCTCTGCACTCATACCAGATAAAATCAAAACTGGTATGGGACTGCTTTAACATCCTTAAAGAATTAGCGTGCACAAATAGTGTCACTCTAATGTGGGTCCCGGGACACAGTGGCTTAGAGGGGAACGAAAAGGCTGATCAACTGGCCAGAGAGGGCTCAGATAAACCCTTTCTACGACCAATGCCTTTTTGTGGTATCCCATTAAACACAGCAAAAGCAGCCATAAATAAATGGCTAGATAGAGAAAGAATGAACCACTGGAGGACAACGCCCGGTTGTCTAAAAGCCAAAAAATTCATTCCTTCTCTGTCAAAAAAGAGAACTCTTGAGCTTCTGAACTTCAGAATTAATCAAGTCAGGCTCTTGACAGGCTTCCTCACAGGCCACTGTCGTCTCAATTACCACCTAAATAAGATGGACAGATCAATATCTCCGATGTGCAGAATCCGCGGTAAACACGGGGAAACGGCCGAGCACATTCTTTGTGAATGTGATGGGCTATCTACATGTAGATCCAAAATCCTCGGGAAAAATTTTCTAATACCCGTCGATATTGCATCTAGCCCTCTCAAGGACGTTTCTGGGTTTATTGGCAACCTAGCGTTCGTGGGAGACCTCAAGGAGTTTTAGGATACCACAATAGCTCATTTCTGGCCGCGGTGGTTTTTGGGTTGTGAGCCCAGCCCTAGCACCAATCTAATCTAATCTAATCTAATCTACCTAAAATAATTATCGTAGATAATGTACCATTTGGGTCATATGAATTTAAAAACTTTACAAATGAATTAGACATACAAATTATGACAACTAGTCCGAACTAGCCACAATCAAACGGGTTTGCGGGTTTGTGTAAGAATCGCGAAAAAATTAGTGCTTAAAGCAGAAGAAAGCAAAACAAGCTTATGGCTAGCATTATTGGAATACAGAAACACTCCAATAAAAAATGCAAAATTTTCTCCTGCACAATTAATTATGTGACGGCAAATGCGAAGTTTGATTCCGGGAACGTGTGAACTTTTTAGAAATAAAGATTTATGCAATGAAATTGCACCAACTTTGAAATCTAAAAACATGGCAAATAAGGCACACCGTGATTTAAAAGTTAGATTTAAAAGCAAATTCGAAAAAGAGGGGAAAATATGGAACAAAGATGGTAAGCACTGGTCACCGGGAGTGATAAAAGATCTACATTCATCACCAAGATTTTATTTGATTGAATTGCCGAATAAAAAAATATTAAGACGAAATTCCTATTTTCTCAGAAAACGCATCTAAAGTTGCACTTAAAATTTATCTACTATATTTCAAAAAAAAAAAAAAATAAATAAAAAAAAAAAAATTAAAACATGGAATACAATAATGTAAAATTTTTAAACTGAATTTGAAATGTACTTAAAAATTATATTATTATTAAAAAAAAAAAAAAGAAAAAAAAAAGAAAAAGGGAGATGTAGTAGAGTTCAGTAATAATATAGAGCTTGACAGAACAACATCTGATTTTTACTTAAACAAGAACACTGCATTTACAATTTGTTTGAGTTTTTTACCAGTTCATAAAATATAGATAAGTGCCCTCCTGTGGTCTCAATAATTCAAGGTGTCTGCCGTAGCAATTTTTCTGGCCGTAATTTTGCGTAAGAAAATCCGATGATGATTATGATTAGAAGTACGAAATATTCAGGCGAAATAGTCCGTGGTTTCTCCGTGAAGAAAAAATCAGGTTAAATCCCGTGATTGTGTGACGATAAATAGACTAAGATATCCCTGATTTTGTGTAAGAAAATCAGGCCAATGTCCGTAGTTGTGTTAAGATATATCCGACTAAGATATCCCTGATTTTGTGTAAGAAAATCAGGCCAATATCCGTAGTTGTGTTATGATATATCCGACTAAGATATCCCTGATTTTGTGTAAGAAAATCAGGCCTCTATCCGAGTTGTGTTATGATATATCCGACTAAGGTAACCCTGATTTTGTGTAAGAAAATCAGGCCAATATCCGTAGTTGTGTTATGATATATCCGACTAAGGTATCACTAGTTTTGCGTAAGAAAATCAGGCCTCTATCCGTAGGCCAATCAGGCTAAATGTAGTGATTTTGCGTGAGAAAATCAGGCTACTCCATCCGTGATTTGAGAATATCAGGCTAAAATGTCCGTGATTGTACGCTAAAAATGCATTGTCTATTTGTGAAACCTTCTTGAATAAAATTAGCAAGCTACTTTACTTAACGTTAATTCGGCAACGATTATTCAGATTTAACTCCGATTCAAAATAAAAAGGTTAAAGTATCCGTCACTATTTTTAATATGAACATTAATAAGGCTACGAATATCTGTTATCAATGCCCGATTGAAAATATGCAAGGCGAAATATCCTTTGCAAATTTCACCATAGACAATTTCTATAATTTTGTACTCACCATTAACTTATAGTTGATTCCCTTCTACGTTGAGCTGAACATACTTGGTGATTTAATATCGATTTGGTTCCCCTTTTATAGCCGAGTCCTAACGGATCTTTTAAACTAACAATGGACCAACTGACTTCTGAGTCAAAATGTAGTCCTTATGATATTTAAAATTCGAAATTTTGATAATATTTCTCACTGATGATCTACTTCTTTTATCTTTTTATCCGAATTTACTCCTTTCGTATTTTCTATAACGTATTTGTGTCCTCTTGATAATTTTTGGTACATAAAATGATAAAAAACTTATTCATAATTTTAAGGGTGTGTAAAAAACCGAAATAAAATTTTGGATCGTATTAACTTATTTTATCGTATGCTCTTCAATTTTGATGGCATCATGTGCGTAAATAGTTTCCTTACGTCTTTTTGTTATCCTTTTGGATTTTCCAATTAAATTCGATCAAAAAACTTAAACGAAAGTTCCAAAATGCAGGGGTATGCAAATGAGCGGATGTCGTTAAACTTAGGTTGAATAAAATTCATAACTTATGTGGTAGATTTTTTGAAATATTTCATCAAATATTCATTTTTACTGAAAACTAATTACATTATAATTCGTAGCATTACTTATAATGCCGTAATTATTAAATATACGAGTAAATCGTCAAAAATTATAATTATAAGCATAATGCAATCTGAAGAATTCCGTTCAGTGGATGAATAAAATCAGCTGTATAAAAACAGGGTGTCATTCCAATGTGGTGTAATGAACATGGCTGTCGTTTGACAGTTCAACAAGTAAACAAGGTATTTATTGTTTTTATATTTTTTATTTATTATTTTTTAATAATTATTTTTCAGGAAAAATGTTGAGCAAGACGCAACACCTTAACTTGACATTAATTTTTATATAAATTATTAAAAATTATTTTTCTTATCAAATATTCTATAACAGCGGTATACAAATTAAAAACAAATTTAAGTAAGATTCAACGTGAAATATCGATTATAGAACAGGGACATCTGGATAGACTAAAGTACCGCCAAATTCCTCAAGTTTCAAGAACATATCTAATACCACTTTAATTTTTAAAATTACATTTTAAATAATAGGGTATCTAATCTTAGTTTTTCATAAAATTTTTTAGCCTCAATTGCTCCAATTTTTAACTAATATTTAATTTTAAAATTTCACTTAATAAAATTAATTTTATTTTTAAAATAATATAATTTAACAATAATTAAAATATTTTATTTATAACTTTCGTTTAACCGCGGTAGCTGGCACGAATTTTACCAAAATTATATAATACTAGCTGACCCGGCGAACTTCGTACCGCCTCAGAATCAATAAATGTTGTGTTAACTTATGAGCTGAATTAAATTCAGGTTTTTATTAAGATAAAAAATGAATAGTCAAAATGAATTAAGTTCAATAAATGTACAAAAATCAAAATGAAATGTATTTTAATTACATTGACATGAATGTAATTCACGTGGCAGCAAGGCATTTGCTTTATTGAAGGGAATCGAAATGATTCGCGTAGCACTACCTTCTGTTAAATATTTGCTGGATGGGTTCCACCCGGGTCGATTCCCTTCATTGAAGCACCTTGTGATGTACGACATTTTTCGTTTTGTTATCAAGTGCGAGAACGACCAAAGCGGATGGTTTGCCGACACGTGAAAATGCTATGTAAAATTGACCGTGAGAGAAACATTCATTTTCTAGATTCAGGCCACAAAGACTCAAGGACTGGCCTTGTAATTTGTTGATCGGAAATTGAATTCGCTGAATCTCGAATGGCATATCGGTTCGGATCATCGGAATTCTTGGAATGAGAACTTTTTCACCTTTCCTTTGAGTCGAAGATTATCACGTTGTTGATCTGTGCGATAAGCTCGACGATTTCTCATTGCCAACTGAGAAGTTTAACGTACTGCTTCTCTTTGTTCTTGTGTTTGTGAAGCACAAAGTCGGCCATACTAACGCGGCGCTCTTTTCGTGCGATTTCTTGTTCATCTGCAGTGGATTGATTCGTAATATTCCGAAGTCTAATTGGATTGCGGCTTCCTTGTAAAAGATTAGATTTCCTGACTCGCAGCATTGTAAATAACACTGGGAAAATAATCTCACAATTCTAAATTACGTAATGAAACAATTATCGATGCGCGCATAATTACACATGTGAATATCTTCGAAGGCAACTTACCGTTTAAAAATCACGATCGAAAATAGAATTTTACAGATTTACGAGCGAATCCGCTTGGAAAATCAAACGCACAATTGATATTACGGATTGGGTTGATTGTCGATGTGCGCTCAATGACAAACGACATAACCTTTCACAATGTGCACTTCATAAAACTGAACTTACCTCTTTAAAATCAATTTTCGCTGATGAATTTCAGAAAAAATCGTTTGAAGAGAATTAATTGAATCGAACTCAAATGTAATAACCGTCGAAAACTGATGAAAATTGGTGAAAACTCGAAAAAAATTTTGATAAATCGCGGCGCACGTCTGTACAACTAGCTCAATGGCAATGAAAACTGATGAATGACCTCCATTTTTTTTGCTATTTTGTATTAATTTGCCAATTTTGCTTCCACCCCTATTGTTAAATAAAATGGATGTGTGGTTTTTCTCAGCAAAAGCATATAAATTCAAGTCGTCATCTTTTTACCTATCTCTCATTTTTCAGATTTCATCATGTTAGTGCAACATATATAAATATGAATTCAGCTTTAATAAGCAATTCTGAAACTTATGTACATAGTAGGATTTATACAGGAACTAACACGTAAATTCGAAATGCACGTAATAAAAAAATTTCTGCTACTTACACAAACACACGTGCCGTAACGGAAATAATTCCGTTAGGTTTTGTTTTCATTGCTGGCTTGCTGGTGGCCACGCTTTACCGGGTATCTTCAGCCTAGTTAGTTTTCAGAGTTCAGCACCAGCGACCAGAATGCTGTTAAGCGTGGTTCGGAATAACAATAAGGAAAAAATTTAGAAAAATGATAATCGGCACACAGAATCATCCGGATTCACTAAAGTTTTATGAAAGTGTCGTAATTGTTAATGAAGTGTGAAAAAAAATAAGTTAAACAAAACTAAGAAAAATTTTCTAAAGAAACCCTATGAACTAACTCCATTTACTAATAGGTTTCGTTATAAAAAAAAAATTAATATATAAAAAAAAGAAAACAAAAAGGAAAATGTTTATACTAATAAAGGAACGTGATAAAGAAAAATAGATTAAAAAAATGACTTAGCTGTGTATCCGTTCAAGTTTGTGTTGGTGCGGCCTTCGTGACCTAGTTATGTTCATCGAAACTGAAGTTCAATTACACACTTATGAAAGAAATCCTAAGTTTCCTTTTCTTGTTTTTTTTATGATCCCTTGGTTTCTCCTCTTTACGGGTTATTTTTTATTTCTTTTTTTAAATGTCCCGGAATATCACAAAAAAATTACAAAAATTTTAAAAAAAACTAATACAAAAATTCACTATATGCAATATTTTTTTTTCTAAAAGGAACTTTCGACTTATATAAAAAAAACGAAACTTAAAAATTTTCGACACTTAAACGGCGAAACTTCCTCTTCAAAGTTTTTTAAAAACCAACCCTTTTCTTTCAACATGACAGCCTTTTTATAGCCTTACGTCTAACAGGATTAGTGGCCAAAATAAGCATTAATTCGTTTTAAAGATATTATAGGATATCATATGGTTCCTTTTAAGATTTTTAATAATCTTTAATTCTTTTTCTGCCTAATTAGCTTTTTTAAACCTCGATAAATGATAGTTTAGCATGTTTTTTAAAGAACTAGGGAATTCTTCTTTTGTGAGGTCGTCGCTCTCGCCAAGAAGGTGAAATTTTGGGCTTCGTCCTTCCTGTCCCGCCAAAAAGATCTTCGAAAATCAAAAATAATTACAGATTTTAAAAATAATCATGAATTCCGGGCTGTATAGTAGATCTTGGGCTCCTAATTCTGCTAAAATTAGTGCTTACCAAATTTTCTATCAACCTCGAAGAGAAAATACAAAAAGAAACAAGGTTAGTTTGGACTTATAAACATAAACTATTCTTATTTCTCTTCTATTTTATGCTAATTTTCCCACATTGTTCCAATCATGGTGACATCATATTTATGGCGGAGATCATGGAGGTCGCAACAACACAACTACCTCAGATATGACACTTCTTTTACCAGGATCCTCTTACAGGCGGTCGCGTTTCTACAAAAAACTAAGGATGCCATTGTTATGATGTGGTTTACAACCACGAATCTGATTATATTAGTTTTAAGGACTCTTTTACTAAGTCGTTTTTCTTCATTATATCTAATTTCAGCGATCCTGTTTCCTGTGTCGATTCTTTCCCCCGAAAGTGACTTCTCTCTCTTTGAAATGTGGATGCCTGTGGACATAAAAGAAGAATTCTACGTGGTAATTCAAGGTAATATTCCCACTTGCTAGAGGTAAGTAGCTTGCATTTCTTTTTCCGTACGTAATTATAAACTTTTTTTTTTAGATTCGACATACTATAGCAATAGCAGTATCAAAGGCGTTCCAATATTTTGGTGATCCCTCCATGAGAAGCTGTCGGTTCATCGTGTTCTTGGCGTAGAAAGTCGCCTACTAGGAGTTCTGGTAGCCACAGTTTCCATAGCGGAATATCTGACACCTTATCTTTCTTTAACAGCTCGAGACGAATATACATATGTTCGTCATGTATTTTCATAATTGATTCCGTCAAATTTATGTACTCTGGATCCTGAAAATCAGCAGATTGTAGGTCAATTGTCTCAACGTTAAACTTTCCTATATCTTGTATCAGTTCTTCAGGTGTTTCATTATAAACTCAGGGTAGTGCATCCGGTACTACATTTTGACTACCCCTCTGGTGTTCAATATTGAAGTCAAATGCTTGTAATTTTAGACTCCACCGCGCTAGACGACCACTCAATTCCTTCTGGTTCATCAACCATTTCAGACTGGCATGATCTGTAATTATCGTGAGCGGAAAACCCTCGATGTATGCTCTGAATGTTTTCACACTTAGAACTACTGCCAAACACTCCAATTCTGTAACGCTATAGTTCTTCTTTGCTGCGTTTAATTTTTGGGAAACGAACGCAATTGGCTGTTCATCTCCATCACAGAATTTCTGAAACAACACACCTCCTATTCCGGAAGTACTGGCATCACAACGAATGAAAAAGTGCCTAGTGAAGTCAGGATTTGTTAAAACTGGTTTGGTGGATAGAGCTTTTTTTAAATTGTCAAACGCATCTTGAGCTTCCACCGTCCACGAAAATTTTATGCCCTTTCGTAACAAATCTGTTATGGATGATGTGATCGCTGCATACTTAGGAATGAAGCGTCGGTACCATCCAGTCATTCCTAATAGTCGTCTAGTCCGCTTCACCGTTGTCGGAGCTGGAAAGCTGACTATCGCTTCCACTTTACCAGGCTCTGGCCTCACACCATCTTCTCCAACTATGTGCCCCAAATAGCGAATTTCCCTCAGCTTGAATCTGCTATTCTCGATGTTGATGGTTAATCCTGCTTGGCTTAAGAAGGTCGCAACCTGTTTAAGGAGGGCGTTGTGTTCTTCAAAAGTCGTAGAAACAACCAGCAAATCATCGAGATAAACAAAAAGTCTATCACGAAATTCGTGTGGGATAACTTTATCCATTAAGCGGCACATGCGTTGTGCTACATCACATAACCCGAAATACATAGCTTTAAAATGGTATAGCGGCCTACCCTGTACAATGATCGCCTAGAAGTTTATCCCCAAATACAACTGCTCCTTCAGGGTAGGCACTATGTAATAACGGATGTTCTTGTTCTTTCCGCAATATTCCGTTCGTAAGTCCACATAACCCATAATCTTGTTTAATCCTCCGTCTGCTGTTGTTACCGTGGCTTGCAATTTACGCACATACAAATCGCTTCTTTTAGGAAAGCTTGAAAGTTTGCTCCCAGGATACTTACTGTGGATCCACTATCTAGGTGTCCTGTAAGCTGCATGCCACCAAGTTTACCGCTGATGAATGGACGTCTATCATTTGATGTACACATGGCGGATGCTACTGCATTTTTAATCATTTTTCGTAAATGCCAATGTTGCTGAGTACGCAATTTATTTTTTTGTCGAAACGGGAATTAAGTTTGGTTAGCGGTGGGTTGATGGCTCGGTGTTCGTAGCTGAGTCTATTTGTATCGCTGGGCTTTCTCAGAATTTGATGTGGACGTGATGTCGCAACTCCTGCCGTATTCGGCCACCAGTTTCCGTGTGAAAATCGTCTTGCTTCGGTTTCACACAATTGTCGGAGATCATATCCGGACTTAGACCACAATCTTTCTAGCCTGCTACATATGACTCTCAAGTCCTCAGTCTTGACGACATATTGAGATATTGTTGCCCTTTGTGGTGCCGGATTCATATTCTCACGAATTATCTCTAATAAGTCATCTTCGGAAAACGGTCGAAGCAGGCGAGCATTCATCCCTTCGACATCGAGAAGAAAGTGGTTAAAATTTTCCTTAACTTTCTGCTTGCGGGTCTCCACCATTCGTCTCGTTTCCCTGTCAGATTCATAACTGCAGAACCGGCTTAACAACTCTCATTTGAGTTCACGTTGCCTTGGGAATTTCCTGGAAAAGAACCAGAACCAATCATTGGCTGTCCCCTTTAGGAATTTGGAAACTACTGCCGTCAAATTTTCGGTTCTGATGCTGTCTCTCCGTGCTAAAGTTGCCAGCGTGTTCAAGAATTGATTCGCATCCAGGCCATAGCTACCGCTGTCAAATGAAATATTCCATTTCGGCGCTCTTTGGTAGTCTTGTTGTTGTACTGGTGGCCTATGCAACCGCTGTTGAAAAGACTGGTTTATGGGATAACGAAGGTGATTTTACTTGTGCTTGCTCCCGCACGGACATCTATAGACAAGGTTGAGGGCAGATATTCGTAGGTGGCATTCCAAAAAATTCTACTTGGGCACCCTCTAGAAAACTTGCCCGAAGTTGACTTGGTCTTGTTGGTATGTGATGTCGCGTTGAGGGTTAACAAACGTTTAAACGTTTCATTTTGGTCATTTGCTAATGATCCGTTACTCCCAGCCCTTTTGTTCCCGACACCACCGTCCGTCTTTGTACACTTGGGACCTGGTAGTTCCCCTAGCCTTAAACGCATTACTTGCAATTGTTTCGTGATTCTGTTGATTTGTGCAACAATTGATGATTTGCCATCCGACAACCGTTCAGCGCGACCATACCAATCTTTAACTCTTGCTACCAGAACCCTTTTCTCATCAGCCTCCAATTCCCTTCTCGATGCAGGCACGTCTAGGGCTCGAATCGCTTGATTGCACGCTTCTAATTAACCGGTAGGATTTTTAAGATTGTGTGATTTAGTTGGTCGTAAAGAAGGATCATCCTGCTGTCTCTCCAGAATCTTTATCAGCTTGTGTTTGAAGTCCGACTCATTGACTGATAGCTTTCGGAGCTGCAAGTCGACATCTAGTTCATCGGTACTTAAATTATCCACTTCACTAGGTATCAAAACTTCTTAACTTTGATTTAAACACCAAAAAAAAACTAAAACTAATACTCCAATAAAAATAGAAAAAATAGGAAAAAAAATAAAAAAAATAGAAACCTTTAAAAGTAGTACGTTGAAATAAAAAAAAAATAAGAAAAGAAAATAAAAAGAAATTGGAAAGAAAAAGAATCTAAGAAAAGCAGAATGCAAGCTACTTAGGCATCAATAAAACAAACACGAATAATATTTACATATAACGTGTGATTCAAACCTTACTTTTTTCTCAATAGGGTTTTTTCGACAGATCACGCGTGACTAGTGTCATTCTGATTTGTCATTTTTGTTCAGAATTGTATGGCAATTCATCATGTGAAAACTTATATCTGAGCAACGTTTACAAATCGTTCAATTGTATTACGAAAATGGGCGTTCTGTGAAAAATGTTTTTCAAGCCGAATTTTGTTCAGTGATGAGGCTCATTTCTGGCTTAATGGCTACGTTAATAAGCAAAATTGCCGAATTTGGGATGATGAGCATCCACAAGAGTTTCAAGAGCTACCATCCATTGAAAACAAGAGTTTGGTGTGGTTTATGGGCCGCGGGCATCATCGGTCCGTATTTCTTCAAAAATGCGGCCGGCGGCCACGTTACCGTCAATGGTGAGCGCTATCGTGCCACGATAACGGACTTTTTGGTACCTGAAATTGAAGCCCGTGGTCTCGACAATACTTGGTTTCAACAAGACGGTGCTAAGAGCCATACAGCCCGTGTTACAATGGATTTATTGCAAAATCATTTCGGTGAGCAATTAATTTCACGTTTTGGCCCAGTGAATTGGCCACCAAGATCGTACGATATCACAACTTTGGACGTTTTTCTTTGGGGCTATGTAAAGTCAAAAGTCTTTGCCGATAAACCAGTGACAATTGAAGCATTGGAAGCGAACATTACACGTGTCATTCATAAGATTCCGGTCGAAATGCTTGAGAGAGTGATCGAATATTGGACCGCCAGACTGGCCGTGCTGAAACGTAGTGCCGGGCAACAGTTGAAGGAAATTATTTTCAAACATTAATTGCCATACTATGCGCTTAAAGCTGATAATAAAGATTTGATATTTGCATTCAATTCTAAGTGTTTTATTTTTACTTTTAAAAAAAAGTAAAGAATGAATCACGCTATATATAATTAATTTTTTTTTGTTGATAACTCACCAAACTTTTTACCCAAAGTATAATTTGTATATGTATTTTATATGGAAAAGAGGGTGATTGCGGCCTCGACGCATACGATAACGCAGACCGGAAGACCCCGCTGAGCATAAGAAAACGAATAAGTTTGATGAATGGTTCCAATGTTAGTTCCGTAAAAAAATAAAATTATAAAATATGCATATATTTGTAAATTTAAAAAAAAAATGTGTGAGAAATATAAATTATTTTACCTAAATTGTATCTATAAAAAAAGGAAATTTGTCTGGCTTCATTCGTTGAGCACATTTTGGTGTACCTCTTCGACTTATGACCTCGTTTCGATGGGTGATTACTAAAATATATGCACCAGACGTTTTCATAAAAATACAGGATCCCTAATGCAAACCGGTAACCCTTAAAAAACAATTTAATTAAAAAAATAAATAACGCAGAATGGTATCTTCAAACACCCGCTTCAAGACGGATAAAGAAAAACATTATATTCAACGTGTTGCTGGTTGCAATAGAATCACTCGCGCTAAAACTAAAAACATGAAATTAGCAGTTGTTTCTTTATATTAAATCTTCAAACAACTGTAACTTTTCAAGGATAAATAGATTCATTATATTCGACAAGAAAGGACAGTTGCGAATTTATATATTAACATAAGGAACTTGAAATTTAAAAAAACTTAATGAAACGGAATAGTAATTAGAATTTGACCTAAAAAAAAAATCTGATCCATGGACCTTCAGGTCCCTGCTCGGGCGCCATTTTGTAACGGAAATAATTCCGTTAGGTTTTGTTTTGATGGCTTGCTTGCTGGTGGCCACGCTTTACCGGGTATCTTCAGCCTAGTTAGTTTTCAGGGTTCTCCACCAGCGACCAGAATGCTGTTAAGCGTGGTTCGAAATAATAATAAAGAAAAAATTTAAACAAAAAAAAAAAATTTTGATCCACCAAAGATTCTTGCTAACTAAAAAAAACTTCACCCCCAAAACGGGAAGTTTTATGAGGCGTCGTGGTGACAGGAAGCTTTCATTTTATCTAAGCAAGAATCATATCAAAAAGAGAGAGAAAAAATATTATTCAAAAAAAAACACTGTATAGACGGAACCGCATTGAAACCGATTTTGCATTCACTCTTCCCCAACGTTGTACATCCTTTATCATGTGCGTGGTTCACACGCCTGACCGCAATCACCCCCTATTAAGTTCTTAGCACTTCATATTTGAATTATCCTTTTTCTTTAAAACACTTGGAAAATAACCCACCATAAAAGGGATTAATAATAATAAAAAAAACGAAAAAAATTAATTTCAAACCAATTATAATATAATAATAATAACCATTTATTAATTTTTTATTTTCATATTCATATTTTCTAAAAAAATTCGTATTCTTTAAAAAGGTAATAGAAAAAAAATTTTATATAAAAAAAGGGTTTGTAGTGTAAACCAAGCTTTAATAAGCAAAAAAAAAATTAAATTCACCACGCCATCAAATTAGTCCAGAGTGGTATACCAGTTGATATGTTTACGTTTTTATTTGACGTTTCAAATAATTTGCGCGCGAATGAAACTTTTCCATTTTAAGCACTTTTCGCAATTCTTTCCTTTTTTTAAATTAAAATTTAGAAAAATGATAATCGGCACACAGAATCATCCGGATTCATTAAAGTTTTATGAAAGTGAATGTATAGATTTGAAACTGCACGAATATACTTTGCACAAAATACTGTTGTAATTTTGAACAGACTTTTTTTGTTAAATTTAAATCTAGTATTCATTGTTTTTCAATATGTTATTTTGTTTTATATAATTTTTCATTCAATTCTCGCATTTTGTTCAAGTATTCATTTGGTTTTGAATATTTTCCTAATTGTTTACAACTTATTAATTCGCATTTATCGCTAAATTACAATCTTTAAAAACGCTTAAAGATTCAACACTGGTCCTTCGTGCCGGATACAATCGGTAACACTAATACAAAACATTTTGCCAATTTGTACACCCAGTTTCGAACATATATTGTAATTGTAAAAACTTTTGGTGTCGGTGACGGTATTTTGGTACGGTTTTGCATATTTTATAGTTTTTATCATCCATCCTAAGGCATTCATATCAAAAACTGAAATTCGAAAGAAAAAATGGAACCTATTAAAAGTTTAAAGGTAAACCGTGGAAGTGTTAAAGGTCGGATGACAAAAAAGCAGATATATCTGCAAGAGTATGAAGATAGTGCAACCGAATTTGAAATTCAAATTAGGTCTGTTGGAAGGTTACTTCAAAAGTTTCAATGCAATACAAGAAGTATTGGAGCAGCTTGAACCTTGCGATGAAATTTCTACGGAGACTGACACCTTTGAAGATAATTATTTTGACATTAAATCAAAATTATTGTGCCTAATTAATAAGAGAGCACCAGCAAATCCTAGTTCTATTGCATCACCACCCACATTATCTACAAGAATCAATTTGCCGAAAATAGAATTGGCAACTTTTTCTGGATCTCCTATTGACTGGCTTGATTTCATTGGCATTTTTACTGATCTAGTTCTTAAAAATTAAACTCTTAGCGACTCTGAGAAATTCCAGCATCTGAGAAAATGCCTTTCCGAAAAGGCTTCTGAGGAATTAAAGGTATGGAAAATACTTCTGAAAATTATCATAAGGCATTAGCATGGTTGAAAGTACGTTAAAACAGTAGAAGGTATATTGTTCAAGCACATCTAAACGACCTTTCCAAGTTACAGGGCATATCTAAATTTGATTCGAAAAACTTACGTGACATGATTAATTCAAATATGAGATCGTTACTTTCTTTAGGCAACAAGGAACAGATTGCAGATTCAATTCTACTTCCATTTCGTTGTCAGTAAGTTAGATGCTACTAGTTTCAACAAGTGGGAAGAAGAAGTGGCATCTAAATCATCACAATCAGCCAATCAGATGGACAAAATACACATACCGAAGATGATTTTTGTTATTTTCCACCATATGAAGATTTTTCGAAATTTCTAGAAAGAAGATGTCAGACTATGGAAATCATTGAAGCCAATCATGGACAACATTTACAACCATTGCGAGCTGGCAAATCCCACAACCAAGTCTCGAATTCGAAGTCGAAAACATCAAAACCACATGAATGTTGATGCCACATTAAATCAAACAACAGGTAATAATTCGAACAACTATTGATCGTCATAACAATACAGGTACATTTGATCCTAATACAATATCATCTAATAATGCTCTTTGTAGCTCCAGTCAAGCAATATTACAAAAGGCATCACAAGTCAAACGTATTATTTTAGCTACAGCTCGTGTAGATATTCTAGACTCTAGGGGTTCTTTCGTAACATGTAGAGCACTTCTAGATTCAGCATCTCAACTTAACTTCATATCAGATCGTTCAGCAACTGGGTATTGATAAGAAATGATCCGAGCTTCCAGTTTTTGGTATAGGAAATGCCAGTGTAAATGCAAAATATCGCACCACTATTTCGATAAAATCTCAGCAAAACAATTATTCAACAAATTTTTATGCTGTGATCCTCAAAAGATTACTGGTAATCACCCTCATCGTTACTTTGATATTGCGGATTGGAACATACCTAGACTAGCAGATCCAACCTTCGATCAACCGCGTGGGATTGATCTTCTCATAGGAGCGAGCTTATTTTTTGATCTGCTCTGTATTGGACAAATAGAGCTCGGAAAAAACCTTCCAGTTCTGTAAAAAACTCTTCTTGGATGGATCGTGTCAGGTACTATTTCAACACCAAAGAATAATTCACTTTGCATTAGTCTACTTAGTAATGTAGATCCAGATGAAGAAACAAGCAAAATCGCTTCGAAGTTTTGGGAATTGGAAAATCCTGAGGGTCCTGAAATTAGGAATTCGCCTGAAGAAATTGCTTGTGAAGACTTTTTCAAGCAGACAGTCAAACGATCTGAGTCAGGGCGTTATATTGTTCGTTTACCTTTTCGCAAGCCTCCAAGCAATTTAGGAGATTCTTATTCAATCGCTCTTAAATGTTTCTACAATATTGAGAAGAGGTTAAATAAATCACATCAATTGAAACATGATTACAAGCAGTTTATTGAAGAATATAAAAAATTAAATCATTTAGAGGAAATATCACATGAGAGTCTTCAGTCACCATTTTACTTTTTACCACATCACCCAGTTTTTAAAGAAGAGAGTAACAGTACAAAACTTCGTGTTGTTTTTGCTGGTTCCTGTAAAACGACCACAGACAATTCTCTTAATGACGTTCTGTTGGTGGGGCCAACTATACAGGATGATCTATTTTCAATAATTTTACGCTTTCGACTATATCGATACGTACTTACTGCAGATATTGTGAAAATGTATCGCCAAATTCAGGTTGACATTCGTGATCGAAAGTTTCAATGCATTCTTTGCAGAAGCAATCCTGAAGATACAATCAAGATATATCAACTATCTACAGTTACATATGGTACTGCACCTGCTGCCTATCTCGCTATTCGCTCGCTGATACAATTGGCACAGGATGAATCAATTAGGTTCCCCAATGCATCAAGAGTTCTTCCTAGTGATTTCTATGTTGATAATTTGATGACTGTTGCAGTTTCTTTATTAGAACTTGAGGAAATTAAGAATCAACTAACATGGTTGTTACTGCTCGGTAAATTTCGACTTAAAAAATGGTGCAGCAATCATACATATATTCTTTCTCATATACCTCGAGTAGATCGAGAGAAATTCATTCTAATCAATAACGATAACGTTATAAAGGCTTTAGGAATAATATGGAATCTTACCACGGACAACTTTTCATTCGTGTACTCTCAAAAGGGCACAAAGAGTCAATCATTCACCAAACATTCCATTCTTTCGGAAGTTGCCAAATTTTTTGACCCACTCGGGCTTTTAAATGCTGTGATTGTTTTGGCAAATATATTATTGCAACATTTGTGGAAATTCGTATTTTTTGCGGAAGCACTATTCAGATTGGCCACTTCAAAATGGATTCAATAATGATGAACTACCAGAAATGAAAGCCATTAGCTTTTCATTCATGACTTCAGCTGACAATTTGGAAGATCTTATAATAAATAATTAATTAATTCATATTTTCGTTTACTTCTAGTATTTGCATACGTTCGTCGCTTCATATCTAAACTAAAAGGACAGATTGATCTCGAATATCATGGTGCAATAAGTCCACAAGAACTAAATGAAAGCTTGATTATGATTGTGCTGCATATTCAACGAATTTATTTCAAGGATGATTATCAGAGTTTGTGTCAGAAGAAATCTGTGAGACATACAAGCCGTTTACCAAATTAGTTTTGTATGTTTTTTTAAAGAATTAGAGAATTTTTCTTTGGGAGGTCGTCGCTCTCGCCAAGAAGGTAAAATTTTGGGCTTCGTCCTTTCCGTCCTGCCAAAATGTTCTTCGAAAATCAAAAATGATGGCAAATTTTAAGATTAATCATGAATTCCGGGCTGTATGATAGATCTTGGGCTCATAATTCTGCAAAAATTAGTGCTTACAAAATTTTCTATCAACCTAGAAGAGAAAATGCAAAAAAAACAAGGTTAGTTTGGACTTATGAACATAAACTTTTCTTATTTGTCTTTTATTTTATGTTAGTTTTCTTCCAGGCCATTTCTCCACATTGTTCCCATCATGGTGACATCATGTTTATGGCGGAGAACATGAAGGTCGCAACGACAGAACCTCAGATATGACACTTCCTTTACCAGGATCTTCTTACAGGCGGTCGCGTTTCTACAAAAAGCTAAGGATGCCATTGATATGATGTGGTTTACAACCGGGAATCTGATTATATCAGTTTTAAGGACTTTTTACTATTTTTTTTTTATTATATCTAATTTTAGTGATCTTGTTTCATGTGTCATTACTTTTCCCCGGAAGTGACTTCTCCCTCTTTGAAATGTGGATGCCTGTGGACACAAAAGAAGAATTCTACGTGGTAATTCAAGGTAATATTCCCACTTGCTAGAGGTAAGTAGCTTGCATTTCTTTTTCCGTACGTAATTATAAACCTTTTCGTGCAGATTCGACATACTAAAAAAAGACGGTCGTTAGAGTGACTATAAAATATGCTTGTTGTATATGCACCAATACTTGAAAAGCTTTGGGAGTATCATATTGGCGCCTGAAACTATAAAGAAACGCGTGGTTTTTATTTACACAAATTGACTTTAAAAAACCTCGGATTACTTTCTTTGTTTCATTCTTTCTTTAGTCCAAAATCCATAAGACTATTTATGCTGTCCCTTGCTACAATTAGCTTATAGGAAGTGCGTTGTAAAATAAAAGATTTGTGGTTTATAGGTTACTTCATTCTTTCTAATGAAAAATTTTAATTCCCTTTCCTTTATTTTTTGTGATTTTCTTACTTTTCCAACGCCCGAGGAAACTTCTCGAGACGATCAGTAAAAAAAATTCATCGAAATCAGTCAATCCGTTCTCGAGATATCATCAAAAAAGCCGTTCCATACATAATGTATGAGAAAATGAATTTTCTTCATTAACTTTTTTTTCGTGAATTTTTCCGATGCTTTAATAGTTATTCTACTATTTGGGGCGGAAACAAATCCAACAAACCAAAGATCATAAAAATCGGTCCAGCCGATCTTGTGTTATAAATGGTGTAACTAACACGACTTTGTTTTATATATACAGATTACTATTTCTAAGTTACCCTAATAAATAATTTTAATTACTGCGAATATTATAAATAATTAATTTCTTTAAGAAAAAAAAAATTAATTCACACAAGAATTTGCATGTAAAATAAACTATAAATAAAATTTTAAGCAAGAATAAAACTTTTAACTAATGATTGTTATAAATAAAATAATAATATTAAATAATTAATAAAACTATTATATAATAACGAATATGTTAGACACTTAATCCTTCACATATCATACAATACATAAATAATTTTACAAAATTACTAACTAACAAAGGTTTTGTTCCTAATATTTCTAGCCCAAACCAGAATTTTTAGGTTTTCTCCTACCATTCTGCAATCCTAGGTTAATTACCTTAACTGCGAAACATTTTAACTTTTTATAATCTTTCCTCCCCATACATTTACATAAATAATTATTATAAATAAAATATTGGTATTAAATAATTAATAAAACTATTAAATAAACATATAGTAACTAAAAATCGCCCTATAGCCGATTTTTTGATGCCCTATCGTAGAAATAGGACAGAAAAACAGTCAAATCTAACAGTATTTCAAGGTTTTTTCTTCATAACTTTGTTACCTCTTTCCAAAATTTCCTCCAATTCAACCTAGACCCTAATAGGATAAATCCAATCCGGAAATCAGTATGTTAGTTTTTAAAGTACATCAAAAAATATATATGGACAAACGTATTTTCTCCTAGGATTATTTCTTTCTCCACTATCCTTGGACCGATTTTGCTCAAATTCATCATCGTATCGTCTATTTACGTATTTAACCATTATAATTAATTTAAACAAAATTGATTCACAAATTTTCCAGTTAAATCCGAAAAACCATATAAGAAAACGACAAAACTTTCTGGTCACCCTCGTTTTTGCTTAATAACTTCGCTCCCCTTCGGTCGATTTTGCTGAAATGCAATACCAAATCCATTATAGCAATAACCAAGTAGAATTCTAAATTTCATCAAAATTCGATAACACGTTTTTGAGTTATTTTGTCCACGGACGGACGGCAGTACCTTACATGGAGCATTAAGATAGGGAATGTTTTTCAGAATTTTGGCTCATTTTCCAAACCCAATTACCCCAATTAGTTCTGCCTGAATTTCACAATTTTTTTCCTAAATATTTTATAAAATATCGCCTTTTAAGCGCGCTATAACACAACTTGATAGGATTAGAACTACTAAAGTTATACGATTCTAAAGCCATCTATTGGAAAAAAACGTCACGAACTTTCTACTTAACTGAATATTTTGAGGTTTTTCTCTCCATAACTTCATTTCTTCATTCTCAAATTGCCCAAATTCACAGGTAGGCTAGAGTCTAATAGCATAAACACGTTTCGTAAATTTGATTCAAATCGGTATATAAATTTTTAAAATACATTAAAAAACTTTATGAACAGGCTTATTTTAGGTTAGAACTATTTCTTTCTCGACTATCCTTGGACCGATGTGACTGCAATTTAATATAGTATCGTCTATTCATGTACTTAATCTGTATAATTAATTTAAACAAAATCGATTGACAAATTTTCCAATTACATCAAAAAAACCATAACCAAAAAAACGACAAAACTTTCTAGTCACTCTGGCTTTTCCTTTATAACTTTGCCCCCTGTAGATCGATTTTGCTCAAATGCAATACCAAACGCAGTTAAGGAATAGCCAACTTACATTCTAAATTTGAACAGAATGGGATAACGCGTTTTTGAGTTATCTTGTCCACAGACGGACGGACGGACGGACATGCATAAATCGATATAATTTTGATTCCCTGCACAACCATACCCTTTCTGCGATGATTATTTCTATGCGTTACACACTTAGTGACAAAACTAATATACCCTCTGGTAGTACCTACCATAGGGCATAACAATAAATAATTTCTATTTAATTTTATTACATTTTAATTTAATTAATGATTTTTCATTCTGTTTATTATAATTTTTTTTCTTTATATATTTAATGTAATCATTTATATTTTAATTATGTATTTATTATTATTTAATTATATTTATATCTTAATTATTAAATATTTATATATACATATATATATATATAAATTAATATCTATATTTAGATATATATATATAAGGTATTTCTATTAATACCACGTGTTTAAAATTAAAAATGTATTTATTAATAATGATTATCGATATATAAAATGATTATTAAGATAAGATTACTTTAATATTCACTGATTTCTACTGACTGATTATCGACTTAGTTTTAACAAGCGACTGCCTTCTACTGACTTCAATTACCGACTTAGTTTAACAAAACGACTGATTTCTACTGTATGCTTTACTACCGCTATCTGTACTCTTATATTCGGCCATTCGACTCATACTCATCTGTCTCAGATGCTGAACTGCTACTACTTTCGATTAATCTCCATAGTTTCATGTAATCACAACTGGTTGACGTGTAGTTAGGACCTTCAAACTCTGCTACTTTTCTGACTTCGTATCGACCGTTTCTTTTAGTTTTTGTGACTTCCTACGGCCCCATATATTCATTTACCAATTTTCTTCCCGCTACAAATTGCGTCCTTTTGACCGCTACGAGATCTCCCAAGTTGTAAGCATGTTCCCATTTACTGGTTTAATCAAAATTCCGTTTATAATCTTCCTGCGCTTTTAAAATTTGTTGTTTTGCATCATTACGTAATTTTTCTCGTTCTGCATTGGTCTGTGAGCAATTCTTCTTCTAATAAACTTTTAATATAATTGCTGAATTTATTTTTCATTTTAACACCAAAGAAAATTTCGAAAGGTGAAGCTTTTGTTGAACGATGCACAAAACAATTTATTTATATGAATTTAGTGTATAAACCTTATTTATAATTATTCCGCGTTAACAATAAGTCTTAAAAATATTTGTCTTTCAATAATTGATTATTACAATTGATTTATCACAGTTTTAACAAAATACACAATCACTATTTCCAATAATGGATCGCTGTTTTTACTTCTAGATTCAAAATTACTATTCTGCTCTCGGCTTAATATTTGAAACACAGAGTCTGAATTTTTGATGTTAATTGAATCCCAGACCCGACCCTCGGCTGCTTTTATACCAAATTAGAGCGTCTCGGGAAATTTCTCGAAAATGTTCCCTTCTCGCTGCTTTTGGTACTATGTGGCAACACTTCTCGCATGGTCTACAAATTGTAAATATTTCTGCGAATTGTTTTTGACATTGTTTTTGACAGAGTCATTGTCAATTCGTGAAAAATGACTCAATTGTGTATCATGTAGTGCTTCCAGAAGTATTTTATGATTTAATAAATAAAAGTAAATCATAAAATACTTCTGGCAATTTCTAGTGATTCTTTTTTTTTCGTTTAGTGTTTAGTGCACTACCCCCTTCTTAAATCTCTTCGTCCCGAACAGAATCTTCCAGATTCGTCCCGTGATATTTCGCTAGTCGGTTTAAATGAAACACTTCCATGTTTGCCCTTTAAGATCTTCGTATGCGATATACGACGACATTTATCGTTTTTATGACGGTATGTGAACCCTCCCATTTCGGCATAAATTTAGGTGACATTCCCTTTTTCCGTTGTGGATTGTAAAGCCATACCAAGTCACCATCCTGGAATCCACACCTGTTCGTAGCAATCTCGTACCTTAGTTTCATCCGATCACTAGCAATTTTTATCTGGTCTTTTCTCAGGTGATGTATCTCGTCTAGACGATCCCTCAGTTTATCGGTGTAGCTACTAACTTCCAGTTTGTCACATTCGGGTCTACCAAACATTATATCCACAGGAAGGCGTATATTGCGTCCAAACAATATTTCCGATGGAGTATGTTTTGTGCTGTCGTGGTGTGCAGTTCTATATGCCATTCGGAACAATGGAATGTGTTTGTCCCATTCACTTTGGTCTGATGTTACCATCTTTGATAAATGTTACTCCAGGGTCCGGTTGAAACGTTCCACCATACCATCAGATTGCGGGTGCAGGAGTATTGTTCTGGTTTTATGTATTCCCAGTAATTGGCATACTTTCTGGAATACAGTTGACTCGAAGTTGCGCCCTTGGCTCGAGTGTAGTTCTAGTGGAACCCCGTATCGACTTATCCAGTTTTCAATTATCACTCCTGCCACTGTGGTAGCTTCTTGATTCGGAATGGCGTATACTTCCGGCTATTTGCTGAAATAGTCGATGACAACCAACATGTATCGGTTCCCTTGTTTAGACTGAGGAAATGGTCTAGCTACATCAATTGCGATTCGTTCAAATGGAGCGCCAACGTTATATTGCTTCATTGCCGCCCTAGTTCGTCTCTGTGGTCCTTTGCTCGCTGCACATGTATCACATTTTGGACACCAACTTTCAACATCAGCTATGCAATTTACCAAATAGAATCGTTCTCGTAATTTTTCTAATGTTTTGTTGACTCCCAGATGTCCCCCTGAAGTCCCACCATGTACTTCACCAAGTACCTCACGTACTTTAGAATTGGGCACAATCAATTGCATTAGTGTATCTTTACTATCAGAAGATTCCCATCATCTACCGGGAACGCCATTTTCTATTTCCAGCGAGTCCCACTGAGCCCAATAACTTTTTGTTGTACTACTATAAGCTGCAATACCGCTCCGTTCCGGACGCCGATCTTGTTCTTTCAACTCAAGGATTGATCCAATATCTTTGTCATTTAGCTGTTCATTTCTGATACTAGTCTGGCTCGTCATCATTATCTATTCTTCTCGTCTTGACCATGACCATTTCCTTCTCATCTACCCTACTACAGTGCCTACAATTCTCGCCACATGGTCTTCTAGATAAAGCGTCAGCATTACCATGTTATGTCTTGAAGTGGTACCCTTGTAGTCGCTCAATCCATCTTGCCACTTGACCTTCTGGATTCTTAAATTGTAGGAACCATTTAAGTGCCACATGGTCGGTTCGAAGTAGGAATACCTGCCCGTAGAGGTATTTGTTGAAATGCCTGACAGTTTCAACTACTGCCAAAAGTTCTTTCCGGGTGACGCAGTAGTTTACCCCTTGTTTAGAAAGTTTCCTACTAAATAATGCGGTGACTCTTTCATCACCTTCGATTCGTTGAGAAAGTAGCCCTCTAATTCCGATATTGCTAGTATCCGTATCCACTATAAATCTTTCTCCAAATTTTGGATACACCAATATCGGAGCAGAACATAGTCGATGTTTCAACTCCTCGAAAACTGACTGGCATTTTTCGGTCCACTCATATGGTTTTCCCTAATCCGTTAGCTTGTGTAGACAACCGGCTATATTAGCAAAATTCTTTATGAAGCGTCGGTAGTAAGTACACAAGCCTAAGTATGACCGGATTTCATGCTTATCTTTTGGTACTGGCCATTGTTGAACTGCTTTTATCTTGTCTTCATCGGTGGAAATTCCCTCTGCAGACACAACATGTCCTAAGTATTTCACCTCATGTTGAAATAGTTCGCACTTCTTCGAACTTAACTTCAAATTAGCTGCACGAAGACGTTCAAATACTTTTCGTAATCGCTGGAGATGTTCATCAAATGTTTTCCCGATTACGATGATATCGTCCAAGTATACAAGGCACGTCTTCCATATTAAGCCCAGTAGGACATGTTCCATCAGTCGCTGGAATGTTGCCGGTGCATTACATAATCCAAATGGCATCACTGAGAATTGCCATAGGCCTGTTCCTACTGTGAACGTTGTCTTTTCTCTGTCTTCCGGTTCAATTCCAACTTGCCAATAGCCACTTTTTAAATCAAGTGTTGAAAACCAAGTTGCTCCTGAGAGTGTATCTAACGTGTCGTCAATGCGGGGAAGAGGGTAACTGTCATTCTTAGTTACGTCCTTCAGTCTTCGGTAATCTACACAAAATCTTGTAGTCCCATCCATTTTCCGTACTCGCACTACAGGAGATGCCCATGGACTATTTGATGGTTCAATTACTCCCTCCTGATGGATTTCCTCGATCATGTCAGCAACCTCTGTTTGTTTGGCTAATGGTAGGCTCCTTGGTGGTTGACGAATAGGATCTGCATTGCCAGTACTGATTCTGTGTTTCACTTGGTCTGTTCGTCCAAAGTCCCCTTTACTGCATACGAAGACATCTTCAAACTCCTTTAATAAATCTGTAGCTTTAACTGCTTCCGATCCTGATACTCTTTTAGTGATATCAGAGGCAAGTGGTTTCAAAGCTTCCGGAAGAACCCGTTCCTCCCGTTGAGTTTCTTTGTCTCTGCAGTCCTTATTTGTTATTGACGAAACCCCCTGAGCACTACCGACAATGGTTCCCTTTTTCAATTTCTTGTTAATATTTGAAAAGTTCGCCGCTGTGACTGGAATTGTCCCTTTTTCGTTCACCTTCACTATTGTTCGCGCTATCATTAGTCCATCCTTTAAGTTTTGTCTGTCAGGTTCAATGATTTTTATTGCTGGCCTCCCAGTGCCATCGACAAGTCTCGCCTCTACAACAGCTTCAGTATTTGCCGTAATTGTTTGGTCTTGTAGAATTTCTACTTTGGCACTGGAACTTGCTTCTTCCAACGTTAGCGAGAAATCAATATTTCCACATCGCAGAACTTCCTCTTCAACATTCACACTCACTCCATCCTTTTTCATGCAGTCGAAGCCCATGATACAGTCGTCCATTATATCAGTCACCAAAAATGTATGCCGCAACACGTACCCATCTAGCCCCAATGCTAGATCGACTTCGCCAAAAATCGGAGATGATTCACCCGTAACGGTTTGAAGCACTCTGTTACTGCTTTCACTGATGTGTTTATGATTGATGAGTTTTTCTTAATGATGGATTTACTTGCACCTGTATCTATGATAATTCTCTTTTCTCTGAGTTGTGACCTTGCCGTGGTAGAAAAGCTTGCGTACTCCAATGATCCTGATAGCGATGCTAGCGGCAACATTTAGATCCCAGCGGGGTCACCCATGCTAGTAAGGTAGGCGGGGAGGGGTCAGACAAATGACAACTCAAGCACACTTAAGCCAAGGTGGAAATGCATCGTGCCGAGGGCTGCATGGCATCTCAGTTTGTAAAACGGGAGATGTCGTTAACGATCTCTTGGGAGAACCAGCCGAAACTCCCTCGTAACCAGGCTACTGCATGTGCAGGGGGCGCCACGTGCAGGGTCCTTATATCCCCCAGACTCGTGGGAACAGAAATGGACCAACAAATTAAATCATCCACAACAACAACGACGACGACGACACCGACACATTCACCACTGACAACAACCACTACGACGATCACGGACGCCCAGACGAAAGCAACAGTAGTCACGACCATAACGACTGACGCTACTGTTGGGTTCTCAACGAGAACAATGTCAACAGTACACACCGGGGCCAATTCAATGGAACCGGTGTGCACTCGGAAATCAGGTAGTGGTCCCCCAAAAGGAGGACCACTCCGAAATGCCGAGAAGTTGGTGAATAAACTCACCAACCGTATCGTGCAGCTGAAAACTCCCTCCAGCGACGGCAAAAGCCGCAGCGGAGCGGAGCGAGTAGAAGGCGTCATAGGAGGACAAGAGATGTGGTATCTGCTAGTAACCCTGCAAAAGGGGACCCAGCAAGATCCAAAACTCCCCCCCTAAAATGCCAACCCCGGCAGGCAACGAGAGGATGGGCACCCCAAATATACGGAGCCCCCTCCTGAAGCCTGCACAACTCCAATTGGCGTTGACCTCTGAACATTTCACTAGAACCGGTGGCAGGGACCAGTTCCGGGTCCGTTGGAGCGAAACCTCGCAAAAAGAGGAAGAGGAAGGGAGCGGGAACAGACAGTGCCGCAGAAAAGGCGCGCACTTCTGAGACTATCTCAGCCTCCTCCACTCCCGAAGCGAGTACCCCCCAGGCGAAGAGGGTTAAACCCTCTAACCCCGGACCCAAAGACACCACTCACCAAAAAGGACAGAGAGCGACATGTGCGGAGATCCTTAAAACGGACCCAAAACTGAAAGTTTGCCTAACGTGCGAGACCCCTGTGAAGAGAGACATCACTTCAATGGAGGCGGATCGCATAGAGGCTGCAATCATCGGAGCGTTTGAGAGACTTCCCAACGGTGAAGTCCCACGCATACGTGATTGTAGACTGACGCAAGGTTCTCTCATTCTTTTGTGCGAGAACCAAGCGACCAAGGATTGGCTAGTTAAACTGGCTGAATCCAAACCTCTGGTAGAAGGAATAGACCTTTCGGTCCATGACTTCATTCTACCCAAGTTAAGGAGGGTGAAGTTCTGGTTGCCGGCTCCCGAAAGGAGCGCGACCCAGATACTCACCACTATGAAATTCCTTAGCTCAATGAGCACGGAGAACTGGAGGGTCTTCGAATACAAATATAGTCAGGCGTCGGAAGGTAACCAACTAATTGTAGGCGTGGACGCCCCAGGACTCAGAGATCTTGAGAAGGTTAATTTCCGCCCCCGCTCGGGAGTTCGCCTTGCCACCTGGACGGTTCTAGGCAAGTCAGAGAAAGGGAAGAAAGAGGAGGAAAAGACGGGACCGAACTAATGCCAAATTCGCGACTAAATTTTCTCCAAATAAATGCGCACCACTGCAAAGCGGCCACCGACATAATAGGTGGGCAGCTTGCTATCGGAAGTGCCAACATATGCCTCGTGCAAGAACCTTGAGTTTACAAGGGAATCGTAAGGGGCTACGACACCCAGTTGGGGTCTGTATTATACAGCACAACTGCGAACAGACCCAGGACATGCATCTACATCTCTAATGATATTGATGCCGTCCTTCTTAAATCCTTTTGTTCTGCAGACCTTACTGCAGTCAAAATAATTTACTCCACAGAATTGGGCGAAAAGGAAGTAGTAGTGTGCTCTTCATATCTGCCCTACGACGCAGTCACCCCTCCCCCTTCAGAGGAGCTGGTCGACTTAGTGTCCTTCTGTGAGACAAATAATCTACCTCTTATAATTGGCTGTGACTCCAACGCGCACCACACACAGTGTGGCCGTACGGACATCAACCGAAGAGGTAGAACACTCTTTGAATACCTTGGTGCAACCACCCTGGAAATTGCAAACAAGGGTACTGCACCAACCTTCATCACGTCTACACGTGAAGAAGTGTTGGACATAACGCTGTGCTCACAGGGCATTGGTCAAGATATTCAAGGATGGAAAGTGTCCTACGAACCTTCATTGTCGGACCATAGGCAGATTCTCTTCAGTCTGTTCTCAGAACCGCTGAAACCGGTCTCTTGCAGGAATCCTAGATCCACTGACTGGTTCTCCTTTCACGAAGAGCTGTCAGAAAGAATCCGGGAAGTCCCAAAAGCAGCCCGGAATATTCCGGAACTAGAACAAACAGTCGCATTAACATCGGAAGCCATTTACTCCTCCTACGAGAGTAATTGCGCCTTACGCACTAACAGGTTTCCCAAGAAAACGCCCTGGTCGGATATATCCTTGAAGAGCCTCAGAAAAGAAACGAGAAAAGGTTTCAACCGTGCCAAACAGCATGGTTTGAACAGTGAGTGGGAAACCTGGAAGGCGGCCCAACGCAAGTACAAATCGGCTGTTCGGAGGAAAAAACGAGAAGCTTGGAAGAGTAACTGCGGCCAAATTGAGGAACTCCCTCAGGCTTGCAGACTCCAAAAAGCCCTCTCCAAAGACCCGAGATATAGATTAACGATGCTGCGCCAGTCGGATGGGGAATTTCCCTCAAGTAATGAGGACACCCTGAAGCTGCTGCTCCACACCCATTTTCCGGAATCTCGCGAATCACCGGCATGCTCGTCTCTACAAGTCGAAAGTTCTCGTCCCCAAAAAACCGACTGGAGAACGGCTTCAGAGATTGTAACATACGATAGAACTAACTGGGCAATCAAAACCTTTGCCCCGTACAAATCAGCAGGGCCTGATGGCATTTTCCCAGCATTTCTTCAGAAAGGAGCTGATTTGCTACTCAAACCACTCTGTCAAATCTACCGCACGAGCCTCGCCTATGGCTATATTCCTTCGCCATCGAGGAAGGCACGTGTGATCTTCATACCTACGCCTGGTCGTACTGACTACACCAAGGCTAAGAGCTTCCGTCTCATCAGCCTCACGTCATTCTTGCTTAAGACACTGGAGAGGCTGGTGGATAGATACCACTCCACCCAAACCAACACGCGTATCAAGAGGGCAAATCCACGGATTCTGCACTCCATCAACTAGTGTTCAGAATTGAAAAAACTCTAGACACTAAATCATACGTTCTTGGTGCATTTCTTGACATAGCAGGGGCATTTGACAATGTCACTTTTGATGCGATGAGCGAGGCAGCCGAAGTGCACGGCGCGGGTCTGACTGTCACTAGATGGATAAGAACCATGCTGTCCACTCGAACTGCATCGACCAGTCTGGGAAGAGATACAGAATCCATCTCAGTCATGAGAGGATGCCCGCAGGGAGGTGTACTATCTCCACTGCTGTGGTGTCTGGTTGTAGATGACCTTCTCAGGATTTTAAACACCTCGGGCTACTATGCTCAAGCGTATGCGGATGACATAACTCTGCTTGTATCGGGAAAATTCCCCAGTACATTAGCTGAGTTGTCTCATCAAACTCTTATCAAGGTTCAAAAATGGGCCCTTTCCAAGGGTCTCTCTGTCAATCCTGACAAAACTGAACTCGTTATGTTCACCAGGAATAGGAATCTCGAAGGTTTTGAGGCTCCTTGCCTAGGTGAAACGAAACTGCAACTCTCCGAGTCTGTGAAATATCTAGGAGTATATCTAGATAAAAAGCTGACCTGGAAAAAGCACATGGAGGTCAAAGAACAGAAAGCGTCGGCGCTCCTATGGGCCTGTCGCAGAACCTTTGGACCCACCTGGGGACTAAAACCAAAAATGTTGTACTGGATGTACAATGTGGTGGTTAAACCTCTGCTGACCTACGCATCAATTGTTTGGTAGCCTCGTACCCTAGTATCCAATGCTAGAGATCTTTTAAACCGTATTCAAAGACTTGCTCTTCTAAGTATTACGGGTGCAATCAGAACCACGCCAACTGCAGCCATAGAAGCCCTCTTGGGAACCCCACCGCTGCACTTGGTGGTTCAAAGAACAGCAATGGCAACGTCCTATAGACTGCGAAATGCTGGACTCTGGATTGATCGATCAGATATCAAGGGCCATACCAGGATCCTAGCTAGTCTGATCAAATCATACCCCATACTCTCGATGCCATCGGACGTTATGTCCCCGGCATTTGTTTTCAAACGCAGATTCGAGACTGTCATGCTTCCTAGAGAATCCTGGATAGCGGACGGTGAGAGTCTCGCAAAACCACTCGGCCTCATCTGGTTCACGGATGGGTCTAAATCGGATGCAGGAACTGGGGCAGGTGTCATTGGTACGGTGCCCAAAAAGGCAATATCTATCGCCTTGGGCACTCACTGTTCAGTCTTTCAGGCTGAAATTTTTGCCATAATGACATGCGCCAATCAGAACCTAAACAGGAGCTACAAAAACCTGCATATTAACATGTTCTCGGACAGCAAAGCTGCACTACAATCTCTGAGTGCAGTCAGGATAACATCTTACATCGTCCAAGAATGCCTCAACACCCTCAACCAACTAGCTGAGCACATCAGAGTTGTACTCAACTGGATACCAGTACACCTCGGGCTCCCAGGCAATAAAATGGCGGATGTACTGGCCAAGATGGGCACCATTAGGAAACCTATCGGGCCGGAACCCATCATTGGTATTCCTAAGCGCACAGCCAAACTCTCCATTAGAGAATGGATCACCGTACAACACAAAATTCAGTGGCGAAATGAGTCCCTACGACAATCCAAAATTTTCATAACGGAACCAGGCCTTGTCAGGCACTCGTTACTGAAGTTGGACCGTAATAAAACCAGAGTGCTGGTGGGCGCCCTCACGGGACATTGCCTCTGCAAGCATTTACATACCATAGGTATCCTATCTGATCCCACCTGCCGTAAGTGCAGAACCGTTGAGGAAACATCACTGTACGTTATTAGTTTATGTGATGCCTTAACGGGCCTGCGAAAGAAGAACTTCGAAAAACCATTCGTGACCTTGTCCGATGTCCGGAATCTGAAGGTAGAATCTTTAATCGATTACCTGAAAAAGACAGAACTGTTTCCAGAGTTGGGACAAGCTACGACTCCGTAAACGGTATACAGGTAATTAATCTTTTTTCCCACAGGTTTTCTTGTGCGATCCCAGAACATATGTCCAGATTCTCCCGAGGGTACAATGGGCCGAAAGGCCTAAATACGGGGTGCATTGGCACCCAGTACCTTATAAAAAAAAAAAAAAAAAAGAAATGACAATTCTGCATTGATGACCAGCAATTACACCTTGTACTGTTAGACTGTTGTTGTTGTGCTGCATAAGTGAGACAGATACAACGATGCTGGGGGCATTATTTTTCGGAGCTAACTTGTCCCCCTTTATGTTAGCTTCTTTTCGTTCCCCGAACCTTTTTGTTTGGTTGTTTGGTTCGGGCACTTATGTTGAACATGCCCTCTTTATCGCAGCCACAGAATGCGATTCCCCTGCGTGTATTTCTATCCCGTCCTTTCTGGATTGCCCGCAGTACTTCTTTACTTATTTACTCTGTTAGGTTCTTTATGTCCAGTTGCGGTGACACCTCAGCAACTGTAGCAGCCCTGATCCGTGGGACTGATCTCGTAGCTTTCTTCGCACCTTCCAATGTTAAAGTGAATGCCAATACTTCTTGTAGCGTTCGCTTTTCACTAACTCGGACGCTATTTTGTATGTCCGTATCTGGTATGGCGCTAACAAATCTTTCTCCCGCCATCTCGCACCGCATCTCCACAGGGTAATCGGGATAGGACATGTATACCAATCGTTCGACCTCCGCTGCTAATTCCTGGAGCGTCTCTCCAGATTTCTGCGTTCTGTTGATGAGCTCGATCCTGTATACATCCTTCATGTGGTTGTCTCCAAACCGATAGTCTAATTGCATTAAAATGTACTTGTAATCTTTATCATTTTCCGATGAGATTATCAGTAACAAATCTGATGAATTTCCACGCAAAGCCAGAATTAATGCTGTGGCTTTTTCTTTATTGGACCAGCCATTTGCACCCGCAGCAGGTTCATACTGTCGTATGTACACCGGTTATGAAGTTTGTCCGTCAAATATTGGTGGCTACATCCTTCTACCCGATGTCTCAACATTTGGATTGTTCTCTTTGATTTCAGCCACTTTTGCTTCCAGTTCCGCCACTTCTTGGTCCAATTTTTGTTCTACGTTGCTGACTTCCGCACGAACTGTTGTAACTTCCGTGGCAATTTTGTTTTCTACGTCTACGTAGTATTGCTTATTATATTATCTTCCAGACTTGCAATACTGGATTCCACCTGAATTTTTAAATCACCCATGCTGGATTCAATTTTGTTCTGCATATCAGCCACAGTTGCAATTTTATTTTCGAGACCGAAAACGCTTGATACCATTTTATTCTCGAGACTTCCTATATTGGATTGCAACTCACATTGCAGACTAGAAGCAGTCGATTTCATTTCCTCTTGTAAACTGTGTAGACTGGAATTAGTTGAATCCATTTTGGTTTGAAGACTAGAAGTAGTTGAATCCATTTTGTTCTCGAGTCCGGCAGCATTTGCTTTTATTTCGCCTTGCAGATTACTTTAAAGAGTCGCGATTATAGCCATAAGTTTCTGGAACTTATCGTTTTCCGTTGATTTTGCATCCTCTTCGTTGTTGATTTCTTTTTGGTTTGTAGCTTTACTTAGAATTTCACTAAAGTCGAATATGGTACTGTCTAGTTCTCTTGTTACACATTCTTCTATTATTCGTTTGTTTTTGTCTGTCTTATTTCCCGCGGAAGCTAAATTCCACGTACGCAGAACTGTGGTTATTTCTGTTGCAGTCAAACTGTCTAATAATTTACTTTCCATTTTTCAAATATTTTTAATTGTTTATTTGACTCGAAATGCTTATATCCCGAAACTTCTCGCACAGTAAATACCACGAAATTTCTTTGTATAATCTTAATTTCCACGAAATTTCTCGTACAATCGAAATTTTTCACGAAACACAACGTAACTGGCCAATTGACAAGTCCCCGGCCTAACACATAGATGGCGGTACTAGAATTAAATCCATATGATTTTTAGTTGGCCCTAACTTTCAAAAGACGCGTGTATAAATTTGACAGCTGTCGGATCATTAGTTTGTGAATTATAGCATTTTGAGTGAAGCAACTTTTGTTATTGAGAAAAAATGGATAAAAAAAATTTCATATGTTGATTAAACATTGCTTTATGTCCCAAAAAAATACCGTTGAAACAAGAACTTGGCTTGATAATTATTATCCGGACTCTTCATTTTCGAAATGCACCGTTGGAAAATGGGGTGCCTTTTTAAATCTGGTCGTACAAGCCTTGAAGACGATCCATGTCAAGAACATCCAAAAAGTGTACCAACAACAGAAAAGATACAAAAAATACAGGATATGGTTTCACAAGACAGACGAGTGGCTGTGGATAAGGCAGCTGACACCCTAGGCATCTCATATAGACCACTACATCACATCTTAGGTGAAGTTTTAGGTTTCAAAAAGCTCTGTGCAAAGTGGCTGCCGCATTTCCGAAAAATGGAACAAAAACACATGCAAATGCGACTTTCTCAACAACATTTGGAGCATTTTCGAAAGGATAAAGTGGATTTTGGGCGCCGATTCACACTATGGACGAGACTTCGGTCTATAACTATGATCCTGAGTCGAAAGCAAAATCAAAAAACCGATAATTCGGCTCCAAAACGGGTTAAGGCCCAAAGATCAATGAAGAAGGTTATGACATCAGTTTTTGGGATGCAAAAGGAATTTTGTTGGTGGATTACCTCCAAAATGGTAAAACAATAAACTCAGATTATTATTACAACCTTTTAGACCAATTGGATGTAAAAATTCATGAGAAAAGACCTGGTTTAAAGAAGAAAAATCATTTTTCACCAAGACAATGCACCGTGCCACAAGTCGATAAAAACGATGGCAAAAATCTATGAATTGGGCTTCGAATTGCTTCCGCGTCCACCGTATTCTCCAGATCTGGCCCCCAGCGACTATTTCCTCTTCTCAGATCTCAAAAGAATGCTTGCTGGGAAGAAATTTTCGTCGAATGAAGAGGTGATCGCCGAAACTGAGGCCTATTTTGAAGCAAAGGACAAATCGTACTACAAAAATGGTATCGAAAAGTTGGAGGGTCGCTATAATCAGTGTATCACCCTTGAAGGGAATTATTTTGAATAAAAAAAAACTAATTTTGCCAAAAATATGTGTTTTACTATGGTAGGCCGGGGACTTTTCAATTGACCTCAACTTTCGCACAATTGAAATTTTTATACAACACACACAAAAGTACACCAAAATTTCTTATACGCCCCTGAAATTACTCGGATCGATGACATTATTATACACTCACTGAAATAACGAATTCCCTCCAAATTTTTTTTTTCTGCAGAAGTTTCTAGTGTAATTTCGAATTTTCTTGCAAAAATATTCAAACAATTGTCTTCTTGTTGTGTAATATAGCCCTTGAGACGACTCTCGTGGCTCTCTCCCGGAGATTGCTTTGAAGATTTTATAAGACGCGGGTTGAGGAAGAAACAAATCGACTGTTAAAGCTTCATTTGATCGTTGTACAGAGTTGTTTAGATAGGTTGATTAAAGTTGTTGAGGGATGGATGCAACGTATTTGGTATAGTGTATGGATAAAAACAAAAACACTTACGTAAAACCAAGTTCTGCTAAGCACTTCTTTTTATTTTTGGAATATCAATATAAACTCTTCTGTTTGACACAATGTAACACAAATTCTTTTTTCTTTTTAAATTAACTTGTTCTATTTTAAAGTAATGTAACTTTGTAACTCAAATTTTATTTCAAATTAACTTCTTTTATTTTAAAGACATGTAACTTTGTAACTCAAATTTTATTTCAAATTAACTTCTTTTATTTTAAAGAAATGTAACTTTGTAACTCAAATTCTATTTCAAATTAACTTCTTTTATTTTAAAGAAATATAACTTTGTAACTCAAATTCTATTTCAAATTAACTTCTTTTACTTTAAAGAAATGTAACTTTGTAACTCAAATTCTATTTCAAATTAACTTCTTTTACTTTAAAGAAATGTAACTTTGTAACTCAAATTCTCTTTCACATCAACTTCTTTTATTATTATCCGTACCATTCTTAGGTAAACCAATATTTAATAACTAACGTAATTTTACTTTCAACCTTTTTTTAAAACTTAACGGCTTATGTCTAAGTCGTTCGCGTTTATCCGATTGTAAGAACACTGTTCGCGGCTACCCGATATTTTAGAACTCTACGTGTATCCGATATTTTTTGAACTGCCTTTTGATTATTCAAAGCAGCATTTTTATAGCTAGAAAATTATGTGCTTTGCACCTAGTGTTCCAATTAAGTTGCAGAAACGTTGCTGTGTTAAGCAACCGTCCTGATTTACTTTCGATTTGGAAACTTTCCATCATCAATTTCAAAATGCACCAAATGATGTTAATGCATTTCGCAATTGGTTATTTTCCGTTAATTTTATTGCTGATAGTGCAAAGTACAATTTTCGCTGAAGAAGTAAATAATGTTCCGATACTTTTTGGTTTACAAAAAACATTATTGCTCTCAAAAATGTTCGGCAACATTTTTGGTTTACAACAACATTTGAGGTTTCAGAAACATATTAGTTTCGAGAAACATGTTGTTGCGAAGTGCGTTACTCTTTGGAGGATGTATGTAATGTTTTGTTACATAACAAGAACCATTACTAGAAAATCAATACCATAACAAATGAAAATCTAAAAATGTCTGAGCATTGTTCCATTTTAATTGTTCTTCATTTACTTACATCTCAAACAAAATTGGAACTTCCTGAGAGGCTCCAAAAATCTACAACAGAGAATTGTTTATGCATCGAAAATGTCTTTCCGTCAATTTCTGTGGAAGCATCAATCAAATTAAACACTTCCAACAATCCAAATTCTTCAAATAAAGTAGCATTAAAATCCATGACAAAATTTTGCACCTATTGTAAGAAAACAAATCATAATAAAAACGAATGTTATCGTTTAAAAAATAAACAAAGTATCTCGGCCGATAAACACAAAGACAAAAAGAACCATCATTCATCAAAACAAGATGAGGGCAGCGCCCTAATGGCATGCTATTCCAAATCGAGTGGTTGGATATTGGATAGTGCAGCATCTCATCATTATTTCAGCGAAAAATCATTATTTACTAATCCAGTTCAACTGAAAACGCCAATTACAATTCACACATTCGGTAACAACAAAATTAAAGCATATTTTAACGGTACATTTGATATAAATAGCACGCATGGGAAATTGTCACTTAATGGATTATATGTTCCTAATGGAAATATTCTCATTTCTATACCACAACTATACAAGGATGGGTATAATCAAACCATCGACCAAGCAGGATGGGCAATTTTTAAGAATAATAATTTAATCTTAAAAGTGAAATCTCTAGAACTGAAAAGTGGACTGTTTGTTGCTTACCTAAGTAAAACAACAACAGAAATAAACAATAATGACAAACACCAAACTTTCATTATTAAAGAAAATTTTTCCTGAATTAAAAGTAAAACTAATAAATGATTGTGAAATATATGCTGAAAATAAACTAATCAAACCACGATTTAAGAAAAGACCTACCTCAACAAGCAAACCCCTTGAAATGGTATATGCCGATTTATGTGGTCCATTCCCACCAAGCGAAAATGGAGATCAATATATGGTACTTGTTGATGATTTCAGTCGCCATTGCGCGACATTCTGTTTGAAAAACAAATAAGATTTCTACGATTCTTTTGTTTTCTACATAAATTGGGCTGAGCGTCAAACTAATCAAAAATTAAAAACATTTTTTACAGACGACTACTACACCGCATATGCCCCAATCAAATGGAATTGCTGAGAGGAAAATTCGTTCATTAGTGAGTATGTCACGTTGTTTAATTAATGAAACTCGATTCCCAAACAAATTCTGGCATTTAGCAGTTACCTATGCAAAAATATTACAAAATTCGTTACCCCAAAATATGCGGTGACTCTTTCATCACCTCGATTCGTTGAGAAAGTAGCCCTCTAATTCCGATATTGCAAGCATCCGTATCCACTATAAATCTTTCTCCAAATTTTGGATACACCAATATCGGAGCAGAACATAGTCGATGTTTCAACTCCTCGAAAACTGACTGGCATTTTTCGGTCCACTCATATGGTTTTCCCTAATCCGTTAGCTTGTGTAGACAACCGGCTATATTAGCAAAATTCTTTATGAAGCGTCGGTAGTAAGTACACAAGCCTAAGTATGACCGGATTTCATGCTTATCTTTTGGTACTGGTCATTGTTGAACTGCTTTTATCTTGTCTTTATCGGTGGAAATTCCCTCTGCAGACACAACATGTCCTAAGTATTTCACCTCATGTTGAAATAGTTCGCACTTCTTCGAACTTAACTTCAAATTAGCTGCACGAAGACGTTCAAATACTTTTCGTAATCGCTGGAGATGTTCATCAAATGTTTTTCTGATTACGATGATATCATCGAAGTATACAAGGCATGTACTCCATGTTAAGCCCAGTAGGACATGTTCCATCAGTCGCTCGAATGTTGCCGGTGCATTACATAATCCAAATGGCATCACTGAGAATTGCCATAGGCCTGTTCCTACTGTGAACGCTGTCTTTTCTCTGTCTTCCGGTTCAATTCCAACTTGCCAATAGCTACTTTTTAAATCAAGTGTTGAAAACCAAGTTGCTCCTGAGAGTGTATCTAACGTATCATCTATGCGGGGAAGAGGGTAACTGTCCTTTCTAGTTACGTCATTCAGTCTTCGGTAATCTACACAAAATCTTGTAGTCCTATCCTTTTTCCGTACTCGGACTACCGGAGATGCCCATGGACTATTTGATGGTTCAATTACTCCCTCCTGATGGATTTGCTCGATCATGTCAGCAACCTCTCTTTGTTTGGCTAATGGTAGTCTCCTTGGTTGTTGACGAATAGTGATATCAGAGGCAAGTGGTTTCAAAGCTTCCGGAAGAACCCGTTCCTCCCGTTGAGTTTCTTTGTCTCTGCAGTCCTTATTTGTTATTGACGAAACCCCCTGAGCACTGCCGACAATGGTTCCCTTTTTCAATTTCTTGTTAATATTTGAAAAGTTCGCCGCTGTGACTGGAATTGTCCCTTTTTCGTTCACTTTCACTATTGTTCGCGCTATCATTAGTCCATCCTTTAAGTTTTGTCTGTCAGGTTCAATGATTTTTATTGCTGGCCTCCCAGTGCCATCGACCAGTCTCGCCTCTACAACAGCTTCAGTATTTGCCGTAATTGTTTGGTCTTGTAGAATTTCTACTTTGGCACTGGAACTTGCTTCTTCCAACGTTAGCGAGAAATCAATATTTCCACATCGCAGAACTTCCTCTTCAACATTCACACTCACTCCAGCCTTTTTCATGAAGTCGAGGCCCATGATACAGTCGTCCATTATATCAGCCACCAAAAATGTATGCCGGAACACATGCCCATCTAGCTCCAATGCTAGATCGACTTTGCCAAGAATCGGAGATGATTCACCCGTAACGGTTTGAAGCACCCTGTTACTGCTTTCACTGATGTGTTTATGATTGATGAGTGTCTTGTTAATGATGGATTTACTTGCACCTGTATCTATGATAATTCTGCATTGATGACCAGCAATTACACCCTGTACCGTTAGACTGTTGCTGTTGTGTTGCATAAATGAGACAGATACAACGATGCTGGGGGCTTTATTTTTCGGAGCTAACTTGTCCCCCTATATGTTAGCTCTATTTCGTTTCCCGAACCTTTTTGATTGGTTCGGGCACTTATGTTGAACATGCCCTCTTTACCGCAGCCAGAGAATGTGATTTTCCTGCGTGTATTTCTATCCCGTCCTTTCTGGATTGCCCGCAGCACTTCTTTACTTATTTGCTCTGTTAGGTTTTTTATGTCCAGTTGCGGTGACACCTCAGCAACTGTAGCAGCCCTGATCCATGGGACTGATCTCGCAGCTATCTTCGCACCTTCCAATGTTAAAGTGAATGCCAATACTTCTTGTAGCGTTCGCTTTCCGCTAACCCGGACACTATTTTGTATGTCCGTATCTGGTATGGCGCTAACAAATCTTTCCCCCGCCATCTCGCACCGCATCTCCACAGGGTAATCGGGATAGGACATGTATACCAATCGTTCGACCTCCGCTGCTAATTCCTGGAGCGTCTCTCCAGATTTCTGCGTTCTGTTGATGAGCTCGATCCTGTATACATCCTTCATGTGGTTGTCTCCAAACCGATTGTCTAATTGCATTAAAATGTACTTGTAATCTTTATCATTTTGCGATGAGATTATCAGCAACAAATCTGCTGAATTTCTACGCAAAGCCAGAATTAATGCTGTGGCTTTTTCTTTATTGGACCAGCCATTTGCACCCGCAGCAGCTTCATACTGTCGTATGTACACCGGTTATGAAGTTTGTCCGTCAAATATTGGTGGCTTCATCCTTCTAGCCGATGTCTCAACATTTGGTTTGTTCTCTTTGATTTCAGCCACTTTTGCTTCCAGTTCCGCCACTTCTTGGTCCAATTTTTGTTCTACGTTCCTGACTTCCGCACGAACTGTTGTAACTTCCGTGGCAATTTTGTTTTTTAGGTCTAGGTAGTATTGCTTATTATATTATCTTCCAGGCTTGCAATACTGGATTCAACCTGAATTTTTAAGTCCCCCATACTGGATTCCATTTTGTTCTGCATATCAGCCACAGTTGCAATTTTATTTTCGAGACCGAAAACACTTGATACCATTTTATTCTCGAGACTTCCTATATTGGATTGCAACTCACATTGCAGACTAGAAGCAGTCGATTTCATTTCCTCTTGTAAACTGTATAGACTGGAATTAGTTTAATCCATTTTGGTTTGAAGACTAGAAGTAGTTGAATTCATTTTGTTCTCGAGGCCGGCAGCATTTGGTTTTATTTCGCCTTGCAGATTATTTTGAAGAGTCGCGATCATAGCCATAAGTTTCTCAAACTTGTCGTTTTCCGCTGATTTTGCATCCTCTTCGTTGTTGATTTCTTCTTGGTTTGTAGCTTTACTTAGAATTTCACTAAAGTCGAATATGCTACTGTCTGGTTCTCTTGTTACATATTCTTCTATTATTCTTTTCTTTTTGTGTGTCTTATTTCCCGTGGAAGCTAAACTCCACACACGCAGAACTGTGGTTATTTCTGTTGCAATCAAACTGTCTAATAATTTACTTTCCATTTTTCAGATATTTTTAATTGTTTATTTGACTTGAAATGCTTATATCCCGAAACTTCTCGCACAGTAAATACCACGAAATTTCTTTGTATAATCTTAATTTCCACGAAATTTCTCGTCCAATCGAAATTTTTCACGAAACACAACGTATAACCTCAAATTTCGCACAATCGAAATTTTTAAACAACACACACAAAAGTACACAAAAATTTCTTATACGCCCCTGAAATTTCTCGCACATTATTATACACTCATTGAAATAACGAATTTCTTCCAAATTTTATTTTTCTGCAGAAGTTTCTAGTGGAATTTCGAATTTTCTTGCAGAAATATTCAAACAATTGTCTTCTCACACTATCGCAATTCACTATAAATAATTTCACTTCTGACACCAATGTGACGTGCTACCCGTTTGGTTCGATGTTATGAAAATGATGACACTTTTTATTTATGTGAATTTAGTGTATAAACTTTATTTATAATTATTCTGCATTAATAATAAGTCTCAAAAATATTTCTCTTTCAGTAATTAATTATTACAATTAATTTTGAGAGTTTTAACAAAATACGCAATCACTATTTCCAATAATGGATCACTATTTTTACTTCTAGATTCAAAATTACTATTCTGCTCTCGGCTTAATATCTGAAACACACAATTTGAAGTTTTGATGTTAATTGAATCCCAGACCCGACCCTCGGCTGCTTTTATACCAAATTAGAGTGTCTCGGGAAATTTCTCGGAAATGTTCCCTTCTCGCTGCTTTTGGTACTATGTGGCAACACTTCACGAATGGTCTACAAATTGTAAATATTTCTGCGAATTGTTTTTGACATTGTTTTTGACAGAGTCATTGTCAATTCGTGAAAAATGACTCAATTGTGTATCATGTAGTGCTTCCAGAAGTATTTTATGATTTAATAAATAAAAGTAAATCATAAAATACTTCTGGCAATTTCAAGTGATTCTTTTTTTTTCGTTTAGTGTTTAGTGCACTACCCCCTTCTTAAATCTCTTCGTCCCGAACAGAATCTTCCAGATTCGTCCCGTGATATTTCGCTAGTCGGTTTAAATGAAACACTTTCATGTTTGCCCTTTGAGATCTTCGTATGCGATATACGACGTCATTTATCGTTTTTATGACGGTATGTGAACCCTCCCATTTCGGCATAAATTTAGGTGACATTCCCTTTTTCCGTTGTGGATTGTAAAGCCATACCAAGTCACCATCCTGGAATCCACACCTGTTCGTAGCAATCTCGTACCTTAGTTTCATCCGATCACTAGCAATTTTTATCTGGTCTTTTCTCAGGTGATGTATCTCGTCTAGACGATCCCTCAGTTTATCGGTGTAGCTACTAACTTCCAGTTTGTCACATTCGGGTCTACCAAACATTATATCCACAGGAAGGCGTATATTGCGTCCAAACAATATTTCCGATGGAGTATGTTTTGTGCCGTCGTGGTCTGCAGTTCTATATGCCATTAGGAACAATGGGATGTGTTTGTCCCATTCACTTTGGTCTGATGTTACCATCTTTGATAAATGTTACTGCAGGGTCCGGTTGAAACGTTCCACCATACCATCAGATTGCGGGTGCAGGAGTATTGTTCTGGTTTTATGTATTCCCAGCAATTGGCATACTTCCTGGAATACAGTTTACTCGAAGTTCCGCCCTTGGTCCGAGTGTAGTTCTAGTGGAACCCCGTATCGACTTATCCAGTTTTCAATTATCACTCCTGCCACTGTGGTAGCTTCTTGATTCGGAATGGTGTACACTTCCGGCCATTTGCTGAAATAGTCGATGACAACCAACACGTGTCGGTTCCCTTGTTTAGACTGAGGAAATGGTCTAGCTACATCAATTGTGATCCGTTCAAATGGAGCGCCAAAGTTATATTGCTTCATTGCCGCCCTAGTTCGTCTCTGTGGTCCTTTGCTCGCTGCACATGTGTCACATTTTCGACACCAACTTTCAACATCAGCTCTGCAATTTACCAAATAGAATCGTTCTCGTACTTTTTCAAATGTTTTGTTGACTCCCAGATATTCCCCTGAAGTCCCACCATGTACTTCACCAAGTACCTCACGTCCTTTGGACTTGGGCACAATCAACTGCATTAGTGTATCTCTACCACCAGAAGATTCCCATCTTCTACCGAGAACGCCATTTTCTATTTCCAGCGAGTCCCACTGAGCCCAATAACTTTTTGTTGTACTACTATAAGCTGCAATATCGCTCCGTTCCGGACGCCGATCTTGTTCTTTCAACTCAAGGATTGATCCAATATCTTTGTCCTTTAGCTGTTCATTTCTGTTACTAGTCTGGCTCGTCATCATTACCTATTCTTGTCGTCTTGACAATGACCATTTCCTTCTCATCTACCCTACTACAGTGCCTACAATTCTCGCCGCGTGGTCTTCTAGATAAAGCGTCAGCATTACCATGCGCTGTCACCTTTCTATGTTCTGTCTTGAAGTGGTACCCTTGTAGTCGCTCAATCCATCTTGCCACTTGACCTTCTGGATTCTTAAATTGTAGCAACCATTTAAGTGCCGCATGGTCGGTTCGAAGTAGGAACTCCTGCCCGTAGAGGTATTTGTTGAAATGCCTGACAGTTTCAACTATTGCCAAGAGTTCTTTCCGGGTGACGCAGTAGTTTGCCTCTTGTTTGGAATGTTTCCTACTAAAGTATGCGGTGACTTTTTAATCACCTTCGATTCGTTGAGAAAGTACCCCTCTAATTCCGATATTGCTAGCATCCGTATCCACTATAAATCTTTCTCCAAATTTTGGATACACCAATATCGGAGCAGAACATAGTCGATGTTTCAACTCCTCGAAAACTGACTGGCATTTTTCGGTCCACTCATATGGTTTTCCCTATCCGTTAGCTTGTGTAGACAACCGGCTATATTAGCAAAATTCTTTATGAGGCGTCGGTAGTAAGTACACAAGCCTAAGTATGACCGGATTTCATGCGTATCTTTTGGTACTGGCCATTGTTGAACTGCTTTTATCTTGTCTTCATCGGTGGAAATTCCCTCTGCAGACACAACATGTCCTAAGTATTTCACCTCATGTTGAAATAGTTCGCACTTCTTCGAACTTAACTTCAAATTAGTTGCACGAAGACGTTCAAATACTTTTCGTAATCGCTGGAGATGTTCATCAAATGTTTTCCGGATTACGATGATATCGTCCAAGTATACAAGGCACGTCTTCCATATTAAGCCCAGTAGGACATGTTCCATCAGTCGCTGGAATGTTGCCGGTGCATTACATAATCCAAATGGCATCACTGAGAATTGCCATAGGCCTGTTCCTACTGTGAACGCTGTCTTTTCTCTGTCTTCCGGTTCAATTCCAACTTGCCAATAGCTACTTTTTAAATCAAGTGTTGAAAACCAAGTTGCTCCTGAGAGTGTATCTAACGTATCATCTATGCGGGGAAGAGGGTAACTGTCCTTTCTAGTTACGTCATTCAGTCTTCGGTAATCTACACAAAATCTTGTAGTCCCATCCTTTTTCCGTACCCGGACTACCGGAGATGCCCATGGACTATTTGATGGTTCAATTACTCCCTCCTGATGCATTTCCTCGATCATGTCAGCAACCTCTGTTTGTTTGGCTAATGGTAGTGTCCTTGGTGGTTGACGAATAGGATCTGCATTGCCGGTATTAATTCTGTGTTTTACTTGGTCTGTTCGTCCAAAGTCCCCTTTACTGCATACGAAGACATCTTCAAACTCCTTTAATAAATCTGTAGCTTTAACTGCTTCCGATCCTGATACTCTTTTAGTGATATCAGAGACAAGTGGTTTCAAAGCTTCCGGAAGAACCCGTTCCTCCTGTTGAGTTTCTTTGTCTCTGCAGTCCTCATTTGTTATTGACGAAACCCCCTGAGCACTGCCGACAATGGTTCCCTTTTTCAATTTCTTGTTAATATTTGAAAAGTTCGCCGCTGTGACTGGAATTGTCCCTTTTTCGTTCACTTTCACTATTGTTCGCGCTATCATTAGTCCATCCTTTAAGTTTTGTCTGTCAGGTTCAATGATTTTTATTGCTGGCCTCCCAGTGCCATCGACCAGTCTCGCCTCTACAACAGCTTCAGTATTTCCCGTAATTGTTTGGTCCTGTAGAATTTCTACTTTGGCACTGGAACTTGCTTCTTCCAACGTTAGCGAGAAATCAATATTTCCACATCGCAGAACTTCCTCTTCAACATTCACACTCACTCCAGCCTTTTTCATGAAGTCGAGGCCCATGATACAGTCGTCCATTATATCAGCCACCAAAAATGTATGCCGGAACACATGCCCATCTAGCTCCAATGCTAGATCGACTTTGCCAAGAATCGGAGATGATTCACCCGTAACGGTTTGAAGCACCCTGTTACTGCTTTCACTGATGTGTTTATGATTGATGAGTGTCTTGTTAATGATGGATTTACTTGCACCTGTATCTATGATAATTCTGCATTGATGACCAGCAATTACACCCTGTACCGTTAGACTGTTGCTGTTGTGTTGCATAAATGAGACAGATACAACGATGCTGGGGGCTTTATTTTTCGGAGCTAACTTGTCCCCCTATATGTTAGCTCTATTTCGTTTCCCGAACCTTTTTGTTTGGTTCGGGCACTTATGTTGAACATGCCCTCTTTACCGCAGCCAGAGAATGTGATTTTCCTGCGTGTATTTCTATCCCGTCCTTTCTGGATTGCCCGCAGCACTTCTTTACTTATTTGCTCTGTTAGGTTTTTTATGTCCAGTTGCGGTGACACCTCAGCAACTGTATCAGCCCTGATCCATGGGACTGATCTCGCAGCTATCTTCGCACCTTCCAATGTTAAAGTGAATGCCAATACTTCTTGTAGCGTTCACTTTCCGCTAACCCGGACGCTATTTTGTATGTCCGTATCTGGTATGGCGCTAACAAATCTTTCCCCCGCCATCTCGCACCGCATCTCCACAGGGTAATCGGGATAGGACATGTATACCAATCGTTCGACCTCCGCTGCTAATTCCTGGGGCCTCTCTCCAGATTTCTGCGTTCTGTTGATGAGCTCGATCCTGTATACATCCTTCATGTGGTTGTCTCCAAACCGATTGTCTAATTGCATTAAAATGTACTTGTAATCTTTATCATTTTGCGATGAGATTATCAGCAACAAATCTGCTGAATTTCCACGCAAAGCCAGAATTAATGCTGTGGCTTTTTCTTTATTGGACCAGCCGCTTCATACTGTCGTATGTACACCGGTTATGAAGTTTGTCCGTCAAATATTGGTGGCTTCATCCTTCTAGCCGATGTCTCAACATTTGGTTTGTTCTCTTTGATTTCAGCCACTTTTGCTTCCAGTTCCGCCACTTCTTGGTCCAATTTTTGTTCTACGTTCCTGACTTCCGCACGAACTGTTGTAACTTCCGTGGCAATTTTGTTTTTTAGGTCTAGGTAGTATTGCTTATTATATTATCTTCCAGGCTTGCAATACTGGATTCAACCTGAATTTTTAAGTCCCCCATACTGGATTCCATTTTGTTCTGCATATCAGCCACAGTTGCAATTTTATTTTCGAGACCGAAAACACTTGATACCATTTTATTCTCGAGACTTCCTATATTGGATTGCAACTCACATTGCAGACTAGAAGCAGTCGATTTCATTTCCTCTTGTAAACTGTATAGACTGGAATTAGTTTAGTCCATTTTGGTTTGAAGACTAGAAGTAGTTGAATTCATTTTGTTCTCGAGGCCGGCAGCATTTGGTTTTATTTCGCCTTGCAGATTATTTTGAAGAGTCGCGATCATAGCCATAAGTTTCTCAAACTTGTCGTTTTCCGCTGATTTTGCATCCTCTTCGTTGTTGATTTCTTCTTGGTTTGTAGCTTTACTTAGAATTTCACTAAAGTCGAATATGCTACTGTCTGGTTCTCTTGTTACATATTCTTCTATTATTCTTTTCTTTTTGTGTGTCTTATTTCCCGTGGAAGCTAAACTCCACACACGCAGAACTGTGGTTATTTCTGTTGCAATCAAACTGTCTAATAATTTACTTTCCATTTTTCAAATATTTTTAATTGTTTATTTGACTTGAAATTCTTATATCCCGAAACTTCTCGCACAGTAAATACCACGAAATTTTTTGTATAATCTTAATTTCCACGAAATTTCTCGTCCAATCGAAATTTTTCACGAAACACAACGTATAACCTCAAATTTCGCACAATCGAAATTTTTAAACAACACACACAAAAGTACACAAAAATTTCTTATACGCCCCTGAAATTTCTCGCACATTATTATACACTCATTGAAATAACGAATTTCTTCCAAATTTTATTTTTCTGCAGAAGTTTCTAGTGGAATTTCGAATTTTCTTGCAGAAATATTCAAACAATTGTCTTCTCACACTATCGCAATTCACTATAAATAATTTCACTTCTGACACCAATGTGACGTGCTACCCGTTTGGTTCGATGTTATGAAAATGATGACACTTTTTATTTATGTGAATTTAGTGTATAAACTTTATTTATAATTATTCTGCATTAATAATAAGTCTCAAAAATATTTCTCTTTCAGTAATTAATTATTACAATTAATTTTGAGAGTTTTAACAAAATACGCAATCACTATTTCCAATAATGGATCACTATTTTTACTTCTAGATTCAAAATTACTATTCTGCTCTCGGCTTAATATCTGAAACACACAATTTGAAGTTTTGATGTTAATTGAATCCCAGACCCGACCCTCGGCTGCTTTTATACCAAATTAGAGTGTCTCGGGAAATTTCTCGGAAATGTTCCCTTCTCGCTGCTTTTGGTACTATGTGGCAACACTTCACGAATGGTCTGCAAATTGTAAATATTTCTGCGAATTGTTTTTGACATTGTTTTTGACAGAGTCATTGTCAATTCGTGAAAAATGACTCAATTGTGTATCATGTAGTGCTTCCAGAAGTATTTTATGATTTAATAAATAAAAGTAAATCATAAAATACTTCTGGCAATTTCTAGTGATTCTTTTTTTTTCGTTTAGTGTTTAGTGCACTACCCCCTTCTTAAATCTCTTCGTCCCGAACAGAATCTTCCAGATTCGTCCCGTGATATTTCGCTAGTCGGTTTAAATGAAACACTTTCATGTTTGCCCTTTGAGATCTTCGTATGCGATATACGACGTCATTTATCGTTTTTATGACGGTATGTGAACCCTCCCATTTCGGCATAAATTTAGGTGACATTCCCTTTTTCCGTTGTGGATTGTAAAGCCATACCAAGTCACCATCCTGGAATCCACACCTGTTCGTAGCAATCTCGTACCTTAGTTTCATCCGATCACTAGCAATTTTTATCTGGTCTTTTCTCAGGTGATGTATCTCGTCTAGACGATCCCTCAGTTTATCGGTGTAGCTACTAACTTCCAGTTTGTCACATTCGGGTCTACCAAACATTATATCCACAGGAAGGCGTATATTGCGTCCAAACAATATTTCCGATGGAGTATGTTTTGTGCCGTCGTGGTCTGCAGTTCTATATGCCATTAGGAACAATGGGATGTGTTTGTCCCATTCACTTTGGTCTGATGTTACCATCTTTGATAAATGTTACTGCAGGGTCCGGTTGAAACGTTCCACCATACCATCAGATTGCGGGTGCAGGAGTATTGTTCTGGTTTTATGTATTCCCAGCAATTGGCATACTTCCTGGAATACAGTTTACTCGAAGTTCCGCCCTTGGTCCGAGTGTAGTTCTAGTGGAACCCCGTATCGACTTATCCAGTTTTCAATTATCACTCCTGCCACTGTGGTAGCTTCTTGATTCGGAATGGTGTACACTTCCGGCCATTTGCTGAAATAGTCGATGACAACCAACACGTGTCGGTTCCCTTGTTTAGACTGAGGAAATGGTCTAGCTACATCAATTGTGATCCGTTCAAATGGAGCGCCAAAGTTATATTGCTTCATTGCCGCCCTAGTTCGTCTCTGTGGTCCTTTGCTCGCTGCACATGTGTCACATTTTCGACACCAACTTTCAACATCAGCTCTGCAATTTACCAAATAGAATCGTTCTCGTACTTTTTCAAATGTTTTGTTGACTCCCAGATATTCCCCTGAAGTCCCACCATGTACTTCACCAAGTACCTCACGTCCTTTGGACTTGGGCACAATCAACTGCATTAGTGTATCTCTATCACCAGAAGATTCCCATCTTCTACCGAGAACGCCATTTTCTATTTCCAGCGAGTCCCACTGAGCCCAATAACTTTTTGTTGTACTACTATAAGCTGCAATATCGCTCCGTTCCGGACGCCGATCTTGTTCTTTCAACTCAAGGATTGATCCAATATCTTTGTCCTTTAGCTGTTCATTTCTGTTACTAGTCTGGCTCGTCATCATTACCTATTCTTGTCGTCTTGACAATGACCATTTCCTTCTCATCTACCCTACTACAGTGCCTACAATTCTCGCCGCGTGGTCTTCTAGATAAAGCGTCAGCATTACCATGCGCTGTCACCTTTCTATGTTCTGTCTTGAAGTGGTACCCTTGTAGTCGCTCAATCCATCTTGCCACTTGACCTTCTGGATTCTTAAATTGTAGCAACCATTTAAGTGCCGCATGGTCGGTTCGAAGTAGGAACTCCTGCCCGTAGAGGTATTTGTTGAAATGCCTGACAGTTTCAACTATTGCCAAGAGTTCTTTCCGGGTGACGCAGTAGTTTGCCTCTTGTTTGGAATGTTTCCTACTAAAGTATGCGGTGACTTTTTAATCACCTTCGATTCGTTGAGAAAGTACCCCTCTAATTCCGATATTGCTAGCATCCGTATCCACTATAAATCTTTCTCCAAATTTTGGATACACCAATATCGGAGCAGAACATAGTCGATGTTTCAACTCCTCGAAAACTGACTGGCATTTTTCGGTCCACTCATATGGTTTTCCCTATCCGTTAGCTTGTGTAGACAACCGGCTATATTAGCAAAATTCTTTATGAGGCGTCGGTAGTAAGTACACAAGCCTAAGTATGACCGGATTTCATGCTTATCTTTTGGTACTGGCCATTGTTGAACTGCTTTTATCTTGTCTTCATCGGTGGAAATTCCCTCTGCAGACACAACATGTCCTAAGTATTTCACCTCATGTTGAAATAGTTCGCACTTCTTCGAACTTAACTTCAAATTAGCTGCACGAAGACGTTCAAATACTTTTCGTAATCGCTGGAGATGTTCATCAAATGTTTTCCCGATTACGATGATATCGTCCAAGTATACAAGGCACGTCTTCCATATTAAGCCCAGTAGGACATGTTCCATCAGTCGCTGGAATGTTGCCGGTGCATTACATAATCCAAATGGCATCACTGAGAATTGCCATAGGCCTGTTCCTACTGTGAACGCTGTCTTTTCTCTGTCTTCCGGTTCAATTCCAACTTGCCAATAGCTACTTTTTAAATCAAGTGTTGAAAACCAAGTTGCTCCTGAGAGTGTATCTAACGTATCATCTATGCGGGGAAGAGGGTAACTGTCCTTTCTAGTTACGTCATTCAGTCTTCGGTAATCTACACAAAATCTTGTAGTCCCATCCTTTTTCCGTACCCGGACTACCGGAGATGCCCATGGACTATTTGATGGTTCAATTACTCCCTCCTGATGCATTTCCTCGATCATGTCAGCAACCTCTGTTTGTTTGGCTAATGGTAGTGTCCTTGGTGGTTGACGAATAGGATCTGCATTGCCGGTATTAATTCTGTGTTTTACTTGGTCTGTTCGTCCAAAGTCCCCTTTACTGCATACGAAGACATCTTCAAACTCCTTTAATAAATCTGTCGCTTTAACTGCTTCCGATCCTGATACTCTTTTAGTGATATCAGAGACAAGTGGTTTCAAAGCTTCCGGAAGAACCCGTTCCTCCTGTTGAGTTTCTTTGTCTCTGCAGTCCTCATTTGTTATTGACGAAACACCCTCAGCACTGCCAACAATGGTTCCCTTTTTCAATTTCTTGTTAATATTTGAAAAATTCGCCACTGTGACTGGAATTGTCCCCTTTTCGTTCACTTTCAGTATTGTTCGCGCTATCATTGCTCCATCCTTTAAGTTTTGTCTGTCAGGTTCATTGATTTGTATTGCTGGCCTCCCAGTGCCATCGACCAGTCTCGCCTCTACAACAGCTTCAGTATTTCCCGTAATTGTTTGGTCTTGTAAAATTTCTACTTTGGCACTGGAACCTGCTTCCTCCAACGTTAGCGAGAAATCAATATTTCCACATGGCAGAACTTCCTCTTCAACATTCACACTCACTCCTTCCTTTTTCATGCAGTCGAAGCCCATGATACAGTCGTCCATTATATCAGTCACCAAAAATGTATGCCGCAACACGTACCCATCTAGCCCCAATGCTAGATCGACTTCGCCAAAAATCGGAGATGATTCACCCGTAACGGTTTGAAGCACTCTGTTACTGCTTTCACTGATGTGTTTATGATTGATGAGTTTTTCTTAATGATGGATTTACTTGCACCTGTATCTATGATAATTCTCTTTTCTCTGAGTTGTGACCTTGCCGTGGTAGAAAAGCTTGCAAACTCCAATGATCCTGATAGCGATGCTAACGGCAACATTTAGATCCCAGCGGGGTCACCCATGCTAGTAAGGTAGGCGGAGAGGGGTCAGACAAATGACAACTCAAGCACACTTAAGCCAAGGTGGAAATGCATCGTGCCGAGGGCTGCATGGCATCTCAGTGTGTAAAACGGGAGATGTCGTTAACGATCTCTTGGGAGAACCAGCCGAAACTCCCTCGTAACCAGGCTACTGCATGTGCAGGGGGCGCCACGTGCAGGGTCCTTATATCCCCCAGACTCGTGGGAACAGAAATGGACCAACAAATTAAATCATCAACAACAACAACGACGACGACGACACCGACACATTCAACACTGACAACAACCACTACGACGATCACGGACGCCCAGACGAAAGCAACAGTAGTCACGACCATGACGACTGACACTACTGTTGGGTTCTCAACGAGAACAATGTCAACAGTACACACCGGGGCCAATTGAATGGAACCGGTGTGCACTCGGAAATCAGGTAGTGGTCCCCCAAAAGGAGGACCACTCCGAAATGCCGAGAAGTTGGTGAATAAACTCACCAACCGTATCGTGCAGCTGAAAACTCCCTCCAGCGACGGCAAAAGCCGCAGCGGAGCGGAGCGAGTAGAAGGCGTCATAGGAGGACAAGAGATGTGGTATCTGCTAGTAACCCTGCAAAAGGGGTCCCAGCAAGATCCAAAACTCTCCCCCTAAAATGCCAACCCCGGCAGGCAACGAGAGGATGGGCACCCCAAATATACGGAGCCCCCTCCTGAAGCCTGCACAACTCCAATTGGCGTTGACCTCTGAACAGGGACCGCTTCCCATTTCACTAGAACCGGTGGCAGGGACCAGTTCCGGGTCCGTTGGAGCGAAACGTCGCAAAAAGAGGAAGAGGAAGGGAGTGGGAACAGACAGTGCCGCAGAAAAGGCGCGCACTTCTGAGACTATCTCAGCCTCCTCCACTCCCGAAGCGAGTACCCCCCAGGCGAAGAGGGTTAAACCCTCTAACCCCGGACCCAAAGACACCACTCACCAAAAAGGACAGAGAGCGACATGTGCGGAGATCCTTAAAACGGACCCAAAACTGAAAGTTTGCCTAACGTGCGAGACCCCTGTGAAGAGAGACATCACTTCAATGGAGGCGGATCGCATAGAGGCTGCAATCATCGGAGCGTTTGAGAGACTTCCCAACGGTGAAGTCCCACGCATACGTGATTGTAGACTGACGCAAGGTTCTCTCATTCTTTTGTGCGAGAACCAAGCGACCAAGGATTGGCTAGTTAAACTGGCTGAATCCAAACCTCTGGTAGAAGGAATAGACCTTTCGGTCCATGACTTCATTCTACCCAAGTTAAGGAGGGTGAAGTTCTGGTTGCCGGCTCCCGAAAGGAGCGCGACCCAGATACTCACCACTATGAAATTCCTTAGCTCAATGAGCACGGAGAACTGGAGGGTCTTCGAATACAAATATAGTCAGGCGTCGGAAGGTAACCAACTAATTGTAGGCGTGGACGCCCCAGGACTCAGAGATCTTGAGAAGGTTAATTTCCGCCCCCGCTCGGGAGTTCGCCTTGCCACCTGGACGGTTCTAGGCAAGTCAGAGAAAGGGAAGAAAGAGGAGGAAAAGACGGGACCGAACTAATGCCAAATTCGCGACTAAATTTTCTCCAAATAAATGCGCACCACTGCAAAGCGGCCACCGACATAATAGGTGGGCAGCTTGCTATCGGAAGTGCCAACATATGCCTCGTGCAAGAACCTTGAGTTTACAAGGGAATCGTAAGGGGCTACGACACCCAGTTGGGGTCTGTATTATACAGCACAACTGCGAACAGACCCAGGACATGCATCTACATCTCCAATGATATTGATGCCGTCCTTCTTAAATCCTTTTGTTCTGCAGACCTTACTGCAGTCAAAATAATTTACTCCACAGAATTGGGCGAAAAGGAAGTAGTAGTGTGCTCTTCATATCTGCCCTACGACGCAGTCACCCCTCCCCCTTCAGAGGAGCTGGTCGACTTAGTGTCCTTCTGTGAGACAAATAATCTACCTCTTATAATTGGCTGTGACTCCAACGCGCACCACACACAGTGTGGCCGTACGGACATCAACCGAAGAGGTAGAACACTCTTTGAATACCTTGGTGCAACCACCCTGGAAATTGCAAACAAGGGTACAGCACCAACCTTCATCACCTCTACACGTGAAGAAGTGTTGGACATAACGCTGTGCTCACAGGGCATTGGTCAAGATATTCAAGGATGGAAAGTGTCCTACGAACCTTCATTGTCGGACCATAGGCAGATTCTCTTCAGAACCGCTGAAACCGGTCTCTTGCAGGAATCCTAGATCCACTGACTGGTTCTCCTTTCACGAAGAGCTGTCAGAAAGAATCCGGGAAGTCCGAAAAGCAGCCCGGAATATTCCAGAACTAGAACAAACAGTCGCATTAACATCGGAAGCCATTTACTCCTCCTACGAGAGTAATTGCGCCTTACGCACTAACAGGTTTCCCAAGAAAACGCCCTGGTGGGATATATCCTTGAAGAGCCTCAGAAAAGAAACGAGAAAAGGTTTCAACCGTGCCAAACAGCATGGTTTGAACAGTGAGTGGGAAACCTGGAAGGCGGCCCAACGCAAGTACAAATCGGCTGTTCGGAGGAAAAAACGAGAAGCTTGGAAGAGTAACTGCGGCCAAATTGAGGAACTCCCTCAGGCTTGCAGACTCCAAAAAGCCCTCTCCAAAGACCCGAGATATAGATTAACGATGCTGCGCCAGTCGGATGGGGAATTTCCCTCAAGTAATGAGGACACCCTGAAGCTGCTGCTCCACACCCATTTTCCGGAATCTCGCGAATCACCGGCATGCTCGTCTCTACAAGTCGAAAGTTCTCGTCCCCAAAAAACCGACTGGAGAACGGCTTCAGAGATTGTAACATACGATAGAACTAACTGAGCAATCAAAACCTTTGCCCCGTACAAATCAGCAGGGCCTGATGGCATTTTCCCAGCATTTCTTCAGAAAGGAGCTGATTTGCTACTCAAACCACTCTGTCAAATCTACCGCACGAGCCTCGCCTATGGCTATATTCCTTCGCCATCGAGGAAGGCACGTGTGATCTTCATACCTACGCCTGGTCGTACTGACTACACCAAGGCTAAGAGCTTCCGTCTCATCAGCCTCACGTCATTCTTGCTTAAGACACTGGAGAGGCTGGTGGATAGATACCACTCCACCCAAACCAACACGCGTATCAAGAGGGCAAATCCACGGATTCTGCACTCCATCAACTAGTGTTCAGAATTGAAAAAACTCTAGACACTAAATCATACGCTCTTGGTGCTTTTCTTGACATAGCAGGGGCATTTGACAATGTCACTTTTGATGCGATGAGCGAGGCAGCCGAAGTGCACGGCGCGGGTCTGACTGTCACTAGATGGATAAGAACCATGCTGTCCACTCGAACTGCATCGACCAGTCTGGGAAGAGATACAGAATCAATCTCAGTCATGAGAGGATGCCCGCAGGGAGGTGTACTATCTCCACTGCTGTGGTGTCTGGTTGTAGATGACCTTCTCAGGATTTTAAACACCTCGGGCTACTATGCTCAAGCGTATGCGGATGACATAACTCTGCTTGTATCGGGAAAATTCCCCAGTACATTAGCTGAGTTGTCTCATCAAACTCTTATCAAGGTTCAAAAATGGGCCCTTTCCAAGGGTCTCTCTGTCAATCCTGACAAAACTGAACTCGTTATGTTCACCAGGAATAGGAATCTCGAAGGTTTTGAGGCTCCTTGCCTAGGTGAAACGAAACTGCAACTCTCCGAGTCTGTGAAATATCTAGGAGTATATCTAGATAAAAAGCTGACCTGGAAAAAGCACATGGAGGTCAAAGAACAGAAAGCGTCGGCGCTCCTATGGGCCTGTCGCAGAACCTTTGGACCCACTTGGGGACTAAAACCAAAAATGTTGTACTGGATGTACAATGTGGTGGTTAAACCTCTGCTGACCTACGCATCAATTGTTTGGTAGCCTCGTACCCTAGTATCCAATGCTAGAGATCTTTTAAACCGTATTCAAAGACTTGCTCTTCTAAGTATTACGGGTGCAATCAGAACCACGCCAACTGCAGCCATAGAAGCCCTCTTGGGAACCCCACCGCTGCACTTGGTGGTTCAAAGAACAGCAATGGCAACGTCCTATAGACTGCGAAATGCTGGACTCTGGATTGATCGATCAGATATCAAGGGCCATACCAGGCTCCTAGCTAGTCTGATCAAATCATACCCCATACTCTCGATGCCATCGGACGTTATGTCCCCGGCATTTGTTTTCAAACGCAGATTCGAGACTGTCATGCTTCCTAGAGAATCCTGGATAGCGGACGGTGAGAGTCTCGCAAAACCACTCGGCCTCATCTGGTTCACGGATGGGTCTAAATCGGATGCAGGAACTGGGGCAGGTGTCATTGGTACGGTGCCCAAAAAGGCAATATCTATCGCCTTGGGCACTCACTGTTCAGTCTTTCAGGCTGAAATTTTTGCCATAATGACATGCGCCAATCAGAACCTAAACAGGAGCTACAAAAACCTGCATATTAACATGTTCTCGGACAGCAAAGCTGCACTACAATCTCTGAGTGCAGTCAGGATAACATCTTACATCGTCCAAGAATGCCTCAACACCCTCAACCAACTAGCTGAGCACATCAGAGTTGTACTCAACTGGATACCAGTACACCTCGGGCTCCCAGGCAAGAAAATGGCGGATGTACTGGCCAAGATGGGCACCATTAGGAAACCTATCGGGCCGGAACCCATCATTGGTATTCCTAAGCGCACAGCCAAACTCTCCATTAGAGAATGGATCACCCTACAACACAAAATTCAGTGGCGAAATGAGTCCCTACGACAATCGAAAATTTTCATAACGGCCTTGTCAGGCACTCGTTACTGAAGTTGGACCGTAATAAAACCAGAGTGCTGGTGGGCGCCCTCACGGGACATTGCCTCTGCAAGCATTTACATACCATAGGTATCCTATCTGATCCCACCTGCCGTAAGTGCAGAACCGTTGAGGAAACATCACTGTACGTTATTAGTTTATGTGATGCCTTAACGGGCCTGCGAAAGAAGAACTTCGAAAAACCATTCGTGACCTTGTCCGATGTCCGGAATCTGAAGGTATGTCCAGTTGCGGTGACACCTCAGCAACTGTAGCAGCCCTGATCCATGGGACTGATCTCGCAGCTATCTTCGCACCTTTCAATGTTAAAGTGAATGCCAATACTTCTTGTAGCGTTCGCTTTCCGCTAACCCGGACACTATTTTGTATGTCCGTATCTGGTATGGCGCTAACAAATCTTTCCCCCGCCATCTCGCACCGCATCTCCACAGGGTAATCGGGATAGGACATGTATACCAATCGTTCGACCTCCGCTGCTAATTCCTGGAGCCTCTCTCCAGATTTCTGCGTTCTGTTGATGAGCTCGATCCTGTATACATCCTTCATGTGGTTGTCTCCAAACCGATTGTCTAATTGCATTAAAATGTACTTGTAATCTTTATCATTTTGCGATGAGATTATCAGCAACAAATCTGCTGAATTTCCACGCAAAGCCAGAATTAATGCTGTGGCTTTTTCTTTATTGGACCAGCCATTTGCACCCGCAGCAGCTTCATACTGTCGTATGTACACCGGTTATGAAGTTTGTCCGTCAAATATTGGTGGCTTCATCCTTCTAGCCGATGTCTCAACATTTGGTTTGTTCTCTTTGATTTCAGCCACTTTTGCTTCCAGTTCCGCCACTTCTTGGTCCAATTTTTGTTCTACGTTCCTGACTTCCGCACGAACTGTTGTAACTTCCGTGGCAATTTTGTTTTTTAGGTCTAGGTAGTATTGCTTATTATATTATCTTCCAGGCTTGCAATACTGGATTCAACCTGAATTTTTAAGTCCCCCATACTGGATTCCATTTTGTTCTGCATATCAGCCACAGTTGCAATTTTATTTTCGAGACCGAAAACACTTGATACCATTTTATTCTCGAGACTTCCTATATTGGATTGCAACTCACATTGCAGACTAGAAGCAGTCGATTTCATTTCCTCTTGTAAACTGTATAGACTGGAATTAGTTTAATCCATTTTGGTTTGAAGACTAGAAGTAGTTGAATTCATTTTGTTCTCGAGGCCGGCAGCATTTGGTTTTATTTCGCCTTGCAGATTATTTTGAAGAGTCGCGATCATAGCCATAAGTTTCTCAAACTTGTCGTTTTCCGCTGATTTTGCATCCTCTTCGTTGTTGATTTCTTCTTGGTTTGTAGCTTTACTTAGAATTTCACTAAAGTCGAATATGCTACTGTCTGGTTCTCTTGTTACATATTCTTCTATTATTCTTTTCTTTTTGTGTGTCTTATTTCCCGTGGAAGCTAAACTCCACACACGCAGAACTGTGGTTATTTCTGTTGCAATCAAACTGTCTAATAATTTACTTTCCATTTTTCAAATATTTTTAATTGTTTATTTGACTTGAAATGCTTATATCCCGAAACTTCTCGCACAGTAAATACCACGAAATTTCTTTGTATAATCTTAATTTCCATGAAATTTCTCGTCCAATCGAAATTTTTCACGAAACACAACGTATAACCTCAAATTTCGCACAATCGAAATTTTTAAACAACACACACAAAAGTACACAAAAATTTCTTATACGCCCCTGAAATTTCTCGCACATTATTATACACTCATTGAAATAACGAATTTCTTCCAAATTTTATTTTTCTGCAGAAGTTTCTAGTGGAATTTCGAATTTTCTTGCAGAAATATTCAAACAATTGTCTTCTCACACTATCGCAATTCACTATAAATAATTTCACTTCTGACACCAATGTGACGTGCTACCCGTTTGGTTCGATGTTATGAAAATGATGACACTTTTTATTTATGTGAATTTAGTGTATAAACTTTATTTATAATTATTCTGCATTAATAATAAGTCTCAAAAATATTTCTCTTTCAGTAATTAATTATTACAATTAATTTTGAGAGTTTTAACAAAATACGCAATCACTATTTCCAATAATGGATCACTATTTTTACTTCTAGATTCAAAATTACTATTCTGCTCTCGGCTTAATATCTGAAACACACAATTTGAAGTTTTGATGTTAATTGAATCCCAGACCCGACCCTCGGCTGCTTTTATACCAAATTAGAGTGTCTCGGGAAATTTCTCGGAAATGTTCCCTTCTCGCTGCTTTTGGTACTATGTGGCAACACTTCACGAATGGTCTGCAAATTGTAAATATTTCTGCGAATTGTTTTTGACATTGTTTTTGACAGAGTTATTGTCAATTCGTGAAAAATGACTCAATTGTGTATCATGTAGTGCTTCCAGAAGTATTTTATGATTTAATAAATAAAAGTAAATCATAAAATACTTCTGGCAATTTCTAGTGATTCTTTTTTTTTCGTTTAGTGTTTAGTGCACTACCCCCTTCTTAAATCTCTTCGTCCCGAACAGAATCTTCCAGATTCGTCCCGTGATATTTCGCTAGTCGGTTTAAATGAAACACTTTCATGTTTGCCCTTTGAGATCTTCGTATGCGATATACGACGTCATTTATCGTTTTTATGACGGTATGTGAACCCTCCCATTTCGGCATAAATTTAGGTGACATTCCCTTTTTCCGTTGTGGATTGTAAAGCCATACCAAGTCACCATCCTGGAATCCACACCTGTTCGTAGCAATCTCGTACCTTAGTTTCATCCGATCACTAGCAATTTTTATCTGGTCTTTTCTCAGGTGATGTATCTCGTCTAGACGATCCCTCAGTTTATCGGTGTAGCTACTAACTTCCAGTTTGTCACATTCGGGTCTACCAAACATTATATCCACAGGAAGGCGTATATTGCGTCCAAACAATATTTCCGATGGAGTATGTTTTGTGCCGTCGTGGTCTGCAGTTCTATATGCCATTAGGAACAATGGGATGTGTTTGTCCCATTCACTTTGGTCTGATGTTACCATCTTTGATAAATGTTACTGCAGGGTCCGGTTGAAACGTTCCACCATACCATCAGATTGCGGGTGCAGGAGTATTGTTCTGGTTTTATGTATTCCCAGCAATTGGCATACTTCCTGGAATACAGTTTACTCGAAGTTCCGCCCTTGGTCCGAGTGTAGTTCTAGTGGAACCCCGTATCGACTTATCCAGTTTTCAATTATCACTCCTGCCACTGTGGTAGCTTCTTGATTCGGAATGGTGTACACTTCCGGCCATTTGCTGAAATAGTCGATGACAACCAACACGTGTCGGTTCCCTTGTTTAGACTGAGGAAATGGTCTAGCTACATCAATTGTGATCCGTTCAAATGGAGCGCCAAAGTTATATTGCTTCATTGCCGCCCTAGTTCGTCTCTGTGGTCCTTTGCTCGCTGCACATGTGTCACATTTTCGACACCAACTTTCAACATCAGCTCTGCAATTTACCAAATAGAATCGTTCTCGTACTTTTTCAAATGTTTTGTTGACTCCCAGATATTCCCCTGAAGTCCCACCATGTACTTCACCAAGTACCTCACGTCCTTTGGACTTGGGCACAATCAACTGCATTAGTGTATCTCTATCACCAGAAGATTCCCATCTTCTACCGAGAACGCCATTTTCTATTTCCAGCGAGTCCCACTGAGCCCAATAACTTTTTGTTGTACTACTATAAGCTGCAATATCGCTCCGTTCCGGACGCCGATCTTGTTCTTTCAACTCAAGGATTGATCCAATATCTTTGTCCTTTAGCTGTTCATTTCTGTTACTAGTCTGGCTCGTCATCATTACCTATTCTTGTCGTCTTGACAATGACCATTTCCTTCTCATCTACCCTACTACAGTGCCTACAATTCTCGCCGCGTGGTCTTCTAGATAAAGCGTCAGCATTACCATGCGCTGTCACCTTTCTATGTTCTGTCTTGAAGTGGTACCCTTGTAGTCGCTCAATCCATCTTGCCACTTGACCTTCTGGATTCTTAAATTGTAGCAACCATTTAAGCGCCGCATGGTCGGTTCGAAGTAGGAACTCCTGCCCGTAGAGGTATTTGTTGAAATGCCTGACAGTTTCAACTATTGCCAAGAGTTCTTTCCGGGTGACGCAGTAGTTTGCCTCTTGTTTGGAATGTTTCCTACTAAAGTATGCGGTGACTTTTTAATCACCTTCGATTCGTTGAGAAAGTACCCCTCTAATTCCGATATTGCTTGGATACACCAATATCGGAGCAGAACATAGTCGATGTTTCAACTCCTCGAAAACTGACTGGCATTTTTCGGTCCACTCATATGGTTTTCCCTATCCGTTAGCTTGTGTAGACAACCGGCTATATTAGCAAAATTCTTTATGAGGCGTCGGTAGTAAGTACACAAGCCTAAGTATGACCGGATTTCATGCTTATCTTTTGGTACTGGCCATTGTTGAACTGCTTTTATCTTGTCTTCATCGGTGGAAATTCCCTCTGCAGACACAACATGTCCTAAGTATTTCACCTCATGTTGAAATAGTTCGCACTTCTTCGAACTTAACTTCAAATTAGCTGCACGAAGACGTTCAAATACTTTTCGTAATCGCTGGAGATGTTCATAAAATGTTTTCCCGATAACGATGATATCGTCCAAGTATACAAGGCACGTCTTCCATATTAAGCCCAGTAGGACATGTTCCATCAGTCGCTGGAATGTTGCCGGTGCATTACATAATCCAAATGGCATCACTGAGAATTGCCATAGGCCTGTTCCTACTGTGAACGCTGTCTTTTCTCTGTCTTCCGGTTCAATTCCAACTTGCCAATAGCTACTTTTTAAATCAAGTGTTGAAAACCAAGTTGCTCCTGAGAGTGTATCTAACGTATCATCTATGCGGGGAAGAGGGTAACTGTCCTTTCTAGTTACGTCATTCAGTCTTCGGTAATCTACACAAAATCTTGTAGTCCCATCCTTTTTCCGTACTCGGACTACCGGAGATGCCCATGGACTATTTGATGGTTCAATTACTCCCTCCTGATGCATTTCCTCGATCATGTCAGCAACCTCTGTTTGTTTGGCTAATGGTAGTGTCCTTGGTGGTTGACGAATAGGATCTGCATTGCCGGTATTAATTCTGTGTTTTACTTGGTCTGTTCGTCCAAAGTCCCCTTTACTGCATACGAAGACATCTTCAAACTCCTTTAATAAATCTGTAGCTTTAACTGCTTCCGATCCTGATACTCTTTTAGTGATATCAGAGACAAGTGGTTTCAAAGCTTCCGGAAGAACCCGTTCCTCCTGTTGAGTTTCTTTGTCTCTGCAGTCCTCATTTGTTATTGACGAAACACCCTCAGCACTGCCAACAATGGTTCCCTTTTTCAATTTCTTGTTAATATTTGAAAAATTCGCCACTGTGATTGGAATTGTCCCCTTTTCGTTCACTTTCAGTATTGTTCGCGCTATCATTGCTCCATCCTTTAAGTTTTGTCTGTCAGGTTCATTGATTTGTATTGCTGGCCTCCCAGTGCCATCGACCAGTCTCGCCTCTACAACAGCTTCAGTATTTCCCGTAATTGTTTGGTCTTCTAAAATTTCTACTTTGGCACTGGAACCTGCTTCCTCCAACGTTAGCGAGAAATCAATATTTCCACATGGCAGAACTTCCTGTTCAACATTCACACTCACTCCATCCTTTTTCATGCAGTCGAAGCCCATGATACAGTCGTCCATTATATCAGTCACCAAAAATGTATGCCGCAACACGTACCCATCTAGCCCCAATGCTAGATCGACTTCGCCAAAAATCGGAGATGATTCACCCGTAACGGTTTGAAGCACTCTGTTACTGCTTTCACTGATGTGTTTATGATTGATGAGTTTTTCTTAATGATGGATTTACTTGCACCTGTATCTATGATAATTCTCTTTTCTCTGAGTTGTGACCTTGCCGTGGTAGAAAAGCTTGCAAACTCCAATGATCCTGATAGCGATGCTAACGGCAACATTTAGATCCCAGCGGGATCACCCATGCTAGTAAGGTAGGCGGAGAGGGGTCAGACAAATGACAACTCAAGCACACTTAAGCCAAGGTGGAAATGCATCGTGCCGAGGGCTGCATGGCATCTCAGTGTGTAAAACGGGAGATGTCGTTAACGATCTCTTGGGAGAACCAGCCGAAACTCCCTCGTAACCAGGCTACTGCATGTGCAGGGGGCGCCACGTGCAGGGTCCTTATATCCCCCAGACTCGTGGGAACAGAAATGGACCAACAAATTAAATCATCAACAACAACAACGACGACGACGATACCGACACATTCAACACTGACAACAACCACTACGACGATCACGGACGCCCAGACGAAAGCAACAGTAGTCACGACCATGACGACTGACACTACTGTTGGGTTCTCAACGAGAACAATGTCAACAGTACACACCGGGGCCAATTGAATGGAATCGGTGTGCACTCGGAAATCAGGTAGTGGTCCCCCAAAAGGAGGACCACTCCGGAATGCCGAGAAGTTGGTGAATAAACTCACCAACCGTATCGTGCAGCTGAAAACTCCCTCCAGCGACGGCAAAAGCCGCAGCGGAGCGGAGCGAGTAGAAGGCGTCATAGGAGGACAAGAGATGTGGTATCTGCTAGTAACCCTGCAAAAGGGGACCCAGCAAGATCCAAAACTCTCCCCCTAAAATGCCAACCCCGGCAGGCAACGAGAGGATGGGCACCCCAAATATACGGAGCCCCCTCCTGAAGCCTGCACAACTCCAATTGGCGTTGACCTCTGAACAGGGACCGCTTCCCATTCCACTAGAACCGGTGGCAGGGACCAGTTCCGGGTCCGTTGGAGCGAAACCTCGCAAAAAGAGGAAGAGGAAGGGAGCGGGAACAGACAGTGCCGCCGAAAAGGCGCGCACTTCTGAGACTATCTCAGCCTCCTCCACTCCCGAAGCGAGTACCCCCCAGGCGAAGAGGGTTAAACCCTCTAACCCCGGACCCAAAGACACCTCTCACCAAAAAGGACGGAGAGCAACATGTGCGGAGATCCTTAAAACGGACCCAAAAATGAAAGTTTGCCTAACGTGCGAGACCCCTGCGAAGAGAGACATCACTTCAATGGAGGCGGATCGCATAGAGGCTGCAATCATCGGAGCGTTTGAGAGACTTCCCAACGGTGAAGTCCCACGCATACGTGATTGTAGACTGACGCAAGGTTCTCTCATTCTTTTGTGCGAGAACCAAGCGACCAAGGATTGGCTAGTTAAACTGGCTGAATCCAAACCTCTGGTAGAAGGAATAGACCTTTCGGTCCATGACTTCATTCTACCCAAGTTAAGGAGGGTGAAGTTCTGGTTGCCGGCTCCCGAAAGGAGCGCGACCCAGATACTCACCACTATGAAATTCCTTAGCTCAATGAGCACGGAGAACTGGAGGGTCTTCGAATACAAATATAGTCAGGCGTCGGAAGGTAACCAACTAATTGTAGGCGTGGACGCCCCAGGACTCAGAGATCTTGAGAAGGTTAATTTCCGCCCCCGCTCGGGAGTTCGCCTTGCCACCTGGACGGTTCTAGGCAAGTCAGAGAAAGGGAAGAAAGAGGAGGAAAAGACGGGACCGAACTAATGCCAAATTCGCGACTAAATTTTCTCCAAATAAATGCGCACCACTGCAAAGCGGCCACCGACATAATAGGTGGGCAGCTTGCTATCGGAAGTGCCAACATATGCCTCGTGCAAGAACCTTGAGTTTACAAGGGAATCGTAAGGGGCTACGACACCCAGTTGGGGTCTGTATTATACAGCACAACTGCGAACAGACCCAGGACATGCATCTACATCTCTAATGATATTGATGCCGTCCTTCTTAAATCCTTTTGTTCTGCAGACCTTACTGCAGTCAAAATAATTTACTCCACAGAATTGGGCGAAAAGGAAGTAGTAGTGTGCTCTTCATATCTGCCCTACGACGCAGTCATCCCTCCCCCTTCAGAGGAGCTGGTCGACTTAGTGTCCTTCTGTGAGACAAATAATCTACCTCTTATAATTGGCTGTGACTCCAACGCGCACCACACACAGTGTGGCCGTACGGACATCAACCGAAGAGGTAGAACACTCTTTGAATACCTTGGTGCAACCACCCTGGAAATTGCAAACAAGGGTACAGCACCAACCTTCATCACCTCTACACGTGAAGAAGTGTTGGACATAACGCTGTGCTCACAGGGCATTGGTCAAGATATTCAAGGATGGAAAGTGTCCTACGAACCTTCATTGTCGGACCATAGGCAGATTCTCTTCAGTCTGTTCTCAGAACCGCTGAAACCGGTCTCTTGCAGGAATCCTAGATCCACTGACTGGTTCTCCTTTCACGAAGAGCTGTCAGAAAGAATCCGGGAAGTCCCAAAAGCAGCCCGGAATATTCCGGAACTAGAACAAACAGTCGCATTAACATCGGAAGCCATTTACTCCTCCTACGAGAGTAATTGCGCCTTACGCACTAACAGGTTTCCCAAGAAAACGCCCTGGTGGGATATATCCTTGAAGAGCCTCAGAAAAGAAACGAGAAAAGGTTTCAACCGTGCCAAACAGCATGGTTTGAACAGTGAGTGGGAAACCTGGAAGGCGGCCCAACGCAAGTACAAATCGGCTGTTCGGAGGAAAAAACGAGAAGCTTGGAAGAGTAACTGCGGCCAAATTGAGGAACTCCCTCAGGCTTGCAGACTCCAAAAAGCCCTCTCCAAAGACCCGAGATATAGATTAACGATGCTGCGCCAGTCGGATGGGGAATTTCCCTCAAGTAATGAGGACACCCTGAAGCTGCTGCTCCACACCCATTTTCCGGAATCTCGCGAATCACCGGCATGCTCGTCTCTACAAGTCGAAAGTTCTCGTCCCCAAAAAACCGACTGGAGAACGGCTTCAGAGATTGTAACATACGATAGAACTAACTGAGCAATCAAAACCTTTGCCCCGTACAAATCAGCAGGGCCTGATGGCATTTTCCCAGCATTTCTTCAGAAAGGAGCTGATTTGCTACTCAAACCACTCTGTCAAATCTACCGCACGAGCCTCGCCTATGGCTATATTGCTTCGCCATCGAGGAAGGCACGTGTGATCTTCATACCTACGCCTGGTCGTACTGACTACACCAAGGCTAAGAGCTTCCGTCTCATCAGCCTCACGTCATTCTTGCTTAAGACACTGGAGAGGCTGGTGGATAGATACCACTCCACCCAAACCAACACGCGTATCAAGAGGGCAAATCCACGGATTCTGCACTCCATCAACTAGTGTTCAGAATTGAAAAAACTCTAGACACTAAATCATACGCTCTTGGTGCTTTTCTTGACATAGCAGGGGCATTTGACAATGTCACTTTTGATGCGATGAGCGAGGCAGCCGAAGTGCACGGCGCGGGTCTGACTGTCACTAGATGGATAAGAACCATGCTGTCCACTCGAACTGCATCGACCAGTCTGGGAAGAGATACAGAATCAATCTCAGTCATGAGAGGATGCCCGCAGGGAGGTGTACTATCTCCACTGCTGTGGTGTCTGGTTGTAGATGACCTTCTCAGGATTTTAAACACCTCGGGCTACTATGCTCAAGCGTATGCGGATGACATAACTCTGCTTGTATCGGGAAAATTCCCCAGTACATTAGCTGAGTTGTCTCATCAAACTCTTATCAAGGTTCAAAAATGGGCCCTTTCCAAGGGTCTCTCTGTCAATCCTGACAAAACTGAACTCGTTATGTTCACCAGGAATAGGAATCTCGAAGGTTTTGAGGCTCCTTGCCTAGGTGAAACGAAACTGCAACTCTCCGAGTCTGTGAAATATCTAGGAGTATATCTAGATAAAAAGCTGACCTGGAAAAAGCACATGGAGGTCAAAGAACAGAAAGCGTCGGCGCTCCTATGGGCCTGTCGCAGAACCTTTGGACCCACCTGGGGACTAAAACCAAAAATGTTGTACTGGATGTACAATGTGGTGGTTAAACCTCTGCTGACCTACGCATCAATTGTTTGGTAGCCTCGTACCCTAGTATCCAATGCTAGAGATCTTTTAAACCGTATTCAAGGACTTGCTCTTCTAAGTATTACGGGTACAATCAGAACCACGCCAACTGCAGCCATAGAAGCCCTCTTGGGAACCCCACCGCTGCACTTGGTGGTTCAAAGAACAGCAATGGCAACGTCCTATAGACTGCGAAATGCTGGACTCTGGATTGATCGATCAGATATCAAGGGCCATACCAGGATCCTAGCTAGTCTGATCAAATCATACCCCATACTCTCGATGCCATCGGACGTTATGTCCCCGGCATTTGTTTTCAAACGCAGATTCGAGACTGTCATGCTTCCTAGAGAATCCTGGATAGCGGACGGTGAGAGTCTCGCAAAACCACTCGGCCTCATCTGGTTCACGGATGGGTCTAAATCGGATGCAGGAACTGGGGCAGGTGTCATTGGTACGGTGCCCAAAAAGGCAATATCTATCGCCTTGGGCACTCACTGTTCAGTCTTTCAGGCTGAAATTTTTGCCATAATGACATGCGCCAATCAGAACCTAAACAGGAGCTACAAAAACCTGCATACTAACATGTTCTCTGACAGCAAAGCTGCACTACAATCTCTGAGTGCAGTCAGGATAACATCTTACATCGTCCAAGAATGCCTCAACACCCTCAACCAACTAGCTGAGCACATCAGAGTTGTACTCAACTGGATACCAGTACACCTCGGGCTCCCAGGCAAGAAAATGGCGGATGTACTGGCCAAGATGGGCACCATTAGGAAACCTATCGGGCCGGAACCCATCATTGGTATTCCTAAGCGCACAGCCAAACTCTCCATTAGAGAATGGATCACCGTACAACACAAAATTCAGTGGCGAAATGAGTCCCTACGACAATCCAAAATTTTCATAATGGAACCAGGCCTTGTCAGGCACTCGTTACTGAAGTTGGACCGTAATAAAACCAGAGTGCTGGTGGGCGCCCTCACGGGACATTGCCTCTGCAAGCATTTACATACCATAGGTATCCTATCTGATCCCACCTGCCGTAAGTGCAGAACCGTTGAGGAAACATCACTGTACGTTATTAGTTTATGTGATGCCTTAACGGGCCTGCGAAAGAAGAACTTCGAAAAACCATTCGTGACCTTGTCCGATGTCCGGAATCTGAAGGTAGAATCTTTAATCGATTACCTGAAAAAGACAGAACTGTTTCCAGAGTTGGGACAAGCTACCACTCCGTAAACGGTATACAGGTAATTAATCTTTTTTCCCACAGGTTTTCTTGTGCGATCCCAGAACATATGTCCAGATGCTCCCGAGGGTACAATGGGCCGAAAGGCCTAAATACGGGGTGCATTGGCACCCAGTACCTTATAAAAAAAAAAAAAAAAAGAAATGACAATTCTGCATTGATGACCAGCAATTACACCTTGTACTGTTAGACTGTTGTTGTTGTGCTGCATAAGTGAGACAGATACAACGATGCTGGGGGCATTATTTTTCGGAGCTAACTTGTCCCCCTTTATGTTAGCTTCTTTTCGTTCCCCGAACCTTTTTGTTTGGTTGTTTGGTTCGGGCACTTATGTTGAACATGCCCTCTTTATCGCAGCCACAGAATGCGATTCCCCTGCGTGTATTTCTATCCCGTCCTTTCTGGATTGCCCGCAGTACTTCTTTACTTATTTACTCTGTTAGGTTCTTTATGTCCAGTTGCGGTGACACCTCAGCAACTGTAGCAGCCCTGATCCGTGGGACTGATCTCGTAGCTTTCTTCGCACCTTCCAATGTTAAAGTGAATGCCAATACTTCTTGTAGCGTTCGCTTTTCACTAACTCGGACGCTATTTTGTATGTCCGTATCTGGTATGGCGCTAACAAATCTTTCTCCCGCCATCTCGCACCGCATCTCCACAGGGTAATCGGGATAGGACATGTATACCAATCGTTCGACCTCCGCTGCCAATTCCTGGAGCGTCTCTCCAGATTTCTGCGTTCTGTTGATGAGCTCGATCCTGTATACATCCTTCATGTGGTTGTCTCCAAACCGATAGTCTAATTGCATTAAAATGTACTTGTAATCTTTATCATTTTCCGATGAGATTATCAGTAACAAATCTGATGAATTTCCACGCAAAGCCAGAATTAATGCTGTGGCTTTTTCTTTATTGGACCAGCCATTTGCACCCGCAGCAGGTTCATACTGTCGTATGTACACCGGTTATGAAGTTTGTCCGTCAAATATTGGTGGCTACATCCTTCTACCCGATGTCTCAACATTTGGATTGTTCTCTTTGATTTCAGCCACTTTTGCTTCCAGTTCCGCCACTTCTTGGTCCAATTTTTGTTCTACGTTGCTGACTTCCGCACGAACTGTTGTAACTTCCGTGGCAATTTTGTTGTCTACGTCTACGTAGTATTGCTTATTATATTATCTTCCAGACTTGCAATACTGGATTCCACCTGAATTTTTAAATCACCCATGCTGGATTCCATTTTGTTCTGCATATCAGCCACAGTTGCAATTTTATTTTCGAGACCGAAAACGCTTGATACCATTTTATTCTCGAGACTTCCTATATTGGATTGCAACTCACATTGCAGACTAGAAGCAGTCGATTTCATTTCCTCTTGTAAACTGTATAGACTGGAATTAGTTTAATCCATTTTGGTTTGAAGACTAGAAGTAGTTGAATTCATTTTGTTCTCGAGGCCGGCAGCATTTGGTTTTATTTCGCCTTGCAGATTATTTTGAAGAGTCGCGATCATAGCCATAAGTTTCTCAAACTTGTCGTTTTCCGCTGATTTTGCATCCTCTTCGTTGTTGATTTCTTCTTGGTTTGTAGCTTTACTTAGAATTTCACTAAAGTCGAATATGCTACTGTCTGGTTCTCTTGTTACATATTCTTCTATTATTCTTCTCTTTTTGTGTGTCTTATTTCCCGTGGAAGCTAAACTCCACACACGCAGAACTGTGGTTATTTCTGTTGCAATCAAACTGTCTAATAATTTACTTTCCATTTTTCAAATATTTTTAATTGTTTATTTGACTTGAAATGCTTATATCCCGAAACTTCTCGCACAGTAAATACCACGAAATTTCTTTGTATAATCTTAATTTCCACGAAATTTCTCGTCCAATCGAAATTTTTCACGAAACACAACGTATAACCTCAAATTTCGCACAATCGAAATTTTTAAACAACACACACAAAAGTACACAAAAATTTCTTATACGCCCCTGAAATTTCTCGCACATTATTATACACTCATTGAAATAACGAATTTCTTCCAAATTTTATTTTTCTGCAGAAGTTTCTAGTGGAATTTCGAATTTTCTTGCAGAAATATTCAAACAATTGTCTTCTCACACTATCGCAATTCACTATAAATAATTTCACTTCTGACACCAATGTGACGTGCTACCCGTTTGGTTCGATGTTATGAAAATGATGACACTTTTTATTTATGTGAATTTAGTGTATAAACTTTATTTATAATTATTCTGCATTAATAATAAGTCTCAAAAATATTTCTCTTTCAGTAATTAATTATTACAATTAATTTTGAGAGTTTTAACAAAATACGCAATCACTATTTCCAATAATGGATCACTATTTTTACTTCTAGATTCAAAATTACTATTCTGCTCTCGGCTTAATATCTGAAACACACAATTTGAAGTTTTGATGTTAATTGAATCCCAGACCCGCCCCTCGGCTGCTTTTATACCAAATTAGAGTGTCTCGGGAAATTTCTCGGAAATGTTCCCTTCTCGCTGCTTTTGGTACTATGTGGCAACACTTCACGAATGGTCTACAAATTGTAAATATTTCTGCGAATTGTTTTTGACATTGTTTTTGACAGAGTCATTGTCAATTCGTGAAAAATGACTCAATTGTGTATCATGTAGTGCTTCCAGAAGTATTTTATGATTTAATAAATAAAAGTAAATCATAAAATACTTCTGGCAATTTCTAGTGATTCTTTTTTTTTCGTTTAGTGTTTAGTGCACTACCCCCTTCTTAAATCTCTTCGTCCCGAACAGAATCTTCCAGATTCGTCCCGTGATATTTCGCTAGTCGGTTTAAATGAAACACTTTCATGTTTGCCCTTTGAGATCTTCGTATGCGATATACGACGTCATTTATCGTTTTTATGACGGTATGTGAACCCTCCCGTTTCGGCATAAATTTAGGTGACATTCCCTTTTTCCGTGGTGGATTGTAAAGCCATACCAAGTCACCATCCTGGAATCCACACCTGTTCGTAGCAATCTCGTACCTTAGTTTCATCCGATCACTAGCAATTTTTATCTGGTCTTTTCTCAGGTGATGTATCTCGTCTAGACGATCCCTCAGTTTATCGGTGTAGCTACTAACTTCCAGTTTGTCACATTCGGGTCTACCAAACATTATATCCGCAGGAAGGCGTATATTGCGTCCAAACAATATTTCCGATGGAGTATGTTTTGTGCCGTCGTGGTCTGCAGTTCTATATGCCATTAGGAACAATGGGATGTGTTTGTCCCATTCACTTTGGTCTGATGTTACCATCTTTGATAAATGTTACTGCAGGGTCCGGTTGAAACGTTCCACCATACCATCAGATTGCGGGTGCAGGAGTATTGTTCTGGTTTTATGTATTCCCAGCAATTGGCATACTTCCTGGAATACAGTTTACTCGAAGTTCCGCCCTTGGTCCGAGTGTAGTTCTAGTGGAACCCCGTATCGACTTATCCAGTTTTCAATTATCACTCCTGCCACTGTGGTAGCTTCTTGATTCGGAATGGTGTACACTTCCGGCCATTTGCTGAAATAGTCGATGACAACCAACACGTGTCGGTTCCCTTGTTTAGACTGAGGAAATGGTCTAGCTACATCAATTGTGATCCGTTCAAATGGAGCGCCAAAGTTATATTGCTTCATTGCCGCCCTAGTTCGTCTCTGTGGTCCTTTGCTCGCTGCACATGTGTCACATTTTCGACACCAACTTTCAACATCAGCTCTGCAATTTACCAAATAGAATCGTTCTCGTACTTTTTCAAATGTTTTGTTGACTCCCAGATATTCCCCTGAAGTCCCACCATGTACTTCACCAAGTACCTCACGTCCTTTGGACTTGGGCACAATCAACTGCATTAGTGTATCTCTACCACCAGAAGATTCCCATCTTCTACCGAGAACGCCATTTTCTATTTCCAGCGAGTCCCACTGAGCCCAATAACTTTTTGTTGTACTACTATAAGCTGCAATATCGCTCCGTTCCGGACGCCGATCTTGTTCTTTCAACTCAAGGATTGATCCAATATCTTTGTCCTTTAGCTGTTCATTTCTGTTACTAGTCTGGCTCGTCATCATTACCTATTCTTGTCGTCTTGACAATGACCATTTCCTTCTCATCTACCCTACTACAGTGCCTACAATTCTCGCCGCGTGGTCTTCTAGATAAAGCGTCAGCATTACCATGCGCTGTCACCTTTCTATGTTCTGTCTTGAAGTGGTACCCTTGTAGTCGCTCAATCCATCTTGCCACTTGACCTTCTGGATTCTTAAATTGTAGCAACCATTTAAGTGCCGCATGGTCGGTTCGAAGTAGGAACTCCTGCCCGTAGAGGTATTTGTTGAAATGCCTGACAGTTTCAACTATTGCCAAGAGTTCTTTCCGGGTGACGCAGTAGTTTGCCTCTTGTTTGGAATGTTTCCTACTAAAGTATGCGGTGACTTTTTAATCACCTTCGATTCGTTGAGAAAGTACCCCTCTAATTCCGATATTGCTAGCATCCGTATCCACTATAAATCTTTCTCCAAATTTTGGATACACCAATATCGGAGCAGAACATAGTCGATGTTTCAACTCCTCGAAAACTGACTGGCATTTTTCGGTCCACTCATATGGTTTTCCCTATCCGTTAGCTTGTGTAGACAACCGGCTATATTAGCAAAATTCTTTATGAGGCGTCGGTAGTAAGTACACAAGCCTAAGTATGACCGGATTTCATGCTTATCTTTTGGTACTGGCCATTGTTGAACTGCTTTTATCTTGTCTTCATCGGTGGAAATTCCCTCTGCAGACACAACATGTCCTAAGTATTTCACCTCATGTTGAAATAGTTCGCACTTCTTCGAACTTAACTTCAAATTAGCTGCACGAAGACGTTCAAATACTTTTCGTAATCGCTGGAGATGTTCATCAAATGTTTTCCCGATTACGATGATATCGTCCAAGTATACAAGGCACGTCTTCCATATTAAGCCCAGTAGGACATGTTCCATCAGTCGCTGGAATGTTGCCGGTGCATTACATAATCCAAATGGCATCACTGAGAATTGCCATAGGCCTGTTCCTACTGTGAACGCTGTCTTTTCTCTGTCTTCCGGTTCAATTCCAACTTGCCAATAGCTACTTTTTAAATCAAGTGTTGAAAACCAAGTTGCTCCTGAGAGTGTATCTAACGTATCATCTATGCGGGGAAGAGGGTAACTGTCCTTTCTAGTTACGTCATTCAGTCTTCGGTAATCTACACAAAATCTTGTAGTCCCATCCTTTTTCCGTACTCGGACTACCGGAGATGCCCATGGACTATTTGATGGTTCAATTACTCCCTCCTGATGCATTTCCTCGATCATGTCAGCAACCTCTGTTTGTTTGGCTAATGGTAGTGTCCTTGGTGGTTGACGAATAGGATCTGCATTGCCGGTATTAATTCTGTGTTTTACTTGGTCTGTTCGTCCAAAGTCCCCTTTACTGCATACGAAGACATCTTCAAACTCCTTTAATAAATCTGTAGCTTTAACTGCTTCCGATCCTGATACTCTTTTAGTGATATCAGAGACAAGTGGTTTCAAAGCTTCCGGAAGAACCCGTTCCTCCTGTTGAGTTTCTTTGTCTCTGCAGTCCTCATTTGTTATTGACGAAACACCCTCAGCACTGCCAACAATGGTTCCCTTTTTCAATTTCTTGTTAATATTTGAAAAATTCGCCACTGTGACTGGAATTGTCCCCTTTTCGTTCACTTTCAGTATTGTTCGCGCTATCATTGCTCCATCCTTTAAGTTTTGTCTGTCAGGTTCATTGATTTGTATTGCTGGCCTCCCAGTGCCATCGACCAGTCTCGCCTCTACAACAGCTTCAGTATTTCCCGTAATTGTTTGGTCTTGTAAAATTTCTACTTTGGCACTGGAACCTGCTTCCTCCAACGTTAGCGAGAAATCAATATTTCCACATGGCAGAACTTCCTCTTCAACATTCACACTCACTCCATACTTTTTCATGCAGTCGAAGCCCATGATACAGTCGTCCATTATATCAGTCACCAAAAATGTATGCCGCAACACGTACCCATCTAGCCCCAATGCTAGATCGACTTCGCCAAAAATCGGAGATGATTCACCCGTAACGGTTTGAAGCACTCTGTTACTGCTTTCACTGATGTGTTTATGATTGATGAGTTTTTCTTAATGATGGATTTACTTGCACCTGTATCTATGATAATTCTCTTTTCTCTGAGTTGTGACCTTGCCGTGGTAGAAAAGCTTGCAAACTCCCATGATCCTGATAGCGATGCTAACGGCAACATTTAGATCCCAGCGGGGTCACCCATGCTAGTAAGGTAGGCGGAGAGGGGTCAGACAAATGACAACTCAAGCACACTTAAGCCAAGGTGGAAATGCATCGTGCCGAGGGCTGCATGGCATCTCAGTGTGTAAAACGGGAGATGTCGTTAACGATCTCTTGGGAGAACCAGCCGAAACTCCCTCGTAACCAGGCTACTGCATGTGCAGGGGGCGCCACGTGCAGGGTCCTTATATCCCCCAGACTCGTGGGAACAGAAATGGACCAACAAATTAAATCATCAACAACAACAACGACGACGACGACACCGACACATTCAACACTGACAACAACCACTACGACGATCACGGACGCCCAGACAAAAGCAACAGTAGTCACGACCATGACGACTGACACTACTGTTGGGTTCTCAACGAGAACAATGTCAACAGTACACACCGGGGCCAATTGAATGGAACCGGTGTGCACTCGGAAATCAGGTAGTGGTCCCCCAAAAGGAGGACCACTCCGAAATACCGAGAAGTTGGTGAATAAACTCACCAACCGTATCGTGCAGCTGAAAACTCCCTCCAGCGACGGCAAAAGCCGCAGCGGAGCGAGTAGAAGGCGTCATAGGAGGGCAAGAGATGTGGTATCTGCTAGTAACCCTGCAAAAGGGGACCCAGCAAGATCCAAAACTCTCCCCCCTAAAATGCCAACCCCGGCAGGCAACGAGAGGATGGGCACCCCAAATATACGGAGCCCCCTCCTGAAACCTGCACAACTCCAATTGGCGTTGACCTCTGAACAGGGACCGCTTGCCAGTTCACTAGAACCGGTGGCAGGGACCAGTTCCGGGTCCGTTGGAGCGAAACCTCGCAAAAAGAGGAAGAGGAAGGGAGCGGGAACAGACAGTGCCGCCGAAAAGGCGCGCACTTCTGAGACTATCTCAGCCTCCTCCACTCCCGAAGCGAGTACCCCCCAGGCGAAGAGGGTTAAACCCTCTAACCCCGGACCCAAAGACACCTCTCACCAAAAAGGACGGAGAGCAACATGTGCGGAGATCCTTAAAACGGACCCAAAAATGAAAGTTTGCCTAACGTGCGAGACCCCTGTGAAGAGAGACATCATTTCAATGGAGACGGATCGCATAGAGGCTGCAATCATCGGAGCGTTTGAGAGACTTCCCAACGGTGAAGTCCCACGCATACGTGATTGTAGACTGACGCAAGGTTCTCTCATTCTTTTGTGCGAGAACCAAGCGACCAAGGATTGGCTAGTTAAACTGGCTGAATCCAAACCTCTGGTAGAAGGAATAGACCTTTCGGTCTATGACTTCATTCTACCCAAGTTAAGGAGGGTGAGGATCTGGTTGTCGGCTCCCGAAAGGAGCGCGACCCAGATACTCACCACTATGAAATTCCTTAACTCAATGAGCACGGAGAACTGGAGGGTCTTCGAATACAAATATAGTCGGGCGTCGGAAGGTAACCAACTAATTGTAGGCATGGACGCTCCAGGACTCAGAGATCTTGAGAAGGTTAATTTCCGCCCCCGCTCGGGAGTTCGCCTTGCCACCTGGACGGTTCTAGGCAAGTCAGAGAAAGGGAAGAAAGAGGAGGAAAAGACAGGACAGAACTAATGCCAAATTCGCGACTAAATTTTCTCCACCCAAACCAACACGCGTATCAAGAGGGCAAATCCACGGATTCTGCACTCCATCAACTAGTGTTCAGAATTGAAAAAACTCTAGACACTAAATCATACGCTCTTGGTGCTTTTCTTGACATAGCAGGAGCATTTGACAATGTCACTTTTGATGCGATGAGCGAGGCAGCCGAAATGAACGGCGCGGGTGTGACTGTCACTAGATGAATAAGAACCATGCTGTCCACTCGAACTGCATCGACCAGTCTGGGAAGAGATACAGAATCAATCTCAGTCATGAGAGGATGCCCGCAGGTAGGTGTACTATCTCCACTGCTGTGGTGTCTGGTTGTAGATGACCTTCTCAGGATTTTAAACACCTCGGGCTACTATGCTCAAGCGTATGCGGATGACATAACTCTGCTTGTATCGGGAAAATTCCCCAGTACATTAGCTGAGTTGTCTCATCAAACTCTTATCAAGGTTCAAAAATGGGCCCTTTCCAAGGGTCTCTCTGTCAATCCTGACAAAACTGAACTCGTTATGTTCACCAGGAATAGGAATCTCGAAGGTTTTGAGGCTTCTTGCCTAGGTGAAACGAAACTGCAACTCTCCGAGTCAGTGAAATATCTAGGAGTATATCTAGATAAAAAGCTGACCTGGAAAAAGCACGTGGAGGTCAAAGAACAGAAAGCGTCGGCGCTCCTATGGGCCTGTCGCAGAACCTTTGGACCCACCTGGGGACTAAAACCAAAAATGTTGTACTGGATGTACAATGTGGTGGTTAAACCTCTGCTGACCTACGCATCAATTGTTTGGTGGCCTCGTACCCTAGTATCCAATGCTAGAGAACTTTTAAACCGTATTCAAAGACTTGCTCTTCTAAGTATCACGGGTGCAATCAGAACCACGCCAACTGCAGCCATGGAAGCCCTCTTGGGAACCCCACCGCTGCACTTGGTGGTTCAAAGTACAGCAATGGCAACGTCCTATAGACTGCGAAATGCTGGACTCTGGATTGATCGATCAGATATCAAGGGCCATACCAGGATCCTAGCTAGTCTGATCAAATCATACCCCATACTCTCGATGCCATCGGACGTTATGTCCCCGGCATTTGTTTTCAAACGCAGATTCGAGACTGTCATGCTTCCTAGAGAATCCTGGATAGCGGACGGTGAGAGTCTCGCAAAACCACTCGGCCTCATCTGGTTCACGGATGGGTCTAAATCGGATGCAGGAACTGGGGCAGGTGTCATTGGTACGGTGCCCAAAAAGGCAATATCTATCGCCTTGGGCACTCACTGTTCAGTCTTTCAGGCTGAAATTTTTGCCATAATGACATGCGCCAATCAGAACCTAAACAGGAGCTACAAAAACCTGCATATTAACATGTTCTCAGACAGCGAAGCTGCACTACAATCTCTGAGTGCAGTCAGGATAACATCTTACATCGTCCAAGAATGCCTCAACACCCTCAACCAACTAGCTGAGCACATCAGAGTTGTACTCAACTGGATACCAGTACACCTCGGGCTCCCAGGCAATAAAATGGCGGATGTACTGGCCAAGATGGGCACCATTAGGAAACCTATCGGGCCGGAACCCATCATTGGTATTCCTAAGCGCACAGCCAAACTCTCCATTAGAGAATGGATCACCGTACAACACAAAATTGAGTGGCGAAATGAGTCCCTACGACAATCCAAAATTTTCATAACGGAACCAGGCCTTGTCAGGCACTCGTTACTGAAGTTGGACCGTAATGAAACCAGAGTGCTGGTGGGCGCCCTCACGGGACATTGCCTCTGCAAGCATTTACATACCATAGGTATCCTATCTGATCCCACCTGCCGTAAGTGCAGAACCGTTGAGGAAACATCACTGTACGTTATTAGTTTATGTGATGCCTTAACGGGCCTGCGAAAGAAGAACTTCGGAAAACCATTCTTGACCTTGTCGGATGTCCGGAATCTGAAGGTAGAATCTTTAATCGATTACCTGAAAAAGACAGAACTGTTTCCATAGTTGGGACAAGCTACCACTCCGTAAACGGTATACAGGTAATTAATCTTTTTTCCCACAGGTTTTCTTGTGCGATCCCAGGACATATGTCCAGATTCTCCCGAGGGTACAATGGGCCGAAAGGCCTAAATACGGGGTGCATTGGCACCCAGTACCTTATAAAAAAAAAAAAAAAAAAATGACAATTCTGCATTGATGACCAGCAATTACACCTTGTACTGTTAGACTGTTGTTGTTGTGAGCTAACTTGTCCCGCTTTATGTTAGCTTCTTTTCGTTCCCCGAACCTTTTTGTTTGGCTGTTTGGTTCGGGCACTTATGTTGAACATGCCCTCTTTATCGCAGCCACAGAATGTGATTTCCCTGCGTGTATTTCTATCCCGTCCTTTCTGGATTGCGCGCAGCACTTCTTTACTTATTTGCTCTGTTAGGTTCTTTATGTCCAGTTGCGGTGACACCTCAGCAACTGTAGCAGCCCTGATCCGTGGGACTGATCTCGTAGCTTTCTTCGCACCTTCCAATGTTAAAGTGAATGCCAATACTTCTTGTAGCGTTCGCTTTTCACTAACCCGGACGCTATTTTGTATGTCCGTATCTGGTATGGCGCTAACAAATCTTTCTCCCGCCATCTCGCACCGCATCTCCACAGGGTAATCGGGATAGGACATGTACACCAATCGTTCGACCTCCGCTGCTAATTCCTGGAGCGTCTCTCCAGATTTCTGCGTTCTGTTGATGAGCTCGATCCTGTATACATCCTTCATGTGGTTGTCTCCAAACCGATAGTCTAATTGCATTAAAATGTACTTGTAATCTTTATCATTTTCCGATGAGATTATCAGCAACAAATCTGATGAATTTCCACGCAAAGCCAGAATTAATGCTGTGCCTTTTTCTTTATTGGACCAGCCATTTGCACCCGCAGCAGGTTCATACTGTCGTATGTACACCGGTTATGAAGTTTGTCCGTCAAATATTGGTGGCTTCATCCTTCTACCCGATGTCTCAACATTTGGTTTGTTCTCTTTGATTTCAGCCACTTTTGCTTCCAGTTCCGCCACTTCTTGGTCCAATTTTTGTTCTACGTTGCTGACTTCCGCACGAACTGTTGTAACTTCCGTGGCAATTTTGTTTTCTACGTCTAGGTAGTATTGCTTATTATATTATCTTCCAGGCTTGCAATACTGGATTCCACCTGAATTTTTAAATCACCCATGCTGGATTCCATTTTGTTCTGCATATCAGCCACAGTTGCAATTTTATTTTCGAGACCGAAAACGCTTGATACCATTTTATTCTCGAGACTTCCTATATTGGATTGCAACTCACATTGCGGACTAGAAGCAGTCGATTTCATTTCCTCTTGTAAACTGTGTAGACTGGAATTAGTTGAATCCATTTTGGTTTGAAGACTAGAAGTAGTTGAATCCATTTTCTTCTCGAGTCCGGTAGCATTTGCTTTTATTTCGCCTTGCAGATGACTTTAAAGAGTCGCGATTATAGCCATAAGTTTCTGGAACTTATCGTTTTCCGTTGATTTTGCATCCTCTTCGTTGTTGATTTCTTTTTGGTTTGTAGCTTTACTTAGAATTTCACTAAAGTCGAATATGCTACTGTCTAGTTCTCTTGTTACACATTCTTCGATTATTCTTTTCTTTTTGTCTGTCTTATTTCCCGTGGAAGCTAAATTCCACACACGCAGAACTGTGGTTATTTCTGTTGCAGTCAAACTGTCTAATAATTTACTTTCCATTTTTCAAACATTTTCAATTGTTTATTTGACTTGAAATGCTTGAAATTTCTCGTACAATCGAAATTTTTCACGAAACACAACGTAACAGGCCAATTGACAAGTCCCCGGCCTAACACATAGATGGCGGTACTAGAATTAAATCCATATGATTTTTAGTTGGCCCTAACTTTCAAAAGACGCGTGTATAAATTTGACAGCTGTCGGATCATTAGTTTGTGAATTATAGCATTTTGAGTGAAGCAACTTTTGTTATTGAGAAAAAATGGATAAAAAAAAATTTCATATGTTGATTAAACATTGCTTTATGTCCCAAAAAAATACCGTTGAAACAAGAACTTGGCTTGATAATTATTATCCGGACTCTTCACCTTCGAAATCCACCGTTGGCAAATGGGGTGCCTTTTTAAATCTGGTCGTACAAGCCTTGAAGACGATCGATGTCAAGAACATCCAAAAAGTGTACCAACAAAATACAAAAAATACAGGATATGGTTTCGGAAGACAGACGAGTGGCTGTGGATAAGGCAGCTGACACCCTAGGCATCTCATATAGACCACTACATCACATCTTAGGTGAAGTTTTAGGTTTCAAAAAGCTCTGTGCAAAGTGGCTGCCGCATTTCCGAAAAATGGAACAAAAACACATGCAAATGCGACTTTCTCAGCAACATTTGGAGCATTTTCGAAAGGATAAAGTGGATTTTGGGCGCCGATTCACACTATGGATGAGACTTCGGTCTATCACTATGATCCTGAGTCGAAAGCAAAATCAAAAAACCGATAATTCGGCTCCAAAACGGGTTAAGGCCCAAAGATCAATGAAGAAGGTTATGACATCAGTTTTTTGGGATGCAAAAGGAATTTTGTTGGTGGATTACCTCCAAAATGGTAAAACAATAAACTCAGATTATTATTACAACCTTTTAGACCAATTGGATGTAAAAATTCATGAGAAAAGACCTGGTTTAAAGAAGAAAAGGTCATTTTTCACCAAGACAATGCACCGTGTCACAAGTCGATAAAAACGATGGCAAAAATCCATGAATTGGGCTTCGAATTGCTTCCGCATCCACCGTATTCTCCAGATCTGGCCCCCAGCGACTATTTCCTCTTCTCAGATCTCAAAAGAATGCTTGCTGGGAAGAAATTTTCGTCGAATGAAGAGGTGATCGCCGAAACTGAGGCCTATTTTGAAGCAAAGGACAAATCGTACTACAAAAATGGTATCGAAAAGTTGGAGGGTCGCTATAATCAGTGTATCACCCTTGAAGGGAATTATTTTGAATAAAAAAAAACTAATTTTGCCAAAAATATGTGTTTTACTATGGTAGGCCGGGGACTTTTCAATTGACCTCAACTTTCGCACAATTGAAATTTTTATACAACACACACAAAAGTACACCAAAATTTCTTATACGCCCCTGAAATTTCTCGGATCGATGACATTATTATACACTCACTGAAATAACGAATTCCCTCCAAATTTTTTTTTTCTGCAGAAGTTTCTAGTGTAATTTCGAATTTTCTTGCAGAAATATTCAAACAATTGTCTTCTTGTTGTGTAATATAGCCCTTGAGACGACTCTCGTGGCTCTCTCCCGGAGATTGCTTTGAAGATTTTTTAAGACGCGGGTTGAGGAAGAAACAAATCGACTGTTAAAGCTTCATTTGATCGTTGTACAGAGTTGTTTAGATAGGTTGATTAAAGTTGTTGAGGGATGGATGCAACGTATTTGGTATAGTGTATGGATAAAAACAAAAACACTTACGTAAAACCAAGTTCTGCTAAGCACTTCTTTTTATTTTTGGAATATCAATATAAACTCTTCTGTTTGACACAATGTAACACAAATTCTTTTTTCTTTTTAAATTAACTTGTTCTATTTTAAAGTAATGTAACTTTGTAACTCAAATTCTATTTCAAATTAACTTCTTTTATTTTAAAGAAATGTAACTTTGTAACTCAAATTCTATTTCAAATTAACTTCTTTTATTTTAAAGAAATGTAACTTTGTAACTCAAATTCTATTTCAAATTAACTTCTTTTACTTTAAAGAAATGTAACTTTGTAACTCAAATTCTATTTCAAATTAACTTCTTTTACTTTAAAGAAATGTAACTTTGTAACTCAAATTCTCTTTCACATCAACTTCTTTTATTATTATCCGTACCATTCTTAGGTAAACCAATATTTAATAACTAACGTAATTTTACTTTCAACCTTTTTTTAAAACTTAAGGGCTTATGTCTAAGTCGTTCGCGTTTATCCGAGTGTAAGAACACTGTTCGCGGCTACCCGATATTTTAGAACTCTACGTGTATCCGATATTTTTTGAACTGCCTTTTGATTATTCAAAGCAGCATTTTGATAGCTAGAAAATTATGTACTTTGTACCTAGTGTTCCAATTAAGTTGCGGAAACGTTGCTGTGTTAAGCAACCGTCCTGATTTACTTTCGATTTGGAAACTTTCCATCATCAATTTCAAAATGCACCAAATGATGTTAATGCATTTCGCAATTGGTTATTTTCCGTTAATTTTATTGCTGATAGTGCAAAGTACAATTTTCGCTGAAGAAGTAAATAATGTTCCGATACTTTTTGGTTTACAAAAAACATTATTGCTCTCAAAAATGTTGCGGAACATTTTTGGTTTACAACAATATTTGAGGTTTCAGAAACATATTAGTTTCGAGAAACATGTTGTTGCGAAGTGCGTTACTCTTTGGAGGATGTATGTAATGCTTTGTTACATAACAAGAACCATTACTAGAAAATCAATACCATAACAAATGAAAATCTAAAAATGTCTGAGCATTGTTTCATTTTAATTGTTCTTCATTTACTTACATCTCAAACAAAATTGGAACCTCCTGAGAGGCTCCAAAAATCTACAACAGAGAATTGTTTATGCATCGAAAACGTCTTTCCGTCAATTTCCCTGGAAGCATCAATCAAATTAAACACTTCCAACAATCCAAATTCTTCAAATAAAGTAGCATTAAAATCCATGACAAAATTTTGCACCTATTGTAAGAAAACAAATCATAATAAAAACGAATGTTATCGTTTAGAAAATAAACAAAGTATCTCGGCCGATAAACACAAAGACAAAAAGAACCATCATTCATCAAAACAAGATGAGGGCAGCGCCCTAATGGCAAGCTATTCCAAATCGAGTGGTTGGATATTGGATAGTGCAGCATCTCATCATTATTTCAGCGAAAAATCATTATTTACTAATCTAGTTCAACTGAAAACGCCAATTACAATTCACACATTCGGTAACAACAAAATTAAAGCATATTTTAACGGTACATTTGATATAAATAGCACGCATGGGAAATTGTCACTTAATGGATTATATGTTCCTAATGGAAATATTCTCATTTCTATACCACAACTATACAAGGATGGGTATAATCAAACCATCGACCAAGCAGGATGGGCAATTTTTAAGAATAATAATTTAATCTTAAAAGTGAAATCTCTAGAACTGAAAAGTGGACTGTTTGTTGCTTACCTAAGTAAAACAACAACAGAAATAAACAATAATGACAAACACCAAACTTTCATTATTAAAGAAAATTTTTCCTGAATTAAAAGTAAAACTAATAAATGATTGTGAAATATATGCTGAAAATAAACTAATCAAACCACGATTTAAGAAAAGACCTACCTCAACAAGCAAACCCCTTGAAATGGTATATGCCGATTTATGTGGTCCATTCCCACCAAGCGAAAATGGAGATCAATATATGGTACTTGTTGATGATTTCAGTCGCCATTGCGCGACATTCTGTTTGAAAAACAAATAAGATTTCTACGATTCTTTTGTTTTCTACATAAATTGAGCTGAGCGTCAAACTAATCAAAAATTAAAAACACTTTTTACAGACGACGGTGGTGAATTTATAAATAATCAAATGAAGAAATTTACTGATGAACATGGCATCGTACATTTAACTACTACACCGCATATGCCCCAATCAAATGGAATTGCTGAGAGGAAAATTCGTTCATTAGTGAGTGTGTCACGTTGTTTAATTAATGAAACTCGATTCCCAAACAAATTCTGGCATTTAGCAGTTACCTATGCAAAAATATTACAAAATTCGTTACCCCAAAATATCGTCCAAGGTAAAATTCCTTATGAATTATTTTTAAATAGAAATGTGAATTTCAGAAAATTACATCGATTTGGTGCAGTCGCTTACGCGAAGGAAAACAAATTTGACAATAAATTTTAAAGTCGAGGTACACAAATGATGTTCGTAGGATTGCAATTTCCTAATAAATTAAAACTGTTAAATCCGAAAACAGGCGATGTAATTTATTCTAGAAACGTCAGAGTTTTCAATCATAGATTATATGAATTATCCGATGACAAGGGTATTACAACAATTAATGATTCTATAGACAACATAATCGCTACAATAGACGATATTGATCCTTTACCGTTCGTTCCTGAGAACGAAACTACTAACTATAATCGAAATATTTCAGATAAAAATATACTTGATACTAACGGAACTATTTTAAATAACCAAGAAAACGCAAATCGCCCCATGAGAAATGTAAATAAGCCTTCACATCTAAATGATTGCAATTGTTACAAAACAATTACTGAACCAAACACATAAGAGCAAGCAATTAATAGCGAATATGCAGAAGATTGGATTCAGGCAATGAATGATGAGTTTTATCAATTATGCAAATTAAATGTCTTCAAAGTAATTGATGTTCCAAATGAAAATATCAAAGCATTGAAATCTCGATGGCTATTTAAAGTTAAAAACAGGAAAGATGGTACAATCGACAGATTTAAAGCCAGATTTGTAGTTAAAGGTTATAGTCAAGATCCGGGTATAGATTTTGGTGATACCTATGCTCCAGTTGCAAACCACTCATTGGTGCGCATAGTCCTTGCCATAGCAGCCAAACGGCATATCCATCATTGCGATGTTAAAACAGCCTTTTTATATGCAGATCTAAAGGAATCAATTTATGTTTTACCATCCGGTTATTACAAGCCGAATACGGTATGGAAATTAAATAATCGTCCTGATTTACGTGGACGACCTTCTTATTTATGGAAAATCTACAGAAGTCATTGAAACCTTAATCGCAGAACTTCAAAAATTCGTTGAAATTAAAGATCTGGGAAAAATTTTGAATTTTCTTGACATAGGTGTATCCGAATCAACTGATGGTTTCCTATTTGATCAAATAAGCTACATTGAGACTATTTCTCAAAAATTCAATTTATATGACCCTCTTGATCAACCGATCAATTTAAAGTACCCAGAAACGGAATTACTAGGGTCACTCATGTATATCACCAATACAAGATCAGACATCGCTTCGAGTGTTTTTCAGCTATCACGATTTCTGCATCATCCCACTTCGGAACTCTGGCACGCAGCTTGCCACGTTTTAAAATACCTGCTGTACGCTAAAACGAAGAAACTTTTAATTTCACCGCGGGAAATGATTTAAATTGCTATTGTGATGCCGATTTTGCTAACGATACAGTTAATCGTCGATCCCATAGTGGGATTGTTATCAAACTTGGTAACGCAATTGTATCATGGATTAGTCAATAACAAAGAACAGTAGCCCTTAGCACATGTGAAGCGGAGCTATCAGCTGTTATATTGGGTCTGACTGAATCATATTGAATTACCGCGTTATGTAGACAAATTGAGCATGAATTAATTATTCCAATTAATGTTTATACTGATAATTCACCGGCAATTCAACTTCTTGAAAATAAAAAAACTAAGCTGCGTACTAAGTACTTGTCCGCCAAATGTAAATTTATTCAAGAAATGATGCTGTTTAAAGAAATTGAGTTGAAGTACATCGATACAAAAAGTAATCCGGCTGACCCATTGACGAAACCATTGGATTCAGCTAATCGTCTCGTCGACATCTGTGTCGGATAGACGGTATTTGTTGTGATATCCGAGAGCAGCCGTCAACTTCACTCATGTCTTTTTTCTCTCTAGTCAGTCACACTAGAATCGTCGTCTTGAATAGACAACTTTTATTTTTTATCTTGTTTATAAAACTATTGAAGTCTTAATAAACAATTTGTATCAGTTCTCATATCAGAGTTTATCTTTCATCATATTCAAAAATTCTTGCTTAAAATTTTATTTATAATTTATTTTACATGTAACTTTTTGTGTGAAATAATTTTTGTTTCTTAAAGAATTATATTATTTCTAATATTCGCAGTAATTAATATTATTTATTAAGGTAACGTGAGCTGTATTTAATGAATTTTGTAATGATGCATGTATCTGTAGTGTTCTTGTTTAAGTAAAAATCAGGTGTTGTTCTGTCAAGCTCTATATTATTTACATCTCCTTTTTTCTTTCTTTTTTTTTTTTTTTTTTAATAACATAATTTTTAAGTACATTTCAAATTCAGTTTAAAATTTTACATTATTGTATTCCATGTTTTAATTTTATTTTATTTTTTTTTTTCATATAGTAGATAAATTTTAAGTGCAACTTTAGATGCGTTTTCTGAGAAAATAAGAATTTCGTCTTAATATGTTTTTATTCGGCAATCCAATCAAATAAAATCTTGGTAGATCTTTTATCACTCCCGGTGACCAGTTCTTACCATTTTAGTTCCATATTTTCTCCCCTTTTTCGAATTTGTTATTAAATCTAGCTTTTAAATCACGGTGTTCCTTATTTGCCATGTTGGTAGATTTCAAAGTTGGTGCAATTTCATTGCATAAATCATTATTTCTAAAAAGTTCACACTTTCCCGTAATCAATCTTCGCGTTTGCCGTCCCATCATTAATTGTGCTGGCGAAAATTTTGCATTTTTTATTGGAGTGTTTCTGTATTCCAATAATGCTAGCCATAAGCTTGTTTTGCTTTCTTCTGCTTTAAGCACTAATTTTTCGCGAATCGTACACCACGTTCCGCAAACCCGTTTGATTGTGGCTAGTTCGGACTAGTTGTTATAATTTGTATGTCTAATTCATTTGTAAAATTTTTAAATTTATATGACCCAAATGGTACATTATCTGCGATAATTATTTTAGGTAAACCATATACTGAAAATATTTGTTCTAATTTACATGCTATTGCAGCAGTGGTTTTTCTTCCCACGGGGACAATATCCAAATATTTCGAAAAATGGTCACCTATTACTAAATGGTTTTTTACTTTAATTTCCATGATATCCATTCCAATCTTTTGGAATGGGGATTCTGGGGTTGAATGATTAACCAGCGGTTCTTTAATATTCGCCGATCGATACTTTTAACAAATTGGATATTTTGTCACAATTTCCTCAATTTGACTATCTAACCCAGGCCAATATATTAAACTTCGGGCTCTTTGCTAAGTTTTATCTATTCCCAAATGGGATTTGTGAAGTGAATTTAATACAAACGTTCGTAGGTTTGTGGTATAAATATTCTTTCGTTCAAAAATACTAATCCATCTTCGAGGAATAGTTCATTTTTAATTTTATAATAATATTTTATAATGTCTGGTAATTTTTTCTTTTCCTTAGGCGATCCATTTTGAATGAATCCTTTTAAGGCTTTTAAAATTAAATCATTGTCTGTTTCTTTTTGAAATTCCCTTTTCTTTTCGTCGGTCACAGTTATTGTATGAATTAATTCACTGAAGTCATTTATACCATCCTTGTTGGTATTCTTCGCGTCAAAGTTCCTAGATAGGAAGTCTGCGACATACATGTACTTCCCGGGCAAGTATGTTCATTTTAAATTATATTTTTCCAAACGTAATTTCATTCTCTCTAGTTTGGGTGATGGAATCTTCTGATATTCTTTTAACACTATGCCTAATAATGGTTTGTGATCTGTCACTATTTCAATTTCACGTCCATAAATTAACTCGTGAAATTTGGAACATGCAAAAACTATTGCCAGCATTTCCACTTCTATCTGCGAATAGTTTTTTTCGCAGTCCGACAAACTGGAGGATGCAAAACTAACTGGTTTTTTATTTTGCATTAAGCAGCATCCTACGCCATTCTTAGATGCGTCTGTTTGTATTGTAATTTTCTGATTATAGTCAAATGCTTTTAAAATTGGTGCATTTGTAATCATAATTTTTATCTTTTCTAAGCACTGATCATGCACATCTAATCATTGAAATGACATCGATTTTTTTACCAATTCCCTAAGGGAGCCGAAATTAGAGGGAGATCTGGTAAATAATTTCTTACATAGTTTACAAATCCCAACATAATTTGCAAATCTTTCCTATTTTCAAAATTATTATATTTGGTATACCCGCAAAATTTTCTTCGTTAATTTTTTGAAAGACCTCTGGGGTGATTTTTAAGCCAAATGGAAGACGTCTATATCGATTGCAGCCCATAGGTGTACTAAATGTGCACAATTTTTTCGAGTAACCCTCCTTAATATCTAAAACTGAAAAAAGTTTTTTATTTGAAAAATTGGTTTTTAATTGTTCCATTGATGGGATTTCATGGTAATGCTCTTTAATAGATGCATTCAAATATTTTGGATCCATGCAAATTCTAAGGGTTTTGTTCCCTTTTTCTATTATGACAATATTTGACACCCAATCACATGGTTCATTGACTGGTTCAATTATATCATTGTCACACAAGCGTTGCAGTTATTTTGCAAGTGGTTCTCTTAGTGAGATTGGAACATGCCGTGCTGCTTTAGGAACAGATAAGGCGTTATCTTTTAATTCTACATGAAATTTTTTGTAAAAACATCCTATGCCTGTGAACAGCTCTCTATTTTCCAAAATAAACTGTTCTTTTGAATTCCATTGTATTTCGTTAATACGCCTAATCAAATTAAATTTAGTACAAGATTTTAATCCTAATATTGGTGTTGATTGACCGCTGGTCACAAAAAATTTTTGCATTGAGGTTGTATTTATAACTATGCAATCCAAATTTATTGTTCCTATGATTTCAATTTCTGTTCCGTTATATGCTATCAATTTTAAAATTGTTTTGTAACTTATTGGAATTATTATTTATTTGATTTGTGTTAGTAAATTTATTGTTACTGTTATTTTGACCCTTTTGTTGATTAATCACGTCCTGAGAAGTTTCGGGTACTTTCATCTTGGTTATGTGTATATTGGTAGCCTCTGCTGCCCTCACCATATCTATTGTCTTTTATAGAGGAAGTGCTTCCATTTCCAATAGCTTTTTGTGTAATTTCACGTCATTACTTCCTAATACAATCCTATCTCGAACCATTCTGCTCTCATCAGTAAATTCGCATCTTTTAACTGACTTCCTAATTTCCATTAGAAAGGTATCAAAAGGCTCATTCGGTTTTTGGTCTCGTTTATGAAACACAAAACTTTCGAACACTTGATTTGACTTTCTTTGCAGAACTCTTCAAACGCTTCAATTACAGATTTATATTTTTTTCTTTTGGTGCCGTCCAATTGTATTACATTTTCGAATATGTCAGCAGACTCTTTACCCGCTGCATTTAGAAATACGGCTATTTGAATAGCATCTTCTTTTTTGTCCAACTCTATTGCTGTTGCAAATATGTGGAAATTACGCCAAAAACTTTTCCAATTTTCTGCCAGATTTCCATTGGATAAATCCAGTCCACTTTTCTAATGAAATCCATATTTTTGTTACGGTATATATATTGCACTAAACACTAAACGCAGACAAAAAAAAAAAAAGAATCACTAGAAATTGCCAGAAGTATTTTACGATTTACTTTTATTAATTAAATCATAAAATACTTCTGGAAGAAGCACTACATAAAGCACAATTGAGTCATTTTTCACGAATTGACAATGACTCTGTCAAAAACAATGTCAAAAACAATTCATAGAAATATTTACAATTTGTAGACCATTCGAGAAGTGTTGCCACATAGTACCAAAAGCGGCGAGAAGCGACCATTTTCGGGAAATTTCCCGAGACACTCTAATTTGGTATAAAAAGCAGCCGAAAAGTAAAGTGTTGTGTATCTCAGATATTAAAGCCAAGCGCAGAACAGTAACTTTGAATCTAAAATTAAAAATAGTGATCCATTATTGGAAATAGTGATTGTGTATTTTGTTAAAACTGTCATAAATTAATTGTAATAATTAATTACTGAAAGAGAAATATTTTTAAGACTTATTGTTAACGCAGAATAATTATGAATAAAGTTTATACACTAAATTCACATAAATAAAAAGTGCTATCATTTGCATAACATCGAACCAAACGTGTAGCACCTCACATTGGTGTCAGAAGTGAAATTATTTATAGTGAATTGCCATAGTGTGAGAAGACAATTGTTTGAATATTTCTGCAAGGAAATTTGAAATTACACTAGAAACTTCTGCAGAAAAACAAAATTTGGAAGAAATCCGTTATTTCAGTGAGTGTATAATAATATCATCTGTGCGAGAAATTTCAGGGGCGTATAAGAAATTTTTGTGTACTTTTGTGTGTGTTGTATAAAAATTTCGATTGTGCGAAATTTGAGGTTATACGTTGTGTTTCGTGAAAAATTTCGATTGTACGAGAAATTTCGTGGAAATTAAGATTATACAAAGAAATTTCGTGGTATTTACTGTGCGAGAAGTTGCGGGATATAAGCATTTCAAGTCAAATAAACAATTGAAAATGTTTGAAAAATGGAAAGTAAATTATTAGACAGTTTGACTGCAACAGAAATAACCACAGTTCTGCGTGTGTGGAATTTAGCTTCCACGGGAAATAAGACAGACAAAAAGAAAAGAATAATCGAAGAATGTGTAACAAGAGAACTAGACAGTAGCATATTCGACTTTAGTGAAATTCTAAGTAAAGCTACAAACCAAAAAGAAATCAACAACGAAGAGGATGCAAAATCAACGGAAAACGATAAGTTCGAGAAACTTATGGCTATGATCGCAACTCTTCAAAGTAATCTGCAAGGCGAAATAAAAACAAATGCTGCCGGACTCGAGAAGAAAATGGATTCAACTACTTCTAGTCTTCAAACCAAAATGGATTCAACTAATTCCAGTCTACACAGTTTACAAGAGGAAATGAAATCGACTGCTTCTAGTCTGTAATGTGAGTTGCAATCCAATATAGGAAGTCTCGAGAATAAAATGGTATCAAGCGTTTTCGGTCTCGAAAATAAAATTGCAACTGTGGCTGATATGCAGAACAAAATGGAATCCAGCATGGGTGATTTAAAAATTCAGGTGGAATCCAGTATTGCAAGCCTGGAAGATAATATAATAAGCAATACTACCTAGACCTAGAAAACAAAATTGCCACGGAAGTTACAACAGTTCGTGCGGAAGTCAGGAACGTAGAACAAAAATTGGACCAAGAAGTGGCGGAACTGGAAGCAAAAGTGGCTGAAATCAAAGAGAACAAACCAAATGTTGAGACATCGGCTAGAAGGATGAAGCCACCAATATTTGACGGACAAACTTCATGGCCGGTGTACATACGACAGTTTGAAGCTGCTGCGGGTGCAAATGGCTGGTCCAATAAAGAAAAAGCCACAGCAATTATTCTGGCTTTGCGTGGAAATTCAGCAGATTTGTTGCGGACAATCTCACCGGAAAAAGAGAAAGAGTACAAGTACATTTCAGTGCAATTAGACAATCGGTTTGGAGACAACCACATGAAGGATGTATACAGGATCGAGCTCATCAACAGAACGCAGAAATCTGGAGGACGCTCCAGGAATTAGCAGCGGAGGTCGAACGATTGGTATACATGTCCTCTCCCGATTACCCTGTGGAGATGCGGTGCGAGATGGCGGGGGAAAGATTTGTTAGCGCCATACCAGATACGGACATACAAAATAGCGACCGGGTTAGCGGAAAGCGAACGCTACAAGAAGTATTGGCATTCACTTTAACATTGGAAGGTGCGAAGAAAGCTACGAGATCAGTCCCACGGATCAGGGCTGCTACAGTTGCTGAGGTGTCACCGCAACTGGACATAAAGAACGTAACAGAGCAAATAAGTAAAGAAGTACTGCGGGCAATCCAGAAAGGACGGGATAGAAATACACGCAGAAAAATCACATTGTGTGGCTGCGGTAAAGAGGGCATGTTCAACATAAGTGCCCGAACCAAACAAAAAGGTTCGGGAAACGATAAAGAGCTAACATATAGGGGGACAAGTTAGCTCGGAAAAATAATGCCCCCAGCATCGTTGTATCTGTCTCACTTATGCAACACAACAGCAACAGTCTAACGGTACAGGGTGTAATTGCTGGTCATCAATGCAGAATTATCATAGATACAGGTGCAAGTAAATCCATCATTAACAAGAAACTCATCAATCATAAACACATCAGTGAAAGCAACAGTAACAGGGTGCTTCAAACCGTTACGGGGGAATCATCTCCGATTCTTGGCGAAGTCGATCTAGCATTGGAGCTAGATGGGTATGTGTTCCGGCATACATTTTTGGTGGCTGATATAATGGACGACTGTATCATGGGCCTCGACTTCATGAATAGGATGGAGTGAGTGTGAATGTTGAAGAGGAAGTTCTGCGATGTGGAAATATTGATTTCTCGCTAACGTTGGAAGAAGCAAGTTCCAGTGCCAAAGTAGAAATTCTACAAGACCAAACAATTACGGCAAATACTGAAGCTGTTGTAGAGGCGAGACTGGTCGATGGCACTGGGAGGCCAGCAATAAAAATCATTGAACCTGACAGACAAAACTTAAAGGATGGACTAATTATAGCACGAACAATAGTGAAAGTGAACGAAAAAGGGGCAATTCCAGTCACAGTGGCGAACTTTTCAAATATTAACAAGAAATTGAAAAAGGGAACCATTGTCGGCAGTGCTGAGGGGTTTCGTCAATAACAAATGAGGACTGCAGAGACAAAGAATCTTCACGGGAGGAACGGGTTCTTCCGAAAGCTTTGAAACCACTTGCCTCGGATATTACTAAAAGAGTATCAGGATCGGAAGAAGTTAAAGCTACAGATTTATTAGAGGAGTTTGAAGAAGTCTTCGTATGCAGTAAAGGGGACTTTGGACGAACAGACCAAGTGAAACACAGAATCAATACCGGCAATGCAGATCCTATTCGTCAACCACCAACGAGACTACCATTAGCCGAACAAACAGAGGTTGCTGACATGATCGAGGAAATGCATAAGGAGGGAGTAATTAAACCATCAAATAGTCCATGGGCATCTCCGGTAGTCCGAGTACGGAAAAAGGATGGGACTACAAGATTTTGTGTAGATTACCGAAGACTGAATGACGTAACTAAAAAGGACAGTTACCCTCTTCCCCGCATAGATGACACGTTAGATACACTCTCAGGACCAACTTGGTTTTCAACACTTGATTTAAAAAGTGGCTATTGGCAAGTTGGAATTGAATCGGAAGACAGAGAAAAGACAGCGCTCACAGTAGGAACAGGCCTATGGCAATTCACAGTGATGCCATTTGGATTATGTAATGCACCGGCAACATTCGAGCGACTGATGGAACATGTCCTACTGGGCTTAATATGGAAGACGTGCCTTGTATACTTGAACGATATCATCGTAATCGGAAAAACATTTGATGAACATCTCCAGCAATTACGAAAAGTATTTGAACGTCTTCGTGCAACTAATTTGAAGTTAAGTTCGAAGAAGTGCGAACTATTTCAACATGAGGTGAAATACTTAGGACATGTTGTGTCTGCAGAGGGAATTTCCACCGATGAAGACAAGATAAAAGCAGTTCAACAATGACCAGTACCAAAAGATAAGCATGAAATCCGGTCATACTTAGGCTTGTGTACTTACTACCGACGCTTCATAAAGAATTTTGCTAATATAGCCCGTTGTCTACACAAGCTAACGGATAAGGGAAGACCATATGAGTGGACCGAAAAATGCCAGTCAGTTTTCGAGGAGTTGAAACATCGACTATGTTCTGCTCCGATATTGGCGTATCCGAAATTTGGAGAAAGATTTATAGTGGATACGGATGCTAGCAATATCGGAATTAGAGGGGTACTTTCTCAACGAATCGAAGGTTATGAAAAAGTCACCGCATACTTTAGTAGGAAACTTTCCAAACAAGAGGTAAACTACTGCGTCACCCGGAAAGAACTCTTGGCAGTAGCTGAAACTATCAGGCATTTCAACAAATACCTCAACGGGCAGGAGTTCCTATTTCGAACCGACCATGCGGCACTTAAATGGTTGCTAGAATTTAAGAATCCAGAAGGTCAAGTGGCAAGATGGATTGAGCGACTGACATCGCATGGTAATGCTGACGCTTTATCTAGAAGACCACGTGGCAAGAATTGTAGGCACTGTGGTAGGCTAGATGAGAAGGAAATGGTCATAGTCAAGACGACAAGAATAGGTAATGATGACGAGCCAGACTAGTATCAGAAATGAACAGCTAAAGGACAAAGATATTGGATCAATCCTTGAGTGGAAAGAATAAGATCGGCCTCCGGGACGGAGCGATATTGCAGCTTATAGTAGTACAACAAAAAGTTATTGGGCTCATTGGGACTCGCTGGAAATAGAAAATGGCGTTCTCGGTAGAAGATGGGAATCTTCTGGTGGTAGAGATACACTAATGCAGTTGATTGTGCCCAAGTCCAAAGTACGTGAGGTACTTGGTGAAGTACATTGTGGGACTTCAGGGGAACATCTGGGAGTCAACAAAACATTAGAAAAAGTACGAGAACGATTCTATTGAGTAAATTGCAGAGCTGCTGTTGAAAGTTGGTGTCGAAAATGTGACACATGTGCACCAAGCAAAGGACCACAGAGACGAACTAGGGCGGCAATGAAGCAATATAACGTTGGCGCTCCATTTAAACGAATCACAATTGATGTAGCTAGACCATTTCCTCAGTCTAAACAAGGGAACCGATACGTGTTGGTTGTCATCGACTATTTCAGCAAATGGCCGGAAGTGTACGCCATTCCGAATCAAGAAGCTACCACAGTGGCGGGAGTGATAATTGAAAACTGGATAAGTCGATACGGGGTTCCATTAGAACTACACTCGGGCCAAGGGCGGAACTTCGAGTCAACTGTATTCCAGTAAGTATGCCAATTGCTGGGAATACATAAAACCAGAACAATACTCCTGCACCCGCAATCTCATGGTATGGTGGAACGTTTCAATCGGACCCTGGAGTAACATTTATCAAAGATGGTAACATCAGACCAAAGTGAATGGGACAAACACATTCCATTGTTCCTAATGGCATATAGAACTGCACACCAGGACAGCACAAAACATACTCCATCGGAAATATTGTATGGACGCAATATACGCCTTCCTGTGGATATAATGTTTGGTAGACCCGAATGTGACAAACTGGAAGTTAGTAGCTACACCGATAAACTGAGGGATCGTCTAGACGAGATACATCACCTGACAAGGGACTAGATAAAAATTGCTAGTGATCTGATGAAAATAAGATACGAGATTGCTACGAACGGGTGTGGTTTCCAGGATTGTGACTTGGTATGGCTTTACAATCCACAACGGAAAAAGGGAATGTCACCTAAATTTATGCCGAAATGGGAGGGTTCACATACCGTCATAAAAAGGATAAATGACGTCGTATATCGCATACGAAGATCTGCAAGGGCAAAAATGAAAGTGTTTCATTTAAGAATTGGGTAGGGCACTAAACACTAAACGAAAAAAGAAAGAATCACTAGAAATTGCCAGAAGTATTTTATGATTTACTTTTATTTATTGAATCATAAAATACTTCTGGAAGCACTACATGATACACAATTGAGTCATTTTTCACGAATTGACAATGACTCTGTCAAAAATAATATCAAAAACAATTCCCAGAAATATTTACAATTTGTAGACCATTCGAGAAGTATTGCCACATAGTACCAAAAGCAGCGAGAAGCGAATATTTTCCGGAAATTTCCCGAGACACTCTAATTTGGTATGAAAACAGCCAAGGGTCTGGGATTCAATTAACATCAAAAATTCAAATTGTGTTTTTCAAATATTAAGCCGAGAGCAGAATAGTAATTTTGAATCTAGAAGTAAAAATAGTGATCCATTATTGGAAATAGTGATTGTGTATTTTGTTAAAACTGTCATAAATTAATTGTAATAATTCATTACTGAAAGAGAAATATTTTTAAGACTTATTGTTAACGCAGAATAATTATAAATAAAGTTTATACACTAAATTCACATAAATAAAAAGTGCTATCATTTTCATAACATCGAACCAAACGTGTAGTACGTCACATTGGTGTCAGAAGTGAAATTACTTATAGTGAATTGCGATAGTGTGAGAATGTTATGTAACAAAACATTACATACATCCTCCAAAGAGTAACGCACTTCGCAACAACATGTTTCTCGAAACTAATATGTTTCTGAAACCTCAAATGTTGTTGTAAACCAAAAATGTTCCGCAACATTTTTGACAGCAATAATGTTTTTTGTAAACTAAAAAGTTTCGGAACATTATTTACTTCTTCAGCGAAAATTGCAGTTTGCACTATCAGCAATAAAATTAACGGAAAATAACCAATTGCGAAATGCATTAACATCATTTGGTGCATTTCGAAATTGATTATGGAAAGTTTCCAAATCGAAAGTAAATCAGGACGGTTGCTTAACACAGCAACGTTGTTGTGTAATATGGCCCTTCAGGTGACCCTCGTGGCTCTCTCCGGGAAATTGTTTTGAGAAGATGATAGAGCTTTTTCTTTCAGAAGAGGAATCGCGAATCCAGATTGGAGCTTTCGATGTTTGAATGTGGTTGTTGTAAAAAAAAGTAATGAAAACAAATGACTTACATAATTTCCTTTGAGCTTTATTTCCTTTTTCACAAATGATCTTTTAGATCTGTTTCTAAATTTTTCTTACACTTTATTTTTTCTCTTTCAGTAAAACTTTAAAATTTCCTTTGAACTTTATTTCCTTTTTCACAAATGATCCTTTAGATCTGTTTCCAAATTTTTCTTACACTCTATTTTTTTTCTTACAGTAAATCTTTGAAGTTTCCTTTCAACTTTATTTTCTTTTTCACAAATGATCTTTTAGATCTGTTTCTCAAATTTTTCTTACACTCTATTTTTTTTCTTACAGTAAATCTTTGAAGTTTCCTTTCAACTTTATTTTCTTTTTCACAAATGATCTTTTAGATCTGTTTCTAAATTTTTCTTACACTTTATTTTTTCTCTTTCAGTAAAACTTTAAAATTTCCTTTGAACTTTATTTCCTTTTTCACAAATGATCCTTTAGATCTGTTTCCAAATTTTTCTTACACTCTATTTTTTTTTCTTACAGTAAATCTTTGAAGTTTCCTTTCAACTTTATTTTCTTTTTCACAAATGATCTGTTAGATCTGTTTCTAAATTTTTCTTACACTTTATTTTTTCTCTTTCAGTAAAACTTTCAAATTTCCTTTCAACTTTATTTCCTTTTTCACAAATGATCCTTTAGATCTGTTTCTAAATTTTTCTTACACTATATTTTTTTTCTTACACTAAATCTTTGAAGTTTCGTTGCAACTTTATTTTCTCTTTCACAAATGATCTTTTACCGAACTTCACCTTTCTTTCAAAAAAACGCAACGACTTTACTTTCAATCACTACCGCGTACCGTATGTTTTTAGTAACTGAACTCGTGATTATCAAAAACTAGCATTCTTATAGGCAGAAAGTTCATACTTTGTGCTCATTATTTTCTAGGTTGCAGAACATTTACGTAATAGTTCTGGTTTACTTTTTTCCCTAGAATGTTTTCATTGATTTCATAATTCATGCCAATAACATGTATTACAAAATCAATGTAATTTTCTGCCGATAATGAGTTTCGAAATGCATCAAGTAATTTTAATGCATTTCGCAATTCATTATTTTTTATTCACAAAGTAGAACTTTCGCCGAAAAATGTCTACAATGATTTTTGGTTTTGAAATATGATTTTTCGGCACATTTCCGTGTTGCTTCAACATGAAAATGTGTCACTAAACCAATCACATTAAAGTTCGTAATGCAGTTTGTAATTACGAGGGGTATCTGTAATGTTTTATTACATTACACCCCTTCATATTTTCCCCAAAAAAAAAATTATTTTTACCTTTAAACAAAGAAAGGATTAGCCTTTGTTGAAAGGAAAACATAATTTTTTTTTTGTTTTAATAATTTGCGAACGACTAAAAAAAATAAATCGATTCATGCATGTATAATTACTATATATAACTTAATACTAAAGATACATGTTTGGCTTAATAAAATACTTATTTGTATAAATATTAGTTTATCTTAATTATTAACATACTTGGGGTTGTCTTTTTTTTTTTTGACAACATTATTTTATACATTGCTATGGATATTATTATTTAATATTTATTTTAGTTAAAAATGTGCTTATTTTAATTTTTTTTTGTTATTGCCATTTTTAATGCAATTTTTACCGGTTAATGCCCTTGTTTGAGCCTATATGTGGATATTGGATGAATAATTTAGGATGGTGTCGAATTTCAATACAAAAAACTAAATAGAACATTGAAAATTGAATATTGGGTAAGAAAACAAAAAGAGATGCCAATTATGCGTTTTTACGCATTTAATTTTCATATAAAAAAGGTGGTATGCTTGTTAAAGTTAATCAGTTAATCAGATATTTAACAACGATTATCAGTACCATGGCCGCTCTTTTTTTGGTAAACTTCTGGACCGGGTTAGCTCATCCCATTCTGTCTAGTACCTTAGTGGGCAGTGATGAGCGAAACAACATCGTACTAGAAGATGCAGGTGTTGCTGACATACACCTGCGTATGTGGCGTGCTTCCGACAATGTAAGTTCATTTACAATTAGGTGATCTGTTATATATATATATTTTTTTTTTTTTTTTTTTTTTTTAATTGTTCCTCTTTTTATTTTTAGAGAATTGTTGTGACTACTCATAGTAATTATAGAGTTTTTATCATCGACCAATGGGTTGAGGAAGCAGGACGCCGCTTTGAAATGCAGGTCGGCATGATGTTGTCTTTCGGGGGCAACCAGCCTTCCAGCATCTATGTATTGGCTACCCAGAGTTTTGGGCCCAACATTTTCTAATTCTTTATATTATTATAATTCTTTTTTTTTTTTTTTTTTTTTTGTTTTTAAATAAAATAAATTATACACTAAAATCTAAACGTTGTTATTATTCTGTTTTTTTTTTTCATTGAAACCAACATATTTTTGTTGTTTATTGCAAAAATTACTACAAAAAAATTACTAAATTTGTTTCTGCTGAGACGACATTTTTAACTTATGCCTGTTTTTACAGAAACTAAAAAATAAAATAGAAAATAAGAAATTTATATAAGCATATATAATTTTCTCTTGTACCATCTTGATTCGCAATATTGATGCAGGTGAAGAGAGAAAGAAGAATAAAAATAAAAAATAGGATATCAGCAAGCATTATGCGAAGAAGTTTTTAATTTGGACTTTCCAGAGATTCCTTAATTCTCTGTTTTTCATTTAGATTTTCGCAAATCTGTTTAACTCGACCAATTTTCCTTGTCTCTGTTACAGGCATTGGTGGCGGAGGAGGGGCTATATTCATTTTCTTTTGTTCAGTCGTAGGTGAATGTATTTGGGTTAGTTTAACATCTAGTTCTTCTATTTTCACAACTGGCCTGCAAGGGAAATTGCTTAGAGGTATCTGCACCGTATTTAAAGGTATGCTGTTTTTTACTTTGGGTTTTTTAAAATTTTTCCTTCGCAGTGTTATTATTACTATTGCCAATATTATGATTAGTATAAGAATTGCGATAATGCTACTATTTGCGTAGATTATATTTGTATTTTTTTTGTTATTTCTGTCAGTTTCGATTTTTTGAAGCTCGTCACTGAATTCTTTCAAAGATTGGCCTGCTTCTTGTAAGTTAGCGTTTAGGGATTGATGTGATTTAAAATGGATTTTTGTCAAAGAATCTTTTTTCGCATCGTTATTCAATTTTGTGTCTAATATAAATAACGGTAGTTTAGTATGTTCTGGTTGATGTATCGATAAGTTAAATTCTGCATTTCCTTCGAATGGAAGTTCCTGGTCGTCTAATATATATATACAATTTGATAGTAAAGTCAAAATACCGTTTCCCATTAATGTGTCATGCGAATTTTCGTCTGCGCATTGGATTGTCAATGTTCGCAATGTTCGGAAAGAAAATAACCAAACATTCGTACTTACTAGTTTTGTTAGTATATCCGGTGATTGTTTGAGAATCTTATAGTCACAACTTGTAGGAGACAACGCATTTTTTATTAATAAATTTGGAATACATTCTGAACTAAAAAGGTTTATTTCTCGAGGTTGGGTTATCTTGCATAGGTACAGAGGGATGAAATGATTCAGTAATATCTCTTGGCAAACGGAGTTAAATTCAGAGGTGGTTAATTCGATTGAGGATCCCTTTTTTGTATTATTGAGGATATAGTCTGTGTTAGAATTTAAAATTATGAAATTAGTGTTGTTAGTTTGGGTCGGGAATAAGTGGATTTTGTTGAGAGTATATATGTCTCTGGATGGGATTGGGAATGTAATTCGTATCAAGATTCCGTTTTCGAGATGTTCCGCATCTACCTTTATGATCTGAGTTAAGGTGGGAAAATCTAAATGTAAAGCGTCAGTTTGATTAGCAATTTCTGATTGTAATTTTGTTAGAGTTTCAGCCGAAAGTATTGAAGGGTGCAGTTTATGTTGCTGCAATGAAGATATTATTGCGAATTGTTCATTTAAATGTATATATATTTGTTGGAGGAGGTGGAGAGTAAAAATTAGTAATTCATTCATTTCTGTATGAATGTGTAAAATTTGTAATTCTTTTTTAAGTGAATGTATTTCTACCACTAACTTATTTGAAAAACCCTCAAATCTTTCTTCGAAAAGATTTTGTTGTATGGTTATATTCGTAACTGCCTTATTCAGGTTATTAAAAGCTGACTGCACGACGGTGACTTGTTTCTGGATTATTTGTAGGTTTTCTTTATCGTGCTCCTCTAATACCCTCAATCTTGATGAGATATCGTCCGCGTCATCCTGGGACATTGTGCCGAATAAAGTTTTCATTCCGGTTCCTATTATGTTGAACCAAGCTCTTTTTTGTCTTCGGTTTATATTAAAGTAGTTTACCGCATCGATTTGTGATTGTATCTTACTTGTGGTTTTTTTAATTTCCTCATGCCAGTATGCACACGAAGCATTTGTTTCTCCACCCGCTAATAAACACAAATCTTTTATTTTAGTATCTACAACCGCAAGGAATGATAGAGTTTCATCTTCTTGGTATAAATTCACTTGCGTGTATACAGTCCATCTCTTTTGGTAAGTAACCGAATTTGCTATTGATTCGAACATAATACCTGTTGAATTCAGCTGTTGTATTTGGATCTGTGCAAATGCTTGAGTTATGAAAAGGATGGCAACTATGAAATTACTCATTTTGGTTAATTTGATTTCTGAGATATGAGTATAAAGAAACAAAATCAAACCCAAAAAATTATAAAAATACCTAAAAAAAAAAATATATATTTTTAATATACTCTATGCACAAAGAAAGTGCATACTTTTCAAAATTTGGAAAGACCAAACATTTATTCGTGCTGTAATAAAAACTGTTTCTTTTTTTTTGTCATATTTCATAAAAATCGTATTAGACGTAGGTCAGTTAAATAAAATAAAAATAAAATAAAATATGTTGCTTTATACCTAGGTGAAAAAAAAAATTTTTTAGGGTAATCAGAATTTTTTGATCCTATTATTATGAACTCTTCTCAATTTTTTTCCGATCTTTATTGTCGTGTTAAGATCATTATTTATTCTCTTTATCTCATATGGGCCCATCCATATTGCAGATGGTTTATTCTGCTTTGCTGCGTTTTTCAGAAGAACTCGGTCTCGCACATGAAATTTAATTATCTTTGAATTTTTGTCGTAGTATTCCTTAGATTTTTCTTTTGCTCTAATTAAATTTTCCTTCATTTTCGCATGCATTTTTTGCAATTTGTATTTTATTATATTACAGTAATCATCGAAGTTGTATACGGGCTCTGGTGTTTTTGTTAACGTTGTAGGAATTGCACGATGGTATCCATACAGGGCGTGTATTGGTGTAAATTTGCTGCCCGTGTGTGGGGTGTGGTTGTGTACTAAAGACGCCTCACCTAAAAATTGGTCCCACGTCTCGATGTTGTCGTCCACCATATTTCGGAGGTACTCAATTAATGGGCCATGCGATCTTTCTAATGCTCCATTTGATTGCGGATGATATGCTGTTGTTTGCATTTTTTTGATGTGGAGCATTTTACATAGCTGTTTGAAGAGTTCGCTCGTGAAATTCGCCCCTTGATCTGTAACTAATTTTTCCGGTATGACCAAGTATTTTAAAATAATTCGGTTGTAGAAATTTTTTGCTACCGTAAGGGCTTCTCCATCCGGTATTGCTACACAATCCAGAATTTTTGTTAGGTCATCCTGGAAAGTCAGTATATACTTATTGCCTTCTTGAGAGGTCGGTAATGGTCCTACAAGGTCTAGATAAACTTTTTCGAAAGGTTTATCCGCCGTATCTGTAATTCTCATCGGCATTTTTGAAGTTCTACCCTTTTTATTTCGTTGGCACTTAACACATTTCTGAATATATGCGTTTATGTCTTGGAGCATGTTTTTCCACTGGTAATTTTTCCGTATTCGGTTGTATGTTTTCTGTGCTCCGGCATGTCCTCCCAAAGGTGAGTCATGATGGGCCTTAAGGATTGTTCTGATATCCGCTGGGTCAGTTAGAACTTCTATTTGACCTTGATCTTCTGACTCTGATTGACTATATGACATTTCCGAGTCATTGTCTATTAAATTGCTTTGGTCGTAGTTATTTAAATTGATTATTGTGTCTTTTGTATTTTCCAATTTTGTGCCAGTTTTGGTCTCTATTTTTTCAACCTTTTCTGTTTGTTCCGCATTTTTTGTAGTGGTTTGCTTTCTAGTTATTGCATGTATACCTCTTAAATTTTTATTTTTTATTTTGTTTGTAGGTTTTTCCCGATTTTTGTCCAAGAACAATTGTTCCCACCTATTTTCAAGTTCACTTTTATCAACTTCATTTGCAACATCACTTCTGTTACCGTGTACTATTTCATTGATGGCCGATGTTTTTTCAATTAAATTATTTTGTACTGCATTGTTGTTGTCAGATATAATTTCATTGATGGCCGTTTGTTTATCAAAATTATTTCGCGTTGTTTTTTTGTTGTTATACGTATTTTTGCTAATGGCTGATGTTTTTTCTTCAAAATTTTTGTTGTATAAATTTTCCATAATGGCGTATTCTTTTTCATTAATTTTAACTTGCTCTAATTTTTCGTCAATGGGTACTGCTTTTTCTACTAATATTTTATCATTGTTAACTGATCTTATTTTTTGTGGGGGGATTCGGCTAAGGGCATCAGCGTTAGTATTGTATTTTCCAGCTTTGTACTCAATCTGGTAATCATACTCTGATAGCTTGTGGTGAAATCGCACTAAACGCGTTGTAGGGTCTTTTACATTAAACACACCTTTTAATGGTTTGTGATCGGTATACACAGTAAATCTTCGGCCGTAAAGATAACACCTAAAGTTTTTTGCCGCCCATACAATTGCCAATAGTTCTTTTTCTATCGTAGAGTAATTTCTTTCGGCTCTATTAAGAGATCTACTGGCATAAGCAATAGGCTTATCTTTACCTACTTCGCCTTGTGACAAAACTGCTCCTATGGCTTCATTACTTGCATCTGTAGTTAGTGTAAATGGTTTCGAGAAATCGGGGTAAATAAGAAGTGGAGGTGTTATTAAAGATTTTTTTAGACAGCTAAAAGATAATTCGCACTGCTCGGTCCATTTAAATTTCATATTCTTGCGCAGTAATTTATTTAAAGGTTCTGCTATCTTTGAAAAATCGGGTATGAATTTTCTATAATAATTTGCTAGTCCTAAAAATGACTGAACTTGACGGATAGTTTTTGGTCTTGGAAAATCCTGAACGCATGTTATTTTATATGGATCTGGTAATGCTCCTTCTGGTGAGCACTTGTGTCCCAAATATACAATTTCTTTTCGAAGAAAATTGCATTTTTCAGGTTGAAGCTTTAAGTTATGATTTCTTAACCTGGAAAATATTGAATCTAACTTGATGTTGTGATCAAGTAAATTTTTTCCGTATATAACTATATCGTCCATATAAACGAAACACAAAAAACCTTGTAGTCCTGATAGTACATGGTTCATAAGTCTTTGGAAAGTCGCAGGCGCTCCCGTGAGCCCGAACGGCATTCTCTGAAATTCGTAGTGACCAAAAGGGGTGCTGAATGCGGTTTTGGTTCGGTCCTCTTTATTAACCAAAACCTGATGATATCCACTAGCAAGATCTAGTGTTGTGAAATACCTTGAGTGTCCCAATTGATCCAAAATATCTTCGATGCGTGGTAAAGGGAATGCATCGCCGATTGTAATTTGATTTAGTTTCCTGAAATCAACTACAACTCTCCATCTTTTTTCTCCATCTGGTCCGTTCTTTTTCGGTACTACCAGTAGTGGTGAGTTCCACGGACTTTTACTCGGTGTAATTATTTCGTTTTCTAACATTTCTTGGACTTGTTCTTGAATTACTGTTCGTTGTTTTTCTGGCAAGCGGTACATTTTTTGGTTCACCGGTGCTTGGTCTTGCTTGATTGGGATCGTGTGTTCGCATGAGTTAGTATAAGTAAGCTTATCGTCGGGTAAGTGGAATATATCGTTGTATTCCTCACATATCTGAATTATGGAGTTTTTCTCCTCAATTGTCGCGCTTTCATCCAGGTTTAAATGTTGTTTGAGTACTTTTATTCTGTTATTATTTTTAATATCTGTATTTAAATTAAATGAACATTTCATATAATCGTCGGAATATTTTTCCGCTTCTTTGGTTAAATTTTCAGCTTCTTCGCATAAGGTTATTAAACTGTATTCTTCCAGTGGTTTAGTTGTGGGGGTAAATGGTTTGATTATTTTGTCCGTTACTTGGGTGTTGAGGATTGGAACGATTACTTTTCCTTCGACTGGCCTGACCAGACAACCTCCCAGATAAACTCCTTCGCTTAGTTCTTGCGACAAGCAGAGTCTATCTTGTTTGAATGTCACTTCTATCTGCACCAACTTTTTCGACCTTGCCGGAATATAAATTTCTCTCTGAGTCTCTTTTTTATATTCCAATTTGGTTTCCAAGTTCTGGTTCAGAGGTGTTCGTCCGTCCTCGTGGCCACTTACAATTTTAGCCTTAGGTACAGATGTTTCAATCTGTGCCTGGGCGACATCTATATGGACCATTTCTTTGGACATTGCGGACTCACCTGTAAAAAGTGGTATTCTGAAATTGCCTTTGTCAAATTTTACCTCGGGGAAAGTTAACCGTTTGTTTAGGCCTTCAACATTACAATTCTGAGACAAGAAATCATACCCTAATATACCATCACCTGGAATTTGCTTAATTTTTTCCACTATGTGGAACTTACATGTTTGCGAAATCGGTGGAGGTAAAGTGGTAGAGCATGTACCCAATGTTTGACCTTTACCAAATGCAGTTTGTATATCTATTACTTCGTTCTTATTTATTATTATGTCACTTTTTAGTGAAGATTTTTTTATTAAACTTACATCTGCTCCCGTATCTAGTAGCAATTTGGCAGGACTGTTGGTTACTATAGGTAATTGTATTTTTATTAAACACTTTGATTGTTGGGGATGATTAGTTGCGGGCTGACACCTTATCTCAGTTTTTTGTGGGTCTGGGTGACAGCCCATTTTTAGTTTCCCGAAGGGTTATCTGAGGAAAAATTTTTTTCCCAATTTTCTTTTGTGTAACTATTTGCTAACGTATGACCCGTTTGTAAACAGAAGTTGCACGTAACTTCTGCTTTTTCGGGTTCTCTACCAGTTTGTCTTGTTAGCATATTAATTTGATTGGGTGGTGGTGAAGAATTGCATGCATTGTTTGTGTGTCCATGCATGCGACATCGATCGCAATAAGGTGTGTTCATTCTTGTTCTACATTCATTGTAGGTGTGGCCAAACTTGTTACAAAATCCACATTGCAATCGTTGGTTTGGCGGGCTATTATTGTTATTATAATTGCTTCTATTATAATTACCATTGTTATTATTATTATTATTATTATTATTATTATTATTATTATTATAGTTGTTGTTATTATTATTATTACCATTGTAATTGTTATTATTATTATTACTATTATTTCCGTAATTCCGGTTATTCAAGTTGCTATTATTATTATTGCCGTAATTACTATTTGTATTAAAATAGTTTTGGTTATACTTAAAATTTCTATTATTCCCGGAATTATTAAAACCGTTATTTCTATTAAGATAGCCGTTTCTATTATTTTGATTGTTATTATTATTATTTCTATTATTTCTATTATTAAAATTGTTATTGTTACTATTATTCTGGAAATTGTTATTTTTGAAATTATTGTTTGTATTTGTTGTTGACTGATTTGCGTTATAAAAGTTAGGTAGGTTTTCTCCCTGATTTTGCCCAAAATTTCCCGGTAGCAATCTTTCGTTGAGCAGAGTATTATTTCCAGTTGTTATATTAGATAGGAGATTGTTCTGCATATTAGGTATGAAATTGTTAAAAGATGTTGTGGGCGTTAACGCGAATTGTTTTTCTGCCCCTTCAAGGTATTCTGCCTTTGTTATCAATTGCTCGAAGTTTTTATGTTCTTCGTGCAGAAAGAATAGTCGGTGATTTAGGTTCAGAAGTCCAGCTTGGAACGTAAATACTGCTGTTTCTTCTAGGTCCTTAATCACCGATCTATATCCTTCTGGATGCCTCTGGATTGCATGATTGATGCATTCTTTCAATAAAGTTTTCATCCGCCCTGCGAAACCAGATAAGCTCTCGCCTGGTAACTGGCTTGAGTGTCTTAATTCATGGAGCAAAGTTGCATATGGTCGGCGCTGTATGAGTTTGTCCAGTATTGTATCAATAAATTTAGTAAAATTATCTGTGGAAATACTGGTCAAAAGTGAAGCTGCTCGACCACGAAACCTTGTTGGTAAAAGGGACAAGAAAATTGGTTGTTCTTCTTTACTTAAAATTTCGTACGATGTTCGACAACATCCTACAAATACTGTTCCCTCTGATATTAAATTAGGCCCTATTTCGGCATTTAGTAATGGAATTGAATTAAATATAAACTGGCTTATTTTTTCTACCGACATATTGATTTTTATCTCTACTTGACTTAATATTATATCCGCCTTAAAATCTAACTGTTTTTGAAGTAGCTGTCTGCGAGGACTTGTTGTTCCAGGGAAATCGGCTTTAATAGGTGATATTGGCGTTGACTTTGAATATGTTCGACCGCTCCTAGTGCGCCCTGGTTCAACGATTCTTGGTGAAGTAAAGAAATCGTCCGGGCTAGTGTTGTCAAAAGATAATTCGTCGATTCTTTCTTCGAAAGTTCGCTCTATCTCTTCATTTTCAACTTCCGGAGGAGAGTTTGAATCAGTCATCCGTTAGGCTATTACACTTGTAAGTTCGTATTTTCTCAGATTTTTAACGCTTAGCGCCTGAGAACTACCGTAGCTGCGCCAAATGTTGTGTAATATGGCCCTTCAGGTGACCCTCGTGGCTCTCTACGGGAAATTGTTTTGAGAAGATGATAGAGCTTTTTCTTTCAGAAGAGGAATCGCGAATCCAGATTGGAGCTTTCGATGTTTGAATGTGGTTGTTGTAAAAAAAAGTAATGAAAACAAATGACTTACATAATTTCCTTTGAGCTTTATTTCCTTTTTCACAAACGATCTTTTAGATCTGTTTCTAAATTTTTCTTACACTTTATTTTTTCTCTTTCAGTAAAACTTTAAAATTTCCTTTGAACTTTATTTCCTTTTTCACAAATGATCCTTTAGATCTGTTTCCAAATTTTTCTTACACTCTATTTTTTTTCTTACAGTAAATCTTTGAAGTTTCCTTTCAACTTTATTTTCTTTTTCACAAATGATCTTTTAGATCTGTTTCTCAAATTTTTCTTACACTCTATTTTTTTTCTTACAGTAAATCTTTGAAGTTTCCTTTCAACTTTATTTTCTTTTTCACAAATGATCTTTTAGATCTGTTTCTAAATTTTTCTTACACTTTATTTTTTCTCTTTCAGTAAAACTTTAAAATTTCCTATGAACTTTATTTCCTTTTTCACAAATGATCCTTTAGATCTGTTTCCAAATTTTTCTTACACTCTATTTTTTTTTCTTACAGTAAATCTTTGAAGTTTCCTTTCAACTTTATTTTCTTTTTCACAAATGATCTTTTAGATCTGTTTCTAAATTTTTCTTACACTTTATTTTTTCTCTTTCAGTAAAACTTTCAAATTTCCTTTCAACTTTATTTCCTTTTTCACAAATGATCCTTTAGATCTGTTTCTAAATTTTTCTTACACTATATTTTTTTTCTTACACTAAATCTTTGAAGTTTCCTTTCAACTTTATTTTCTCTTTCACAAATGATCTTTTACCGAACTGCACCTTTCTTTCAAAAAAACGCAACGACTTTACTTTCAATCACTACCGCGTACCGTATGTTTTTACTAACTGAACTCGTGATTATCAAAAACTAGCATTCTTATAGGCAGAAAGTTCATACTTTGTGCTCATTATTTTCTAGGTCGCAGAACATTTACGTAATAGTTCTGGTTTACTTTTTTCCCTAGAATGTTTTCATTGATTTCATAATTCATGCCAATAACATGTATTACAAAATCAATGTAATTTTCTGCCGATAATGAGTTTCGAAATGCATCAAGTAATTTTAATGCATTTCGCAATTCATTATTTTTTATTCACAAAGTAGAACTTTCGCCGAAAAATGTCTACAATGATTTTTGGTTTTGAAATATGATTTTTCGGCACATTTCCGTGTTGCTTCAACATGAAAATGTGTCACTAAACCAATCACATTAAAGTTCGTAATGCAGTTTGTAATTACGAGGGGTATCTGTAATGTTTTATTACATTACAACGTTTCTGCAACTTAATTGGAACACTAAGTGCAAAGAACATAATTTTCTAGCTATAAAAATGCTGCTTTGAATAATCAAAAGGCAGTTCGAAAAATATCGGATACACGTACAGTTCTAAAATATCGGGTAGCCGTGAACAGTGTTCTTACAATCGGATAAACGCGAACGACTTAGACATAAGCCGTTAAGTTTTAAAAAAAGGTTTAAAGTAAAATTACGTTAGTTATTAAATATTGGTTTACATAAGAATGGTACGGATAATAATAAAAGAAGTTGATTTGAAACCGAATTTGAGTTACAAAGTTACATTTCTTTAAAGTAAAAGAAGTTAATTTGAAATAGAATTTGAGTTACAAAGTTACATTTCTTTAAAGTAAAAGAAGTTAATTTGAAATAGAATTTGAGTTACAAAGTTACATTTCTTTAAAGTAAAAGAAGTTGATTTGAAACAGAATTTGAGTTACAAAGTTACATTTCTTTAAAGTAAAAGAAGTTAATTTGAAATAGAATTTGAGTTACAAAGTTACATTTCTTTAAAGTAAAAGAAGTTAATTTGAAATAGAATTTGAGTTACAAAGTTACATTTCTTTAAAATAAAAGAAGTTAATTTGAAATAAAATTTGAGTTACAAAGTTACATTTCTTTAAAATAAAAGAAGTTAATTTGAAATAAAATTTGAGTTACAAAGTTACATTACTTTAAAATAGAACAAGTTAATTTAAAAAGAAAAAAGAATTTGTGTTACATTGTGTCAAACAGAAGAGTTTATATTGATATTCCAAAAATAAAAAGAAGTGCTTAGCAGAACTTGGTTTTACGTAAGTGTTTTTGTTTTTATCCATACATTAAACCAAATACGTTGCATCCATCCCTCAACAACTTAGGTTGATTACTATGTACACAACTCTGTACAACGATCAAATGAAGCTTTAACAGTCGATTTCTTTCTTCCTCAACCCGCGTCTTAAAAATCTTCAAAGCAATCTCCGGGAGAGAGCCACGAGAGTCGTCTCAAGGGCTATATTACACAACATTCTTCAAAATTATTAAATTTTCATCTATTTTACTTAAGTCATTTAATTTAATATTAAGTATGTGGTTGAGAACTGTCATTTGATTTGAAACACCGGAGGTTACATACCTTGTGCATAATTCTTTCCATACATCGAAGACATTCGTATATTCAGAAATGGTACTCGCAATTTGGTTGCTCATTGATTCGATAACTAATACGTATGCATTTTCTTGTTGTTCATCGCCATCAGCTAGTTTGAGGATAATTTTGTGTGTGTTGTATAAAAATTTCGATTGTGCGAAATTTGAGGTTATACGTTGTGTTTCGTGAAAATTTCGATTGTACGAGAAATTTCGTGGAAATTAAGATTATACAAAGAAATTTCGTGGTATTTACTGTGCGAGAAGTTGCGGGATATAAGCATTTCAAGTCAAATAAACAATTGAAAATGTTTGAAAAATGGAAAGTAAATTATTAGACAGTTTGACTGCAACAGAAATAACCACAGTTCTGCGTGTGTGGAATTTAGCTTCCACGGGAAATAAGACAGACAAAAAGAAAAGAATAATCGAAGAATGTGTAACAAGAGAACTAGACAGTAGCATATTCGACTTTAGTGAAATTCTAAGTAAAGCTACAAACCAAAAAGAAATCAACAACGACGAGGATGCAAAATCAACGGAAAACGATAAGTTCGAGAAACTTATGGCTATGATCGCAACTCTTCAAAGTAATCTGCAAGGCGAAATAAAAACAAATGCTGCCGGACTCGAGAAGAAAATGGATTCAACTACTTCTAGTCTTCAAACCAAAATGGATTCAACTAATTCCAGTCCACACAGTTTACAAGAGGAAATGAAATCGACTGCTTCTAGTCTGTAATGTGAGTTGCAATCCAATATAGGAAGTCTCGAGAATAAAATGGTATCAAGCGTTTTCGGTCTCGAAAATAAAATTGCAACTGTGGCTGATATGCAGAACAAAATGGAATCCAGCATGGGTGATTTAAAAATTCAGGTGGAATCCAGTATTGCAAGCCTGGAAGATAATATAATAAGCAATACTACCTAGACCTAGAAAACAAAATTGCCACGGAAGTTACAACAGTTCGTGCGGAAGTCAGGAACGTAGTACAAAAATTGGACCAAGAAGTGGCGGAACTGGAAGCAAAAGTGGCTGAAATCAAAGAGAACAAACCAAATGTTGAGACATCGGCTAGAAGGATGAAGCCACCAATATTTGACGGACAAACTTCATGGCCGGTGTACATACGACAGTTTGAAGCTGCTGCGGGTGCAAATGGCTGGTCCAATAAAGAAAAAGCCACAGCATTAATTCTGGCTTTGCGTGGAAATTCAGCACATTTGTTGCGGACAATCTTACCGGAAAATGAGAAAGGGTACAAGTACATTGTAGTGCAATTAGACAATCGGTTTGGAGACAACCACATGAAGGATGTATACAGGATCGAGCTCATCAACAGAACGCAGAAATCTGGAGGACGCTCCAGGAATTAGCAGCGGAGGTCGAACGATTGGTATACATGTCCTATCCCGATTACCCTGTGGAGATGCGGTGCGAGATGGCGGGAGAAAGATTTGTTAGCGCCATACCAGATACGGACATACAAAGTAGCGACCGGGTTAGCGGAAAGCGAACGCTACAAGAAGTATTGGCATTCACTTTAACATTGGAAGGTGCGAAGAAAGCTACGAGATCAGTCCCACGGATCAGGGCTGCTACAGTTGCTGAGGTGTCACCGCAACTGGACATAAAGAACCTAACAGAGCAAATAAGTAAAGAAGTACTGCGGGCAATCCAGAAAGGACGGGATAGAAATACACGCAGGAAAATCACATTGTGTGCCTGCGGTAAAGAGGGCATGTTCAACATAAGTGCCCGAACCAAACAACCAAACAAAAAGGTTCGGGAAACAAAAAGGAGCTAACATAAAGGCGGACAAGTCAGCTCCGAAAAATAATGCCCCCAGCATCGTTGTATCTGTCTCACTTATGCAACACAACAGCAACAGTCTAACGGTACAGGGTGTAATTGCTGGTCATCAATGCAGAATTATCATAGATACAGGTGCAAGTAAATCCATCATTAACAAGAAACTCATCAATCATAAACACATCAGTGAAAGCAGTAACAGGGTGCTTCAAACCGTTACGGGTGAATCATCTCCGATTCTTGGCGAAGTCGATCTAGCATTGGAGCTAGATGGGTATGTGTTCCGGCATACATTTTTGGTGGCTGATATAATGGACGACTGTATCATGGGCCTCGACTTCATGAAAAAGGATGGAGTGAGTGTGAATGTTGAAGAGGAAGTTCTGCGATGTGGAAATATTGATTTCTCGCTAACGTTGGAAGAAGCAAGTTCCAGTGCCAAAGTAGAAATTCTACAAGACCAAACAATTACGGCAAATACTGAAGCTGTTGTAGAGGCGAGACTGGTCGATGGCACTGGGAGGCCAGCAATAAAAATCATTGAACCTGACAGACAAAACTTAAAGGATGGACTAATTATAGCACGAACAATAGTGAAAGTGAACGAAAAAGGGGCAATTCCAGTCACAGTGGCGAACTTTTCAAATATTAACAAGAAATTGAAAAAGGGAACCATTGTCGGCAGTGCTGAGGGGTTTCGTCAATAACAAATGAGGACTGCAGAGACAAAGAAACTTAACGGGAGGAACGGGTTCTTCCGAAAGCTTTGAAACCACTTGCCTCGGATATCACTAAAAGAGTATCAGGATCGGAAGCAGTTAAAGCTACAGATTTATTAGAGGAGTTTGAAGAAGTCTTCGTATGCAGTAAAGGGGACTTTGGACGAACAGACCAAGTGAAACACAGAATCAATACCGGCAATGCAGATCCTATTCGTCAACCAGCAAGGAGACTACCATTAGCCAAACAAACAGAGGTTGCTGACATGATCGAGGAAATGCATCAGAAGGGAGTAATTAAACCATCAAATAGTCCATGGGCATCTCCGGTAGTCCGAGTACGGAAAAAGGATGGGACTACAAGATTTTGTGTAGATTACCGAAGACTGAATGACGTAACTAAAAAGGACAGTTACCCTCTTCCCCGCATAGATGACACGTTAGATACACACTCAGGACCAACTTGGTTTTCAACACTTGATTTAAAAAGTGGCTATTGGCAAGTTGGAATTGAACCGGAAGACAGAGAAAAGACAGCGTTCACAGTACGAACAGGCCTATGGCAATTCACAGTGATGCCATTTGGATTATGTAATGCACCGGCAACATTCGAGCGACTGATGGAACATGTCCGTCTTCGTGCAGCTAATTTGAAGTTAAGTTCGAAGAAGTGCGAACTATTTCAACATGAGGTGAAATACTTAGGACATGTTGTGTCTGCAGAGGGAATTTCCACCGATGAAGACAAGATAAAAGCAGTTCAACAATGACCAGTACCAAAAGATAAGCATGAAATCCGGTCATACTTAGGCTTGTGTACTTACTACCGACGCTTCATAAAGAATTTTGCTAATATAGCCGGTTGTCTACACAAGCTAACGGATAAGGGAAAACCATATGAGTGGACCGAAAAATGCCAGTCAGTTTTCGAGGAGTTGAAACATCGACTATGTTCTGCTCCGATATTGGCGTATCCGAAATTTGGAGAAAGATTTATAGTGGATACGGATGCTAGCAATATCGGAATTAGAGGGGTACTTTCTCAACGAATCGAAGGTGATGAAAAAGTCACCGCATACTTTAGTAGGAAACTTTCCAAACAAGAGGTAAACTACTGCGTCACCCGGAAAGAACTCTTGGCAGTAGTTGAAACTGTCAGGCATTTCAACAAATACCTCTACGGGCAGGAGTTCCTATTTCGAACCGACCATGCGGCACTTAAATGGTTGCTAGAATTTAAGAATCCAGAAGGTCAAGTGGCAAGATGGATTGAGCGACTGCAAGGGTACCACTTCAAGACAGAACATAGAAAGGTGACATCGCATGGTAATGCTGACGCTTTATCTAGAAGACCACGTGGCGAGAATTGTAGGCACTGTGGTAGGCTAGATGAGAAGGAAATGGTCATGGTCAAGACGACAAGAATAGGTAATGATGACGAGCCAGACTAGTATCAGAAATGAACAGCTAAAGGACAAAGATATTGGATCAATCCTTGAGTGGAAAGAATAAGATCGGCCTCCGGGACGGAGCGATATTGCAGCTTATAGTAGTACAACAAAAAGTTATTGGGCTCAGTGGAAATAGGAAATGGCGTTCTCGGTAGAAGATGGGAATCTTCTGGTGGTAGAGATACACTAATGCAGTTGATTGTGCCCAAGTCCAAAGTACATGAGGTACTTGGTGAAGTACATGGTGGGACTTCAGGGGAACATCTGGGAGTAAACAAAACATTAGAAAAAGTACGAGAACGATTCTATTGGGTAAATTGCAGAGCTGATGTTGAAAGTTGGTGTCGAAAGTGTGACACATGTGCACCGAGCAAAGGACCAGAGAGACGAACTAGGGCGGCAATGAAGCAATATAACGTTGGCGCTCCAATTAAACGAATCACAATTGATGTAGCTAGACCATTTCCTCAGTCTAAACAAGGGAACCGATACGTGTTGGTTGTCATCGACTATTTCAGCAAATAGCCGGAAGTGTACGCCATTCCGAATCAAGAAGCTACCACAGTGGCAGGAGTGATAATTGAAAACTGGATAAGTCGATACGGGGTTCCATTAGAACTACACTCGGGCCAAGGGCGGAACTTCGAGTCAACTGTATTCCAGTAAGTATGCCAATTGCTGGGAATACATAAAACCAGAACAATACTCCTGCACCCGCAATCTGATGGTATGGTGGAACGTTTCAATCGGACCCTGGAGTAACATTTATCAAAGATGGTAACATCAGACCAAAGTGAATGGGACAAACACATTCCATTGTTCCTAATGGCATATAGAACTGCACACCACGACAGCACAAAACATACTCCATCGGAAATATTGTTTGGACGCAATATACGCCTTCCTGTGGATATAATGTTTGGTAGACCCGAATGTGACAAACTGGAAGTTATTAGCTACACCGATAAACTGAGGGATCGTCTAGACGAGATACATCACCTGACAAGGGACCAGATAAAAATTGCTAGTGATCGCATGAAAATAAGATACGAGATTGCTACGAACGGGTGTGGATTCCAGGATGGTGACTTGGTATGGCTTTACAATCCACAACGGAAAAAGGGAATGTCACCTAAATTTATGCCGAAATGGGAGGGTTCACATACCGTCATAAAAAGGATAAATGACGTCGTATATCGCATACGAAGATCTCCAAGGCAAAAATGAAAGTGTTTCATTTAAACCGATTAGCGAAATATCACGGGACGAATCCCGAAAATTCTGTTCGGGACGAACAGATTTAAGAAGGGAGCACTAAACACTAAACGAAAAAAAAAAGAATCACTAGAAATTGCCAGAAGTATTTTATGATTTACTTTTATTTATTAAATCATAAAATACTTCTGGAAGCACTACATGATACACAATTGAGTCATTTTTCACGAATTGACAATGACTCTGTCAAAAATAATATCAAAAACAATTCCCAGAAATATTTACAATTTGTAGACCATTCGAGAAGTATTGCCACATAGTACCAAAAGCAGCGAGAAGCGAATATTTTCCGGAAATTTCCCGAGACACTCTAATTTGGTATAAAAACAGCCAAGGGTCTGGGATTCAATTAACATCAAAAATTCAAATTGTGTTTTTCAAATATTAAGCCGAGAGCAGAATAGTAATTTTGAATCTAGAAGTAAAAATAGTGATCCATTATTGGAAATGGTGATTGTGTATTTTGTTAAAACTGTCATAAATTAATTGTAATAATTCATTACTGAAAGAGAAATATTTTTAAGACTTATTGTTAACGCAGAATAATTATAAATAAAGTTTATACACTAAATTCACATAAATAAAAAGTGCTATCATTTTCATAACATCGAACCAAACGTGTAGCACGTCACATTGGTGTCAGAAGTGAAATTACTTATAGTGAATTGCGATAGTGTGAGAATGTTATGTAACAAAACATTACATACATCCTCCAAAGAGTAACGCACTTCGCAACAACATGTTTCTCGAAACTAATACGTTTCTGGAACCTCAAATGTTGTTGCAAACCAAAAATGTTCCGCAACATTTTTGAGAGCAATAATGTTTTTTGTAAACTAAAAAGTTTCGGAACATTATTTACTTCTTCAGCGAAAATTGCAGTTTGCACTATCAGCAATAAAATTAACGCAAAATAACCAATTGCGAAATGCATTAACATCATTTGGTGCATTTCGAAATTAATGATGGAAAGTTTCCAAATCGAAAGTAAATCAGGACGGTTGCTTAACACAGCAACGTTTCTGCAACTTAATTGGAACACTAAGTGCAAAGTACATAATTTTCTAGCTATAAAAATGCTGCTTTGAATAATCAAAAGGCAGTTCGAAAAATATCGGATACACGTACAGTTCTAAAATATCGGGTAGCCGTGAACAGTGTTCTTACAATCGGATAAACGCGAACGACTTAGACATAAGCCGTTAAGTTTTAAAAAAAGGTTTAAAGTAAAATTACGTTAGTTATTAAATATTGGTTTACATAAGAATGGTACGGATAATAATAAAAGAAGTTGATTTGAAACCGAATTTGAGTTACAAAGTTACATTTCTTTAAAGTAAAAGAAGTTAATTTGAAATAGAATTTGAGTTACAAAGTTACATTTCTTTAAAGTAAAAGAAGTTAATTTGAAATAGAATTTGAGTTACAAAGTTACATTTCTTTAAAATAAAAGAAGTTAATTTGAAATAAAATTTGAGTTACAAAGTTACATTACTTTAAAATAGAACAAGTTAATTTAAAAAGAAAAAAGAATTTCTGTTACATTGTGTCAAACAGAAGAGTTTATATTGATATTCCAAAAATAAAAAGAAGTGCTTAGCAGAACTTGGTTTTACGTTTTTGTTTTTATCCATACATTATACCAAATACGTTGCATCCATCCCTCAACAACTTTAATCAACTTATCTACACAACTCTGTACAACGATCAAATGAAGCTTTAACAGTCGATTTCTTTCTTCCTCAACCCGCGTCTTAAAAAATCTTCAAAGCAATCTCCGGGAGAGAGCCACGAGAGTCGTCTCAAGGGCTATGTTACACAACATTCTTCAAAATTATTAAATTCTCGTCTATTTTACTTAAGTCATTTAATTTAATATTAAGTATGTGATTGAGAACTGTCATTTGATTTGAAACACCGGAGGTTACATACCTTGTGCATAATTCTTTCCATACATCGAAGACATTTGTATATTCAGAAATGGTACTCGCAATTTGGTTGCTCATCGCCATCAGCTAGTTTGAGGATAATTGCCTTTTTGCATTTACTTTTAATTAATATGGGAATCATTTGAACTTTCCAACCAGTAAAGTTTTCATTTCCAGTTAATTTTTCTAGATTTGACTTACGACCGGCCATCTTGGATTTTTTGAATCACACTTTTTCTGTTCATTATTTTTTTTTTATCTATATTAGACTAAAAATGAACTGCTCATATATATGTAAATGATAACTGCTTTTAGTGAATATTTATATGAGTTTATATTTCTATATATACACGCAATGGTAATACAAAAGGTTTTTATTTTTTAAAATTATATTTGCTCTGGCTTTTTGCTAATTTTATTAGCTGAATATCGGTTTTTGTTTTTTCGGCAAATTCTAGGCAACTATATTTCATGTTAAAATATATAAAAGTTCGTTTTTAATTAATTCTATAGAGCATTTATTTCTATCATTTCGCCATTTATCTAACATCACACTGAAAACTCTTTCCCAAAATGCTGATGTTCCGGGGATAGAAAGGACGAATGAAACAATTTTGAAGATATTCATACAGCTGAAATCACTACTTTTGAAAATTAAATGCCATTTGCTGCTTGTTGATTTACATCTTGTAAACAAATTAGACTTTTGAATGGTGTCAAAATTGTATTGAAGCAATGTCACGTCATCAAAGAGCTTATCCATATTTAAATCCAGCTTTTCTTTTAACTCTAATTCTTCAACAACCTCAACAAATTTCAGATATATTGGGAATGTGATGTTCAAAAAACTTAGATTTGATACTTTTCCAAATGTTGAATTACTTTCAAAGTTAATTTTTAATTCCAAATATTTAATTGCTGACTTATAAAACAATTTGAAGTCTTTAATAATCTGTTGCTTCTCAATATCTAAATTTGTCATTAATTGGTGAATCTGGAAGCCAAAGAAATTCCTCCGCATATCGAGATACTAACTGATTTCTCAAGTTTGTCAAAATAATAAAAATATCTGTTGCTGAAGTTTCATTTTCTCAAGATGTTTAATAGATAATCTAAACACATCCATAATATGATGCGTGAACAACAAATATATTTCAATAACTAAAGGAATTTCTGTTGAATCGTCATCAATTCCAATAAGCTTCAGTAATTGTTTAGGGAAATCAGTTGGCCTACTTACGAAGTAACTAGTTAAACCTTTCCAAGAACGTAAAATTCTTTCAATGCACGGTTGCAAAGAAAGCCATGTAGTAGGAACATGTCGAAGAATTTCACCAAATTCCGTCTCTACACAAAAATTAAAATCTTTAAGTGCTTCACGTCTCTTTGCTGATAATGAAGAATTCCCAAAAAATTTTAAGAACAATATTTTCTATGTCCACATTCAAATTTCCTAAAGCAAATTTTAGTGTATAATATAAAATATGCGCATTGCAGTTAGCCTTAACGACACTGTCATTCATTGTGAGGATATTCGTATACAGAGAATGATTTATCCCAAAATTGCAGTTTGCGTTGTCTGCACTAAAACCAGAAACTCTACTCCAGCCAAGTTTCAAGTTTCCCATAGTGTCTTTCAAACATTTAAACATTCCATCGGCACTTTCATCGGCATTCTCAAAAAAAATCAATTATATAATTCACTGTGCCAAATTCCATTTTCAAATATTGAACACATATTGGGAAATTTTTCCCGTTTTTATGATTTGAAGCATCAATTTGGAGGCAAAAATACATGGGTGGTTCATGTTATTTTAAATCATTCAAAACTACTTCTAAAGCTCTTTTTCCAATCACATTTGTAACGATTGCTTCTGATTTAGTTCGACCACAAGATATTTTTGCTGCTACGCTTGAATTATTAAAAAATCTTGTTTTGAACAGAAATTATAAAGGTCTTTATTTAACAAAATATGATTTGGAACTAAACTTTAAAATACAAATACATTTCAGATATAGAACAAATAGGAAATAAAAGAATTCAGCAAGTTGCTTAAAACCGTCGTTGCCAAATTTCAACATTCCCCTTCAACGACGACTCCAATACGATTTCTAAATTTTATGAAGAGCTGCTTATTTCAACCCTTGGTCATTGCATCAGCCAACTGTTCATCAGTTCGAATATACTCCACTTTAATTTTTCCATCTCAAATGATGTCTCTAATAAAATTAAATTTAACATCCACATGTTTCATACGCTTATGATCAGCTGGATCTTCTGCTACCTTGATACATCCTTGATTGTCTTCATAAAGTGTTACGGATGATAAATTTATTCCACATTCATTAACTAATGAGTGTAACCATAACGCCCCACATATTGCATTGCAAAGTGCGATTAATTCAGCCTCGGTTGAAGATAGAGTAACACATGACTGTTTCCTTGTTGACCAAGAAATTGTTGAACCAAACAACTTAAATTCACATCCAGACAACGATTTTCGATCATTTATATCATTTGCCCAATTAGCATCCGCAAAACCAATAAGTTCGTTATGTCCTTTATTACGCTTGTAAACCAACTTAGCATTAATCGTTCCCTTAATATACCTCAAGATTCTTTTTAAATAATTCCAATGCTAATTTTGTGCATTGTTTTGGAAACGACTAAAATAATTAACCGCTGCGCAAATATCTGGTCTAGTTGCCAACACTCCATATATTAAACATCCTATTAATTCTCTATAGGGTTTATCAATTAGTTGTACGTTGCTTTTCGATTTTAATTTTAAACGATATTCCATTGGCGTAGCAATTTCCTTACAATCAGACATCTGAAACATGTTCAAAACACGAACAAAATATTGCCTTTGGTTCATTTCTAAAATTCCATTTTCAATATCATAATTGATCCTTATACCAAGGAAGAATTTAATATCTTTCAAATCCTTCATTTCAAATTCATTCATTAATCCACCTTTTAAATCTTCCATCGCTTTTAAATCATTGCCAATTAAAATTGCATCATCTACATATGACAATATAAAGAATTTCAAATTATCATGAAATTTGTAATACAAACAACATTCCGTTTTCGCTCTTGTAAATTTTGATTTCAAAACTAGAAAATTATTAAATTTTTCATACCAAGCTCTTGAAGCTTGTTTTAAACCATACAATGCTTTATTCAATTTACATACTAAATTTTTATTTCCAACCTCAAAACCTTTGGGTTGTGCCATGTATATGTCTTCCTTTAGCTCAGCATTCAAAAATGCAGAATTAACATCCATTTGATGCATATACATTTTAAACTGATTAGCGATAACTAGCATGATACGAAAAGTCGTTAATTTGACAACAGGTGAATACGTTTCATAATAATCAAAGTTTTTAACTTGCGTAAAGCCACGAGCAACCAATCGCGCTTTATAGCGTTCAATTTCTCCGCTTTCATTTCATTTAATTTTATACACCCATTTACAATCAGTTATTTTCCGGTCCCTTGGTGGTTCCACCAATGTCCAAGTTTTGTTTTTCGTTAAGGATTCAATTTCCTCCTTCATAGCTAATTTCCAATGCTGCCAATCCCTTCTATTCCTTGCCTCATCAAGAGTATTTGGCAAGTCTTCCGCAAACCTTTCCGCGTTTAAAGCATATACCAATGATGACATTTCATAATCATAATACCTTTCAGAGAGCTTTGACAATCTGCCAAATACAGTTCTAATTTCCTTACGATTATTATCACAAGTTTCATTTCCAATAGTAGTCGTATCATCATCATTTATATTGTCAGTTGAATCATTTTTACTATCAATTAGAACATTGTCATTATCGCTAACAGCATTGTTTTTCGCAAAACCATTATTAAATGGCCGTGTTTCCTCAATATTTTCATTAAAAGCTACATTCCTTGCAATTATTATTTTCTTGGAGTCAGGGTTGTATAATCGATAACCTGCAGATGCATATCCCATCATAATACATTTGATTGCTTCTGCATCCAGTTTGGTTCTACATGCATCCGTGACATGAGAATCAGCATTACAACCAAATACTCTTAAATTTGAAAGATTTGGTTTCCTTCCGCAACATAATTCCGCTGGTGTTACAAACTTCCGATGATCATTGAATATTGAAGTTGGACTTCTATTCATAAGATATGTTGCGCATAGAATTGCCTCAGACCAGAATTTCTTTTATATTCCAGATTCGAAAATCATAGTTCGAGCCTTTTCCATTACAGTTCTATAAAACCGTTCAGTAACACCATTCTGCTGCGGAGAATAAGGTACCGTGTATTCAATTTAAATTCTATTTGTTTTACAAAAATTAACAAATTCCTTTGAGCTATATTCTCCACCATTGTCACACCGAAAGCGAAATATCTTCCTTTCAAATTGAGAGTTACACATTTTATAATATTCCTTTAATTTCTCAAGAACTTCAGATTTATTATTAATTATAAAAACAACACAAAAATGTGTATAGTCGTCAATAAAACTTACAACATATTTTCCACCGTTATGTCCTTCCGGTGTTATAGGTTCCATGACATCACTATGAATTAATTCCAGATGACGTTTAGATCTGTTTTCTATCGTTTTATGATAGGGTAATTTAGGTTGTTTTCCATATTGACATGACTCACAAAATTTATTGTCATCGTTAATTCCAAAATTATTAATACCGTCAGCCATTCCATTTTTAAATAATTTAATTATGTCCTTATTGTTCAAATGTCCAAGCCGCCGATGTAACACAAACAAATAATTTTGAGTTTTACATAGATTTGATTCATTGTCATGATTCAATATAACCTTGAATTCAAACAATTTTCCATTTGAATACCCTATGCCAACTAAACCATTATTTTTGAAAATTTCAACCTTTCCGTTTTCAAAAACAATTTTTAGACCATTTGATTCCAGTCGTTTAATTAAAAGTAAATTACATGTTAAATTTTTAACATAAAGAACATTATTGATGACACATTTCCTTTCAATACCGTTGACAATAGTTTTACCTTTTATATTTCCTATTTCTGTTCCAAATAATTTAACACCATTTTTAGCAACTTTAATTTCCTGAGGAATATCCAATTTTTTACTTCCCGTGAAGAATTTCCTGTTATTGATCAAATGTTCAGTTGCACCAGAATCCAAACAAAATTTGATTTCATTATTTGCAACATGAAACACACATTCATTGTCAAATATAAAAGCCACTTCAGCGTTTTCCTCAGTTTCACTCTTGTTTTGATGTTTTGGACGATTATTCCTTTTATTGTTATTAGTTTTTTATTCTTCAATTTATTTAAATCAACACGACAATCTTTGCGTTTGTGACCTGGAATACCACAGCGATAATAGCTAAATTTTCCTGCAGCCATAACGACGTTTTCATTCTTAATTCCAGTCTGGTTCTGTTTTTTGTTTGCTTCATCCAGCAACCTTCCTTTAACAAAATCTAAGGTTAGATTGTCTTGCTCTAAAATCTCAAGTGCAGTTATTAGAGATTCATACGAAGCCGGTAAAGTTAATAAAAGATTACAAACCAAATCGACATCTTCAACTTTTGCACTAGTTGATTTTAATTCACGTACTAGTCTTTCAAATTCCAATTGATGATCCTGCATAGAGCTGTTGTCTGAATATTTCAATAAAAGCATTTTCTTTCGAGTGAATAATTGACCTGAGATGCTTTCCCTTGCAAAAACAGAGTCCGTTGTTTTCAGAATTTCACGCGCAGTTGTTTTCCCCTTTTGCGTATTCTAAATGTGAATTAGCAATTCGATGTACAATAAAAGAAATACATTTCTTTTCAAGTCTTCTGGCCTTTCCCTTTTGATCAAGATTTTCAATTTTTGAAACAATACTTTCGATATCTTCCTCGATGTATTTCGTTAAACCATGTTCATTTAATAACGCCATTAACTTAAATTTCCAATTACTATAATTGGACCCTTCAAATTAATAGATTTTATTAAAATTATCACCCTCCATTTTGAATTCCAAGCCAGCACACAGTATTCCACGCGTTCAGAAGAAAAATATTCCGTGTATATTTCCACGTGGTCAAAACAAATAAAAACAAATATTCCGTATATATTTCCACGTTGAAAAGATTATACAAATCTTAATAAAACATTCCGCGTGTAAATTAATAAAATTTTATTTTTTAAAAAAAACGTGTTCTGGGCACATAACCTATTAAAAAATCTTGTTTTGAACAGAAATTATAAAGGTCTTTATTTAACAAAATATGATTTGGAACTAAACTTTAAAATACAAACACATTTCATATATAGAACAAATAGGAAATAAAAGAATTCAGCAAGTTGCTTAAAAACCATCGTTGCCATATTTCAACATGAATCCTGGTATAGCTTTGAATTTAATTTTAAACTACAATCAAGTGGGTTGTAAGAATGATTGTGTTTAACCGCATGATATATTTGAGCAACTATGAGATTTTCTTTAGAATTTGCTTTTATGACAAACTTATCAATTAAAGAATTGGAAGAAGACTCTCCGACTTTATTTTTATGACTATTTGAATTTTGAGGTTGTGTGATTGCAAGAACACCCATGTATCCAATTTTGAACACACGTTGGCAAATAATGCATTTTGAATCTTGTGGATTATTAGTTGCCGCCAACCATTTATGCTCCTTTTCCCAATTTTTGTTAAATGAGCACGATTGTTTCGCTTTCTTCATTGGAGGATCCACACTGCAAAATAACAGTTTTGATTTTCTGTTTACTATATTTAAAATCACTAGCAGAAAAATAATTAAAAAACTAACATGCAAATAATAAAAATAATTGCAAATTATTTACTGTTCAAAAACTCACAAACCAAACGATACGAAATAATTAAACCAAAAACAATTTTCGCTCACTATCTCTAATGGATAAAGATTAGAGTAAAGAAGAAGAATTTTTTTTAAATACACTCTCTGGTTTCGTTTCCTATCGCTCTTTATCCATAGACCATAAATCACTAGAATTTCTATCCACGTCAATTGTAGGGGATCCCCATGTTGGTGTTTTTTTTTCATAGTGTCTCATTTTAAGCGAGTAAAGCAATATTTCTCAAATCGTTTCGTTTTTAAGTAGCAAAATGAAAGGCAAGAAAGATCGGAAACTGAGTGTTATACGTTCGATTTTATTCATTTCCTTATTCCTTCTCTTGTTGAGAGGAACTGAAATATGAATAAGAAAAAAAATCAGCTTCTCTTTCAAACCTCACAGCAGAAATAACCCAGTGAACACACGACATTAATATGATATCGTACTGACCAGTATTATGTCATATGATATCATATTGATATCATATTGATGTCATACAGTTGTCGTGTGTTTACTGGGAATAGTGTGTTTCAGAAATAAATGAATGCAACTCGCAGAAGCCAGTTTAGGAATAAAAACTCTCTGGATTATAACTTCCAAATTTTCCATAAAATCGAATAACGAGTAGATAAAGCCACTTTCGACTTTCAGTCCAGAAGGTTTTGTATCGTGTGTATTTTAAAATTGTATTTTGGAATTTTGTTTTATTTCCTTTCATATAATTAGTGCCTAATTAACGGAACGATTTTAAAAATAAAGGACATTAGAGGCTCCGATAAAGGACAAGGACAAAAAAGCAGAATAAAGGACTGTCCTTTCCAATAAAGGACGGTTGGCAATCCTATTTTTAGGAGTAGTTGCTTACTGTTTACGAATGTCTCCAAAAGTAACTACATGGGGTAATTTACAAGTCGTAGAGATTGAATATGCAAGAATTACTGTTATCAGAATAGTTCAAAATTTGGTACTTCATCAAAGAAATTCAAGCCATACAACAAGAGAAACCATTGGCAAGAGATAGTAAAATTTTGTCATTAAATCCATTTATAGATAAAACGGGCAAATTAAGAGTAGGAGGAAGACTAGAAAATTCAAATCTACAATATGACGAAAAACATCCAATTATTTTGTCATATAAAAACCCATTTACAACATTAATCATAGATAATGCCCATCAAAAGACACTCCATGGAGATGTATCTTTAACGCTTGCACAAATTCGGAAACAATACTGGATAATAAAGGCTCAAAATGCGGTCTCTAACCATATACATAATTATATAATATGTTTTAGATACACCACAAAAAAAGAGAGCAACTAATGGGAATTTTACCTGCACAACGGGTCCAAATCAGTAGACCATTTACTAACAGTGGCGTCGATTATGCCGGGCCAATTGATATTAAAGCTTTGAAAGGGAGATGGAGCAAAACATTAAAAGGGTATGTCGCCGTTTTTGTATGCATGGCAACAAAGGCAATACATTTAAAAATGTTAAAATTGACGACATTGTTCTAATAAGAGATGAACAAACTCCACCCTCGATGTGGGCGTTAGGAAAAATAATAGAATGCCATCCCGGTAAAGATGGGTTAATAAGAGTCGTCACACTAAAGATTAAAGGCAATAATCATCAAAACAACCCATCAGCAAGATATATCCATCACCAGTTAATAATCTAACAAACATACCAACGCCCAGTGTGGAAGTCAAGCAAAATTCGCCAGCAGAAATAATTCAACAGAAACCTAATCAACATTATAATATACGAAAAGGAAAGATCCCACCAATCAAGCCAGAATGGACACGAAAGAAAAGGAGCAGCAAATTGTGTAGCAATATTATTATTGATAATATTCTTGCTTACTTTTGCTATGTGCCAAGAATTGATTAAGATCATACCATTTAAGGATCATCCAGGACTATATTTAACTTAAACCAGTCAAAATGACGAATAGTGAATGGAATATCATATCATACTACTCATTAGAAAATTATTGGAATCAATATGAAAATATCAAGAATTTAGTTTTAAACATGAATAAAGTCTGCGAAAATTCAGTTAATAAAAATATTGTTGGACCTACTTCTGTTACGATCGGAATGCATTTTCACAGTAGATTAATGAAAATAACCGAAGCAATCATTTACTGTTACACGGGAATGGAGTACGATTAAAAAGATCACCATTAGGTTTGGTTGTTTGGAATATAAGATGAACAATTTGCACGTAAATACGAGAAAGACAATAATTCCATAAAACAAATGAAAATTATATGTTAGAACTAACAAAAAATGAATCTTCGATCACAGATTCTACAGGAAATGCTTTAAGGAGTTCACAAAAAGAAATAAATGATCAGTTTAATACAATTAAACATCATCTTGATCTTTCAACTCACGCAAGTCAAAACTTAAGCGCCGCAGAATCGTTCTCTCATACGTTTACATCAATGGCCTTACAAGCAATGCTCATAGTTTCACACTTTCAAAGAACGCAAGATTCTGTGACAGAATCAATTTTAGATGTTCATCACGCTAGATCATATCCATTAATAATAACTCCAGTGCAACTTAAGGCGCAATTAAGGAAAATCAGGAACGGCTTCCTCCCAACCTAGGACTTCCAGAAAAAGACAATCCAGAGGCCCTACTAAATTTGTACAAAATCATGAAGATACGCACAAGAACCGTAGATTCAGCAGTAATAAATAATATTGAAATTTCATTAGTGATGACGGAATTATTTCAACTATTCAAGCTGCATCCACTACCAACTAAACATGAGAATATATTTATCTATATTCAACCATCATCAGTGTTTATAATCATCAACCTACACAGAGATCGATATTATCGAATACAAAGTATCGAATTAAATTCGTCTGACAACCAAAACGTCGAATACTTCTTATGTAAACAATATGATCCTATATATAATATAAAATCGAATGTAAGTATTCGCGAAATGAAATTACTTCTACATCAAAAAGAGATATCGTCGCATTGTAACATACCCACCGTGGTTCCTGGAAGATATTGGGTACAGTTAAATGCTGTGAATTCGTGGATATATTCATTTGACAAACAATAAACCTTAAATGTGGTTTGCGGTACCAAAGTCTTCAGTCAATTAATTCAAGATGAAGGATTGCTTCAGCTGAGTCCAGGCTGTAGTATTTTTTTTTTTTTTTTTTTACCAGCTTAAACCAAGCAGCAGTCAAATAGTGTTTCAGTTAAGTTCATGATATAAACTCTTCTTCAACATAAATTTATTCATATGAAAATCAAATTCTATGGCATTGGAGTTAACATCACGCAGCATTCGAGTGATAGGTTCATTTTTCCCATACTCCGTTCTGTGGTGGTTTATTTTAAATAATTCTACCGACCTTAAATTACGTGAATTCACGTTAAAATGAATCTTGTCTAACAGAAGAGGGGCATCTATAGCCCGATTAAAAAGTTGGTGGACGAAAACAACACCTGCCACCTGCCGCCTTAATTCTAAAGAATTTAACCCTATTAATTTCAATCTACTCTCATACGGAGGTAATAGAAAAGGGTCATTCCATGGGAGGTCTCTCAATGCGAATCGCACGAATCTTCGTTGAACAGACTCTACCCTATTGATTTGATCTTTGTAATAGGCGGACCATACCTGACTTGCATACTCCAGAATTGGTCTAACTAAAGTAGTGAAAAGGGTTTTTGATATGTGCGGGTCTGAGAATTGTTTGGACCATCTTTTAATGAAACCCAAAGTCGAATTGGCTCGATGGACCAATGAGTCAATGTGTATTTTAAAATTTAGTTGGCTATCCAAGATTATGCCCAAATTCTTTATACTATTCACTCTTCGTAAAGGAACCCCAGCAAAAGAATAAGGATAAAGAGTATTCTCACGTTTCCTGGAAAAAGTAATAACCTCACATTTACCATAATTAAGGTCAAGGTTATTATTTAGACACCACAAGGAAAACCTGTTCAAATCATCCTGAAGAATCTGCGAGTCAACATAGTTTAAGATTTCTTTGCAGATTATCATATCATCGGCGAAGTTAGATATTCTTGACGATTTAACTACCGACGCCACGTCATTTACCGATAAGACAAATAAAAGTGGTCCCAAGTGGCTACCTTGAGGGACCCCTGATGTTGCTACATAGGAGTGAGATTTGGCTGATCGGAATAAGACCCGATAACTCCTGTCATAAAGGTAGGATCGAATCCATTTAATAAAGTGGTCCGGAAAGCCAAGGGCCCTAAGTTTGAAAAGAATCAATTTGTGAGAAAGCTTATCAAAGGCTTTGCTGAAATCTGTGGTGACACAGTCCATACTATTTCCTTTTTCCATGACACAAATTGCAGAAGAAGTAAGTTCAATTAAACTGGTAGTCGTGGACCTACCCTTAAAAAATCCATGCTGATGATTCGAGATAATGGATTTACAACTAAAATATAAGTATTTTTGGATAATACTTTCGAACAATTTAGGGATGCAAGACAATTTCGCGACTGGCCTGTAATTCTCAAAAACCTCCTTACTACCTTTTTTATGTGTAGGAATAATAAAGGATTCTTTCCATATTTCTGGAAAAATACCTGTTTTAGGGGATTTTTGAAATAGTACAGACAACGGACGAGCAAGAATACTATTGAATTTTTTCAAAATCACTGCGGGTATTCCGTCCGGTCCAGGCGAGTAATCCTCGGGTAAATCATTAATGTGTTCAGACACTATAGATTCATCTGTAGTAATTAAGTTAAGTGTGGCTTCAGGATACTCCGACATACACGAAAAGAAGTTCGTATCTGGGACAAAATTATCTTTATTAAAAGCTGCCGCGAAAGATGAAGCAAATAGGTCTGATATAGCTGAGGGGTCCACTAATGTTTGATCCTGGTATTTCATTGAGGGGGGGTAACTATCAGTTTTTTTCTTACTATTTACAAATTTCCAAAATTTGTTTGGATTCATTGAGAGATTATATTTCATTTCGTCTACGTAGGTGCTATACACTTCAGCTTGTAAAACTTGAAATTGGGTTAGTCAGTCAGAAAACTTTAGAGAGTCCACCTCACATTGTGTGTTTAGAAATCTACGCCAGGCCTTATTTCTCTTGTTACGCACAACACGTAAATCCTTGTTGAACCATACTGGCGATGACAAGGATTTATTTACTTTGTTTTGGGGGACAGATGAAACAAAGGAATTAAGAATATTTTTATAAAATTCCGATATGCAAAATTCAATATTCTCATTAGTCATAACGCTTTCAAAATCAATCTTCTTTACAAGATCCTGAAGTAAGTCTGAATTTAACTTGTGGAAATTAAAGTAGTATGAATTATCATAAACTAAATTCAAGCTAGGCTCTTGTTGTAATAAGAATAACTGTAAGGGAGGATGATATTTGTCATTTCCGGACTGTGCTGAACAACACAATTAGCTGAGTTCGTGGTGAAAATCAAGTCAAGTTGTTTAACTAACACACCGCTAATTTGCTGCAAACCACAAGCCGTCAAATTGTCAATGAACATGGATTCACATTCAGAGTTAGCATTCAATGAAATAAAGTAATTTTCATCCTCACATTGGGACCAGGACAGATTGGGTAAATTGAAATCCCCTAAAAGCACAATATCATCCATTGGCCCCATAATTTCATATAGGTATTCAATAGCAATGGATAACAACTGATATTCCTTTCAAATTCAAAGAGTGCCGATCCCTCCGAAAAATTTCGTAGTCGGACGAGAATAATTCGTTGTTGAGAAACCTATGATTCAGCCATGTTTCGGTCAACACGATTACATCATACGGAAACGAGTTACTAGCTAAAAGCAATTCACGCGTTTTCGTGCGTAGACCCCTTACATTTTGGTAGTAAAGGGACCAGTATTTGGGTTTTTTGAACCCATATTAGAAGTAGTTAAAGTATTTTTGGGCATGATTTCTTTTCTTATCTGACGTTTCCGAACAAACTCTTTGACGAGGGTGGATGGGGCCAGAATTCCATTGCTACTAAATAGACAAACAAATGTGAAGGAACTGTTATCTTAAAGGAAGAGATAGGGCTTGAGATTTTATTGATTTTCTCACATCGCATGTGAGAAATATCCACTTCCTTCGAAACGATATATCGTAAGATATCCTCAACGCTTGTCTCTGGGTCAAGTCTCGAGAGAAAAACAGATTTTGGTGCAGGTATCGTTCTTAGGACCTGAGAACCTGTGCTCGCAGAGGAGATCCCCTGCCCAAGAGAATCTAATTCTTTCGGAGTTTGAATTTCAGGGATTCTAGACTTACGTGTTTTTCTTTTTTCTTAATGCTTTTACTTCTTGGCTTAGGAGAAATAGTAGAAGTATTAACTTTTAAAAGAATTGAAGATGATTGATTTTCCGTAATTACATTTCCAGAAACGACATTAGCATAAGAAGGAATATCTTTCTTAGTGGTAAGAAGAACGTTGAATAATTCATTACTTTTCAATGAGGACTGAGCCAAATCAATTGTCGAATGCTTTATTTCTATTAATACGTCAAAGTTAGAAGTAATTATTGACATACATGAACGAATGTCAACACTCAATAAATCAATCCTTTCTACAGTAAGACTATCATCTACTTTGGATAGTTTAGTTGTCCTAGATGACACTCCAGTTGACGCGCATAAAGCCTCAGTAATATCACACTGTAAAGACTTGAATTTCAGATGAAAATGAGATATTTTTTTTGTTAGCTTTGATACATCATGCTGCATCATAACCACGTTAGAGGTGATCTGTTCTAATTTATCCTGTTTATCTCTAATGTCCTCCAAAATATCGTAAAAACTAATCAATTTATCCTCAATTGATTTTACTTTATTCGCTATAAACGATGACTCACTTTCCGAGTTAGTTGAATTAGCATTTGTTTGGTTTGTCTGATTATTCAGGGTAGTCGAGAGCCTTAAGAACTTTAAAATATGGCATGGTTTAATATCGCTACATTCCAAACATGTGAACCTGTTTATGTCATTTGGCAAGTTCACACATGAGCGATGAAAGAGACGATCACACACGCCATCACATAAAATCGTCAATTTATCGCTTGATTTGTTTTACAACCTATACATGAAACTCCCATAGTCAACAAAGTAACAGGAAAAACTCAACGTAAATACAAGTAATCCTTTAAAGGAAAAAAGATTAAATCAGTCCCAGTAAACTGGAACAAATTGAAAATAATTTATGATATAACTCATGAATCAACCATCATTACAGCATTTCACACACACACGGAAAATATTACTGCTGCGTTTTTCCCAGCATTCAATTTAACTATGGAGGTGCCGCAATTGCCTAGGATACCGGACATACTCTTAAGAACTTAACAACTAAGAAAGAAGTACAAGATCTAGAAGAACTCAACAAATCTCATGAAAACTCACTAAAACTTCCAGAGAATATTTCAGATCATGATGTTCATCAATATATTTTGGGATATGTTAGCATTTGTATAATAATAATTGTAATAAGCCATCTAATCATAAGAAAATTAGACATCCGTAAGATACAACCGGTACCAGCTAAAAGAAATAAATTCGAAGTAGTTAACGATGTTAATTGGCCCGCCGAAGAATGTTCCACGCACGGGCAACATACTATAATTTAAAAAGAATCAACAATCGAATTGATTCAGTGTTCTAGCTTTAATTAAGCATAATTAACAAATATTTTATCATATATTAATCAATGATTTATATCAACTTATAATTTCATAACAATATTTTAGTAAATATTGTCAAATATGCACTTTTATAGAATAGTGAACTAATTATTGCTTTATAACACCTATAAGTGTTATAAAGCAATAAGTAGTTCATTCAAATACCTACTTATTTATATTTATATTTTTGCTGAGTCAACATTTTACCTTTAGCTTCAAGTGTTAAAATTTGTATAAATAGTGTAACTATTTTATATACACTTCAGTGCAAACTCAACAAGAATTAAAAGTAGGAAAAGCCCTGTGAGCGCTAAGTTATTAAGAAGAACGCCTACCAAGGAAAAATACCAACGACATAACGCTGTGTGAGCGCTAAGTTATTCCGAAAAATGCTTGCCAAAGAAAAATAGCAACGGCAAAACGCTAGGTGAGCGCTAAGTTATTTCGAAGAATGAGTACCAGAGAAAAAATGCCAACAAGGAAACGCTTTGCGGGCGCTAAGTTATTCAGAAGAACGCCTACCAAGGAAAAATGACAACAAAAAATGCAATGTGAGCGCTAAGTTATTCCGAAGAAGGCCTACCAAGGAAACAATAACAACGAGGAAAGATTAGGTGAGCGCCAAGTTTTCCGAGCAACGCGTACCTAGGAAAGAATTCCAACAAGGAAGCGCTATGCGGGCGCTAAATATTTACAAAAACGAATATCAAAAAGGGAACGCTAAGTTATCCCGAAGAAAGCCTACCAAAAAGGAATACAAAAGGGGAAACAATTTGTGCGCGCCAAGTTATTGCCAAAAATCATTACCAGAAATAAATACCAATAAGAGTACGCTAAATTATCCCGACGAACGTCTACCAGAAAATAATACCAACGGGGAGACGCTATATAAGCGATAAGTTATTTAAAACAACGCCTACCAGAGAAGAATGCCAATAAGAGAAAGCTAAGTTATTCCGAGACTGCCTACCAGAAAAGAATACCTATAAGAGAAAACAAAGTTGCTCCGAAGAAAGCCTACCAAGGAAAGAATTCCAACAAGGAAACGCTATGGGGGCGCTAAATTATTCCGAAGAATGAGTACCAAAAAGGAATATTGATAAGTGAAAACTAAGTTATCTCGAAGAACGCATACCAAAAAAGAATACAAAAGAGCAAACACTTTCTGCGCACTAAGCTATTCCGAAAAATAATTACAAGAAATGGACACCAATCAGAGAAGGCTAAATTATTCCGAAAAACGTCTACTGGAAAATTATACCAGCGAGAATACGCTATCTGCGCTCTAAGTTATTCCGGAAAATGCCTACCAGAAAAGCATTCGCACACGAGAACGCTAAGTTATTCCGAAGAAAGCGTAGCAGAGACGAATGCTAACGAGGAAATGCTATGTGTGCGTAATTTATTCCGAAGAACCGCTACCAGAATGGCAGACCAACAGGGAAACGTTTTGTGAGCGCTAAGTTATTCCGAAGAACGCCTACCAAAAAAGTATACCAAGGAGGAAACGCTATGTGAGCGCTAAGTTATTCCGAAGAACACGTACCAGAAAAGCATACCAACGGGGAAACGCTATGTGAACGCTAAGTTATTCTGAAGAATGACTACCAGAGAAAGAATACCAACGAGAAAACGCCATGTGATAGTTAAGTTTTTCCGAAAAACGCCTACCAAGTAAGGAATACCAACAAATAAACGCTCTGTGAGCGCTAAGTTATTCCAAAGAACGACTGCTAAGGAAAGAATACTAACTGGGAAGTGCTATGTGGGTTCTAAGATATCCCGAAAAATGCCAACCGAAAAGAATGACAACGCGGCCAAGAAGTATGAGCTCTCAATTATACCGAAGAACGCCTAAAAAAAGCATATCAACGGGGATATGCAACATGCGTGCTAAGTTATTGCGAAGAATATCTAACAGACAAAAATACCAAAAGAGAACTTTAAGTCAGTCCGAAGAACGCTTATCAAGGAAAGGGATACCCAGGTGGAAACGCTATGAGAGCGCTAAGTTATTCCCAAGACTGCCTACGGAGGGAAGAATACTAACGAGCAAACCCTATGTGAGCACGTATGTATAGCGGAGTACGCCTACCATGGAAATAATACCAACGATGATACGATATGTGCGCCCTAAATTATTCCAGAGAATGCCTACCAGAAAAGAATTCCAAAGACACCGCTAAGTTATTCCGAAGAACGCCTACCATGGAAATAATACCAACGATGATGCGAAATGTGCGCCCTAAATTATTCCGAAGAATGCCTACAAGAAAAGAATACCAAGAAGAGAACGCTAAGCTCTTCCCAAGAACACCTACCAGAAAAGAATACCAAGAAAAAAACGCTATGTGAGCGCTAAGTTACTCCAAAGCGGAACAGGGACCGCACTACTGGGACTATCTCAGCCTTCTCTACTCCCGAAGCGAGCACCCCCCAGGCAAAGAGGGTTAAACCTTCTAACTCCAGGGCCAAAGACACCTCTCACCAAAAAGGACAGAGAGCGACATTTGCGGAGATCCTTAAAATGGACCGGAAAATGAAAGTCTGCCTAACGTGAAGAGAGGCATCTCGTCAATGGAGGCAGATCGCATAGAAGCTGCAATTATCGGAACGTTTGAGAGACTACCCAACGCTGAAGTCCCACGCATACGTGATTGTAGACTGACGCAAGATTCTCACATCCTTTCATCCGAGAACCAAGCGACCAACGATTGGCTAGTTAAACTGGCACAATCCAAACCCCTGGTAGAAGGAATAAACCTTTCGGTCCAAGGCTTCATTCTACCCAAGTTGAGGAGAGAGATGATCTGGTTGCCGGGCTGCGTAAGGAGTGCGACCCAGATACTCACCAATATGAAATTCCTTAACTCAATGTGCACGGAGAACTGGAGGGTCTTCGAATACAAATATAGTCGGGCGCCGGAAGGTAACCAACTAATTGTAGGCGTAGACGCTCAAGGACTCAGTGATCTTGAGAAGGTAAATTTCCGACCCTCTCGGGAGTTCGCCCTGCTACCTGTACGGTTCTAGGTAAGCCAGAGATAGGGGAGAAAGGGGAGGAAACCACAGAACCGAACTAATGCCAAATTGGGGACTGAATTTTCTCCAAATAAATATGCACCACTGCAAAGCGGCCACCGACATAATAGGTAGGCAGCTTGCTATCGGACGTGCTAACTAATGCCTTGGGTTTACAAAGGCGTCGGACTGGGCTACGACACAATGTCTGGGGCCTGCATTATACAGCACAACTGCGAACAGATCTAGGACATGCATCTACATCTCCAACGATATTGATGCCGTCTTTATTAAATCTTTTTGTTCTGTAGATCTCACTGCAGTCAAGATACTTTACTCCACAGAATTGGGCGAAAAGGAAGTGGTAGCGTGCTCTTCCTATCTGCTCGACGACGTAGTCACCCCTCTCCAATCAGAGGAGCTGGTCGACTTAGTGTCCTTCTGCGAGACAAACAATCTACCTCTTATCATTGGCTGTGATTTCAAGGCGCACCACACACAGTGGGGCAGTACGGACATCAACCAGAGAGGTAGAACACTTTTTGAATATCTTGGTGCAACCACCCTGGAAATTCGAACAAGGGTAGGGGGCACCAACCTTCATCACCTCTACACGTGAAGAAGTGTTGGACATAACGCTGTGCTCACAGGGCTTTGCCCAAGATATTCAAGGATGGAAAGTGTCCTCCGAACCTTCGTTATCGGATGATAGGCAGATTCTCTTCAGTCTGTTCTCAGAACCGTTGAAAGCGGTCTCTTGCAGGAATCCTAGATCCACTGACTGGTTCTCCTTTCATGAAGAGCTATCAGAAAGAATCCCGGAAGTCCCAAAACAGCCCGGAATATTCCGGAACTAGAACAGACAGTCGCTCTAACATTGGAAGCCATTTACTCCTCTTACGAGAGTAACTGTGTCTTACGCACAAAGAGGCTCCCCAAGAAAACGCCCTGGTGGGATTCATCCTTGGAGAGCCTCAGAAAAGAAACGAGAAAAAGTTTCAACAGAGCCAAACAGCATGGTTTGAACAGTGAGTGGGAAGCCTGGCAGGCGGCGCAATGCAAGTACAAATCGGCTGTTCGGGGGAAAAAACGAGAAGCTTGGAAGAGCTACTGCGGCCAAATTGAGGAGCTCCCTCAGGCTTGCAGACTCCAAAAAGCCCTCTCCAAAGATCCGAGATATAGATTAACGGTGCTGCGCCATTCGGATGGGGAATTCACCTCAAGTAATGAGGATACCTTGAAGCTGCTGCTCCATACCCATTTCCCCGAATCTCTTGAATCACCGGCATGCTCATCTCTACAAGTCGAAAGTTCTCGCCCCAAAAAACCGACTGTAGAACGGCTTCAGGGATTGTAACATACGAGAGAACTAACTGGGCAATCAAAACCTTTGCCCCGTATAAATCAGCAGGGCCTGATGGCATTTTCCCAGCACTTTCTCAGAAAGGAGCTGATTTGCTACTCAAACCACTCTGTCAAATCTACCACACGAGCCTCGCCTATGGCTATATTCCTTCACCATGGAGGAAGGCACGTGCAATCTTCATACCTATGCCTGGTCGTATTGACTACACCGACGCCAAGAGTTTCATTCCCATCAGCCTCACGTCATTCTTGCTTACGACACTGTAGAGGCTGGTGGATACATACCTGAAGGAGAGGATACCAGGTATCCTCCGTCTCCACCCGAACCAACAGGCGTATCAAGAGGGCAAACCCACGGATTCTGCACTCCATCAACTAGTGTTCAGAATTGGAAAAAGTAGACACTAAATCATACGCTCTTGGTGCATTTCTTGACATAGCAAGGGCATTTGAAAATGTCACTTTCGATGCCATGAGCGAGGCAGCCGAAGTGCACGGCGCGGGTCTGACTGTCACTAGATGGATAAGAGCCATGCTGTCCACTCGAACTGCATCGACCAGTCTGGGAAGAGATACAGAATCAATCTCAGTTATGAGAGGATGCTCGCAGTGAGGTGTAATATCTCCACTGCTGTGGTGTCTGGTTGTAGATGACCTTCTCGGGATGACAACTCGGGCTACTATGCCCAAGTGTGTGCGGTTGACATAGCTCTTCTTGTATCGAGAGAACTCCCCAATATATTGGCTGAGCTGACCCATCAAGCTCTTATCAGGATTCCAAAATGGGCTCTTTTCAAGGGACTCTCCGTCAATCCTGACAAAACTGAACTCGTTATGTTCACCAGGAATAGGAATCTCCAAGGTTTTGAGGCTCCTTGTCAAGTTGAAATGAGACTGCAACTCTCCGAGTCGGTGAAATATCTAGAAGTAATATATATAGAATATTATTATTATATATATATAAAGCAAATACTGCTCCTATAGATATCACATAGTGAAAATGAGCTACTACATAATAAGTATTATGTAAGTTAATATCAAGAGAAGAATTAGCTAGAACTACTCCTGTTAATCCTAGTACAGTAAATGAAAATACGAATCCTAGGGCTCATAAAATAGCTGGAGAATAAGATATTTGTGCTCCATGAAGAGTGGCTAATCAACTAAAAATTTTAATTCCCGTGGGTCAGGCAACAATTATAGTTGCAGATGTAAAATAAGCTCGAGTATCAACATCTATTTCTACTGTAAATATATGATGAGCTCAAACAAGAAATCCTAATAGTCCAATGGATAATATAGCATAAATTATTCCTAGTGCACCAAAGGTTTCTTTTTTTCTTGATTCTTGACTAACAATATGAGAAATTATTCCGAATCCTGGTAAAATTAAAATATAAACTTCAGGATGTCCAAAAAATAAAAATAAATGTTGGTATAAAATTGGATCACCTTCCCCGCAGGATCAAAAAATGATGCATTCTAATTTCGATCTGTTAAAAGCATAGTAATAGCTCCTGCTAAGACAGGTAAAGATAATAATAGAAGAATAGCTGTAATAACTACTGATCATACAAATATTGGTATTCGATCAAAGGAGATTCCTGTAAATCGTATATTAATAACTGTTGTCATAAAACTAACTGCTCCTAAAATTGATGAGATTCCTGCTAAATGTAAAGAAAAAATAGCTAGATCGACTGATGCTCCTCCATGGGCAACGCTAGCAGATAGGGGAGGATATACAGTTCAACCTGTTCCAGCCCCATTTTCTACTACACTACTTGCTAATAGTAGTGTTAAAGGGGGGGGAGGGGGTAATATTCAAAAATTTATATTATTTATTCGGGGGAAAGCTATATCTTGTGCTCCTAATATTAAAGGAACCAGTTAATTTCCAAATCCTCCAATTATAACAGGCATAACTATAAGAAAAATCATAATAAATGCATGAGCAGTAACAATTACATTATAAATTTGATCATCTCCAATTAAAGATCCAGGATGACGATATTCAGCTCGAACTATTATACTAAGAGATATTCTCACTATTCCTGCTCAAGCTCCAAAAATGAAATATAAAGTTCCAATATCTTTACGATTTCTTGAAAATAATCATTGTTGCGTTTAGGTTAAATGACTGAAATATAGGTAATAAACTGTAAATTTATTTATGAGATTTTTTTCTCTTTAACCAATTAGTTTTAAAAATTTAGAATTTTTTTATCTTATAGCTTTATGGTCAATAATGACATTAGACTGCAATTCTAAAGGAGAAAATTTATTACTAAGGCTTAAAAGATTAACTACTTATATTTCTAGCTTTAAAGGCTTTTAGTTTAATTAACTTAAAGCCTTTATATAATAAAACATAATAATCTAATAATTGATAAACCGAATAAAGAAATGAATGATAAAATTAAATAAATTTTAAAATGAAAATTATTAAAATTATTATAAATAACTCAATTATTACTTTCCCGATAAAGGAATGTTTATAGGAAAGTACTATAATCGTGCGAAAACCTAACTTTTGATCTATAAGGGCTAGGAAGATGAAAATAAGTGCAAAATCCGTTTCGTCAAAAATAATTAGCCCCATGTCCGTCCGTCCGTCCGTCCGTCCGTCCGCTTTTTTAAATCATTAATAAAATCTGAATGGATGGTCCGATTTCCATGAACCTTTCACCATTTTGGTGTTGCATCAAATGCCAGATGGTGTTAGATTCTGGGCGAAATTAATATATGGCAACACTATTTGGTAACGCTTTTTTTGTTTAAAAACGACAAAATTTTGTCCGCACGGTTCAGATTAAACTGTTTGGCCAATTTCGATAAAATTTATACTGTTCATGTATTTGATCCTAACTTAGATCTGATTAGTTTTTGGGTCATATTCGGTTATGGAAACATGTCTAAAAATACATTTTGTCCAAATATAGTCTATTTTTGCACTAGTTGTAAAACTGAAACTGCTCGTCCAATTTTAATGAGATTTTCGCAGTTTGTATACTAGGATCTAAGTCAGATCATATTAACTTTCAACGGAATTTACATCTGGAAACAGTAATGCGCAAAACTTTTTTTAAAAAATGTTGTGGTGGAAATATAGAAACTTCCCTAATTCGGTTAATAATAGTCGGATTTTAATGAAACTTCGGACGTACGTTTGGGATGGACCAAGTGAAAAAATAAAATATCTCTCCCCGCGGTGGGGGGTTGTGGAGGCCTAAAAATGAAAAACTTCAATAATTAACTCAATAATAGGCAGATTTTCTTGAAACTTGGTGTGTACATCCTGAATAGAGCAAGTGAAAGGATAGAATGCATCTCCCCTCGGTGGGGGTCGCGGGAGGGTGAAATAAAAAACCTTAATAATTCGGTCAATAACCGTCGGATTTTAATGAAACTTGAAATGTACATTTGGGAAGAGCAAACTGAAAAGATAAAATATCACCCCTCGAGGGGGCTGTGGGGGGCTGAAATAGGAAAACTTGAAGAATTCACTCAATAATGGGCAAATTTTCTTAAAACTTAGTGTAAACATTCTTGATAGGCCAACTGAAAAGATAGAATGCGACTCCCCTCTGTGGGGGTTACGGGAATGCAAAATAAAAAAACCTTATAATTCGGCCAATACTAGTCACATTTTCATGAAACTTGGAATGTACATTTAGAATAAGAGAACTGAAATGAATATTTGATGACATTATCGGGAAAGTTCCATAGTGCTTCCATACTATGGTTTGCTTTGCTCATTTTTTTCAAAATAATTTAATATAAAACCGTAAATAAAAATATAATGTAATTAAAATTATTGTAACTATTAAAGTAATTAAAAATAATTGATTATTAAATGGTAAATATTGAATTACTAATCATTTAGGTAAAAATCCTGAAAAGGTGGTAATCCTCCTAAGGAAAGAAGATTTATTATTAATTTAAATTTTATAGTTTTTGAATTAAAAAATAAATTATATGATTGGTTTAAATGGAAAAGATTAAATAAATGAAAAAAATAAATTGAAATAAATGAATGAAAGCAATAAAAAATAAAATAACATATTCATAGATTTTCTCTTTAAACTATAGCAGCTAGTATTCAACCTAAGTGATTAATATAAGGAAAAGCTATAATTTTGCGTAATGAGGTTTGGTTTAATTCACCTAAGGATCCAATAATAATAGAAAAAATAATAATTAAATTTATATTATTAATTATTAAATACGAAATTAATATGATAAGGGCGATTTTTTGTCAGGTTATTAAAACTAAGTTATTTATTCAAGAGAGACCTTCTGAAACACCCGGAAACCAAAAATGGAATGGAGCGGCTCCTATTTTTAATAGAAGGGATGATATAAGTATAAAGTTTGTATAATTAAATATTTTTATTTCAAAAATAAAATTAATTTTTATTATGGAAAGGATAGTATCAAATAATAAAATAGAGGAGGCAATTGCTTGAATGAAAAAATATTTTAAAGATGCTTCATTGGAGTTTAAATTATTAGGTCTAATCATTAATGGTATAAATGATAATAGGTTAATTTCTAATCATATTCATGCCCCTAGTCAGGAATTGGAGCAAACTGTTAGTATGGTTCCTGAAACTAGAGTAATGAAGAATAATAATTTTGACGAATTTTTAAACATTAAAAAGAAAAGGATTATAACCTTTATAAATGGGGTATGAACCCAGTAGTATTAATTAGCTTATCTTTTATTATAATTTAATTTACATTTTAGTGTACGATGCACAAAAGTTTTTGATACTTTCAGCAATAGTTTAATTCTATTAAATGTAATGAATATGATTATAGATCATATTGCTTACCCTATCAAGGCAATCATTTTATCAGGCAATTCATTTTTTTATTTACTGAAAAAAAAAGTTAATTAAATAATTCTAGTTCTATAGCAAATAATTATACTACATAATAATTTTTAATTAATTAATAAATTTGTAGTTATTTATATCTATTATAATACAAATTAATTATAATATATATATATCTATATATAATATAAAAATTCATATATATATATATATATACCTATATAACAAATATATATATATCAATTATATTTAAATGATTAATATCTATATTAAGATATATATACATCGTTATAGTTCATATATATGTAAGAGTACAGATAGTGGTTGTAAAGAATACAGTAGAAGTCAGTCGTTTTGTGAAACTAAGTCGGTAATTGAAGTCAGTAGAAGGCAGTCGCTTGTTAAAACTAAGTCGGTAATCAGTCAGTAGAAATCAGTGAATATTAAAGTAATCTTATCTTAATAATCATTTTATATATCGATAATCATTATTAATAAAATACATTTTTAATTTAAAACACTTGGTATTAATATAAATACCTTACATTTGGGGGCTCAACCATCCAACAAATTTTTTTTTGTATTAGTGTACAAAACAGTTTATTAAAAGGTCGAGAAAATTTGGTTTTGTGTTGCTAGGCGAAATAGTTTATGGGAAAACAGAAAAAATTTAGTGGTGTATGTGAACGAAAATATTTTTCACGGTCGCACGCAAAACTACTTAAAAAACTAAAAAATTGGAAGCATTGTACGGTAAATGAATTCAAAGAACAGTTGAGTGAATTGGACAGTAATATAATTATATCAAAAGCAAAGTATAAAACCGAAGTGAAAATGCCGCCAAAAATGGATGATAACGACGTTAAAACAAGCAATAGCGAAAACTTAAGTGAATTGTTAAAAATATTAAGATTGAAATTCGCAAAGGATGAACAATCAGATAATGTCAAATTCTCGGTCGAAAGCATTGGGAAAACGATTCCGGACTTTGATGGTGAATCAAATATAACGGTGGAGCGTTGGTTCGAAAATTTTGCCGATAATGCTGGGGCATATGGATTATCAGAAACACAAAAATATGTGCACGCCAGAAATAAAATGACTAAAACTGCCCATTTATTCCTACAATCAATAACAGTCTGTAATTACCAAGCATTAAAAAACGCGGTTATTTCAGAATTTCACAAGGAGTTCAACAGTGCCGAAATACATTGTAAACTCCGCGAAAGAGCAAAACGAAACAATGAAAGCTACCATGAATATATTTTGCACATACGCCGAATTGGAGCGCTTGGTGAAATAGATGACAGATCAATTATTCAATACATTTTTGATGGTGTCAAAGTTAAAGCTGAAAGTTAATATAACCTTTACAATGCTAAAACCTTTAAAGAATTAAAAGAACAATTTGATATTTTAGAAAAAATTAACAAAAATTGTGAACCAAGTTTTTCGAAGAAAACTGAAGTAAAAAGAGAACATTGTTTTAATTGCGGTTCCACGGAACATAAAAAACCAGACTTTAAATTCGAAACAAAGCGCTTCCGCTGTAATAAAACCGGACATATATCTGAAAATTGCAAGAGCAAAGTGACAGATAGAAGAGAATTCGAAAGTGTTAAACTTATACGCACCAAAAAGATGCTTAACCTTTATGTCAACGGCAACATAGTTTGGTTAGGATTGGATCATCCGTTTGGAAGATAAAGCCCATTTACATAGTTGCACCCTTACGGCAACAGCATACATACCTGGGTATGTATAGTAAAACGAAATCAAAATATTTGAAAGAATACTTATGGTATAAAAATTATTATAAATTATAAAATATTTATGAACAAAATATTAAAAAAACTACGAAAAAATTTTAAATTATTGAAATGCAAATACATCTATCGCATTGCGGCAAGTCTTTGGAATGCTCTGCGCACACTGGTTTGTTGCATAATGTGCATGCTTTACGAGTAGGGCGTCGTTTCGAGCAGATGTAGCAATTCCCGTTTACTTTTAGGCGGCCCGTACTATCACGTTCCTCCGCTTCATGTGCTCCAGCATCCACAACTCCGATGGGCCCACCTTTCATGGCTTCGATGGCGTTGCGCGTTGAAAAAACCTCTGGATATTCTGCTGTTATTCGCCCTTGTCTCCTTTTCCGGCTTGCATAGTTGCTAGCTTAGCTGATAGAGAAACATCCTACGGCGGTTTGTAGATGCCTTCAGGTGAATGTTGTTGTCAACGTAAATTACGTATGCAGCAAACGCAGCAACGTCCACAATATTATAAAAGAAAGCCAAAGGCCATCTATTTGTGTGCCGCTTGGTACTAAATTCGGACAAGCACTTGTCCATGTTATCAACGCCACCTTTGGTTTTGTTGTAGTCCAATATAAGCTATGGCTTCTTCTTAGGACCGGCCGTTTCTGTTGTATAATGAGTAGTGGACACCATTATAACTGCCTTGTTTTTCTTGAGCACGTACAAGTACATCGTAACGTTATTATACACCCCAAACATTGATGATTCAGCCTCACGTCGTTTGGGGTTGGCAAATTCTGCTGGCACGAATGTACGCCTTTTGTTGCAAGTACCCAATATAGATAAATTGTTGCCTATCATCAAAGATTTTGCCAAGTTGTAGCTGGCGAAAAAGTTGTCACATACAATATTTCTTCCACTTCCACCAAAAAGGTTGACACATAAATCCTTTACTACTCTTTCGCCAACGTTTCTTTCGCGTTCACCAGACGGTGCCTTTCCTGTATAGATTTGTCCCTGCATTGAAAAATTAAATTCAACTTAGTTATTTAGATTTTCTACAATTTTCAACAATGTTGATTGTACCTGGAATGGATAGGATGAAATGGAGTCGCACACCCACCACACTTTTATCCCATATTTGGCAGGTTTTGATGGTATGTATTGCGTCAAGCCAGTTCCACCACGATAAGCATACAATTGTTCATCTACGGTGACGTTGGCTCCTGCCACGTAATATCTACGAAGACAGCTGTTTAGCATCAAAAAAACGTCCGATATTGCTGCTGGTTTGTCAGTTTGTTTGCGTTGCTGGCGTGTGTTTCCATTATCAAAACGTATGAAGCGGCTTATTTCCCAAAACCGTCGTACACTCATTGCAGCACGATATAATGGATGTGATGTAGTTTTCCACAAATCTTTCGTATGCACATAACCAGAATGTGTAACGCCACTTAGCAAAAGTAAGCCCAAATATGCATCAAATTCACTTTTTGTTATGGGAATCTATGATCTCGGTTCTCTTGTTGGATGTTTTGCATTGTCATTATCACAGCATTGCCTTGCCTTTCCATTTGATTCACGGATAATTATGTCGCATATTTCGTCTGAAATTATCAATTGGAACGTTTCTGTAATGGTTAAACCTTGCGTTGCCCGTACTGGTCCAGAGTGTGCACTTCTTAAAATGTTGTGCGTACGGAATCTTACAGGTTGTGGTTGTATCGAAGACCAAACATTACCATCTCTGGCAGTAAAACATTCGCCAGTTTCAATTGGTGCATCTTCAAGTTCTTCATCAGAATCACTGTCGTCCTCTGAGGCATATTCTCGTAACGTGGGTTCTCCAACGTCTGAGTCATCACCACCTATATCACCTACACATTCACCTAAAGCCTCGTCACCAACTATTGAATCGTGGTCACTTATTTCTTCTTGGCTCTCTTCAGCGTTTGACGAAAAAATGCTTGTTGTTCTTCGTACGAAAGTGCGCTTGGTTGTCCTGGAGTAAGCCATTCACCATCTGCTATTTCACTTTTATAATTTTTTTTTTATTTCCACAAAATAAACAGAAACGACTTTTCACTTCGAATCACAAATGTAAACTAAATTTGCTGACGAAACTAAAAAGAATGAAATTTCTGCATGAATACATATTTCTACCTATATATATATATATACATGTTTCTACCTAGATATATATACGTGTGTCTACCTATACAACCACTTTTTTCAACAAACAATGACTAATACATTACAATGACTAATACAGAAATTCCAACAAACAAGTTAGATATTAGCATTTTTATGCTAACGGCATGCCATTCCCCATATAAAACGTATGTAGCCAGGTATGTTGCTGTTGACGTACGTAAAGCAGTTCTGCTGCTGACATAAAGGTTAAAAGTGTTTCTATAAACAATATCGAATTCGAATCATTGGTGGACACTGGATCTGATGTAACTTTAATAAAAGAAAGCCAGTTTAGGTTATGGTTTCAAAATAAATTGCAACTAAAAGGAAACCAAACAAAACTAATCGGACTGGGTCGTACCGTATTATTTGGAAAACGTGTGGTAATTGTGAAGCAGTCATCGTTATTGACGACATAAAAATTTTGCATAATATCTAAGTGGTCCCAGATATTACTATGAATTATAATGTTATTCTTGGTTTTGATCTCATCGCAATCTAATTTCAGATGATAATGGGTATACCTTTGAATCGTTGACGTCTTCACAAAGTAAAATCGAAGACCAACAGTGCGTAATGAACATCAATTTGTTAGTTGAGGAAATTGACGTATCACCAAAATATAAAGCAACTATATCAGAATTAATACAGGCATATAAACCAGTTGAAGAGAATACTTGTCCTATTACAATGAAAATCGTGTTGACTAAACAAGAATCTATTTATCATACACCGTCGCGGTTACCGTCATATCAACAAGAAGTAGTGAGAATGCAAGTCGAAGAATGGATGAAAAATAACGTGGTTAGACCATCTACGTCGGAGTATTCTAGTAGGGTGGTAGTAACGAAGAAGAAATATGGGTCAGCTAGAGTCTGTATAGATTACATAAAATTAAATTTAAAAGTGTTAAAAGACCGCTTTCCGGTGCCAATTATGGCGGAAATAATTGAAAAACTACAGGGTGAGAAAAGTTTTACAGTAATGGTCCTCGAAAATGGATTTTTCCACGTCCCAATTGAACAAGACAGTAAGAAATATACAGCTTTCGTGACAAGGGAAGCAATTTTCGAATTTAATAAGTCACCATTTGGATTTTGTAATTTTCCAGCTGTTTTCGCAAGATTCATAAATTCAGTTTGTCGCTCATTAATTAACGAAGGCATGATGGAAATGTACGTGGATGACATTGTTATCTTTTTTACGGACGAAGAACAAGGATTAGTAAGAATTAGAAAAGTGGTAGATTTAGCATCAAAATTTGAACTAAAAATAAAATGGTCGAAATGCACTTTTCTTAAAAATAAAATTAATTTTTTAGGATTAACTATAGAAAATGCTTACGTATCACCGAGTGAAGAGAAAATGGAATCCATAAGAAAATTTTCAGAACCGAATAACATAAGATGAATGCAATCGTTTTTAGGCTTGGCAGGATTTTTTAGGAAATTTGTAGAGGGATACTCACTTTTAGGAAAACCTCTTACTGATATGTTAAAGAAAGATGCAGGATTTAAGATTGAAGAAAATGAAAGAAATTAAAAAACATTCTTACGAAACACCCAGTATTGACAATTTATTCACGATATGCAGAAACAGAACTGCATACAGACGCATCGAAAATTGGATTCAGAGCAGTTCTTCTACAGAAGTATGAAAATAAGTTTCACCCAGTATATTACTGGAGTAAGAAAGCATCGGACGCTGAATCGAAGTTACATAGTTACAACCTAAAAGTAAAAGCTGCTTATTTAGCTATGAGAAAATTTCGTCACTATTTATTAGGTATGGAGTTCAAGTTGATAACAGACTGTATAGTATATAAACAAACAGCATCCAAGATCGATATGCCATCATTTGTGGCCCGTTGGATAATGTACATGCAAGATTTTGTGTTTTCAGTTGAGCATAGAAAAAGTAACCAGGTGAAACATGTGGATGCACTCAGTAGGAAACCATTATCAGTAATGGTAATAAATTCAGAATTGACCGCCAGATTCAGAAAAGCGCAACAAAGTGATCAACACATTAAAGGTATTGCTGAAATTTTGAGAAATCAATCATACGAGAATTACAAAAATGCAGAAAAATGTTGAAGGTATTGATTTATTAACTGTACCAAAGGAAATGGAAAAAGAGATTATTCGTAATGCTCATGAAAATGGACATTTTGGAATAGAGAAAACGAAGCATACAATACAATAAGAATATTTTATTAAATAAAATAGCGGAGTGCATCAAAAATTGCATCAAATGTATTCTGTTTAAAAGAAAAAGTGGTAAGAAAGAAGGCTTTCTTCAGTGTATCGACAAAGGTTCTATACCATGGACTATTATTCATGTTGACAATCTCGGACCAATGGAGGCTACATCAAAACAATACAAATGCATATTTGCAGTGGTAGATAGATTTTCAAAATTTGTGTGGTTATATGCCACAAAAACAACCTCAGCTGAAGAAGTCATAAGAAAATTAACAGAATGGCAGAAATTATTTGGGAATCCAAACAGAATTATAAGCGACAGGGGTTCAGCATTCACGTCAGCAGTATTTAATGAATTTTGTAAAGATGCATGTATCGAGCATATGGAAACTACAACAGGTGTACCTCGTGGAAATCGCCAAATATAACGTGTCAATCGAACTATTTTGTCCATCATTTCAAAATTATCGTCTGAAAAACCAGCGATGTGGTACAAAAAGGTTAATGAAGTTCAACAAGCAATAAATAGTTTTGTGCAACGTTCAACAAAAGCTTCACCTTTCGAAATTTTGTTTGGTGTTAGAATGAAAAATAAATTCAGCAATGATATAAAAAGTTTATTAGAAGAAGAATTGCTCACAGACTTCAATGCAGAACGAGAAAAATTATGTAATGATGCAAAACCACAAATTTTAAAAACGCAGGAAGATTATAAACGGAATTTGGATAAAACCAGAAAAGCGGAACATGCTTACAAATTGTGAAATCTCGTAGCGATCAAAAGAACGCAATTTGTAGGAAGAAAATTGGTAAATCAATATATGGGGCGGTACGAAGTCACAAAAACTAAAAGAAACGGTCGATACGAAGTCAGAAAAGTAGCAGAGTTTGAAGGTCCTAACTACACGTCAACCAGTTGTGATTACATGAAACTATGGAGATTAATCGAAAGTAGTTGCAGTTCAGCATCTGAAACAGATGAGTGTGAGTTCGATGGCCGAATGTAAGAGTACAGATAGTGGTAGTAACGAATACAGTAGAAGTCAGTCGTTTTGTTAAACTAAGTCGGTAATTGAAGTCAGTAGAAGGCAGTCGCTTGTTAAAACTAAGTCGATAATCAGTCAGTAGAAATCAGTGAATATTAAAGTAATCTTATCTTAATAATCATTTTATATATCGATAATCATTATTAATAAAATACATTTTTAATTTAAAACACTTGGTATTAATATAAATACCTTACATGTATATACCTAAATATAGATATTAATATATATATATATGTATAAACATTTAATAATTAAGATATAAATATAATTAAATAATAATAAATGCATAATTAAAATATAAATGTTTACATTAAATATATAAGGAGAAAAAATTATAATAAACAGGATGAGAAATCATTAATTAAATTAAAATGTAATAAAATTAAATAGAAATTATTTATTGTTATTTAGTAGTTTTATTAATTATTTAATACTAATATTTTATTTATAATAATTATTTCTGTAAATGCATGGGGAGGAAAGATTATAAAAAGTTAAAATGTTTTGCAGTTAAGGTGATTACCCTAGGATTGCAGAATGGTAGGTGAAAACCTAAAAATTCTGGTTTGGGCTAGAAATATTAGGAATAAAACCTTTGCTTACATATTTCCTCTATTAGTTTTGATGGTGGTTGTCCTTTATTAGATCTTGAAGATACTCATCTTTGTACTTCCGATTCTGTTGAATCAACTTCATTATTTGCTTCTTCACTTTGATCTGAAACAGTTTCACTTGTTTTTTCACTAGCTCTGATTGTATCTTCTGTACTTTCCTTATTTTTCTCCTCCTCAATAATACTTCTTTTCGGACTTAAATTTGACTGCATTTCAATATTTACAAATCTAACATCACGAGAAATTTCAATTTTCCCAGTATTTTCATCCAGCCTACGGTACGCCTTGGAATTTTCATCATATCCAACAAAAGTCAATAATTTCAATTTGGAATCTAATTAACGTCGTCTTTCAGCTGGAATAAAAACGTATCCTTTGCTTCCAAAAATTTTTAAAAAATTTACCTTAGGTTTTTCGCCATACCAAAGTTCATATGGTGTTTGGTTAACTGCTCGGTTTGGCAAACGATTTTGCAAATAATTAGCTGTGAAAAGAGCTTCTCCCCAAAAAGAATCCTTTAGTTGAGCATCTATGAGCATGCAACGTGCCATCTCCATAAGTGTTCTATTTTTAAGTTCTGCAACTCCATTCCGTTGAGGTGAATATCTCGTCGTATATTGAATACTAATTCCTTCGTTCTTTAAATATTGAGTAAAATAACTGTTCACATATTCTCCCCCTCTATCAGATCTCAGTATCTTAGGTTTTCTTCCAAACTGACTTTTTAACAAATTCTGCATATTCTTTAAATTTTTCCATCACTTCTGATTTTTGCTTCATCAAATAAACCGCACAATATCGACTAGAATCATCAATGAAAGAAACAAAATAACGATTTCCACTTGGTGTTAAAGTCTGCATGGGTCCACAAACATCACTGTTTTCTGATTCAAAAACACAAAATTTTCTTGAGTTTCTTGAGATACCTTATTTGCATGATTTTTATTTTTATTTTGCAACCACTTTTTATAGCGATGACAATCCCTTTTAAAATGCCCATTTTTATGACAAAAACAACATTCTATCTCAGAACTTGATGACTTTTCCTTTCCTGACGATAGCTTTAAAGCCTTTTCATTATCATTTGGAAAAACTCCTATATGCGAACTTCTCTTCCTAAATTCTTCAATAAGTTTTGATTGCACTAAACTTAACGTTAAATCTTGTTCGGGTCGAGTTTCCAAATCAATTATGAGCGTATCATTACTCCATGCTAAGCTGCTTAATAACATTGTAACTACAGTTTTCTGAAAGTGTTTCTTCTCCTAATGACGATAATTTTTCAAAAAGTTCTGTCATGTTGGTAATATCTTCTTCAACATTACCGTCTTCTTCTAGCTTTAAATTACAAATTTTTCGCATTAATAATACCTTATTACTGAGAGATGACTTTTCGTGATAATGCTTGAGATTGGTCCATGCTTCTTTAGCCGATGTTGTCTTTCGAACGTGAATTAGCTGATTATCTTGAACGCTTAAACTTATATAAGCCCTTGCCTCATTGTCCTTTTTCGTCCATTCGGACGTAATGGGAACTGATGGAGTAGAGACAACTGCATCCCATAAATTTTCTTTAATTAATAATATTTCCATTTGATATTTCCATATAAAATTGTTATCGCTATCAAGTTTTATAATAGAAAATTTGCTCTCCCCCATTTTCTTCAAATAAAACCTTTTTCTTTATTCCGTCAAATTAATCCTTATTTCTTAATTTAAATAATTCTTTTATAAATTCTTCTTTAATAATTTTTCTCATAAGACCTTGGGCCCATAACCTATTGCAGGTTTTGGTGGATTGACTTTCAGAGAAATAGAATTTATAAGGATTTATTTAATGTAATTAGAACCTTCTTTATTCGTTATATAATTTGAATGAAAAAACAATTAGGGCAAAGGCTACTACAATACATAATTTAATAATATAAGCTACTTAGATAAATATATGTGAATGCATTTCAACAAATGTATGGGGAGGAATGATTATACAAAGTTAAAATGTTTTGCAGTTAAGGTGATGAACCTAGGATTGCAGAATGGTAGGTGAAAACTTAAAAATTTTGGTTTGCGCTAGAAATATGAGGAACAAAACCTTTGTTAGTTAGTAATTTTGTAAAATTATTTATATATTGCATGATATGTGAAGGATTAAGTGTCTATTCGTTATTATTTAATAGTTTTATTAATTATTTAATATTATCATTTTATTTATAATAATTATTTTTGTAAATGTATGGGGAGGAAAGATTATAAAAAGCTAAAATGATGTGCAGTTAAGGTGATGAACCTAGGATTGCAGAATGGTAGGTGAAAACCAAAAGATTTTGGTTTGGGCTAGAAATATTAGGAATAAAACCCTTGTTAGTTAGTAATTTTGTAAAATCTATATAAATAAAATCGTAAATGTTCGTTTGTTCCTAACCGGTAATCTCCAAAGCTTCTTGATCAATTGACTTGAAATTTTTATAGAACATTACTTAGGAACACGAGCTGGTTCTTACATACTTTTTATTTACCTATGTTACGCCTGAGAATTTTAAAAAATCAATTAAAAAAATTCATCACTAATACGAAGACACAAGCATGTCTAAAGTCATCAACTTGCAACGAGAAAACGTGGTTACTCTTACTCACATATGCGCATGTGAGTAGATAATAATAAGCTTATATTATAAAAATACAGATTGGCGTAGTGGCGGCGTTAAAAATATTAATTCGGAGGGGCAACACTCTAAATGGTCTCAATGCTCATGTATTCTGGAACATCACAATTGCGAAAAATGTTTGCGTTATTTATTCCAAAAAACAAGTTTCTCTTAAGCGTAAAAATTAAATTATTCGCTTTAGATCCTCTTTATTGAAATGTGAGAGCAAATTATAACTCTACAAAATGGCGTAAAATTTCTCATTTTTTGGAAAGCCTAAAGCCAAAAACAAGGATTCAGAATTGACAAGGCTGAATTTCAAAAACTTCGACGAATTTTAAAAATTGCCCCCATTTTCACCAAAAAAATTACTGTCACTGGTAGTTTTCGTTATAAAAAAAAACGAGGGGTATTGAGCTACGACCTAGATTCAAATTTGATTCAAAAAAAGAAATTTTTTACTAAATCATGAATTGACATCATTTCTGTTTGATTAATTATAATTAAATAAAACCTATTAAAACATTTTTTTGTACAGCAATAATGAAAATTTGCCCATTTTAATACAAAATATATCAGACTTACGTGTGAAGGGAAATTGCCCCCCCCCCCGAAAATTATAATGCGAGCTAAAAAAGATATCGTAAAGAAAGGGTTTAGGCCAAAAATTAAGTTTGTTTAAAACATTCAAAATTAAATTTTAAAATTATAATGTACTCTATACTAATTGGTGAAAAATTTTGTAAACCCAAAGCCGAAAGACATTTAATACGTAGAGTCTCATTTTTTGGAAACCCTAAAAGCAAAAAAGGTATTTAAAAATGAAAATGCTGAACTTAACGAAATCTTAGATGAAATTTCCAACTTGGGACGATTTACAATACAAAAGCTCTTACTTTCTGGCCAAACGCCGGTAGATAGGTATGAGATCACAGCACCTGTTTTCAGACAGAAGCTGAAATCGCTGATGGATTTCAAGATAAAACATTAAGTGTTTGGGTCTGTGTGCTGCTGGATATACTCAGTGGAATGGCAAAGAGAGGATTCCCAAACGTACATATACTAATCTGGCTCTATAACAAAATCGCTTCAAACGAAATCGACGATGTAATATGCGCTGAAATGCCGATGTCGATAAGGATTTGCATGAAGTTGTGACGAAAAATATGATACATGGAACTTGGGGTACACTGAATCCAAATTCACCATACATGATAGTATCGAGCACAGTTACAGGAAACGATTGACATCCTTTATTCAGAAGAAGATCAGCAGAAGATAGCGGTAAATTCGCAACCGCTAGCATATTCAATGAAACTAGGCAAACTCTGCACCGTGCATCCCAATCAAGATGAATGCTTCTTTCTTCGCACGCTGTTGATAAATGTGGCCGGTCCAACGTCTTTCCACCAATTGAGAACGGTGTTACATATGCCACTTTCCGGAGCTCATGTCAAGCTCTGAATTTATTGCAGAACGACCGGCACTGGGATGTATGCATTAATGAGGAGTGCAACGCGTCACATCCACATCAAATTTGTGCATTGTTTGCAGTTATATTGACCGCCTGCTCTCCTTCAGCTGCAACAGAGTTATAGGAGAAATTTAAAACCCACATGGCTGAAGATATTTTCCGTCGAATATGCAAAAGAAATTCAAATATGAATATGGATTTCACAGCAGAAATCTACAACGAAGTGTTGATAATGATTGAAGATTTGTGCTTAGAAATCGCGAACAAAGTTCTCAATCAATTGGGAATGCCATCACCGAATCGATCTGCTGCTGATTTGTCTGATGTAGAATTGGCTCGTGAACAAGATTACAACACGGGTTATCTTTTGTCCTATGTGCAATCAAATATTCCTAAGCTAACGTTTGAGCAAAAGCGCATTTACGATCAAATAATGCAAACTGTCAATAACGGAGTTGGAGAAATATTCTTTTAAGATGCGCCAGCAGGAACTGGTAAAACGTTCCTAATTAGATCGATTCTGGCCACAATTCGATCCCAATATGACATAGACTTAGCTCTTCCGTCATTCGGAATAGCAGCGACATTGCTTCCAGGTGGAAGAACGGCTCATTCCGCTTGGAAATTGCCATTAAACATTCAATTCATTGAAAATCCCACATGCAACATTTCCAAAGCATCCGGCATGGGAAAAGTATTGCAGAAATGCAAACTTATTGTTTGGGATGAATGCACAATGGCACACAAAAAATCGCTTGAGGCCTTGATCGATCATTGCAAAACTTACGTGAAAATATCAGACCATTTGGGTACGCATTAATATTGCTTGCAGGAGATTTCAGCCAAACATTACCTGTAATTCCTCGATCGACACCAGCGGACGAAATAAATGCTTGCCTGAAATACTTTACTTTGTGGCGACGCGTAAAGCCGTTAAAATTAACTTCACATATGCGAGTTTAGCTGTAAAACGATCGGTCAACAGAGATATTCTCACATCAATTGCTGGAAATTGGGAACGGAAAGGTGCCGGTTGATCTGACGTCAGGACGAATTTTATTGCCTCATAACGTCCGCAATTTAGTGACGTCAAAAGAAGAATTGGTTGAAAACGTATTTCCCAATATTCAAACCAATTACGAGAATCACGATTGGCTAAGTGAACGAGCCATTCTTGCGGCCAAGAGCAAAGACGTCTACGAACTTAACAATATTATTCAGTTTAACATTCACATGCAAGTCCCTCGACACTGTCGTAGAACCAGATGAAGCGGTTAATTACCCAACAGAATTTTTGAATTCACTCGATCTGCTAGGGATGCCAGCGCACGTACTGCAATTGAAAGTCGGTGTGCCAATTATCCTGTTGCGAAATATCAACTAGCCAAAGCTTTGCAACGGCACGCATCTTGCAGTAACAAATTAATGAGCGACACCGTAGAAGCAACAATCTTGACAGGACCTTTTAAAGGTGAAGATGTGCTCATTCCTCGCATTCCTATGATTCCAACGGATATTCCATTTCAATTTACGAGATTGCAATTCCAGATTCGATTGGCGTTTCCAATCACCATCAACAAGGCTCATGGCCAATCTTTAAAATTGTGCGGTTTAGATCTAGACACGGATTGCTTCTCACATGGACAATTGTATGTTGCGTGTTCTAAAGTCGGCAAACCAGAAAATCTCTATATCTGCAGAGAAAATGGAACAACAAAAAATGTTGTATAAGCATTGTGAAATTAAATATACGAGAAACGTGCGCTTTTTCTTTTCTTTTCCATTCAACCAGACTGAACCACAGCAACGCATGGCCGAGTACAGCTAGTTATTTACGTATTGTATGACATGTGAAGGATTAAGTGTCTATTCGTTATTATTTAATAGTTTTATTAATTACTTAAATTTATTATTTTATTTATAACTAGGGGGTTCCACCCCTACTCCCTTCGCTCGTCAACCCCTGCCCCACCCTCGCGAGGATGTGGTCGGTAGAGGGGAATGAACTTTAATTAGGAACTGATACACATTCTGTATTTTCTCCCATTGATTCAAGAAAATAAAATGAAAAACTTCAATAATTCACTCAACAATAGGCAGATTTTCTTTAAACTTGGTGTGTACATTCTAAGCAAGTGAGAAGATAGAATGCGACTCCCCTCTGTGGGGGTTACGGGAATGCAAAATAAAAAAACCCTTATAATTCGGCCAATACTAGTCACATTTTCATGAAACTTGGACTGTACTTTTAAAATAAGAGAACTGAAATTAATATTTGATGACGTTATCGAGAAAGTTCCGTAGTTTTCCGGCCGATATAGCGTAAATGTAAATTCACTACTATGGTTTGCTTTGCTCATTTTTTTAGATTATGATCTAAAATATTTTGAATTGGTTTTATTTATACTTTTATTAAAAATTCTGCTATTTTGCGATAAAAAAAAAAAAACGAATGGCCTATATTTATATAAAAATTTTTCTTTAGGTTTACGTTTCAATATTAAATGTAAATTATTTGTTATAATTTACGGAAAAGATTTTTCAATTTATTTGTTTGCGTTTTTTTTTTTTTTTGGTATCATATTTCAAAACAAATTAATTTGTAAAAACTTATGAATGGGAAAAATAATCACCTTTTAAGTGATTCATAATTAAAAAATTTTTTGTTTTGACGTGTGCTATTCAGTAATGAATTAGTTCTATTCACCTTTTAATTAAAGAAAAAATGTTGGCAATGTTTGCAAGAAGAAAAATGACATATATTTATATGACCAAGTTTTGGATTTAAGTGGCAAAATTTATTGGAACTCATTTAATATTATTTTCTTCTCGTTTTTTTTTTAAAATGGATGAAGTATGATTCTGTATATAAAAAATAAATAAATAATACTATTTGTTATAAAAGAAAAAATTTTAAAATAATTTGGTTACCCTATACCGCGGAAAAGAAAGTTTTGTATTTGGTAACTTCCGAATTGGTTTTTGGGACTCTCTTTCTCTTACGAGTTTTATAGTTTTTTAGATTATGATCTAAAATATTTGCTTTGAGCTCGTTGTGTTCAACTGGGTTTTTAATGTCAGATAGTATAATATTATTAAATGTTTTAATCTCACCGTTATTTGATGAGTTTCTAGGCCTTTTGTTTTCATACGTAATTTGATTATCAAGCATATTACTTGTTTTTTGAGGACTTTTAATGATTTTTTGCTCTCTTATTTGTTTATTAAAGGTACTACAAATCGCAACTTTCTTGTCACTTGGCTCAACAAGGGAACTTCCAAGATAAACTGTTTTCGAACAGCATGGTTTACCTTTTTTGGAATTCATTTTCATCTGAATTAATTTCCTTAGAAGAGGAATGCGAATTTCTCTCTGAGTCTTTATTTCGCATTCTAGCTTCTTCTTGTGGAAACTTTAGTTCAGCAGTGTTTGTCCGTCCTGATGGTCACTCATAATTTTAACCTTGGGAATTGGTTTTTTAACCTTCTTCTGGGTGGCATATATATGGGCTGTGTTTATGGACTTTGTGGATACACTGTTAAAATGAGGAATTTCAACGTTTTCCTTGTTAAATTTGGTGTTTTCGGAACTTATGCGTTTGTTTGTCCTTTCAATAATACAATTTGGAGGCACGCAATCGAACCCTGATATGCCATCTTTTAAATTCAGAGTGGCTTTTTCTAGTGGAGAATTTATAAAATATGTACTCATATTTTGAAAAGTGCCGAATGCCGTTCTAATTTTTATTTTATCTTCTTCATTATTCTGTTCGTTTTGACCTCGTGTCGATTAATTTCTTATATTTATTTGTATATTGTCTTTTAGTGACGATTTTTTCATAATGCTTATATCTAATTCGGCCGGGCTGATTGTTTTGATTGGTTCGGGTACTGATGTTATAATTATATTCGAAGGGTTCATTACAGGTTGCTTGCGTGGAGACAAGTAATTTTTGTCCCAGTGTTGTTTGGCAAAACATGTGCTTATATTGTGTCCTAATTGCAAGCAAAAGTTGCATTTAATATCATTATTACTTAAATTTGTTATCATGTTTATTTGTTCATTAATTTTTTGGTCTGAATAAAGTTTACATGTATTATTAGTGTGTCCGTACACATGCCATTCATCACAATAGGGGGTGTTCATGCGGTTCTGCACTCATCGTAAACATGACCCAACCTATTACAAAAACCACATTTCATTTGTTGGTTTGTATTATTATTGTTATTAATCTTATTATTATATATTTGAAAATTATTTCTGTTATGCCCATAGCTTCTACTGGGTGTATTCTTAAGATATTTTGTGTTATTATAATTGTTATTTTTAAAATTTTGATCGAAATTATTATTGCCATTTGGTGTTAAATATTCATTTGTGAAAGAGTTATTGCCCGTAGTAAAATTGGGTTGGAGGTTTCCCTGTAAGTTTTGGGAAAAAGGAGTAAAAGAGGAAGGTGGTGACAAAGTGAATTGTTTTTCCGCTTGCTCAAGATATTCTGCCTTAGCAGCTAATATTTTGAAAGTTTTATGGTCTTCGTGTAGGAAGAAAAGCCAATGATTGGAATTTAATAATCCATTTTGGAATGAGTATATTGCAGTTTCCTCTAAATCTTGGGCTACGGATCCATACGCGTTTGGATGCCCTTGGATTGCTTGATTTGCGCAATCTCTCAAGAGAGATTTTATTCGACGTGCAAACTCTGAAAGAGTTTCTCCAGGAACTTGTCTGGAGTTTTGTATTTCTTTTAACAAGATAGCATAAGGTTTACGTTCAATTAATTTTTCTTGAACAGTATTCAAAAAATCTGTAAAATTTCCCGTTGAAATATTTACTAAAATTGTGGCAGCTCGACCACGGAATCTAATAGGGAGAAGAGAAACGAAATGTTTTTGCTCTTCTGCTGAAAGAATTTTGTGTGCTGTTATACAACATCCTATAAATATAGATACTTCGGATGCTAGATTAGGTCCGATTTCCGCGCTAAGAATTGGAATTGAATTAGCAATAAATTGACATATTTTTCAATTGACATTTTTATAAGCTTAAATATAAAATAAGTGAAAATATATTAATAGTTAAATCGCCTTAAAAAAAATTTTGAAAAAATATCTGCTTCTGTTTATGATTTGTATATTAAACCGCTTCGCGTAAATCCTGATTCTCCTTCTTGATGATGAAGTGACGAAAATTTTCCAAATTGGTGTTGTCAAATGATAGCTTTTAATTATTTTTTTTTCTCGAAAGTATGTTACCGCTCTTCAATTTCAAATTCCAGAGGAGAGGTTGGTTGAAACATTCGCCGAATTTTTACGCAGTTATTTTTGGTTTTTCTTTCTGAGATTTTTAGCGCTTAGCGACTCAGAACTACCGTAGCTGCGCCACTGTTATGTAAAAATTCTTTGGAGGTTTTCACCTTGGCTCTTTCCAGAATTTGAATCGAAAAACTGTTGACAACGTTGTTCTTTTTTATTTTGATGGTGTCGAAACTTATTTAACTTGCACGGATGTTCTACCGCAGGAATTTAATGAAAATTTTCTGGAAATGTCCTCTTTTCATTTGATTTCAGAACTCTCTGCTTCTCAGAAGACTTCCAACGATATCAGCAAGTGGGAGGGGTTTCTCGAAGAAGTAATATTGTTTGGTAAAAAATGCATAATCCAAAAAAAACTTACTTATTATGCTGCTTTGGTTGTTGTTCGGAGTTATTAATGAAATAAAATCCTTTTAAATGTATATTCTCCTTTAAAATTCTTTATTGTCTTTTAAAAATCCCTTAAACTTTAGCAATTGACACTTTTATATTTTTTAAATCACCCCTTTTTTCTTATTTTACAATCGTTCTTCTTAAAAATATTGCTAAAGCAGTTACAAACTTCTTGTTCAATTAATTTACAACTTTAACTTTAACTTTAACTTTCTTCAACAAAACCTCTTGTTTAAAAATAGTTACCAACTTCTCGTTTAACTAACTTACAACTCTAACTTTCTTCAAAAAAAACGAAACTTCTAATATAAAAATAGTTACGAACTTCTCTTACAACTTTAACTTTCTTCAAAAAACAAAACTTCTTGTATAAAAATAGTTACAAACTGCTACTTTAACTTTCTTCAAAAAACAAAACTTCTTGTATAAAAATAGTTACGAACTTCTACTTTAACTTTCTTCAAAAAACAAAACTTAATGTATAAAAATAATTACGAACTTCTACTTTAACTTTCTTCAAAAAACAAAACTTCTTGTATAAAAATAGTTACGAACTTCTACTTTAGTAATTATATTCTCCCGTTCGCGTTTTAATTGAATAAAAGAATAATAACTAACTCACTGATAAGTGCTCCCGGTTATCCGATATTTTAGAACTGCACTTTACTTTTTTGAAAAAAAAACGTCACGACTTTAGTTTAAGTCGTTCACGTGTATCCGATATTTTTAGAACTGCCTTTTGATTATTCGAAGCAGCCTTTTTATAGTTAGGAAATTACGTACTTTGCACCTAGTGTTCCAATTAAGTCGCAGAAACGTTGCTGAGTTAGGCAACCGTCCTGATTTACTTTCGATTTGGAAACTTTCCATCAGTCATCAATTTAGTCGTTAATTTTATTGCCCATGGTGCAAAGTACAATTTTCGCTGAAGAAGTAAATAATGTTCTGAAACTTTTTGGTTTACAGAAAACATTATTGGTCTCAAAAATGTTGCGGAACATTTTTGGTTTACAAAAACATTTGAGGTTTCAGAAACATATTAGTTTCGAGAAACATGTTGTTGTGAAGTGCGTTACTCTTTGGAAGATGTACGTAATGTTTTGTTACATAACAGAAACATGTATATGTATATAGGTAGAAACATGCATTGATGCAGAAATTTCATTCTTTGTAGTTTCGTCAGCAAATTTAGTTTACATTTGTGATTCGAAATGAAAAGACGTTTCTGTTTATTTTGTGGAAATAAAAAAAGAATAATAAAAGTGAAATGGCAGATGGTGAATGGCTTACTCCACGACAACTGAGCGCACTTTCGTACGAAGAACAACAAGCATTTTTTTGTCAAACGCTGAAGAGAGCCAAGAAGGAATAAGTGACCACGGTTCAATAGTTGGTGACGAGGCTTTAGGTGAATGTGTAGGTGATATAGGTGGTGATGACTCAGACGTTGGAGAACCCACGTTACGAGAATATGACCCAGAGGATGACAGTGATTCTGATGAAGAACTTGAAGATGCACCGATTGAAACCACAACCTGTAAGATTCCGTACGCACAACATTCTAAGAAGTGCACACTCTGGACCAGTACGGGCAACGCAAGGTTTAACCATTACAGAAACGTTCCAATTGATAATTTCAGACGAAATATGCGACATAATTATCCGTGAATCAAATCGAAAGGTAAGGCAATGCTATGATAATGACAATGCAAAACATCCAACAAGAGAACCGAGATCATGGATTCCCATAACAAAATGTGAATTTGATGCATATTTGGGCTTGCTTTTGCTAAGTGGCGTTACACATTCTGGTTATGTGCATACGAAAGATTTGTGGAAATCTACATCACATCCATTATATCGCGCTGCAATGAGTGTACGACGATTTTGGGAAATAAGCCGCTTCATACGTTTTGATAATGGAAACACGCCAGCAACGCAAACAAACTGACAAACCAGCAGCAATATCGGACGTTTTTTTGATGCTAAACAGCTGTCTTCGTAGATATTACGTGGCAGGAGTCAACGTCACCGTATCCATTCCAGGTACAATCAATATTGTTGAATATAATATAATATATAATAACGCTGGGGCGGCTATTATCCTTTTGGCTTCTATATTTGTAGAAGTAATCAAATTCTCATTTTTTGGTGTATCTTTTCTATGTAAGCACTCAAGTCCGGTCCACCAAATGCTATGATTTAATAACTGAATTGGTTTAATACCTCTGGAAGCACAATCTGCTGGATTATCTTTTGTTTTCACATGATACCATTTCTCCTTCTTTATGATATTTTGAATTTCAATTACACGATTTGAAACAAACGATTTCCATTTTAATGCATTGCCTTGAATCCATGCCAGTGTGATCATTGAATCAGTGTATGCATAAATATTTAATCGTGGTCTATTTATTCCTTTGATTATCTTTTTCATTAATTTTGACAAAAGAAATGCTGCACATAGCTCTAACCGGGGAAGTATGGTCTCTTGTTTAAGTGGAGCAACTCTGGTTTTTGTTGCAATTAATGTAGTATTAATATACCATCGTCTTTTGGATTTTGCTGTAAATTACTGCTGAATATGCTTTCATTGAGGCATCGCAAAATCCATGTAATTCAAATGATTTGTCGCTAAATGTATGCAGCCATCTTGGCAGACTGATTTTTTCACGTTCTTTAATTTCGTTTCTTAAGTTGTACCATTGAATTTTCATTTCTGCTGGGAGCTCGTCATCCCAGTTTAAATTCTTAGCCCATATTTCTTGATACATAATTTCGATTCCTATTATTACTGGAGCAATGCAACCTAAGGGGTTAAATTATTTAGATGTTTTAGACAGGAATACTCGTTTTGTCATTCTCCCTTCTTTATGTGGTAAGTTGATTTGTAAACCGAATTCGTCCGAATATGGGTTCCAATATATTCCAAGTGTTTTTACATAATTTCCATACGTTTGTTCATTTAAGCTAGTTCCATTCGAAGTTTTAGCTGAAGCAGCAAACACAACTCTAACCTTTGTAGTTGTACTATCTGTAGTAACTGTTTTCGTCAGTTTCCGTTGATCCATGGACCGGTACCATGTGACCGATTTCTAGATATTCTCTCAGGAATTTTTATATTCGTCTTCTAGAGCAGTGTTGGTTTTCTAATTGCATAAGTCTTGCTATAGCATACTTTCTTGAAGAAACAAGTTGCAAGTTTTTTGATTTAAATAGAGGACGTACTACATATCTCCCATCTTTGTCTCGTTTATGAGTTGCGTTGAACAAGTTTTCGCATTCTGAATCGTCCCTCTCCTCTTGTGGTTCACATTGAATGTCTTAATATTCCCAAAATTTCTTTAGTTGGTCATTAACATCCACTCTGGATATAATACAATTAATAACTTTTGGGACGACTCGTTCCGATTTTACTTGCCCGGAATTTATCCAACCCAATTGCGTTTGCTGTGCAATTGGTAATTTAGATGATACTTTTATCATACCTTTCTGAATGATGTCAGAATAAATATCTCCGCCTATTATTAAGTCAATCTGACCTGGTGTGTCGAATTTGGGATCAGCTAACGTTATATTCTTTATGTGTTGCCAATTTTGAATAGTCCAATATTGACCTGGTAATTGCTTTGTTAACTTAGACCAGAGCATTTGCATTGATGATTATATCTGATGTAAATCTTGGTTTTATCGTTACTTGTGTTATACTGTTACATACTTCACTGGATTCACCTATTCGAGATATATTAGCATAAATCTTGCTTTTTCTTAACCTCAAAATTTGAACAGCTTTTTCAGTTATAAATGAACACTGTGATCCTTGATCTAATAATCCACGTAAGGTTATATATGAAATATCTACAGATAAAACATTAATCAAAACTGTGGCCAATAAAACATTATTTAATTTATTTTCAAATTGGGTGTGTACTGTGATTTCTTGCGTTGAAGTTCCCTCATTCATTTGTTCTGTATTTGATTTTTCGGTGTTAACGTTCTGTAACAGGGAATTATATCTTTTATGACATATTTTGCATGTTCTTTTACTTAAACATTTTGAAATTAAATGTCCGCTTCGCAGTCAATTGTAGTATAATTGTTTTTTTTTTTTTTTATTTCTTTTCGTTGACCAACTTTTATGCTGATGAATTTTGGGCACTCATATACACATATACTTGTAATGTGTTGAGTCACACAAGTTACATTTTGTACTGATTGATGTTGAAAATTATTTGACTGTATTCTTTGATTTTTTCCTTTTGGATCTTCTAAGACTTCTAAGGCATTGAATCTTGCAGTTAAAAATTCAAGAAAATCAGACAGTTTCTGAACCTTCCTAGAACCTGTTCATTATTGCTCGTACAATTTATGCGTTTCTTTGTCAATTTTCTGCGTTGAAATATGAATGATGATGGAGTCCCATTGAGTCGTTTCAATTCCCATATTTTCAATAGCATGTAAACATTCTACAGTTGTATCATGCATTCGTCTTATTGTGGTAGCCGATTCGTCATTTGCAGGTTGAATGGCAAAAAAGGGATTTAGTTGCGCGGATATGATTGCTCATTCGTTATCATACCTGTGGAGTAATAATTCCCACGCTGTCAAATAATTTCTTTCACATATTTGAAGGTAGCGTATTACGTTCCTTGCTTCTCCAACGACATATGTTTTAAGATGTTGCATTTTCCTGGTTGCGACTAAACTTGCGTTGTCGTGAATCGCACTTACAAATATGTCGTGAAAACTTTTCCATGAATTGTAATTCCCGTTAAAATGTGGTATATTAAGGCACGGTAATTTAAGGTTTTCAGCCTTAGTTTCAATTTTTTGAATCGATTGTATCGATTGTATTTTTTCTTTAATGACAACTGCAATGTCTTCATATTATTGCTCGTTACTCTTGAGGTAAGGGTGATCCTCGTCTGAATTGGAGTATGTCAAAATGTACTCGTGGTTTTTCATAATTCAATCCCAGCATTTTGACATCGATTCTAGCGTCTGTTTAAAATATATATCTGAATGTACGCTTTCGATTTCCTCTTGCGCTTTTTCAATCCTACCTTGAAGAGTTTTCATTTTAATGGATTGCCTTTTATAACCTGTTTGTTGAATGGACACTGTATTATTAATGTTCGATGGATGCTCATCTTCTGTTCCATTTTCACCATAATCATTACGATTTATATTGCTATAACTTGCTGTTGAAAACTTATCATCATTTACTGGCTCTTTGCTGTAGTCTTTGACGATGCTGTCTTAATTTTCTTCTAGCGTTGATGTGAATTGCTCGTATAACTTTTTGATTTGGTCAAAATTATTTTTAAAGTAATGATGATCCCCAAATGTGTCTTGGAGCCCTCTTATACTCACATCACGTGCAGTAAACGTGCTCTATGCTGCCCTTACCTTTTGTAGTCTGTCTTCTATATACCTCTTTGTTTTGCGTTGTTCCGAATCTTTCTTGTAATTCGTGAATATTTGTTTTATTTCTTCGTATATAGAAAGGTGAAAATTGGTCAAATCTTCCAATTGCTTTTGTTCAGTCATTTTTACTAAAAAAAACTGTCTCTTATTTTGTATATTTACTTTTATACTCTTTTGAATGCTTAGTTATGGAGTGTATTTTCCATATGCTGATATTTAATCAAATAGAACCCTGCCACAGCCTCACGTCAGGAATGTCGATGAATTAATGGCTTGTTTGTTCTAATTAATTGCTGCACTAAGGACCAGTGTTGAGTTTACACTGAAGTTTATTCAAAATACTTACACTATTTATACAAATTTTAACACTTAAAGCTAAAGGTAAAATGTTGACCAAGTAAAAATTTAAATATGAGAAAGTAGGTATTTGAATGACCTACAAGAGTTATAAAACAATAAGTAGTTCACAATTCTATAAAATAGCTTATTTGACAATATTTACTAAAATATTTTTATGAAATTATAGGTTGATATAAATCATTGATTACGAAATATACGATAAAATATTTGTTAATTATGCTCAGTTAAAACTAGAACACTGAATCAATTCGATTGTTGATTCTTTTTAAATTATATTACACGTGCGTGGAACAATTCTTATTTCCTTGGTAGGAGTTCTTCGGAATAACTTAGGGACCACATTGCGTTTTTTGCTGGTTTTTTCCTTGGTAGGCGTTCTCTTGAATAACTTAGCGCCCACAAAGCATTTCCTTGTTGTCATTTTTCTCTGGTACTCATTCTAATTCTAATTTAACGCTCACATAGCGTTTCCTTCTTGGTATTCTTTTCTGTTAGGCGTTCTTCGTAATAACTTAGCGTTCTCTTGTTGGTATTCTTTTCTTGTAGGAATTTTTCGCAGTAACTTGGGGTGCACATTTCGATTCCTTTCTCTTTCCTTAGTAGGGTTTCTCCGTAACAACTAAGCGCTCACATAATGTCTCCGCTTTCGTGTTCTTTCCATGGAAGGCGTTCTCCTGAGCAACTAAGCGCTCACATAGTGTCTACTCGTTGGTATTATTTCCTTGTTAGGGGTCCTCGGTAGAATTTAGTGCTCACACTTCTTGGCCGCGTCAGCATTCTTTTCGGTTGGCATATTTCGGGATAACGTAGAGCCTACACAGCGCTTCCCAGTTAGTATTCTTTGTTTGGTAGGCGTATTTCGAAATAACGTAGCGGTTACATAGCGTTTATTTGTTGGTATTCTATACTTGGTACTCGTTCTTCGGAATAACTTGGCGCTCACATAGCGTTTTATCTTTGTATTCTTTTCTGGTAGTCATTCTTCGGAATAACTGAGCGCTGGCATAGCGTTTCCTAGTTTTTATTCTTTTCTGGCATGCGTTTTTCGGAATAACTTAACACTCACATAACTTTTCATTCTTGGTATTCTTTCTGGTAGGCGTTGTTCGGAATAACTTAGCGTTCTCTTATTGCAATTCTTTTCTGGCAGGCATTCTTCCGAATAATTTAGGACGCATATAGCGTATCTTGGTTTGTATTATTTGCGTGGTAGGCGTTTTTTGGAATAACTTGTGGCGCACATAGCGTTTCCTCGTTGGTATTATTTCCTTGGTAGGCCTTCTTCGGAATAACTTAGCGCCCACATTGCGTCTTTTGTTGGCATTTCTCCTTGGTATGCCTTCTTCTGAATAACTTAGCGCGGGCAAAGGGTTCCCTTGTTGGCATTCTTTCTCTGGTTGTCATCCTTCGGAATAACTTAGGGCGCACACAGCGTTTCCTCGTTGGTATGGTTTTCTGGTACGTGTTCTTAGGAATAACTTACTGCTCGCATAACGATTCTTTCTTCGTATACTTTTCTGGAAGGCGTTCTTCGGCAGAACTTAGCGTTCTCTTGTTGGTATTCTTTTATTGTATGATTTTTCCGGAGTAACTTTGTGTGTAAATGGCGTTTGATCTTTAGTGTTCTTTCCTTGGTAGGCGTTCTCCGGAACAACTAAGTGTTCGGTATGGTGATAATCCAGATTAGGAAATATGATATCAAAAGAAAGGGCTTTATAAACAAACAAATCTCTGGCTTAAAATTTTTTCCACTAAATTCACGAAAGAAAGAAAACGGAAATTTTGTCAAATGTTGACTGTAAAATATTTAAATTGTTTTTTTAGTATTTAGGTTTTTGTTTATACTATTATATTTAGTCGGTAGAGGACAATGTAATTTTTTTATTAGGAACTGATCCACATTTTATATTTTCTCCAATGATTCGACTTTATTTTGAATCTTCATCATGGATCAACATTACTTGTATATTAGAAAATCCTAATTATTACAGAATTTAGCCTTTTTACTGCTGTTAAATACAATTACGAACTATAATTCATAGTTTTTCTATAATTGTAACTTTTTCTCTTTGTTTCTTTACTATTATTTCTATATTTCGTGAAAGAGATGGGAAAATCACGTTTTGCTTGAAGATTTTTTTCATATAATAATCGTTTTCGCACTATATACCAATTGTAGTTAAGGCTCATCAGCTGGACTTGTACATTTTGGCTGTCCAGGAACAATATTTTATTATTATATTTACTTAAGAATGAAGAGTTCTAATTTTTCTATATTCAATCCATCTAGAATTTTACTTCTGCGAATTAAATACTAATTGAAAATTTTCTGTTTTTACACCGAATTTTTAAATATTTTGAATAGTTTATATTTAGCGTCCTTGATACATTTTTAAATTGTTTTTTTAGTATTTAGGTTGTTGTTTATACTATTATATTTAGTCGGTAGAGGACAATGTAATTTAATTTTTGATGTGCAAACATCTTTGCTCTCGGTAGGGGCTAGTTGAAAAATCGACTGTGATCATCAAATGGGCGGATCCATCAAAAATTAAACTTGGAAATAAATATATCGTCGAGCAAAAAAAAAAAAAAACGATTTTTGATATGTTGTAGGGAATTAGTTCAAACGTGGAGAAATTTTGTTCCCGGGGAGATTGGGGGTCGACTGGTTACAAAAGGGGGGTTTGACAGCTCATTTTGGAAAACCTCATTTATAATCTGAAATATACATCGGACATAATTCTGACCTGAGACAATGTTATTCAGGTTTTTATGGCGCACATTCTGACACCCACGACAAAGTTCAATTAGCCACCACTGTGACGCTGGCGGCAATTCAAATTTAATTTTATATAGAAGTCACACGCGAATACAATGTTCACCAAAGTTGTGGAGGTTTTCGTGGGGATTATTTCTCTCGAAGACCAAACAGTTCTATATCTCACCACTTTGGCGCTGGAGTCAATACAGACTTTTGAACTTCATATATAGAGATCACACGCGATTACAATGTACAGCAAAGTTGTGTAGGTTTCGTGAGGATTATTTCTGTCGAACACCATATAGTTCTATCTCTCACGACTTTGGCGCTGGAGTCAATACAAACTTTTGAACTTCATATATAGAGATCACACGCGATTACAATGTACAGGAAAGTTGTGTAGGTTTTCGTGAGGATTATTTCTGTCGAACACCATATAGTTCTATCTCTCACCACTTTGGCGCTGGAGTCAATACAAACTTTTGAACTTCATATATAGAGATCAAACGCGATTACAATGTACAGCAAAGTTGTGTAGGTTTTCGCGAGGATTATTTCTGTCGAACACCATATAGTTCTATCTCTCACCACTTTGGCGCTGGAGTCAATACAAACTTTTGAACTTCATATATAGAGATCACACGCGATTACAATGTACTGCAAAGTTGTGTAGGTTTTCATGGGGATTATTTCTGTCGAAGACCATATTGTTCTACCTCTCACCACTTTGGCGCTGTAGTTAATATAAACCTTTGAACTTTTTCTATAGAAGTCAAACCTGATTACAATGTTCAGAAAAGTTGTGGAGGTTTTCATGGGGACTATTTCTGTCGAAGGCCATATAGTTCTGTCTCTCACTACTTTGGCGCTGTAGTTAATATAAACTTTTGAACTTTTTATATAGAAGTTACACGCGATTACAATGTTCAGCAAAGTTGTGGAGGTTTTCATGGGGATTATTGATGTGTAAACATCTTTGCTCTCGATAGGCTAGTTGAAATATCGACTGTGATCATCATAGGCTCCATCCATGAAAATTCATTTGAACCTCTGTTTTCTATGTAATTGTGAATTCAATTTTAACAGTCTGCACATAATTCATAACAAACAGCTGTGTGAATTAACTTAGCAGAGGTCTCATTTACTTCAAGGGCACAGGTTTTGATAGAAAAATGTCAACGGCTGTGTGAATTGACTTAGCGAAGGTCTCATTAATTCAAGGGGACATGATGTAAGAGATAACTGCCAACGGCTGTATGAATTGGCTTAGCGGAGGCTCCATTTACTACGAGGGGCACGTTTTAATAGAGAAATGTCTCCTTTTTACATTTTTGTCTATGCGCATTACAATTGTCCCCAGATTTTCAAAAATTTTAATTTTATGTTATCATTACAATATAAACTCTTTTATGATTTTGATTTATATCAACTTCTGCCACATTTACCTAATAAAACATCCCCACGAAGAGAATCAGGACTCAAAGAAGCCAATTCATACAGCGGATCGATCTATAAATATAATTTCTTGTCATATTGCCTCGGAAAGTTGATATTTTCATATATTTATATCAATTTCAGGATTCAGCTTCGTTTGGTCTGCTAGTAAAATGTCGGATCCACCGAGGGAAAATTACACACAATAAACGTCCGATCAAGATGAACCAACTGCGAGAAAAGCGAAAGCAGCTGCGTATTCCCGTGCTTATCGAGCTCGAAAAAAGGCTGAGGAGACAAATAAAAGGGCATCTACGAAGTCACTTGAAAGTATTCAACATCGGAGAGCCAAAATTGCTGAAAACACGAGGGCTTATCGGCTCCGACAAAGGACTGCAATAACTATAAATCCAACAGTTCAACTGGCAACGAATGAGACGAGAAAAATGCCGTGGGCCTCCAATGAGCCAACACCGATGCCAGTGGATTCCACTTCGACTGCAACAATTCAAGTACAGCCAAACGAGGAGATCGAAGAACAATTGACGCTGTCAGTGCCAACCACCACTTATGCAGCTTTCTTTACACACGATAAAGCTCATGCTCAGTTCAGAGAAAAGTTTTTAGAGAATAATTTTGGATTAGCATGTGCCATATGCGACAAATTATGGTACAAGAACGATTTAAAGCCAGTTCCGTCTGATTCCACAACTCTTCTCTCAGCAGAATTTGCTGATATAAATGTGCAATCGACACGAGCGTGAGGCACTTGTTATGGTTCATTGCAGAGACGAAGAATACCTACTTTATCTACGACAAACGGTTTCAAGTATCCTCCAGTGCCAGATAATTTGCCACAGCTTGATTTAGTATCTGAACGTTTAATATCACCTCGCTTGCCATTTATGCAAATAAGAAGACTTAGACATGGTCAAGGTCAATATGGAATTCTTGGACAAGTTATAAATGTTCCAGTTTCCGTTCATACTATAGTTCATCGTCTGCCTCGAGAGCTGGACGACGATTACTGCATCAACGTTCATATAAAGCGCAAAAAGATACGCAAAACAAGTTAACTTGTCGGCATGGTTAAGAAACGCGTTATCAAGACTTGGCTACGGTATCTCGTCGACACACCAATGTACAAATTCTATGACATTACTATTAACGAGTCCTTTTTCTCAACGAATGTGCCAGCGGTTGATTCCATCGAAGATCCGAGTAAAGAAATCAACATAGAAGAAGGTCTACATGCTCAGCAACAAACTCTTTACTGGAACGAAGATAAATATCTACGAATAGCTCCGCCAGAAAATGAGGTTCCGCGGAGTGTACTGTTCGACGAACACTGCGAGGAGTTGTCATTTCCCTCTATTTATCTCGGACAATTTCGTACGTTCAAGGAAGGACTCGTTGTAACACCGTACATGATAGCAACCAGTGAATTGCGAAGAGCAGATAGACGTGGAGTTACTCCACAGCACTTGCTGTACATGGCAATGAAAATCTTACGAATACGTACACTAGATGCATTGACAGTTTCTTTCAAGTTCGTTGGGAAGGATACGAAACTCACCAGAGAACAAATAGGATCAACTGATTTCATCGATGGATGTCTCGAAAAAAATTTGGCGTTCTTGCGGTCGATTCCTAATTCCGTCTACTACTGGTCGCAAAGAAAGAGAGACTTTTTGTAATGATTCGCCAGTTAGGAAGACCTACATTTTCCTTAACGATGAGCGCGAATGAAATTGGTTGGCCAAAATTAATGAAACTCCTGTATAAACTCCGAAATAAGGGAGCGGACATCGACTCAGACGATCTCGCGAATATGCACTACAATTCGATAGCTACTCTCATCAACGAGGATCCCGTCACTTGTGCTATCCATTTCAATAAACTCGTGCAATACATTATTGGTATACTACAATCGAAATGCTTCAGCATCTTTGGAAATCACTACGTCCAGCATTACTTCAAACGGATAGAATTCCAGCACCGCGGTAGTCCACACGCGCATATACTGCTTTGGTTGAATGAACCTCCAATCGATGCCATAGGGGAAGATAAGGCTGCAGCTGAGAGTCTAATTGACAGACTTGTCTGCGTATCGCCAGCTGATGCTTCTGGTCATCAAAAGCTTCAGCGACATAAACATACGTTCACGTGTTACAAGAAAAGAAATTCCACCGCTTGTCGTTTTGAGGCGCCTTTCATGCCAAGTCAACAATTATACTTCAACCTATGGCAAAAACAGATCCACGTCGCATGCCGTATTCAACGATTTATAAGCGTATCTGGAAAGCAACCCATTTAATCCATTTATACTCAGTGCGCTAGGTTCAAATATCGACTTGCAGTTCATCATTGAGGAATACTCTTGCGCCGCATATGTGGTCGAATATGTGAACAAAAGGAATAGGGGCATCAGCAACCTTCAGCGGAAAATTATTGAAACCATGGACGAGCACCCTGAATTCGATATAGTAGAGATAGCGAGAAAACTCAGTGTCGATATGTTAAACTCTGTAGAACTCACCAGCCAAGAAGCTGCTTGGTATCTTCTTCGACAAGGCATGTCAAGGAGCTCTGTCAAGGTGGTTTATATTCCAACTTCATGGCCAGTGGAGCGTGATCGCATCCGAAAATCAAACAAGTTATTGGAAGAAGAAAATGTTGATCAGGACTGATGTGACGTTTGGCTAGAAAACTGTTTTGACAAATATCAAAGCAGGCCACAGAACTTTCGGGCGATATTAATCTACTGGCAGTACACGTACGAGATACAGACCCTTATGTTGATTTCCTTGCAAACGCTAATACGGATGACAACGCGGACTTGAGACTGGCGACTCTAAATCGTCTTGGCTCTATAGTTAAAAACCGTGACAACGTCATGGACAAGTCGGACTTTAATCGTCTCTAACTGCATGTCATCTCACATCTCTTAAACAACCAGACTCAGGAAAAATTGCAAATTTTCTTCACTGGCCCTGCTGGCTGCGGAAAAACATTTGTCATCAACTTGCTCCGTGAAATTTACAATCGCTTCGGCGATACCGATGGGTATTGCAATGCATATCTCACCTGCGCGTCGACAGGGAAAGCAGCCGTTGCTATTGATGGAACAACCGTCCATACCGCTTTTAAAATCTATATAGGGCGGACGCTGCCTCTATCATTTGAAGTGGCCCAACAATATCGCAGTTTCTTCAAGTACATCCAATGCATTTTAATTGACGAAATCAGCATGATATCAGCGGAATTGAACGAAAAATTTGACTCGCGATTGAAACAGATCACAGCTGTTGACTCTTTTCACGGTGGAAAAGACATTTTTCTCACCGGGGATCTACGACAATTACCAGCTGTCCGCGCGACTGCTATTTATAAACAATCGAAAAATACCATGGTAGGTCCAACATTGTGGCGAAGCCTGAGATTCTACGAACTAAACAAAGTCATGCGTCAAGCCAACGTCAGCTTCTCGGGTTTGCTTACAAAAGTCGGAAACGGCCAAATATTGGACGAGTGCGAACAGAATTTGATTGAGTCTCGCTTCTTCACTAAAGACGAAGCTGACGAACAATGTCCCAACGGAGTACGGTTGTTCTTCAAAAATCACGACGTCGATTATTACAACAGAGAGATTCTTAACACTGCCTCAGAGAAAGTGTTATGTGTAGCGAAAGACATTTTCGCCGGCTACAATAGCGCTGAACAACTAGCACACGTTCGACAACAGCTACACAAAAAGGCCGTTTTGGATACTGGAGGATTGCCATATGAACTTACGCTCGTTAAAGGGCGCCCTTACATGATATCGACGAATATTGACGTGCCGGATGGTTTAGCAAACGGAGCCGTCGGGTTTTTGGAACTCATTGAATATGCGAACGAGACCCAAACTGATGACAATAATATCGACGAAGAGAACTTTGAAAACAAAATCATTCGGCAAGACAGCGGCACGGTGAAGCGTGTGTGGTTACGATTTCCTGAAAATTGCAAAATTGGTCGAAAAGTGATGAGACTCGCGACAAGATACGTACTACGAAATGATATAGCAAAAGACTTGGTTCCCATCGCACGCAGAAATTCTACTACTTACTTAAACACGAATCGAACAATAACTGCCAAGCGAAATCATTTTCCTCTCATTCCTGCCTGTGGTATGACGATTCACAAATCACAAGGTGGAACTTTCGACCAAGTTGTCTACGCTTACGACAAATCGCATGACCAACAGCTCGTCTACGTGGCTCTCTCGAGAGTAACTAATCTTGGTGGAATTTTCATGGTTGCACCAAACAACAATCGACAATTACATCATGGGCGGAGAATTGCACGCACCTTGATTCCACTCCAAAATGAATTTGCTAGACTTGCAAATAATTCGTTACACACCTATCAGGACTCGATTTTAGAAATTTTATATCACAATCTATGTACATCGTTCTTCGTGCTTAATTGTCAAAGTCTTAGGGCACACAACAACGACCTCACAGATACGGTCACTGAACAGTGTACTTTCTTGATGCTCAGCGAAACTTGGCTACGTAACGATGAGCATATTTCCGTTCCAAACTTTGATTGTTGCGTGCAGTTTAAAAGAGAAGGACAACGAGCTGGTGGTGTAGCGATATATCAGAAACGTGATACAGCACGTATAAATATACCAAATGTGACTATTACAGATCGCCAAATTTCGAGTGCCGCAAAGACGTCAAGAGGAATCGGAGACGTTTGTGCAGCTGAATTTGTAATGCAAAACGGACAGAAGATACTTTCAGTAGTCGAGGCAGAGCCGCTCATTACATTCTTGCGGGAAAAATTAAACTTGGAAATGAATTCAAACAGACACATTCCAACGGCGAACACAAAAAAGACAATCGAAGCGATATTTTCACGGTACATGGATACACTTGAGACGACGGTATACGTCTCCTATTTCAGTTGCCACAAACCAATTATTTGTTCACTTAAACATTAAAAATAAATTTTGGCTTTTACATTAAATACATATAATGACTTTAATTCAATAAAAGACCCAAATCTCTAGCTTATTAAAACCACAACCTCCGCGATATTCCCACACCCCACGCTAACGAGCCTATATGTTTACACATCAACTACCGTGAGAGCAGCGTCGCTCACATCTTTTTTTTTATTAGGAACTGATTCACATTTTGTATTTTCCCCAATGATTCGACTTTATTTTGAATCTTCATCATGGATCAACATTATTTGTATATCAGAAAATCCTAATTATTACAGAATGTAGCCTTTTTACTGTTGTTAAATACAATTATGAACTATAATTCATAGTTTTTCTATAATTGTGACTTTTTCTCTTTGTTTCTTTACTATTATTTCTATATCTCGTGAAAGAGATGGGAAAATCACGTATTGCATGAAGATTTTTTTCATATAATAATCGTTTTCGCAATATATATCATTTGTACTTAAGGCTCATCAGCTGGACTTGTACATTTTGGCTGTCCAGGAACGATATTTTATTATTATATTTTATTAAGCATACTTAAGAACGAAGAGTTCTAATTTTTTGGGGTAGCGGATAATCTCACCAGAAAATGAGAAAAATTACAATTACATTGTAATGCAATTAGACAATCGGTTTGGGGACAACCACATGAAGGATGTATACAGGATTGAACTCATCAACAGGACGCAGAAATCTGAGGAAACGCTTCAGGAGTTACCAGCGGGGATTGAACATCTAGTGTACATGTCCTATCCCGATTACCCTGTGGAGATGCGGTGCGAGATGGTGGGAGAAAGATTTGTTAGCGCCATACGGGATACGGGCATACAAAATAGCGTCCGGATTAGCGGAAAGAGAATGCTACAAGAAATATTGGCGTTCGCTTTAACATTGGAAGGTGCGAAGAAAGCTACGAGATCAGTCCCACGGATTTGGTCCGCTACAGTTGCTGAAGGGTCGCCGCTACTAGATATCAAAGACCTCAGGGAGCAGATAAAGGAAGTAGTGCGGGCAATCCAGAAAGAAGGGGACAGAAACACACGCAGGAAAATCACATGCTGGGGCTGCGGAAAAGAAGGGCATGTTCAACATAACTGCCCGAACCAAACAACAAAACTAAAAGGTTCGGGAAATGAAAACGAGCTAACTTAAAGGGGGACAAGTTAGCTCAAAAGAATAATGCCCCCAGCATCGTTGTATCTGTCTCGCTTATGCAACACAACAATAACAGTCTAACTTTACAGGGTGTAATTGCTGGTCATCAATGCAGAATTATCATAGACACAGGCGCAAGTAAATCCAGCATTAACAAGAAACTCATCAATCAAAAACACATCAGTGAAAGCGGTAACAGGGTGCTTCAAACCGTTACGGGTGAATCATCTCCGATTTTTGGCGAAGTCGATCTAGCATTGGGGCTAGATGGGTACGTGTTCCGGCATACATATTTGGTGGCTGATATAATGGACGACTGTATCGTGGGCCTCGACTGCATGAAAAAGATGGAGTGAGTGTGAATGTTGAAGAGGAAGTTCTGCGATGTGGAAATATTGATTTCTCGCTAACGTTGGAGGAAGCAGGTTCCAGTGCCCAAGTAGAAATTCTACAAGACCAAACAATTACGGCAAATACTGAAGCTGTTGTAGAGGCGAGACTTGTCGATGGCACTGGGAGGCCAGCAATACAAATCATTGAAAGAAAGGTGACATCGCATGGTAATGCTGACGGTTTATCTAGAAGACCATGCGGTGAGAATTGTAAGCACTGTGGTAGGCTAGATGAGAAGGAAATAGTCATGGTCAAGACAGCAAGAATAGGTAATGATAACGAGACTAGCATCAGAAATGAACAGCTAAAGGACAAGGATATTGGATCAATCCTTGAGTGGAAAGAACAAGATCGGCCTCCGGGACGGAGCGATATTGCAGCTTATAGTAGTACAATAAAGAGTTTTTGGGCTCATTGGGACTCGCTGGAAGTAGAAAATGGCGTTCTCAGTAGAAGATGGGAATCTTCTGATAGTAGAGATACACTAATGCAGTTGATTGTGCCCAAGTCCAAAGTACATGAGGTACTTGGTGAAGTACATGGTAGGACTTCAGGGGGACATCTGGCAGTCAACAAAACATTAGAGAAAGTACGAGAACGATTCTATTGAGTAAATTGCCGAGCTGATGTTGCAAGTTGGTGTCGAAAATGTGACACGTGTGCAGTGAGCAAAGGACCACAGAGACGAACTAGGGCAGCAATCAAGCAATATAACCTTGGCGCTCCATTCGAACGAATCGCAATTGATGTAGCTGGACTATTTCCTCAGTGTAAATAAGGGAACCGATACGTGTTGGTTTTCATCGACTTTTTCAGCAAATGGCCGGAAGTGTACGCCATTCCGAATCAAGAAGCTGCCACAGTAGCAGGAATGATAATTGAAAATTGGATAAGTCGATACGGGGTTCCACCAGAACTACACTCGGACCAAGGGCGGAACTTCGAGTCAACAGTGTTCCAGGAAGTAGGCCAATTGAACAACACCCCTATACCCGCAATCTGATGGTATGGTGGAACGTTTCAACCGGACCCTGGAGTAACATTTATCAAAGATGGTAACATCAGACCAAAGTGAATGGGACAAACACATTCCATTGTTCCTAATAGGATATAGAACTGCAGACCGCGACTGCACAAAACATACTCCATCGGAAATATTGTTTGGACGCAATATACGGCTTCCTGTGGATATAATGTTTAGTAGACCCGAATGTGACAAAATGGAAGTTAGTGACTACACCGGAAAACTGAGGGATCGTCTAGACGAAATACATCACCTGACAAGGGACAGATAAAAATTGCTAGCGATCGAATGAAAATAAGGTACGGCATTGCTACGAAAAGCTGTCGATTCCAGGATGGTGACTTGGTATGGCTTTACAATCCATAACGGAAAAAGGGAATATCACCTAAATTTATGCCGAAATGGGAGGGTACATATACCGTCATAAAAAGGATAAATGACGTGGTATATCGCATACGAAGATCTCCAAGGGCTAAAATGAAAGTGGTTCATTTAAATCGGCTAGGAAAGTATCACGGGACGGCTTCAGAAGATTCTGTTCGGGACGAACAGATTTAAGGAGGGGCTAGTGCACTACGAAATACCAGAAATGTCCAATTTCTTTATAAAAGAATAAAATTGGACATTTCTGGAAAACACTACACTTTATTTATTACTTTTTCTGGGTAAAAGAAAAGCCCAGAAAACACCATACCACAAAACAATAACAATAAATCGAATGTCATAAACAAGACAAATATTGACAATTGAGATTATTCTAGAGTATTGCCATCTAGCATACAAAAGCGAAAATCTAGACTTTTCGAGCACTCTCCAGTTACACACACCAATTTGGTATAAAAGCAGCTGAGGATCGGGTCTGGGATTCAGTTTAAATCAAGAAGCCAAATCGTGTATTTGAAATAGTAAAGCCTAGCGCAGAACAGAAACTTCGAATTTAAAAGTAAAAATTGTGATCAATTATTGAAATAGTGATTGTGTATTTTTATAAACTATGATAAATTAATTCTAATAATTAATTATTGAAGGACAAATATTTTTAAGACTAATTGTTAAAGCAGAAATAATTATAAATAAAGCTTATACACTAGATTCACATAAATAAAAAGTGTTATCATTTTCATAACATCGAACCGAACGGGTAGCACGTCACAATATAATAGTATAAACAACAAACTAAATAATAAATAAACAATTTAAAAAATTATCAAGGTGTAAAAACAGAAATTTTTCATTTAGTATTTAATTGGCAGAAGTAAAACTCTACATGGATTGAATATAGAAAAATTAGAACTCTTCATTCTTAAGTAAGCTTAATAAAATATAATAATAAAATATCGTTCCTGGACAGCCAAAAAGGTGCAAGTCCAGCTGATCAGCCTTAAATACAATTGGTATATAGTGCGAAAGCGATTATTATATGAAAAAAATTTACAAGCAATTCGTGATTTTCCCATCTCTTTCACGAGATATAGAAATAATAGTAAAGAAACAAAGAGAAAAAGTCACAATTATAGAAAAACTATGAATTATAGTTCATAATTGTATTTAACAACAGTAAAAAGGCTACATTCTGTAATAATTAGGATTTTCTGATATACAAATAATGTTGATCCATGATGAAGATTCAAAATAAAGTCGAATCATTGGGGAAAATACAAAATGTGAATCAGTTCCTAATAAAACAATTACATTGTCCTCTACCGACTAAATATAATAGTATAAACAACAACCTAAATACTAAAAAAACAATTTAAAAATTTATCAGGGACGCTAAATATAAACTATTCATAAAATATTTGATTTTATTAGATTAAAGAAATGGCTTGATAAAACTATGTTATAAAAAAATTTTAGGAAAAAAAACTTTTATTTTTTTTGAAGAAAAAAACCTACCTTCTTTTTTTTTAACAAAATATTCGCTTTAAATACTTTCGTCCGTTTCTTTTATTTTCTTGTAAAGAACTGGCTCAGTATTTTATTTAAAATTTCTTTATATTTTGAATTTTAACTGTTCAAAATATATACATATGCACAACTTAAAAAAGAAATTCGACTGAATAGCATTGCCTCAAACCACTGCACGAATGTTGTTCACCCTAAAAAAACGCCATCTTTAATGTGGGAGATATATTCTTTGGTGTTACGATCTGTCAAAAAAAAGGTAAATAAACATTGATCAGTGACGATAACAATATTTTAAAGAAGTTATTTGGTTTATGCTCCTTATCCATCGCAGATATCTCAGGTGAGTCTCGTTCCAATGAATCTTGGTATTTTTGTCCTTTATAATTTCAATTTGTCCTAGATTTTAGGTCCGCTATTCAACATTCTCCACCACCTTGACCCAGTCAAATATGGGTCAATACAAACACAATATTTGCGGTGCATATGCATTGACTATTGCAGCATTTCCTCCTTGCAATGATGAAGGCATGGCATGAACGCGCGCCTCTCGACAATTTTTGAAGGAATAGGAGAAAGGAACAAACAGGAATAAGGTATATAATGTGAGATATAAACAAAATTCAACGTCTTCAGATTATACGAAAAAAAATAAAATCATTTATTTTTTAGGTAACAACATACATCTAATATTCTTTTATGTCCTTTCGTTTACTTCTTTCATGTGCATAATTCGTTGTCCATGATAGGTAAAAGGCATAATTTGACCATTGGTCTTTTAATTATGTTATGCTCTGTTCTAATAGTAGCCACTCTTACTAGCTCATCCTTTCCAGGATGTGTTTCTACGATTCGACCCAATTGCCAGTATAAAGGTGGTAATCTTTCAACTTTGACAAGTATCAATTGTCCTACCTTTATGTTGGATTGTTGTGACAGTCATTTTGGACGTTGCTGTAAACGAGTCAAATATTCATGACTCCAGCTCGGCCAAAAATTCTCTGCTAATTTTTGTTGATACTTCCAACGTGTTAAGCCTTATGTTCACGACAAGGTACCCGGGTACCTTTCTTGTTTTATTTTCTAAATCTTTTCATATTGCAGTTAACTGAGTGGGATGAAACTCCTTTATAGCCTAAAGCAATTCATTAGACGCTAATTTTAATATAAAAGAATTCTAAAATATATTTGGAAATGTAAAATATTTAGTCCGAAAAAAATACTGACGTTGTTGCACGACAAGGCACCCGGGTACCCTCATACATTTTCTATTGGAAATGAAGTAAATTTGTTTCTATACTATATAAATTCTTCATAAAAAAGTGTAAATGAAATAAAAATGTTAATTTTAATTTAAATTAATTTTATTTTGAGCAAAAAAATTTTTTTTTTCAATACTTCACTATATTATACATCCAGGATATTTGTAATTTTCTCACAGTGCTCATTACATATAGGACGATTACAACTTAGATTTCCTAGTTTCCCGTTGCCGTTGAGTTAGGAAACGACATATGTAGCAACTTCCTGTAATAGTTATTCGTCCAGATGCATCCCTTGAACCTCCTTGCAATTGGAATTTGGATTATAATTGGACCAAGCATTGATTGAATGCCCAATTTTGTGTTGAAATGTTTGGTGATCAGCGGATTTGTGGATTTGGTCTCAATCGATGGCATAGTCAAGTGCCTTCCTAACCCCTTCAGAAAATTTAACGCTGACTGGGTTATTTTCTGAATAAATAACGGAGCTTGCTAAACATGCTATATCTAACATGTTATAGAACATGGCTTGTGGACATCTCCATGTTTTCCTTTTTGTCGAGTAATGAGTTACGATTTTAACCATATTTCCTACGCCTCCTTTGGTTTTCTTATAATAGTGAATAATGTCGGGTTTATTGAAACTTCCGCTGACATTATTATCGAGATGCATTGTCGATAACAAAATTACATTTCTATTTTTTTTTTTGGTATGTATGAGCAAGTCGTTACTTTACCATCCTCACTAAACCTAAATACTGAAGATAACGGTTCTCGATTTTTGTTAGTCATCATATTTGGTGGAATGTAGTCTTTATTTTTTTCAATGTGTCAACCAGTAATAAGCCCCATGAAATCAACAAAGGAGCAAGTGGTAATGTTGTGAAAAATTTGTCTGCTGTAATATTTCTTCCGGAGCCTTTATATCGGTGACACAAGTCGGCAACAACGCGTTCCCCTTGGTTGATTTCTCGTCCGGTCGCTCCTTTTCCTATGTATAACTGGCCAGTAAGTGGATACGAATTTGATGCATCACAAACCCACTAAATTTTTAAACCATATTTGGCTGGTTTCGAAGGAATGTATTGAGTAAATCTTGTTCTCCGCCTATAGGGGAAAAATTGTTCGTCTATAGTAACACAATCCGAGAGTGTATATTGAGATACTAAATTTGCGTTCAACATCAGCCATGTCAGCAATAGGTGCTGCTTTGTGCGTTCATACGTTCAGTTCGCGTGTTTGCATTATCAAAACGAATGAATCTGCATATATCATGAAATCGGTTGACTGCCATAGTAGCACGAAAGAGTGGATATGAATCAAGTTTCCATAGTTCTCTGATATATTTCGAACTAGAATGACGAACGCTGGGTGTTAACAAAATTCCTAGAAAGCCATTAAATTCTTCAGAATTTAATTCACGCCACCTTTTCTGTTTTTCACTGTTGCTCTCATTCCATTTGATGTAAATACAATTAGCCTTCCTGTTTGTTTCACGGATGATGCACAGCTTCTGTGAAGATTGTCTTGGATGTATCACGCATAGAGAGGGTCATGGTTTATTTTGCAGGTCCTGACTTCTGACGTAAAATATCACATTTCTGTATACGATCTTAATTTTATTTCTTGCTTAACTTGTCCAATATAAACAAAAAATTTCCGTCATTATTTGTAACCATTTCGAAAAATTATATCCTTTTACTTTAACCGGAACTTTTAAATTAGAATTGTAATAAACTTTTATGATATATACACCCCTGCATGTGCCCGCAAATTTATTTAGAAGTTTTAAGAAACCTTATTTACAAGTATAATAAAAAATATGGATACAAATTGATCATAATTCGAAGAATTTACCATAAAACTTGTTCAATTTTCATACAAAATATATGAAGGTATGAAGGTCGTAAAGTTAAGGGTGAAAAATTCTTCCTGAACACAAGGGTTAAACAATTTATCTTTGTGGATCTTTGTGATCTATTGTGGAGTAAATCTCGTCCTATTAAAAAATGGGCTGGAGTTAAAGCGTTCAAATCGTTTAGATCACTGCTGATTTCGGTCAATGGTCCCGAATTGAGACAAGCTTCAATTTGTGTCAGTACTGTGTAGAATTCTTCAAACGTCAAAGTTGTTGTCTTGAAAGTACGACACAAATGGTATTTGACTGACTTAACTCCAGCTTCCCATAAACCTCCAAAATGAGGTGATGACGGCGGAATGAAATGCCAGTTGACCCTTTGTTCCGTTAATTTCGTAGCCACTTCTTCTGTGATTTGTTTAAGTGCAATCTGTAAATCTTTCGATAATGCATTATTTGCTCCAACAAAATAAGTTCCACAATCACAGTAGATACATAGTCCTCTTCGGCTCGTTAATCGCCCAAACGCAGCGATGTAACTTTCTGTAGATAAATCTGACACTGCCTCTAAATGTATAGCTTTCACTGAAAGACAAACAAAAACTGCTACATAACCCTTATATGAACGAGTACCTCTACTCTAATCAACACCAGTATGAGTGAATGGGCGTGTAATGCTTACTCTTGGTGTCGGTAGATTGCTAAATAATTGCTTCATGGTTTGTGTTTTGAAGCAATAACATGTTGTGCATCTATGTACCGCGTTTCCTGCATTTATTAGCCAATATTTCTGTCTTATGACAGATATCACCAACTGCGTTTCTCCATGTAAACTTCTCTTATGTGCATCTCGAATTATTAGAGCTGCAAAATGATTTTTATCTGGAAGAATTATAGGATGGATTTCATCATAGGTTAATATAGAGTTTTGTAAACGGCCTCCAACTCTTAACAGTCCATTGTCGTCTATTATTGGATGTAAATTTATCAATCTGCTGCGATTGCCGATAGGTTTTTTATTTCTGAAACAATTTCCTTCATTGGCAAGTTCTTTTCTCTGAACAATTGCGATGATGCTATTGATAATATTTCATGTATTTGAGTGACTCAATTTGCTAGAAACGTTTTCCATTTCGATGGATGTCCTCGCAACCAAGATATTACAATTTTGGAATCCGTCCATACTATTGTCTGATATCGACTTGTAATGATTGTTGCGATGGTTTAATCAATTTAGCCAATAATGCAGCGCCGCACAGTTCTAGGTGTGGAAACGAAACTGTTTTTATTGGTGCTACCTTGGTTTTTGCCGTCAACAACTGTGAATATGTTATACCTTCTTCGTCTCTACTCACCAAAAACAATACTGCTGCATACGCTTTGGTAGATGCATTTGAAAAACCATGCAGACAACTCTTTGTTTGGGAATTTGTATGTACCCGTCGTGGTAAATTTGTTTTTTCGACCAAATTTGGATTTTTATTAATTGTTCCCAAAATGTCTTCAGATGTGATGGCAACCGATCATCCCAATCTAAACTCTCAAGCCACAGAGTTTGTAAAAATATTTTTGCTGAGATAATGATGGATGCTAGCCATCGCACTGGATCGTATAGTCGTGCAATGTCGCCTAATACCTTTCTTTTGCTATAATCAGGAGAACTTTTGTCGACATTCGCTTTGTAGCTGAAATAATCTAAAGTTGGTTACCAATGAATGCCAAGAGCCTTAATGCACTGATTTTCTAATACATGTGACGACACAACATTTCGAAATTTTTTGGAACTGCCTTTAAAATTTTGTCATTATTTGCAGACCACTTTCTTAGTTTGAGACCGCCTGATTCCAATAATTCAATTAAATCTTTTTGTAGCTTCAGAGCTCCTTCAATTGAATCGCTGCCAGACAGAAGATCGTCAACGTAAAAATGTCTTAGTACTGTGTTTGCTGCTTCTGGATATTTGGTGATTTCACCCTTTGCCAATTGCTGTAATGTCCTAATAGCTAAGTACGGTGCACAAGTGACCCCAAATGTTACTGTTGCAAGATTATAATCTTTGATGATATTAGAATTAGAATTTCGCCATACAATCCTCTGGTATTCTTGATCAGATGGTTGAATTCTAATTTGACGATACATTTTCTCAATGTCTGAGGTGAAAGCATATTTATGTCATCTCCAACGTAGCAAAATTGAAGAATGATCATGTTGTATGGTAGGACCTGTGTGGAGAGAATCATTTACAGACATACCACTCGAAGTTTTTCTAGATGCATCAAAAACCACCCGAAATTTTGTACTGGAATTTGATTCTTTTCTGACTGCATGATGTGGTAAATAACTGCATGTGATGTACGATGATCCATTGCTGTCCATAAGATTATCGTCTTCGGAATTCTTGGCTTCAATCATATGTCCTAATTCTATGTATTTGGATATACATTTTGAATATTTCTTAAAAAATTCGGGTTCTTTGTCATATCGTTTCTCCATTTGGATCAACCTTCCAATTGCGATATCTAGTGACTTTCCTAATGCTCTTTTTGAAGGTTTATGTATGGACGGTAAATTAACTTGATAACGCCGTCGTCCATTCTTATATGATTCCTTTCAAAGTGATTCTCACATATTTCGTCTTCTGGTTTTTTACGAATTTTTGTGACGACTTCTTCAATTTCCCAAAAAGGTTTCAGTTGCTTTCCTATTTCAAGTGATGCATGATGAGTGATTATCCCCCTTGAAAAATTTGACGAATCATCAGGAACTTCACCAGATATTATCCATCCAAATACAGTTTCTTGTGCAATTTGCTATCCTTCACAACCCTTTCTAAGACCGGAACTAATAAACTTGCTATACACTTCAGCTCCTAAAATTATATCAATTTTACATGGTATATTGTAATATGGTTCTGCCAAGTTTAATTCCTGAAGATGGTGACATTCATTCAATGTTACTGTTTGATTGTGTAACCAATTCGTCAGATTTTTCAAGATGTACGCTTTTACATTGATGTTGTAGTTTTTGCCATCTCTCGTATGCATAGTTAACGCAACCCTTTATATTACCAGCAATGCATCCACCAACTCCTGTGACGTTAGCCCTTATCATCTGTTTTTTCAATCTTATTTCTGCGTGATTGTTTCAGAAACAAAAGATGATTGACATCCTTGGGCGATTAAAGCTCTGACAATTAACTGATTTCCATTTTCAGTTACCGCTTTAACTAGTGCCGTAGGAAGAAGAACTCGTTTCTTTCTATAAGTTTGACTGCTAAGCGAATTCATGTTGAATGGTTTTGCTTGAGCATCTAATTGTTGATTTGTTGTTGATGTCGACGGACGATTTTTATTTGTGTTTGCAGCTACTCGTGGTGTATGAACATTACCGTTGTTTGTTGGTTGTTGCATTACATGTAGTGAATAATGGTGACGCTTCTTACAGTGAAAACAATTCATCTTGCTAGGACAATTAGATGTGTCCTCTTCCTAAACAACTGATGCACAAACCATTAGTTTTCACTTTATTCATTTTTGATTGATAATTTTGGACAATTTCTTATGTGATGAGCTTCTGAACACAGAAAACAATATAAAACTGTATGAGAATGAAATGATTGCATTGACCTATTCGACCCTTTTTCAGTTAATGAAGTGTTTCTGGATTCTCGAGAGAAATTCTTTGCTTTGTTGCTGATTGCCTCTAATACTCGCAACCGTGTCTCAAGAAAGTCCTTGAATTCTTCTAGTTTTGGTAATTCAGTGCTACCCCCCAATTTCTCTTCCCAATGTTGATGCGCTTCAATTGGAAATTTCTGCACAATTATATAAATAATAATGGCATCCCAATCTTTAATCTTCATTCCAAAATTCTGAAGAGCTTGTAGGCTTTCAAATGTAGTCTCAAGAATACGTTTCATACCGTCGGCCGTTTCTACAGTAAGATTGGGTTGATTCAATAAATTTTTCAATTGCGAATTCACTAAAATTCGTTTGTTTTCATATCGTTGAACTAGAAGATTCCAAGCAGGTTCATAGTTTTGCTCGGAAATAACATGATGTCTTAAAAGATGCTCTTCTTGGCCTGTTACGCTAGTTTATAAATAATGTAATATTTGGACCGAAGGTATCATGTATTAATGATTTGAACAAATCGTGGAATGATGTCCACGATGAATAATCACCCGAAAATGGCAGAGATATACGTGGAAGTTGTAATTCTTCCCTTGGTGCCGAAAAATTCTTTTGAGGTAATTCACCTTTTTTGGTTCAGATGGTGGCACTTGAAATCTTGCATTATTATCATCTTGTATTTTACATAAGCTAGTAATAAATACTTCTTCAAATTTAGAAAACACATCATTTTTAAAATATGTATTTTCAGCAGTGTCTTTTTCATCGAAGAGAACCTATCATGGCGTAATTTAAATTCATTCTAATAACCATTGAATTGAGCTATTCGGAATTCGAAATAAGATGGAGTATTCTTTCGTTCTTTCCCGTCCTTTTTATAATTATCAAACGATTTCTTAATGGTTTGATATGTATTTGTTTGTTGCTTTATTAATTCCTCCACTTTTTTGTTATTTTGATTTAATTAAAACCGGTACACAAAACTAATTATAATATTATAATATATATATATATTTTTTTTTTTTGAATAATAAACAAGAATTCTTTAGAATAAAACAATATGTTTAAAAATTTATTCAAAATAAATAAAACATATAAATGAAAAAAAGCAATATATCTCACAAAATAAGGATTATATCAAAAGTACTTACCAAGGAGCACCAATTATTTACTTCACTGTTAATTACTTTGTTTTTTTTTTGTTTTGGAAAATAATTGTAAGATTTAGAAAAATTCTTAAAGTTTTAACCGTTAAATTCTAACGTAAAATTTTTTTAATAAAGACGCTCAATTTTCCTTTCTTCCACTTGAACAACGAGAAAAAAAAATGTTCGATTTGTAACGTAACTAATGCCCGTTAAGTTATATTACTTTGTTAATTCCTAGTACCGCACTTTTTATCCGTTAAATTCGACTGTAATTTTCACAAACGACCGATTCCTTTCTTTTCTTTTAACTGTCTTTCCATTAAGTTAAACAAATTGAAATTTCCGTTAAACACTTTAGATAAAATTAATTTTGTCTGTTGTATTTTTTTTTTTACTAGAATAATTGTTAAGTCCTGTTACTGCATTTTGCATCCGTTAAATTCTATTGTAATTCTCACAAACGATCGATTCCTTCTTCGAAGTTAACAAAGGATTTTCCCTTTCTTGGATTTAACACTTGCCTTATCAGGATTAACCAATATCTATGTTTTCCTTTTTAACACCTTATGAAAAATCCGGCTCGAAGGACCGAATGTTGGCTATGGTGATAATCCAGAGTAAGACATACGATACCAAAAGAAAGGGGTTTCTAAACAAACAAATCACTGACTTAAAATTTTTTCCACTTAATTCACGAAAGAAAATTTTATGAAAAAAAACTATTATTTTTCTTGATGAAAAAATCTACCTCGTTTTTCTTTTTTTAACAAAAGATTCGCTTTAAATACTTTCGTCCGTTTCTTTTATTTTCTTGTAAAGAACTGGCTCAGCATTTTATTTAAAAGTCCTTTATATTTTGAATTTTAACTATTCAAAATATATACATATGCACAACTTAAGAAAGAAATTCCACTGAACAGCATTGCCTCAAACAACTGCACGAATGTTCTTCACCCTAAAAAAACGCCATCTTTATTGTGTAAGGTATTTTCTTTGATGTTACGATCTGTCAAAAGAAAGGTAAATAAACATTGATCAGTGACCATAACAATATTTTAAAGAAGTTATTTGGTTTATTCTCCTTATCCATTCGCACATATCTCAGGTTAGTCTCGTTCCAATGAATTTTGGTATTTTTGTCCTTTATTAATTCAATTAGTCCTAGATTTTAGGTCCGCTATTCAACAACTAAGCGTTCACGTAGTGTCTCCTATATTCCTATTCAGAATAAGTTACCGTTCACATAGCGTTCTCTTCATGGTATTCTTTTCTGGTAGTCATTCTTCGGAATAACTTAGCGCTGACATAGCGTTTCCTTCTTGGTATTATTTTCTGTTAGGCGTTCTTCGGAATAACTTAGCGTTCTCTTTTTGGTATTCTTTTCTTGTAGGATTTTTTCGGAGTAACTTGGGGTGCAAATTGCGTTTCCTTTTTGATGTTCTTTCCTTGATAGGAGTTCTCCGGAACAACTAAGCACTCACGTAGTGTCTCCTCGTTGGGATTTTTCCTTTATAGGCGTTCACGTGAATAACTTAGCGCTCACATGGCGTTTCCTACTTTTTATACTTTTCTGGTACGCGTTTTTCGTAATAGCTTAGCGCTGACATAGCGTTTCCTTGTTTTTATTCTTTTCTGGCATGCGTTCTTCGGAATAACTTAACAGTCACATAGCGCTTCATTCCTGTTATTCTTTTCTGGTAGGCGTTCGTCGGAATAACTCAGCGTTCTCTTATTGGAATTCTTTTCTGGCCGGCATTCTTCCGAATAATTTAGGGCGCACATAACATATCATGGTTTGTATTATTTCCGTGGTAGGCGTTTTTCGGAATAACTTGGGGCGCACATAGCGTTTCCTCGTTGATATTATTTCCTTGGTTGGTCTTCTGCGGAATAACTTAGCGCCCACATTGCGTCTTTTGTTGGCATTTTTCCTTGGTAGGCGTTCTTCTGAATAACTTAGCGTCGACAAAGCATTTCCTTGCTGGCATTCTATCTCTGGTACAAATTCTTCGAAATAACTTAGCGCTCACATAGTGTCTTCTCGTTGATATTCTTTTTTGGCAGGCGCTCTTCGAAATAACTTAATGCTCAAAGGGCGTTTCCTGGTTGGTATTGTTCTCTGGTTGTCACCCTTCGGAATAACTCAGGGCACACGCAGCGTTTCCTCGTTGGTATGCTTTTCTAGTACGTGTTCTTCGGAATAACTTACTGCTCGCATAGCGTTTCTTTCTTGGTATACTTTTCTGTAAGGCGTTCTTTGGCATAACTTAGCTTTCTCTTGTTGGTATTCCTTTTTGTAGGACTTTTTCGGAGTTACCTGGGGTTCAAATGGCGTTTTTTCTTTGCTGTTCTTTCCTTGGTAGGCGTTGTCTGGAATAACTGAGCGCTCACATAGCGTTTCCTTCTTGGTATCTTTTCTGGTAGGCGTTCTTCGGAATAACTTAGCGCTTACATAGTGTTTCCTCCTTGTTATGCTCCTCTGGTAGGCGTTCTTAGGGATAAATTAGCGTTCTCTTGTTCGAATTCTTTTCTTGTAGGCATTCTTCGGAATAATTTTAGGCGCATATTTCGTATCATCGTTGGTATTATTTCCATGGTAGGCGTACTGCGGAATACGAATGCGCTCACATAGCGTCTCCTCGTTGGTATTCTCCCCTCCGCAGGCATTCTTCGGAATAACGTTTACAGCTTGTTATCCTTTTTCTTGGTAGGCGTTCTTCGGACTGACTTAAAGTTCTCTCTTTGGTATTTGTTTCTGTTACATATTCTTCGCAATAGCTTAGCACGCACGTAGCGTATCCCCGCTGGTATGCTTTTCTTGTAGGCGTCCTTCGGTATAATTAAGAGCTCATACTTCTGGGTCGCGTTGTCATACTTTTCGGTTGGCATTTTACGGGACAACTTAGAACCAACATAGCACTACCCAGTTAGTATTCTTTCCTTAATAGGCGCAATTCAAAATAACTTAGCGGTCAGATATCCTTTTTTTGTTGATATTCTTTCCTTAGTAGACGTTCTTCGGTACAACTAAGAGCTCACATAGCGTCTCCTCGTTGGTATTCTTATTTTGGTAGGCGTTCTTCGGAATAACTTAGCGCTCATACAGTCTTGCCGCGTTGATATTCTTTTCAAGTAGGTTATCTTCGGTATAATTTAGCGCTAATACCACTTGGCCACGTTGCTATTCTTTTCAGGGAGGCATATTTCGCGATAACGTAGACCCACACTGCGCTTCCCAGTTAGTATTCTTTGCTTGGTAGGGGTACTTCGTAATAACTTAGCAGGTAAATACCGTTTATTCGTTGGTATTCTTTATTTGTCCGGTGTTCTTCCGAATAAATTAGCGGACATATAGGGTTTCTTTGTTTGTATTTTTCCTTATTAGGCATTCTTCAGGATGACTTAGCGCTCCATTGCGTTTTCTCGTTGGTATTCTTTCCTTCGTAGGCGTTCTTCGAAATAACTTAGCGCTCACAAAATGTTTCCCTCTTGGTCTTCCATTCAGGTAGGGATTCTTCGGAACAAATTACGCACACATAGAGTTTCCTTCTTCGTATCCTTTTCTGTTAAGCGTTCTTCCGAATAACTTAGCGTTCTCTTGTCGGCATTCTTTTCTTGTAGCATTTTTTTCGGAGTAACTTGGAGTGCACATGTCGTTTCCACTTTGCTATTCTTTCCTTGATAGGCGCTCTCCGGAAAAACTAAGCGCTCACATAGTGTCTCCTCGTTGGTATTCCCTCCTTGGTAAGCTTTCTTCGGAATAACTTAGCGCTCAAAGGTCGTTTCCTTGTTGGTATTCTCCTCTAGTAGTCATTCTTCGGAATAATTTAGCGCTCCCATAGCGATTCCTTATTGGTATTCTCTTCTGGTAGGCGTTCTTTGGAATAACTTAACATTCTCTTGTTGGGATTCTTTCCTAGTAGGTATTCTTCGGGCTACTTTAGGACACCCATAGCGTATCACCGTTCGTATTAGTTTCGTGGCAGACGTACTCCGGAATGCCTATGCGCTCACATAGGGTCTCCTCGTTGGTATTCTTCCCTCCGTGGGCGTTCTTCGGAATAACTTAGCGCTCTCATAACGTTTCAAGCTTGGTATCCTTTTCCTTGGTAGGCGTTCTTCGGACTGACTTAAAGTTCTCTTTTTGGTATTTATTTCTGTTACATATTCTTGGCAATAACTTAGCACGCACGTAGCGTATCCCCAGTGGTATGCTTTTGTTGTAGGCGTCCTTCGGTATAAGTAAGAGCTCATACTTCTGGGTCGCGTTGTCATTCTTTTCGGTTGGCATTTTTCGGGACAACTTAGAACCCACATAGCACTTCCCAGTTATATTCTTTCCTTAATAGGCGTGTTAAGTTATATCAAATATTTGGTTTTTTTGTCGCAAAAAACGAACAGATATTTCCCTGACTTATTTTGTGCAACGCGTAAATTTTTTTACGATAAAATTCCCACAATAATATTTTTTGCATAAAAAACTCATATTGTTCAAAATAGAATACTCCGATTTCAATTCCATATATCCAAATATCAAATTAAACTTTTATATTTAATTAAATTTGATATTTGGATAAGTTTTATAAATGTACGATTCCCACATTTAGAATATACGAATTTTGTATACTCAGCATTTAAATTGTATAAATTCCAGAATTTTAGTCAAATAAATTCAGTTTAATTTTGAAACCAACAAGCCTTTTTCCTCAACTTAATTAGCGTGAGGCTGCGCTAATAAAACAAACTTAAGTGGCAAAATAAAAGAATTTTATCGCTATATCAACATTTTGGTGACCCCGACGTGATGGAACAGCTTACAGCAGAGCAATCCCAATGTGGTAAAGAAATAGAAAAAATTATTACCAACTATCGGAAGGATCCTAAGAATCGAAAGACTGAGTCGTATCTAACAACAAGAGTAGAACGATTACAACAGGAATGGAACCAGTTTAATGATCGTCATTCAAAACTCCTGGCGATAAAAACTGAAAATCCCACTCATAGTTATTTCCAGTCCGATTTGTACACGCAAGTACAAACAATATACAAAACGACCAAAACCACATTAGAAGAAGAGTTATACAAACTAGATGATGAAAAGTTAAAACCAGAGGAATCTCTAACCCCCTACCAGAAGAGCAGTCAAGATCAGAAAAGGAGAATATGTCTACAATGTGCATCCTTTGCAGCTTTGGAACACTTCCTTCAGCCGCTGGAATCATCATTTGATACATCATACTCAAAGGTGAACTGTCAACAAAAAATCAAATCAATCAACAACTATTGGTCAAATATTATCAATCTACATAATGACATTATGGCTGAGGAGGATCAATTTGATTATGTAGATGAGGACTTTTTTAAGCTCGAAGACTGCCAGGAGCTAATCTTCATTAAACTACAAGAACAATACGATCACGCATCTCCATCGAACGGAAAACCTCCATGGAAGCACAAATCAAGCTTCCTCAGGTCACATTGCCCACCTTCGACGGAGACTACTTGTAGTGGAGAGAGTTTAATGATCTTTTCACGCAATTAATACACAACCAACCTATGGGACATTCACAGAAAATGTTCTATCTAAAGGCAAACATTACAGGAGAAGCAGGAAAACTTATCCAACATCTACAAATTTCTGAAGAAAATTAAAATACCGCATGGGATATATTACAAAATCGATACAACAACAAATGACTTCTACTAGCAGCTCTGACTAACACTCTCTTATCACAACCAGTTATAACTTCTGAGTCATCATCGGCAATCAAGCAGTTGCATGATACAATGAAAGAATGCCTATTAGGTATTAAAAATCTTGGAGTAGATACCAAAAATTGGGATCCGATAGTTCTCCACATTCTGCTTCATAAGGTACACCGTGAAACCCATCGCTAATTTGAACAATCGTTGGAATCACCACGTTCCATTCAACATTTGACAACGATCTTAACGTTTTTGGAATGCAGATTTTAAATGCTAGAGACACTAGGGGAGAAACCACACCGGGGAAAACGGAATACAAGTATACATTCTGCTTTTATTTGATCGGAAAGGGAAATCACATGTCTATTCTGCAAGAAACAGCAGCATCGTATTAATGCATGTCAACCTTTTCTCCAACTATCTCCACTAGAACGTCTAGATGCAGCTAAAGAGCTTCAACTTTGCACCAATTGTTTAGGAAGAGGACATTTCCTCAAAAATTGCTCATCCAGAAATTGCTTCAAGTGTCATGCACGTCATCACACATTGCTACATATCGAAGCACCGAATGTTGCAAACAAAACTGGCAATTTAGAAAACCTTCCACCAACACAAATTAACACAACTCATGTTGCTCTTCAAAACAATAATAACTCTGCAGGCTACGTCTTCTTAGGCACAGCCATTGTAAAGATAACGGATGCAAATGGATATCCAATCGAATGTAGAGTAATTCTAGATTCCGAGTCTCAATTGAACTTTATATCTGAAAGGCTATACAAAAAGCTAGGAATCGTCGGATGCAATCAACAATTAAATGTAAATGGTATAGACTACTCACATCTTAAAATACAACGCAGAGACAACATTTCATTACACTCAAAGGTGAATGCTTATTCAACAAGACTGGAGGTATTTGTGCTACCAGAAATCACTTCATTACAACCTAGCCGTTTCATTAATATCGAATCCTGGCCCATATCTAAGAATATACAACTCGCTGATCAAGATTTCAACAAACCGCGGCACATTAATTTATTAATCGGTGCTGAACTATACTGTGAATTAATGTCTGTCGGCCGCTAATAGCCAAAAAACAATTATCACATTCAGAACTTTTATGTGTTCAATTCTTCAACAAAACCATATCGAGAAATCAACTTGGACGCTTCATTGTAAAGCTACCATTTTCCGAATAACCATCCGTGTTGGGCGAATCGAAACAAACAGCTATACGTCGTTTTTTGAGTCTTGAAAAAAGACTAGCCAAAGATATATCAGTAAAGTTACAATATCAGAATTTCATCCATGAGTTCTTAAATTTGAAACATATGGAAGAAGTTGAACTTAATACAACCTCTGTGCCGCACTACTTCCTACCGCATCATTGTGTTTTTAAGCCGGACAGTAGCACTACTAAATTAAGGGTGGTGTTTGACGGTTCTTGTAAAACCTCCAGTAACACGTCACTTAATGACATTCTATATACAGGCCCTACGATACAGGATGATTTATTTAGTATTCTGATAAGATTCAGGCTATTTAAATATGTCTTCACGGCAGACATAGCAAAAATGTATCGCCAAATTTTGGTTGCTCCGGAAGATAGAAACTTTCAACTCATAGTATGGAGAGACAATCCTCAAGACAAACTTAAATATTTTCGGCTTCGTACTGTAACTTACGGCACAACATCTCTACCATATTTAGCAACTCAGTGCCTTGAACGCTTAGCTGAAGACCATGCTCTACAATATCCATTAGCATCGAAAATTATCAAACGAGATTTCTATGTTGATGATCTAATGACCGGAAATGAGAATCTAGCTGAAGCCGTTGAAACACAAAATCAATTAAAACAGGCTCTCAATTCAGGTGGATTCAACCTTAGAAAGTGGTGCACAAATCATCCTGAACTACTCGCTTCAATCCCAAAGGAAGACATAGACGTACAATTAGACATAAAAGACGGCTCGAGTAATCAAATTAAAGCATTAGGACTTACTTGGATGCCGAAGCAAGATCTATTTTCCATTAAAACATCATGGCCAAGAGCAAAGAAAGTAACCAAAAGAACCATATTGGCAGATATCGCACTTGTATTTGATCCATTAGGAATAGTAAATCCAGTAATAGTTCTAGCAAAGATTTTCTTACAACAATTGTGGCTAATGAAACTAGATTGGGATGCAGCTTTACCACTGGAACTACATACAAAATGGCTAAATTTCCGCCAAGGGCCGAGCGATTTAAATTCATTAACAGTTCCAAGACACATTTTCTCCAGCTCAACTACAGCTAATATACAACTCCACGCATTTGCTGACGCAAGCGAGAAAGCATACGGGACCGCTATTTACATACGATCCACTCACAAAAATTCAAATATATCTGTACACTTGTTATGTGCAAAATCAAAGGTCGCTCCAACCAAAACAACAACATTACCACGCTTAGAATTGTGCGCTGCCAAAATAATGACTGAACTGGTTGATCGTTTAAAGAAAATTCTATGCATCACAATTGATGAAATCTACTATTGGACTGACTCTAGCATTGTTCTGTCATGGATCTCGTCAGAGTCTTCCTCCTACAAAACTTTCGTTGCGAATTGAATTGCAGCCATCCAAGAATCAACGCAAGTTAACCAATGGCACCACATCAAATCCAATATGAATCCAGCCGAGTTGATTTCTCGGGGTGTGACTCCAAAGAACTTGCTAGCATCTAGTATCTGGTTTAATGGTCCTGAATTTTTGCAACGTCCAGAAAGTAAGTGGCCAGACACTTCAATCAGTCAAATCAATGTTGAAAAAGAGAAGAAGCAACGCAAGGTGGTTCTTATGGCCGTTTCAAGACCAATTCTAATACAAACCATACACCACAACAATTCATTTAAACGTTTACAAGACACAATGGCCTTTATTCTACGTTTCTCCAGAAACATAATACTACACAAACACGAAAGAAGACTCTGTAAGGTTCCTACTGCAAACGAACTTTAAGATGCCCTAATATTCATCCTAAAAGAAATGCAACAACAAGAATTTGGAGTAGAGTTAAAACAACTACAAAAAGAGAAATATGTACAACCAACTAATAAATTGGCTACGCTAACCCATTTCTTAGATGATCAAGGTCTTATACGAGTGGGTGGTAGGCTTCAAGCTAGTAATTTCTCATTTGAAGCAAAGCATCCTGTTCTTTTACCATATTCTCATCTTTTTACAAGACTCTTAATGAAGCGACTACACTTACAACATTTACATGCAGGACCGCAAGCTTTATTGGCCATAACAAGACAAAGATATTGGCCACTACGAGGGAAAATTTTAGCACACTCGATAGTTCATCAATGCATTATATGTTCCAGAGCACGACCAAAGGTTATTTCACAACTCATGGGAGGTTTACCAGCAGAAAGGATTCAACCAGCACGACCATTCGTAAATGTGGGCATCGATTTTTGTGGTCCAATACATATACACTACAAAATTAGAGGGAAAAAACCCACAAAGGCATATATTGCAGTTTTTGTATGCTCCATTACGAAGGCTACCCATCTAGAAGTTGTCTCCGATCTGACAACCTCCGCCCTTATAGGTGCGCTTAAGCGTTTTATCGGAAGAAGGGGTAACCAAACAATGCAACTATCTTATCACGATGGCAACTAGTAAGAACTATTCACCAAGAATTCTGGAAGCGCTGGTTCAACGAATATCTACAACAATTGCAAACTAGAACCAAGTGGAGGCAAGAAGTCAAACAACTTAAACCAGGAACTTTGGTCATCATAAGGGATGCAAATCTACCACCATTAAAATGGCAAATGGCAAGAATCATAGAAACACATCCAGGTAGTGATGGATTAATAAGAGTAGTTGACGTTAGAACTACATCTGGAATCCTAAGAAGAGCAATTCATAAGGTATGTCCTTTACCATCAAAAGGTAATAATCCAATACTAGTGCAAGGTGAAATCACAAACAGCAAAGAGATCCCACAGTCTTCATCAACACATCTAGTCTGTTTAAACGAGAAGAAATATTCATTGCCATCAAAAAATACAACGTCGAATGGATTTATAAAAGTACTTTTAAAGAAACCACGGCATCCTATGCAAGGAAGATTTTTACCAATAAATTCAGCATGGCTTGACAGTCAATCAGAAACAAACGATTTAAAACGAACTCATCAAAACCAGTCAAATACAATTCAAGACAAAATCACTGCCAGCCCAGATCATAGAGTAAAACAACAAAAAATAGTCAAATTAAATCCACTGTTAACACTTCTGTTAGTGACAAGCATCATACCACACATTTTCAGCAGTCTGTTGAACCAATCAGTAGAAATCATTCCGTTTCATACACATCCAGCAATATACTTTGAAGGTATAGGACAAGTAAATATGGTCACAGATGAATGGAAACTCATCGTGTACTACGACATGGAAAACTATTGGAAGGAATTAATTGGTATGTAACGTAATGACAGACTACAAGGAATTTTGTTTGATCATATTATCATAGCTTGAGCATCAACTTAAAACAATCGAGAATAATAACGAGATCCTTGTCAAAGGGAATAGTGGTAGTCTAGCGTCAAGATCCAAACGATCGCCATTCGACATCATTGGGACTATTTCCAATAAATTATTCGGAATTTTAGATCAAGAATATGCCACTCAACTCTCTGAAACTATACAAAAGGTTAAAACAAATGAAGGGCATCTACTCGAACTTATAAAAAACCAAACATCCATCATCGACTCAACAACAAATATCATCGAAAAGGACGAAGAACATATAGACAAGCAGTTTTTAATTATTACCGACTACATAACCGAGCTTTTTTAGATATTAAACACATAAGTATCCAACTAAACGACAAAAAAACAGTACAATTGTTTAATTCACTATCAATTCATGCAACACTGATTATAGTCAGCTACCAAGGAATTCAATCTGCCTTAATAGATGTGGTAACAGACACTTATAATGGAAAACTTAATCCCTTACTACTCACCACTGAACAACTTCGGCAACAACTAAATGTAATAAGGGAAAATTTGCCAGCAACTTTAACGATACCTGGACAATTCGATCATCAAGATCTACTAGAATTATATCATTTAATATCTGCAAGGACCAGAGTAACATCCATAAAATCCATAATCTATAGCATAAATATTCAACTTCCAGCTAAGGAAAGATATGAAATATTCAAGGTCATTCCCATACCTACAGTTGTGGAAGGGAAGCTGATCCTAATAAAACCGACTGCTGAATACATAGTAGTAAACCTTCATCGAGACCAACACTTCTCACTGTCTGACGACGAGCTGTCTGCTTGTATAATTAGTCAAAAACAAAGGTATTTATGCAAACAGAAACATGCTATTCATAACAAAGAAGCAGGACAAGATCAATGTGAACTGAGTCTATTCAACCATCAGCAAACACTTCCTACCAGGTGTGCATCCAAAATTTGGATCCAGTTGCATAATCCAAATCACTGGATATACTCGTTTGATCACGAATATATTTTATCATTGTATGTGGTGCAAGCACACATCGAACAATAGTTAAAGGTGAAGGATTGCTGAAGTTTAACACCAATTGCATCATCAAACAAGATTCACTCATGATCTGCTCTCATAACTTTCATACGAATGAAATCAGGAACTCATTTCTACCCTCAAACATTACTGCTTTCAACATCGAGAAGCATCTAGAGAACCAAGAAATCAGAATGGGCAGCAACACCTATGTTTCCAAAAACAACACAAAGGAAATTCAAAACTTAAAGGACGGCATAAGAATTATAAAAAATCAAGAAATACTTCCAGAAGACATTGACTCCACGGACATTCATCATTTCTCAATCAGCTATTCCTCCTTATTAATTTCTCTTCTCATAGCATCATATGTTTTGACCATAATTATAAAGAAATGTACCAGAAAACAGCACCCACCTCAACGGCCACCTCGACAAAGGGATTTTCAACTTGACTCTATAAGTATATCTTGAAACGGCAATTTTCAAGGCGGGGGAGAATGTTTAGTTATATCAAATATATGGTTTTTTTGTCATAAAAAACCAACAGATATTTCCCAGACTTATTTTGTGCAACGCGTAAATTTTTCTATGATAAAATTCCCACAATAATATTTTTTGCATAAAAAACTCATATTGTTCAAAATAAAATACTCCGATTTCAATTCCATATATCCAAATATCAAATTAAACTTTTATATTTAATTAAATTTGATATTTGGATAAGTTTTATAAATATACGATTCCCACATTTAGAATGTGCAAGCGTGCACAAATTAATAACTTAATTTTCTCACCGAAATATGAAATTAAGAAATTATGATAAGAACTTAATATAGATATAAGAATTCTACAAAAAAACTGAATTCTTATAATCATATTTCGTTCATATTTTTTACAATATATTTTCCCAGACACATTTTTCCCATATGAAAATGCAATCATAGCAAAATTGTACTTTCTCATAAATATTATAAATTCAAGTAATTCAATATTAACCAAATTTACTTTAATAAATGATATTTATGAGAAGATACAATTTTGCTACTATTATACTACTACTACTGTTTATACTATTTTATAAAATGCAATATCTGCATTATTTTTGTATAAATGTGAAAATTTTATAGAATAAAGTTAGTTATCGTTCAAAACTCATCGTTTCAATATTGAACATGGTCCTTCGAGCCATCCTGAATTAGCGGAAAAAATCTTCAAGAGTTCAAACATAGCAGCAGTTCCAGCTACAACAACAATTGAGGAGAATCTACAGCAGCAGTCTAAGCAGCAAATATAGCAGCAATACAAGCTATCAAAAGGTTTAGGCAGCAACTCCATTGCAGCAGTTCCAGCTAAATTGAGGAAGAATCTACAGCAGCAGTCTAGGCAGCAAATATAGCAGCAATACAAGCTATCAAAAGTTTTAGGCAGCAACTCCATAGCAGCAGTTCCAGCTAAATTGAGGAAGAATCTACAGCAGCAGTCTAGGCAGCAAATAAAATAGCAGCAGCACAAGCTATCAAAAGTTTTATACAGCAACTTCTCAGCAGTAACAACCCCAAAAACTACTCTAAGTTCTAACGATGGCCAACATAGAAGAGCTTGCAGGAAGACAAAAAGAGATTGCGGAGAATATGCAGAAGATAATTATCAATTACAAAAAAGATTCAACTGACCGAAAAACCAAAGTGTACATAGAAAAACGAACTACGAATATAGAAGCACTTTGGGAATTATTTCAAGCACAACATAAAGAAATAAAGGCATTTGAAACAGATAAACCACAGCATGTCTACTTCCAATCAATGTTTTATGATAAAATACGGAAGGTATACCAAGAAACAAAAATAATCCTAGAAGAGAAATTGCGGGAATTAGATGAGGGGGGTAACAAGGCACACATCAAAACCTCAGATCCAGCAGCGTCAACATCAGGTAACCAAAATATCGACGACGAGATAAAAAGCGTTGAATATAAAAAACAACTGGCGGCGATTTAGGTTATTATGCGAATAATCAATAATATCGCAAGTGAGGAAGAAAAATATCATCCAAAAGCATATTATCAACAGAATATGCAAACATTATCGAACTATTGGAATACAATAGCAACGAATCATCTAGAAATATTGACGCATCATAACAAAGACGAGCTGGAGGAATACGTTACTAAGAACTGTTACGAAGAAGTTGAAGACAAGTATCAAGAAACAATGATTGCTCTTACTTCAAAACAGGATTTATACTACCCAGAGCAACAGATTGCTAGGGGTCAACAGAACATGAATCCAGAGCCACAAAAAATTAAATTACCAGCTCTGCAAATTCGTAAATTTAATGGGGATTATTACACCTGGAAGTCGTTTCAAGACCTATTTATTCAACTGATTCATCAAAATAATAGCTTAGGTAAAGCTCAAAAGATGTATTATCTTAAATCAAATTTAGGTGGAAACGCCAGTAAATTATTGCAGCACTTGCAAATAACCGATACAAATTATGACACAGCATGGGAAATACTAAATAACCGATACAATAACAAAAGATTACTAGTATCAACCCAAATACAAAAAATATTGTCACAAGCAACATTACAACAAGAAACAGCAGCTGGCTTATAGAAGCTCCATGACGCTTCGAAGGAATGCCTGTTAGCTATGAATGTTCAAACAAAGGACTGGGATCCCATCATTGTTCATATTCTCACACAAAAGCTAGACAAGGATAGCCACAAATATTATGAAGGAAGAATAAAAAATCCAAGGGAAATGCAGTCAATTGGTGAATTTTTTGACTTCTTAGAGCACAGATTCCAATCGCTAGAAGCATTAGGTGACAAAGGGAAGGAAGAGAGTAATCCAGCCAAACACAACAAACAGAGTAATATCGCTAATTGTGACAAAAATGCAAGAACAGAGGGTACCAACAAAGCCAAATCAACAAAAAGGGGCCCAATTTGTAAAACGGAAGATGTTCGTAGCATATATACATGCACTAAGTTTTACGGCATGAGTATAAACGGAAGAAAAAATGTAGTTAGAAAGGAAAAGCTATGTACCAACTGTTTACAAGCTAATCATTTCAATGCAGAATGTAAAAGCATTAAAACATGCAGAGTTTGTGGGAAAAAACATAACACTCTACTTCGCACAGAGGCAGGAGAAACAAGCACTACTTGCACCCTCGCAGCTGTGAACCAAGAAGTCAATAATACAGAAGGTACAACTTACAATGAAGAAATTGTCGTTCAACCAGAATGGCAAACTCAAGCATATATTGCAAAGGAATGGGAGTTAAATGATGTATTATTGGCAACAGCTCAAATAAGGGTAAAATCAGCAAATGGAAAACACCATATATTACGAGCATTGGTTGACCAAGGGTCACAGGCTAGCTTTATAACGGAAAATGCTGCTCAACTACTTAATCTGAGTAAATCAAAAACATATGTCAACATTTCAGGCGTAGGAAATAATAAAACAGCAATAGCTAGAAAAAGTATATTACTCAGCATACAACCTACGTTTTCATCTGCATATAAGGTTACAACAACAGCACTCGTATTAAAAAAACTAACGATAATGATTCCTTCTACAAGATTAAAAGAAAGATTAGTTTGGAAACATCTTGAAAAGCTTACACTAGCAGATCCAACTTACAATGAACCAGGTATCATTGATGTAATATTGGGAGCTGACATTTTTATGGAAATACTTATGCCAGGTGTAATAAAGGGGCCATCGGGCACACCTGACAGCAAACACGACTTGGATGGACAATCTCTGGTAATATAAACGGAAACAATACGCCCAAAAATATTAAATGCTCTATAACATACACAGAAATTGATGAAAATTTAAGAAGATTTTGGGAAGTTAAAAATCTTCCGACAGAAAAAATTTTAACAGAAGACGAAACCAAATGTGAACAATTATACAGGCAGAACGTTAAAAGATCTGAAAATGGTAAATATACTGTTAGCTTACCGTTCAATGACAAACACAAAAATGAATTGTTAGGTGATTCAAAAGGAAAAGCTATAGCGAGGCTATTACATATGGAACGCAAATTCAAAACAAACAAGCAGTTGGAAAAAGAATACAAGGCCTTCATGAATGAATATTTAAAACTTGGCCATATGATACAAACAAAAACTAAGCAAAGCGTTGATCAAGAAGTATTTTATCTACCACATCATGCAGTGAGCAAACCTGATAGCACAACTACCAAACTACGTGTAGTGTTTGATGCATACGCAAAAACCAAAACAGGAATTAGTTTAAATGACAAGCTACTAAAAGGTCCGACCCTTCAGCAGGAGCTCTTTACTATAATTTTACGTTGGAGGAAGCACAAATATGCATATAAGGCAGAAATTGAGAAAATGTATCGCAGATACAAATAAATGAAAAAGATCAACTATTGCATAAAATTGTATGGCGAAATTTCGAAGAGGAAGCTATAAAGGAATACCAGTTAACAACAGTGACGTATTGTACACAATCAGCACCATATTTTTTTGCAGTAAAGACGTTACAACAACTGGCAAGGGATGAGAGCCATAGTTATCCTACAGCATCAGACATTGTGTTAAAAGATTTTTATGTTGATGATCTCATGTCAGGAAATAATACTCTTGAAGAGGCTATAGAAACTCAACAACAACTTATAAACCTTTTATCGAGAGGCGGATTCAAACTAAGAAAATGGTCAACTCATTGTAAAGACATATTAGAACAGGTGCCAAAGGAATCAACAGAAATGGGTCTATTTGAAATAAATGAAGAAAATTCAGATTCAGTCAAAGTATTAGGCGTTCATTGGCATCCTGGTAATGACCAATTCCAATTTAAAGTAAATCTACCAATAGATAACACTGCACTAACTAAACGAAGTCTTCTGTCAGAGACGTCAAAACTGTTTGACCCACTGGGATGGTTGACACCAGTAACAATAGTAGCAAAAATTATGTTTCAAGAGCTGTGGCAAGCTGGCATAATTTGCGACCAGGCATTATCGCCTAACATGAGCAAGAATTGGCTCACATTCAAAACAGAATTACCAGCCTTAGAAAACATAAGAATACCCCGATGGATAGAATATGAAAAGGGTAAAGAAGTTTGTGAGCTGCGATGCATCAGAGAAAGCATATGCAGCAGCTGTATACATACAACATTAAACGATAGTGGCAAGATCATTACACACCTCTTAGCAGCCAAATCAAGGGTAGCGCCAATAAGTAAGAGACTTTCACTACCCCGTTTAGAATTATGCGGAGCCGTATTATTAGCCAAACTTGTGGAAAAGGTAAAATCTGCTATGGAGTGGAATGAAGCAACTGTTTATGCATGGACAGATTCAACAGTTGTTTTAGCGTGGCTAAAAAATATTCAACTTTGCGAAAACTACCCAGAATAATTGCTAATTGTCTTCGATTTTCTAACAATGCAACAAAATCAAGAGAAAAGCGAGAATTTGGACAATTTACGTGCAAAGATATTCAAGAAGCAACTAGTCGATTAATACAAGCAGTGCAATATAAAGAATTTCCTGAAGACATCCGTAGTCTACAACGCAACAAGAGACTGAAATCTGACAGCAAACTGTTATCATTAAATCCATTTCTAGACACAGAAGGAATTGTACGTGTTGGAGGAAGATTACAAAATGCGGACATCAGCTGCAATGAAAAGCATCCTATAATATTACCCAGCAAAAACAGATTAACCCAGTTAATAATCGACGAAGCTCACAAGACTACCATGCATGGGGGAGTTCAGCTAACACTAGCACAAACTAGACAACAATATTAGATTATCAATGGACATAGCTCTGTTAAACGAATTATATACAGATGTGTTACCTGTTTCCGGCACAAAGCACAAACAGGAATCCAGTTAATGGGAGATCTTCCAAAACATCGAACAACAGTAGCAAGGCCATTTACTAACAGTGGTGTAGACTATGCAGGACCCCTAAATATGAGAATGTCAAGAGGCAGGGGTGCTAAATCATATAAAGAATATATAGCAGTATTCGTATGTCTTGCTTCTAAGGCCATTCACTTAGAAGCTGTAAGCGACTTAACAGCTGAAGCATTTCTAGCAGCGTTTAAACGCTTTACGGGAAGAAGAGGTGCAGTCAACAACTTGTATAGTGACAACGTAACGAACTTCGTACTAGCAAATAAGATACTTCAAATCAACACGGAAGACTTCAAGAAAAAATACATGGAAAAACTGTCAATGGAAATGACAAATTTGGGAACAACTTGGCACTTCATACCACCATCAGCACCTCATTTCGGAGGCAGGCGTGAAATCAGTAAAACATCACCTAAAACGAACTGTCGGCGAAACTATGCTGACATTTGAGGAGATAACCACAGTCCTAGTTCAGATTGAAGCATGTCTGAACTCGCGACCATTATGCCCCATTTCCACAGATCCGAAGGAATTGGATGTATTAACACCGGGACATTTCTTAATAGGATCTCCTTTACTAGCTCCACCAGCACGGGATAGAACCGCTAGTAATATGCACGGCTTAACAAGATGGCAGCTTTTAGATCGCTTACAACAAGACTTTTGGAAAAAAAGGTCAATGGAATATTTAACACGACTGCAACAGCGACCAAAGTGGACGCAGAAAACTGAAAACAATGAAATCGGGGACATAGTTCTTATTAAAGATGAACTACTACCGCCGACAAGATGGGCCTTGGGACGAATTACGGAAATGCATCCAGGTCACGATGGATTCATCAGAGTGGCATCTATAAAAACGAAAAGCAACACATTGAAACGTCCAATAACTAAAATTTGCCCTCTACCTACCGTGGATAATGTCATCAAAAAGCCTTCAGTATCAACCACATTAGTACACACTCATCAAATTGGAGGGATACCAGGAAAGAATAAGCTCAATGCAGCAACTATATCCGTCAATAAAGGTCGACAAGCTAACGCTCAGCCATTCACCAATAAGGTTAATAATGAAAAATTAACAGATTATAACAGATTGATCAACGCAGACTTAAAAAGAGCGAGAATAGCAAGTATTCAAATAAATCCCAAGAAAATTCGGATTCACCCTGTTTCAAGATACGATAATCTTATTCCACAAACAAATTAAAGAAAGGTCAATACGCAGAGAAGAAGCTGAGCATACAAACCTCCCGAGACACCGGAATCAAGGCACCTTAACCACAATGAAAATAAGAACTTCAACGGTTCTACTGACATTAGCCTTGTTACTGTTACCTGTTCTAGCATTCCGATCAATCGAACCTATTGAGGTAACTCCTTTTGAGCACCATCCCGGTATATATTTTGAGGAACTTGGCCAACTAAATCTTATAAATAACGAATGGAATATAATGGCATATTATAACCTTGAAGGGTATTGGCTAGAATTGCTCGGAATAAGGAAATATACAGGCGAACTAGATCGACTCTGCAATATAACCATACTTAGGAAGGATTACTGCACTGCTATACTTGTTCAACTTCAACATCAACTTGTGCAACTGGAGGAAAATAATGACATAATATATGGACAAGGCGGAAGCACCCAACATCTATTAACAAAGAGGTCTCCACTTGACTTAATCGGCACCATAGCTAATAAACTTTTTGGGATATTAGACTCGGAATATGCCACCCATATGGATAGAGAAATTGAAATGACTCGTCTCAACGAACAACATCTCTTAGAGTTAGATAAAACTCAAACTTCAGTAATCGAAGCAACAGTAAACATTTTAAAGAGTGGTGACGAATCTATCAAATCCAAATTCAAGGTTATTGATAATCAACTAGAAGCATTAACTAATTATGTTGAAGCAACCAGTTCAGATATCTATCACCAACAAACATTCACATCATTTCTGCTACAGACAACAATAATACTTCACGATGCCATTCTTAACGTATTAACAGATCTTCAACACGGAAAGATTCACCCACTTTTGCTTACACCAACACAATTACGGAATCAACTAGCATTAATAAAAGAAAATCTACCCCCTACACTATCAATACCCGGGCAAGGAAAAGACGGAGTGCTCAGAATCTACAATCTAATGACAGCAAAGGTTAGAGAAATTGGATCACGCATTCTATTCAGCATTAGAATACCACTTATTCATAACGAGTTCTATCAGCTATTTAAATTAATACCTGTACCAAGTCCCCACGACAACGAATTTATATTTATTGAACCATCCACGGACTTTTTAATAGTAAGTTTGCATCGAGATCGGTTTTACCCTCTGTCACAACTAGAGCTGGATAAATGTAAACACTTAGAAGAGGAAGAGTATCTTTGTAAACAAGGTCATCCTATTTACAACAGCAAGTCAAATGTCAGTCGTTGCGAAATAGAATTGCTTAACCACAGGAAACAATTATCATCTAGATGTAAGCTCCGTAAAACTAGCCCAACAAGAGTTTGGATTCAACTTCACAATCCAAATAGTTGGCTATATGTGCTCAATGAAGAATATACATTCAACATTGTTTGTAGCAAGAAGGTGATCGCAAAAACCCTAAAGGGGGATGAGTTACTTATATTGAGATCTGACTGTGTCATCAAACAGACTTCAATGACGATTAGTGGAGACAATTTATACCAAACTCAATTGAAAGCATCATTTATAAAAACAATAAATCTCAGTCAACAAATAAAAGAACAGTTCAACATACAATCAGCGCAAGTTGCTAAACCAGAACTCTACCTCCGAGACAACACCAAGGAATATAATGATATCACGAAGGAAATTGAACGGTTAAAGAAAGAAAAATTACCCGAACAACTAGATCATCATGATATACATCAATATACCGTCAGCTACAGTATGCTGATACTCGTCCTGGCACTGATTGCGTTTCTAATTTATAGAAATTCTGACACTCTGGCCAAATGTACTTGGTGGAAGAAAGAATCACAAATAGAACCTCCCCCAATACCGGCAGCACGAACGTCAAGGTTATCAGTGGAGGACTTCAGTGTTCTACAATAGATACAACACGGTAGGGGAATATGTGCAAGCGTGCACAAATTAATAACTTAATTTTCTCACCGAAATATGAAATTAAGAAATTATGATAAGAACTTAATATAGATATAAGAATTCTACAAAAAAACTGAATTCTTATAATCATATTTCGTTCATATTTTTTACAATATATTTTCCCAGACACATTTTTCCCATATGAAAATGCAATCATAGCAAAATTGTACTTTCTCATAAATATTATAAATTCAAGTAATTCAATATTAACCAAATTTACTTTGATAAATGATATTTATGAGAAGATACAATTTTGCTACTATTATAGTACTACTACTGTTTATACTATTTTATAAAATGCAATATCTGCATTATTTTTGTATAAATGTGAAATTTTTTTATAATAAAGTTAGTTATCGTTCAAAACTCATCGTTTCAATATTGAACATAGAATATAAGAATTTTGTATACTCAGCATTTAAATTGTATAAAACCCAGAATTTTTGTCAAATAAATTCAGTTTAACTTTGAAACCCAACAAGCCCTTTTCTTCAACTTAATTAGCGTGAGGCTGCGCTAATAAAACAAACTTAAGCGGCAAAATAAAAGAATTTTATCGCTATATCAACATATTGGTGACCCCGACGTGATGGAACAGCTTACAGCAGAGCAATCCCAATGTGGTAAAGAAATAGAAAAAATTATTACCAACTATCGGAAGGATCCTAAGAATCGAAAGACTGAGTCGTATCTAACAACAAGAGTAGAACGATTACAACAGGAATGGAACCAGTTTAATGATCGTCATTCAAAACTCCTGGCGATAAAAACTGAAAATCCCACTCATAGTTATTTCCAGTCCGATTTTTACACGCAAGTACAAACAATATACAAAGCGACCAAAACCACATTAGAAGAAGAGTTATACAAACTAGATGATGAAAACTTAAAACCATAGGAATCTCTAACCCCTTACCAGAAGAGCAGTCAAGATCAGAAAAGGAGAATATGTCTACAACGTGCATCCTTTGCAGCTTTGGAACACTTCCTTCAGCCGCTGGAATCATCATTTGATACATCATATTCAAAGGTGAACTGTCAACAAAAAATCAAATCAATCAACAACTATTGGTCAAATATTATCAATCTACATAATGACATTATGGCTGAGGAGGATCAATTTGATTATGTAGATGAGGACTTTTTTAAGCTCGAAGACTGCCAGGAGCTAATCATCATTAATCTACAAGAACAATACGATCGCGCATCTCCATCGAACGGAAAAACCTCTATGGAAGCACAAATCAAGCTTCCTAAGGTCACATTGCCCACCTTCGACGGAGACTACTTGTAGTGGAGAGAGTTTAATGATCTTTTCACGCAATTAATACACAACCAACCTATGGGACATTCACAGAAAATGTTCTATCTAAAGGCAAACATTACAGGAGAAGCAGGAAAACTTATCCAACATCTACAAATTTCTGAAGAAAATTAAAATACCGCATGGGATATATTACAAAATCGATACAACAACAAATAACTTCTACTAGCAGCTCTGCTTAACACTCTCTTATCACAACCAGTTATAACTTCTGAGTCATCATCGGCAATCAAGCAGTTGCATGATACAACGAAAGAATGCCTATTAGGTATTAAAAATCTTGGAGTAGATACCAAAAATTGGGATCCGATAGTTCTCCACATTCTGCTTCATAAGGTACACCGTGAAACCCATCGCTAATTTGAACAATCGTTGGAATCACCACGTTCCATTCAACATTTGACAACGTTCTTAACGTTTTTGGAATGCAGATTTTAAATGCTAGAGACACTAGGGGAGAAACCACACCAGGGAAAACAGAATACAAGTATACATTCTGCTTTTATTTGATCGGAAAGGGAAATCACATGTCTATTCTGCAAGAAACAGCAGCATCGTATTAATGCATGTCAACCTTTTCTCCAACTATCTCCACTAGAACGTCTAGATGCAGCTAAAGAGCTTCAACTTTGCACCAATTGTTTAGGAAGGGGACATTTCCTCAAAAATTGCTCTTCCAGAAATTGCTTCAAGTGTCATGCACGACATCACACATTGCTACATATCGAAGCACCGAATGTTGCAAACAAAACTGGTAATTTAGAAAACCTTCCACCAACACAAATTAACACAACTCATGTTGCTCTTCAAAACAATAATAACTCTGCAGGCTACGTCTTCTTAGGCACAGCCATTGTAAAGATAACGGATGCAAATGGATATCCAATTGAATGTAGAGTAATTCTAGATTCCGAGTCTCAATTGAACTTTATATCTGAAAGGCTATACAAAAAGCTAGGAATCGTCGGATGCAATCAACAATTAAATGTAAATGGTATAGACTACTCACATCTTAAAATACAACGCAGAGACAACATTTCATTACAATCAAAGGTGAATGCTTATTCAACAAGACTGGAGGTATTTGTGCTACCAGAAATCACTTCATTACAACCTAGCCGTTTCATTAATATCGAATCCTGGCCCATATCTAAGAATATACAACTCGCTGATCAAGATTTCAACAAACCGCGACACATTAATTTATTAATCGGTGCTGAACTATACTGTGAATTAATGTCTGTCGGCCAAATTAAATTGCACAGAAGTTTACCTACACTACAAAATTCCATGTTCGGATGGATAGGTTTGAAAAATCAACACAAACGTCAAACACATCGAAGTTATTTTGTGGAATCAGCACCAGCGAGCCAGACAATCAGCTACAGAAATTAAGGACTTTAGAAGAAACGCTAATAGCCAAAAAAACAATTATCACATTCAGAACTTTTATGTGTTCAATTCTTCAACAAAACCATATCGAGAAATCAACTTGGACGCTTCATTGTAAAGCTACCATTTTCCGAACAACCATCCGAGTCGGGCGAATCGAAACAAACAGCTATACGTCGTTTTTTGAGTCTTGAAAAAAGACTAGCCAAAGATATATCAGTAAAGTTACAATATCAGAATTTCATCCATGAGTTCTTAAATTTGAAACATATGGAAGAAGTTGAACTTAATACAACCTCTGTGCCGCACTACTTCCTACCGCATCATTGTGTTTTTAAGCTGGACAGTAGCACTACTAAATTAAGGGTGGTGTTTGACGGTTCTTGTAAAACCTCCAGTAACACGTCACTTAATGACATTCTATATACAGGCCCTACGATACAGGATGATTTATTTAGTATTCTGATAAGATTCAGGCTATTTAAATATGTCTTCACGGCAGACATAGCAAAAATGTATCGCCAAATTTTGGTTGCTCCGGAAGATAGAAACTTTCAACTCATAGTATGGAGAGACAATCCTCAAGACAAACTTAAATATTTTCGGCTTCGTACTGTAACTTACGGCACAACATCTGCACCATATTTAGCAACTCAGTGCCTTGAACGTTTAGCTGAAGACCATGCTCTACAATATCCATTAGCATCTAAAATTATTAAACGAGATTTCTATGTTGATGATCTAATGACCGGAAATGACAATCTAGCTGAAGCCGTTGAAACACAAAATCAATTAAAACAGGCTCTCAGTTCAGGTGGATTCAACCTTAGAAAGTGGTGCACAAATCATCCTGAACTACTCGCTTCAATCCCAAAGGAAGACATAGAAGTACAATTAGACATAAGAGACGGCTCGAGTGATCAAATTAAAACATTAGGACTTACTTGGATGCTGAAGCAAGATCTATTTTCCATTAAAACATCATGCCCAACAGCAAAGAAAGTAACCAAAAGAACCATATTGGCAGATATCGCAGATCTATTTGATCCATTAGGAATAGTAAATCCAGTAATAGTTCTAGCAAAGATCTTCTTACAACAATTGTGGCTAATGAAACTAGATTGGGATGCAGCTTTACCATTGGAACTACATACAAAATGGCTAAATTTCCGCCAAGGGCTGAGCGATTTAAATTCATTAACAGTTCCAAGACACATTTTCTCTAGCTCAACTACAGCTAATATACAACTCCACGCATTTGCTGACGCAAGCGAGAAAGCATACGGGACCGCTATTTACATACGATCCACTGACAAAAATTCAAATATATCTGTACACTTGTTATATGCAAAATCAAAGGTCGCTCCAACCAAAACAACAACACTACCACGCTTAGAATTGTGCGCTGCCAAAATAATGACTGAACTGGTTGATCGTTTAAAGAAAATTCTATGCATCACAATTGATGAAATCTACTATTGGACTGACTCTAGCATTGTTCTGTCATGGATCTCGTCAGAGTCTTCCTCCTACAAAACTTTCGTTGCGAATCGAATTGCAGCCATCCAAGAATCAACGCAAGTTAACCAATGGCATCACATCAAATCCAATATGAATCCAGCCGACTTGATTTCTCGGGGTGTGACTCCAAAGAACTTGCTAGCATCTAGTATCTGGTTTAATGGTCCTGAATTTTTACAACGTCCAGAAAGTAAGTGGCCAGATACTTCAATCAGTCAAATCAATGTTGAAACAGAGAAGAAGCAACGCAAGGTGGTTCTTATGGCCGTTGCAAGACCAACTTTAATACAAACCATACACCACAACAATTCATTTAAACGTTTACAAGAAACAATGGCCTTTATTCTACGTTTCTCCCGAAACATAAGACTACAGAAACACGAAAGAAGACTCTCTAAGGTTCCTACTGCAAACGAACTTCAAGATGCCCTAATATTCATCCTAAAAGAAATGCAACAACAAGAATTTGGAGTAGAGTTAAAACAACTACAAAAAGAGAAATATGTCCAACCAACTAATAAATTGGCTACGCTAACCCCTTTCTTAGATGATCAAGGTCTTATACGAGTAGGTGGTAGGCTTCAAGCTAGTAATTTATCATTTGAAGCAAAGCATCCTGTTCTTCTACCATATTCGCATCTCTTTACAAGACTCTTAATGAAGCGACTACACTTGCAACATTTACATGCAGGACCGCAAGCTTTATTGGCCATAACAAGACAAAGATATTGGCCACTACGAGGGAAAATTTTAGCACACTCGATAGTTCATCAATGCATTATATGTTCCAGAGCACGACCAAAGGTTATTTCACAACTCATGGGAGGTTTACCAGCAGAAAGGATTCAACCAGCACGACCATTCGTAAATGTGCGCATCGATTTTTGTGGTCCAATACATATACATTACAAAATTAGAGGGAAAAAACCCACAAAGGCATATATCGCAGTTTTTGTATGCTTCACTACGAAGGCTACCCATCTAGAAGTTGTCTCCGATCTGACAACCTCCGCCTTTATAGGTGCGCTTAAGCGTTTTATCGGAAGACGAGGTAGACCAGCAAAAATCTTTTGCGATAATGCAACCAATTTCGTAGGTGCACGAAATGAACTACAAGAGTTACACGAATTATTTTCAAGTAAAGAACATCACACGGTGATCAACAATCACTGCGCAGATGAACAAATCGAATGGTGTTTCATACCGCCCCGCTCACCCCATTTTGGTGGGCTCTGGGAAGCAGCTGTAAAATCAGCCAAACATCATTTGAGACGAGTACTTTTAGGGGCCTCACTAACATTCGAAGAGCTTAACACAGTGGTTACTGAAATCGAAGCGATTTTTAATTCACGACCTTTAACACCAATGTCAACAAACCCAAACGATGTCCAAGCTCTTACACCGGGTCATTTCTTAATTGGAGAACCGTTAACTACAATCTTGGACCCACAAGCCAAATCAAACAATGCAACTATCTTATCACGATGGCAACTAGTAAGAACTATTCACCAAGAATTGTGGAAGCGCTGGTCCAACGAATATCTACAACAATTGCAAACTAGAACCAAGTGGAAGCAAGAAGTCAAACAACTTAAACCAGGAACTTTGGTCATCATAAGGGATGAAAATTTACCACCATTAAAATGGCAAATGGCAAGAATCTTAGAAGCTCATCCAGCTCATCAAAAAATATAACGTCGAATGGATTTATAAAAGTACCTTTAAAGAAACCACGGCATCCTATGCAAGGAAGATTTTTACCAATAAATTCAGCATGGCTTGACAGTCAATCAGAAACAAACCATTTAAAATGAACTCATCAAACCCAGTCAAATACAACTCAAGACAAAATCACTGCCAGCCGAGATCATAAAGTAAAACAACAAAAAATAGTCAAATTAAATCCACTGTTAACACTTCTGTTAGTGACAAGCATCATACCACAAATTTTCAGCAGTCTGTTGAACCAATCAGTAGAAATCATTCCGTTTCATACACATCCAGGAATATACTTTGAAAATATAGGACAAGTAAATATGGTCACAGATGAATGGAAACTCATCGTGTATTACGACATGGAAAACTATTGGAAGGAATTAATTGGTCTTCATGACTGTATGCATAAATTAGACAAATTATGTAAGGTAATGACAGACTACAAGGAATTTTGTTTGATCATATTATCACAGCTTGAGCATCAACTTAAAACAATCGAGAATAATAACGAGATCCTTGTCAAAGGGAATAGTGGTAGTCTAGCGTCAAGATCCAAACGATCGCCATTCGACATCATTGGGACTATTTCCAATAAATTATTCGGAATTTTAGATCAAGAATATGCCACTCAACTCTCTGAAACTATACAAAAGGTTAAAACAAATGAAGGGCATCTACTCGAACTTATAAAAAACCAAACATCCATCATCGACTCAACAACAAATATCATCAAAAAGGACGAAGAACATATAGACAAGCAGGTTTTAGTTATTACCGACTACATAACCGAGCTTTTTTTAAATATTAAAAACATAAGTAACCAACTAAACGACGAAAAAACAGTACAATTGTTTAATTCACTATCAATTCATGCAACACTGATTATAGTCAGCTATCAAGGAATTCAATCTGCCTTAATAGATGTGGTAACAGACACTCATAATGGAAAACTAAATCCCTTACTACTCACCACTGAACAACTTCGGCAACAACTAAATGTAATAAGGGAAAATCTGCCAGCAACTTTAACGATACCTGGACAATTCGATCATCAAGATCTACTAGAATTATATCATTTAATGTCTGCAAGGACCAGAGTAACATCTAAATCCATAATTTTTAGCATAAACATTCCACTTCCAGCTAAGGAAATGTATGAAATATTCAAGGTCATTCCCATACCTACAGTTGTGGAGGGGAAACTGATCCTAATAAAACCGACTGCTGAATACATAGTGGTAAACCTTCATCGATACCAGCACTTCTCAATGTCTGACGACGAGCTGTCTGCTTGTATAATTAGTCAAAAACAAAGGTATCTATGCAAACAGAAACATGCTATTCATAACAAAGAAGCAGGACAAGATCAATATGAACTGAGTCAATTCAACCATCAGCAAACACTTCCTACCAGGTGTGCATCCAAAATTTGGATCCAGTTGCATAATCCAAATCACTGGATATACTCGTTTGATCACGAATACATTTTATACATTGTATGTGGTGCAAGCACACATCGAACAATAGTTAAAGGTGAAGGATTGCTGAAGTTTAACACCAATTGCGTCATCAAGCAAGATTCACTCATGATCAGCTCTCATAACTTTCATACGAATAAAATCAGGAACTCATTTCTACCCTCGATGAACATTACTGCTTTCAACATCGAGAAGCATCTAGAGAACCAAGAAATCAGAATGGGCAGCAACACCTATCTTTCCAAAAACAACACAAAGGAAATTCAAAATTTAAAGGACGCCATAAGAGTTATAAAAAATAAAGAAATACTTCCAGAAGACATTGACTCCACGGACATTCATCATTTCTCAATCAGCTATTCCTCCTTATTAATTTCTCTTCTCATAGCATCATATGTTTTGACCATAATTATAAAGAAATGTACCAGAAAACAGCACCCACCTCAACGGCCACCTCCACAAACGGATTTTCAACTTGACTCTATAAGTATATCTTGAAACGGCAATTTTCAAGGCGGGGGAGAATGTTAAGTTATATCAAATATTTGGTTTTTTGTCGTAAAAAACCAACAGATATTTCCCAGACTTATTTTGTGCAACGCGTAAATTTTTCTTTGATAAAATTCCCACAATAATATTTTTTGCATAAAAAAACTCATATTGTTCAAAATAAAATACTCCGATTTCAATTCCATATATCCAAATATCAAATTAAACTTTTATATTTAATTAAATTTGATATTTGGATAATTTTTATAAATGTACGATTCCCACATTTAGAATATAAGAATTTTGTATACTCAGCATTTAAATTGTATAAATTCCAGAATTTTTGTCAAATAAATTCAGTTTAATTTTGAAACCCAACAAAGCCTTTTTCTTCAACTTAATTAGCGTGAGGCTGCGCTAATAAAACAAACTTAAGCGGAAAAATAAAATAATTTTATCGCTATATCAACAGTTTCGATAAAAAAAAAGAGGTTTGGCTATTAATTTAAAAACTTGCAATTGGGTGTTTGGTGAAAATCCACTTTAGTTCATTACCATATTAGGATCAAATTAAATATTTACACATAAATGTCAGCAAAGTCGATATTGTGACTACATCATAATCATTTTCGGCGTATAATTAATATCGGAATTGTCATCAAACCTAATTTCAGCCCGTACAAAAATCAAAAAGGGAAGGATTGAAAAGAAAAAGAACAAACACCAAATTAGATTCGAAAATTTATCAAATAATTTAAAGCGTACAACACCAAAACGGCGGAAACCAGATGGAGACCAAAATTAATTAATTAGAATAAAATTAGTACAATTAAGAAACCGTTTTGATTTTTAAGACAAAAAAAGGAAAAAAAAAACTAACAAGAAACAAAGAAAAAATAAGAAAAATTTCAAGGTTTTCTTTTATTTTATTTTCTTAATAATAATTATAAAACTTATGGAAAGGCGATAGAACAACTATCGTATTTTTTTGCTTGTATTTCTTTTCTCACAGGATGGTTACGGAAGGGGAGGGCCTCCTGGTTCCGGCGAAAAAAAGTAAAATCAAATCAAATTTTCATTTTAAATTCAAGATACCCTATTAAAGGTTAAAATTAAGTCATATTTCATTTCAACTTCAAACTTATCTTATGGAAGTTAAGATTGAGTCGAGAGAAAGACAAAAGAAAAGAAAAGAGAATTTCGGTTCAAATATTTGAATTTTATAAAACAAAAATTATTATAACGTTAAAATTTTAGATCAAGTTCCAAATTATACTATAAAAGTTTTATTTTGGCCAATCAAATTTGTATTTAAATAAGAACATGAATAAATGTCTTTTGTACTCTAGATAGTTTTCTTAATACGGTAGAGAGAGAGAGAGAGGAATTGAGGGGGGGCCGAAGTAGGACATAAACGAACCAAAACAAGGGACGATAACCAATTGAAGGGGCGGTTATCGTCAACGGGGGCCGGCATTCTGCTGTCGGTCCATTCGGGTGGGAAGTGCCCCAAAGTCCGGTTGGCAATAACACCTCTGCCAATCGGCCCCGACATGCCTCGCAAGGCTTTCGCGATGAGTTCGGTCAGTTTCGGTGACCAGAACTAACGAACACTCCATTTATTCGGTTTCTTTTCTCGCGAAACCGAAGGTTCCTTGCTTGATAGCTTATGCTATCACTGTAAAGTCTGAACGGCATTGAAAAATCTTTGCACGCATAAAATGTATGTGTAACGCGATGACAGATGGTGGTGAGCAGCGACCCACCCCATCGGCGAGCTAGTTTGCGCAAATCAGCAAGGCGTGCAGCCTTCCAGTTGCTCACATTTGCTGCACCATCTCATATCTTCTACTCGCCAGGAAAAAGATATACTGAAAAGGTCATCAGGGGATTTGCCTTCTTCGATAACAAACCCCAAATATGTATAACCCCTTGTTACGGCCCAACGGCCGTTGGTTCTGCCAGCGGATTTTTAATTCTGTTTGCCATTTGTATTTTCGACTTCGGTTGAAATTACAAATGGAGCTCAAACAAAACTGTTTGACACATTTTCGAACGAGTTGATGTTTAGAAAGGGTGTTTTGGTTGTTACCTTATGGTAAACCAAGCTTTCAGAAAAACAAATGTTCCGTCAACATCCGGAACGCCTAAAACAAAAAAATAAAAAGTACAAATTAATTTATGAAAATAAGCAAAAAAAAACAATAACAACAACACAAGAAAGTGCAAATGTAAAAATTCTTAGGAAAATTTAAGAAAATTTCATAAGAATTTTATACAACACACTAAACTAAGCACAATAACATGATTTTATCACTAACAACACATATGAACATATCAACAAACCAAAAAACAGGAAAAAAACTTCACACATGACAGCTGAATCTAGGTCACCCTTTTTTTTTAGCACAAATAAAGATGGAAATTCATACTTACGTCGGAAAATCTCATCCAAACCATATAAAAATATTCCAATAAGGAATATTTGGCGAAGATTCCTAAAATATTTAATAAAAAAATTATAATAATGTTTAATATTTTTAAAATGTCATACTTACATGTTGAAAAAGGAGAGATGACAAACCAGAAAGAGAAGTCCGATATTAAGTAAATAAAATGGCTGAACACGTTCCACAAAATAAGAATTGGAACTGCCATACGTAGGTGCAAGCAGATAACAACAGGATTTTTTTGTTTGGTTTTTTTCAGAAAATATACTTCATCGCGAAATTAGAAAACATCGATTTTCTAATCTTTTTTATTATTTTCGATTTTTTTTTGATTTATTTTTTTTTCTTCATCATTTTTCATCATTTTTTATCATTGTTCATCATTTTCACCAATTTTATTATCATTTTTTTTATTAATTTCATTTTTTTTCTTTTTAATTTTAAATTTTGATTGTTTTTTTTGTATATTGAAGAATTTTTTTTGAATTCAGCGATTCAAATTTTTTATATAAATAGTGTTTCTTTTCTTTTTTTTTTATGAATAAAGACTGAATTATTTTTACGAAATTCTTGCATTTCATTTTATTTTATTTTTACTTGTTTTCTCAACAAACATTTTGGTCCTTCGAGCCGGATTTTGCAAGAATCGTAAAAAAGTAATAGCCATAAGAAGAAATTCAAAATAACATTCTGTAAAAGAGAGAAAGGAAAAATTATTTATATAAAGGGAAGATGGAAAATTTGTGTAACTCACTAATGGTTAGGGGAGAAAAAATTGAACGCTTGATCACAAATGGAAAAAAAACGGCGTTAATCAAAAGAACAATTAGCTTCTTCGAAAATAAAATTGATGAACTAAAAAAAGCATGGGTAGACTTCGATCAATTTGACACACAATTGGAAGAATTAATTTTGACATCAAAAACGGTTTGTGCACATGAGTACGTCGTCAAGCAGAAATATGTGGAAATTGAGGCCAAATACATTGAATATATATCAGATCTTTCAGAAGGACTAGAAGAAAGAAACAACTCCGAACCAACGCGTCGCACTAGCATTACAAACCACTCGATTCATCACGCTTCAGAGAATCTCATACAATTGCCACGCATTAATTTGCCAAAATTTAGCGGCGAGTATGCGTCATGGAGATCATTTCACGATCTATTTGTGTCAATGGTTCACAGCAACAAGAATTTGTTAGCAGTCCAAAAGCTGCATTATTTAAAGGGATGTCTTTCCGGAGAAGCCGAAAGATTATTAAAGCATTTTCCCATAACGGAGCAAGATTATAGTCCAGCTTGGGAAAAATTAAGATCGCGATACGAAAGCAAAAGACTACTCATCAATACGCAATTGAACATATTAACCAACCAACCAAAGCAAACAATTGAAAACAGTAAAACCATAAAATCAATCCTGGATACATCTGAGGAATGTATACAACAATTAAGGGCATTGCAGGTTGACGTGGGATCATGGGACACAATTCTAATATTCTTATTAGTGCAGAAGCTTCCTTACGTAACATTGAAGTTATGGGAAGAAGAGCTTGGGGACACACAAGAATTGCAAACATTTTCTCAGTTCCAGAAATTTTTACAAACAAGGTTTAGGGTTTTGGAATCAATGTCGTATGCAGTAAATACAAAACAATCGGTAGCAAGTACCAAAGCACACCTTGCATCAAGCAATACATCAAAATGTCCTGCATGCGACAGTGCACATTTTGTTGCAAAATGCAAGAAATTTTTGGAAATGAACATTTCACACAGAAATGAATGTATCCAAAAGGCTGGAAGATGTTTCAACTGCTTTTCCAGTAAACACAAATCAACGACTTGTCCAAGCAATTACAAATGCAGGCAATGCAACAAGTCGCACCACACACTATTACACAAGGAAGAAAACACCACAAATTGTCAGACAAGACTGACAGAGCCAACATCGGCAGCATCCAATCGTGCAGATGGAGTAAAAAACTTTTTAGTTACAGAAACACATAATGCGTTACTAGCTACAGCGCTGGCAACCACAATTGATCGTAATGGACGTTCAATAACTTTACGATGTCTTGTTGATCCAGGATCACAAACATCATTTATAACAGAAACGGCCTGTAAACGTTTGGGTTTACAAAGGCAACCAACGAAAATACAGATTACAAGTCTAAATAAAAAACAGGCAGCATGGTCTTATTCACAAATAAATATGAAGTTAGCATCATGTTATGATAAAAACAAAACAATAAACACAAAAATGTTAGTCATAAACACAATAACTAATAATTTACCAACGATTCCAGTACGTCCAAATCAATGGACTCACATCAGAGGATTGGAATTAGCAGACTCCACATACTGGAAACCGGGTCCAATTGATGTTTTATTAGGGGCAAAAGTATACGCCAGCATCCTACAAGAAGGGGTGCAGAAAGGTCGCAAGCATGACCCCATTGCCGTAAACACCATACTTGGATGGATCCTTGTTGGAAACGTTGATGGATTACCAGACCAAAAGGTCGAAGTATTCACACTCGTTAATGAAACTTTTCAGAATTTAGGATTACAACTAAAACAATTTTGGGAGAGTGAAGAAATACCGACACCACCTCGTCATTCACCTGAAGACGAAGAGTGTGAAAACATTTTCAAAAAAACACATAAAAGACATCCAAACGGACAATATGAGGTAAAACTCCCGTTTGCAAATGAACAAACAGCAACATTTGGATCATCCAGAAAAATGGCAATTAAAAGATACAATTATTTGAAACAAAGGTTGCGAAAAAATTCGAATTTAGAAACCGAATACACCAAATGTTTAAATGAATATCTCTCCATGGGTCACATGGAGAGAATTGACACAACGGAAAATAAGAACGAGTACTATATTCCACACCACGCAGTACTTAAAGAAAGCTCAACCACTAAATTGAGAGTAGTGTTTGATGCCTCGGCAAAAAGCGGCAATGGAAAATCATTGAACGAACAATTGCTAATTGGGCCTACTCTACAACCAAAGCTTTTTTCAACATTATTAAAGTTTCGAAAACATAAAATAGCATTAACTGCAGATGTGGAAAAAATGTATAGAATGATTTCATTAGATCCAAATGACAGGGTGTTTCAAAAAATCATTTGGGAAGATCCAACAACGAAGAAAATTCAAGACTACCAATTAAAAACGGTAACTTTCGGCACATCGTCAGCACCTTTCTTAGCAGTCCGAACATTACACCAATTGGCAACGGATGAGGAAGCGCGATTTCCGATAGCATCAAGGATTGCAAAGAACGACTTCTATGTCGACGATCTTTTGACAGGTGCAGATACCGTAGTGGAAGCTGCAGAAATTCAAGCGCAATTAATCAATATGTTGCATGCTGGCGGTTTCAAATTACGAAAATGGGTGAGTAACAATCCAGAAATACTCAAAAACACTCCTGTAGAATTTCGAGGATCAACTACCGCACAAATATTTGATGAGCATGAATCAGTAAAAACTCTGGGAATCAAGTGGTATCCTGATCTCGATTATTTCACATTTATTGTGACTCCAAAGGCAAATTGTGGTGCTGCCACAGAAAGAAACATTTTATCGGAAGTCGCATCCTTATATGATCCGTTAGGTTGGCTTGCTCCAGTAGTGATTCTTGCTAAGATGATCATTCAAGAATTATGGATCACTGGTCACTCGTGGGATGTGAAAGTTAATGATAATATTAAACAGCAATGGCAGAAATTCAAGGAATCCTTGTGTGCAGTTCAGATGGTTAAAATTCCCCGGTGGATAGGATTATCCAACAATCTGCAAGCATTCAACTTCATGGTTTTTGCGACGCGTCAATAAAAGCATACTCAGCAGCTATCTACATTCGCATAGAAAATTGTAATGGGAATATCACTTCACAATTACTCACATCAAAAACAAAGGTTGCTCCAATAAAGCCAATCACGGTGCCACGATTAGAACTAAATGCAGCAGTTTTACTGGCCAGGCTACTCACAACCGCCATAGCCGACATGCAGTTGATGAATATTACAACAATAGCACGGTCTGACTCCATGATTACATTACACTGGATACGGAGTCACCCCATTAAATGGAAAACATATGTCGCAAACCGTGTGACCGAAATTCAAGGCAGTACAAATCCGAACGATTGGCAATATGTTCCAACTACTGATAATCCAGCAGACGTAGCGTCAAGGGGCATTTTGGCAGAACATTTAGTACAGCATAAACTATGGTGGCAGGGACCAGACTGGCTAGTAAAAAATTGCGAGCAGTGGCCAAATATTGTAATAAAACCAAACAAAACAGAATTAGAAGCAAGGAAAGTAAGTCCATTAACATTTATATCAGAAATCAACGCAGACATTTTACAACGATATTCATCATTTACAACACTCACAAGAATAATATCACATATTAGTAGATTTACCCATAACTGCATGCACAAGGACAGTAAAAAGACAGGGCAATTGTCGGTCGCAGAATTGCAAGTTGCACGTAAAATAATATTTAAATTAGTGCAAAAAACAACATTCGGTTTAGAGTACGAATTATTAGAAAAGAACAAGCTATTACCTAAAAGAAGTCAACTCACATCCCTTAATCCATTTGTGGACAAAGATGGAATAATGAGAGTTGGTGGAAGATTAGAAAATGCAGTGATCCCTTTTAACAGAAAGCATCCAATCATTCTACCAAGCAATCACCATATCACCAATATTATTATAGACCAACTGCACGCAGACACACTCCATGGGGGACTAAGTCTAATGGTGAACACAAGTCGACATCAGTACTGGATAATAAATGCAAAGAAAACAATAGCTCGCAGAATAAACAATTGCATAACATGCATTGCGTTCCGTAAGGAACAACGTTTTCAACTGATGGGCAACTTGCCTGCATCACGAGTAAACATTTCCAAGCCATTCACTCACGTTGGAATCGACTACGCTGGTCCCATTAGCCTAAAAACATCACCACATAGGTCAGCACGTATCTACAAAGGCTACTTTTGTATTTTTATTTGTATGGCGACGAAGGCCATCCACTTAGAGCTAATATCCGACATGACTGCAGTAGCTTTTATCGCAGCTTTAAATAGATTTGTCGCACGAAGAGGCTTATGTCAGCACATATACTCAGATTGTGGCACAAATTTTAAGGGCGGAAATGTAACCTTACAAAAAAACCTCAGACAAGCCATTAAAGAATCAGCATTACCAGCCATGGAATTTTTTAAAGGAAAAAATATTACATGGCATTTTAATCCACCGGCGGCACCACATTGCGGAGGTTTATGGGAAGCCGGTGTCAAGTCTGTAAAGTACCACTTACGTCGTGTAATTGGAAAAACATTGCTCACATTCGAAGAACACATGACGTTATTGACTCAGATAGAAGCATGTGTGAACTCGCGACCATTATGCAGTATTAATAATAACATCGAAGACTTAGAGGTATTAACTTCTGGACATTTTTTGATCGGACAACCGTTGAATTTAGTGCCAGAACCAGAGTTAAAGGAATCAACCGTAACCCTAAAGCATCGCTGGAAACACGTACAATATATCACGCAGCAATTTTGGGCCAAATGGTCCAAAGAATATTTACATACATTGCAACAAAGACCCAAATGGCAAGGATTACAACCTAATCTAAAGAAAGGAGACGTCGTGCTCATAAAAGACGACAACATACCGCCTACAGCATGGCCGTTAGGATTAATCGAGGAAATTTTTCCAGGAGATGATGGAGCAATTCGTGTAGTCCAAGTGAAAACAAAATCAACAAGTTTTCGAAGACACATTCGAAAGATATGTCCTTTGCCAGTGGACATCCACTCATCCAACTAACATTATGTCACGTAAAACCAGTTTGAGTCCCCATGTGGCGTCATGTTCAACTTGTATGTTATTTCCATCCCAATTAAAATAATTTTCCTTACAGACAAAATGCAACAAGACGATTTCGACAACGATATTTTAGATATCGATGGATATCTATCTTTATGTGGACCAATTGATAAACAAGATTTGGAATTTTTCATCGAACCTGGCTATGACATCCTTACTGGTCAACCGATCAAACCACAACAACGTCAACAGCAGCCGCATCCACATCAGGACGAGATCCAGTATGCAGGCAACATCGTAGCTTCACCACTGACGGAACGGGATATTTCACTTTTCGTACAACTTGGACACAACATTCTAACCGGACTACCATTAAAGGGGTATCAACAACCCAAACTAAAAGCAAAAAAAGAGGAACTTCCCGTAAAACAGACGTCATGCCAACCAATAGCGAATCAATTTATTAAAATCAACGGGGCATACATCAACAACTGGTTGGCGTTGCGTCCATCAACAACAATTGCAGATATTAAGGAAAGAATTGGAAATGATGTTCAGCGATTCCGAACTAAGGAAGGGGAAGATATCTTCATTCCACAAAAGATTATCAAAAGAATTGGTTTTGAAAAAATCAAACGAAGCAAAAGAAAGGAATTAAAAGTGAATTTGCCAGACCGGTACGAGGTCAGGCTGAAATTATGCAGCGACGACACAGTACAACTCCACCACCATCAAAAAAGAAATAGGGCGACTAAAAAATAAAAAAAAAAACTTGAGATTTTCATTGAATTTATTAAAATTTTTGCATTTTTTTATTTATACCAAAAATGATAATTTTGAAATTACGATTAATTTTCTTGGTAAATATAGTATCATAAGTAGGCAACTGAATGTAAGTCCTACAAAGCATTAAAACTTACACTTCCTATTTTGATCGTGACCGATCAATCGGCGGGAGTATGTTCCGTCAACATCCGGAACGCCTAAAACAAAAAAATAAAAAGTACAAATTAATTTATGAAAATAAGCAAAAAAAAACAATAACAACAACACAAGAAAGTGCAAATGTAAAAATTCTTAGGAAAATTTAAGAAAATTTCATAAGAATTTTATACAACACACTAAACTAAGCACAATAACATGATTTTATCACTAACAACACATATGAACATATCAACAAACCAAAAAACAGGAAAAAAACTTCACACATGACAGCTGAATCTAGGCCACCCTTTTTTTTTAGCACAAATAAAGATGGAAATTCATACTTACGTCGGAAAATCTCATCCAAACCATGTAAAAATATTCCAATAACGAATATTTGGCGAAGATTCCTAAAATATTTAATAAAAAAATTATAATAATGTTTAATATTTTTAAAATGTCATACTTACATGTTGAAAAAGGAGAGATGACAAACCAGAAAGAGAAGTCCGATATTAAGTAAATAAAATGGCTGAACACGTTCCACAAAATAAGAATTGGAACTGCCATACGTAGAAAACATGCAATTTCCATACAAAATTTTTGTATAAAAGGCAGTACAAAATGAATAAAACTTTCACTTTTTATCCAGCAGCGAAAGCGAAGAGGATAAGACAAAAAATTACACAGGAATTGTGGTAAAGTTTTTTGTTGTTCCCTTCGCATGGGTGATGGTGCAAGCAGATAACAACAGGATTTTTTTGTTTGGTTTTTTTCAGAAAATATACTTCATCGCGAATTTAGAAAACATCGATTTTCTAATCTTTTTTATTATTTTCGATTTTTTTATGATTTATTTTTTTTTGTTCGTCATTTTTCATCATTTTTTATCATTGTTCATCATTTTCACCAATTTTATTATCATTTTTTTTATTAATTTCATTTTTTTTCTTTTTAATTTTAAATTTTGATTGTTTTTTTTTGTATATTGAAGAATTTTTTTTGAATTCAGCGATTCAAATTTTTTATATAAATAGTGTTTCTTTTCTTTTTTTTTATGAATAAAGACTGAATTATTTTTACGAAATTCTTGCATTTCATTTTATTTTATTTTTACTTGTTTTCTCAACAAACACAAATTTTTTTAATAAAAATTTGAAAATTTTGACTCAAACTTTTTTTTCAGTTTTCTGAAACACCCTGTACTCTTTTAAATATTTTCATCTTTTTTTTATTAGACAATTTTTTTTTCTCAAGGTGTGTTCACATCATGGAAATTTCTGAACGAAGTTTTGATGTGAACATAATTTCGGATGTTCGTTTTTTTTTGGTTTTCGGAATCGGGCTGACTTTTCGCGATTGCAGGTCCCATGTCGTTCGTAGTTTACGGTTGCAAGTTAGAATGCTAGTTAGGTCATAGTTTTGACAAAGCGGCAACTATCTGCATATTCGTTTGTGTTTACGATCGGACTATTTCTTAACTAGTCTTGAGGTTTTTTTATACTTTCTTGGTCATTGGACCAGGAAAATGTGAGTGATGTTGTGGTATGGGCTGTCGCGCATTTAATCGCATATTGTTAAATGTCATAGTACATCATACTTTATTGTGTTTGGTACGCGCGGTGTATACTTCGACATCCAGTATAACGTTTGGGATCGAATCATGTATGAAGCCCAGTTTGGCATTGTACAGTGTTAGATTCCTGCGATGAGTAACATCTTATTTTCATTTCGTGAGTGAATGTCGGGTTTATGTTTTCTTCGTGTCGTCCACTTGTTTCGTCTCTCTCTCTCACTCTCATAAGTTAGATATAATATAATTCTAGGTATGAAGGTAGATGTAGGGAAATAAATAAGTTTTTTTTTCATATAAAGGAAATAACTTCCTCTTGGGGGAATTTATTTAGATATATTTGGGGAATTTATTTTGGAAATTATTTCGAAAAGGTTTTGGGAAATTGATTTTCCTAGAAAGATTTTGGAATTTTGGGGAATAAAGCTTTTTCCAAATTATTTTTGGGAAAGTGATTAATTCGTTGGAGTTGAGTTTAGTTTTAGTTTTCTTTATTAAATTTGGTTTAGTTAAGTTTAGCTTAGTCTTATTTAGTTTAGTTTATTTTCGTTTGATTAGTTTTCGGTTGAGTTTATTTTTAGTTTTAGGTTATATTTTTTTTTTGAAATTATATTTAGTATTTTTTTTTCTCATTATTTTTATTCACATTTAATTTTGGTGAGGGATTTTCTTTATTAGTAGATTTTTTTTTATTATCAAGATTTATTTACATTTGTTTTCTTTAAAAATTTTTTATTAGTTTTTTTTTTATTATCAATTTTTTTTTATTGTTTGGATTTCGTTATTCCGTTAAAATTATTTTTTTTGAGAAGAAACATTCCCTGAAAAACTTAAGGCCTGTTCACGCTTGCTTTCGAATTTGATTCTGACCAATAAACTCTCCTTAAAAGAAAACCGTGACTACTATGAATTCAAATTCTGCTCGAAATGATGGTTATGATGCGCGCATCGAAAAATGGGATTTTTCGTTCAGTGGTGAGATCACTAGTATGCCTGTGGAAGACTTTATATTTCGGATTGAGCTATTGCAATCGAAATGTCGTATAAGTTGGAATGCCATTTGCACCCAAATATTTACTCTGTTCACTGGTAAAGCAGAGCAGTGGTACTGGCACCTTCTTAAACGAGAACCAACTATTGATTGGACCAGAATAAAGTCAGCTCTTCTACAACATTATGGCAGTCTCGACACTGATAATGAGATTTTGCTACTCATGCTGCAAAGAAAACAACATACCACCGAATGTTTTAATGATTTCTACGATTCGATCATGTCCCTGAACCATCGTTTAACGGTTCCAATGACGGATACTGAATTGACCCAAATCATGCGCAGCAACCTTAAAGATAGCGTAGCAAATCTCATCTTCACAATGACGACTCCCACTTTAAGTTGTCTTCAACAAGTTTGTCGCAAAGCAGAACGTCATCTCTCTGTTAGGGAACCACCAAAACCTGTCTGTCAAAATCAACCAAGTATAACGAACGCGTCATCTGAAATTGCTAAGGCTAGAGTTATACCACCGGTTAAAGAATTTAGTGCTGCTGTTGTTCATTCGCCTAGTGGCAATTTCGAACCAAATAAGCCTTTTAATATTAATGTTCCGCATCAACAACTAGTCAGACCGGAGTTTCCAATCGTAAACGTTAATCATGCTTACCAACGCGATGTGTTAAGTAAAGAATATAATGTCAATGTGATTGGAAATGGATGTTCAATGGTTATATGTTGGAACTGTGACAATGTTGGTCATGAATTCTTTGAATGTGTAACACCACAAAGGTCCTTATTTTGTTATCAATGTGGTAAGAAGAATGTTTCGTTTCCATTGTGTCCTAAATGCCATCCGGAAAGTATTCAACAGCAAGGTATCGGCAATGACACTATTGAACCAACCATAACGGAACCAACATTGAACTTTGGACGGTCATCTCCACCAACACATTCGCCAGATGACAAAATTTTAAAACCTGAAACGTCAATTAACATCTTGTCCGATAAAAACAAACTGGAACAGACAGATAAAACTTTACATCAACGTCAAATTGAACAAGACATAGTTAGGAAAAGAGCTATTGGTACAATCTACACTAAGAAAACTTCACGTTATATATTAAATCTCAGGGAAAAGTTTAGAAAACGAAAACAATTATTTAAAGCAGTGGAATCTGCATTCGTAACATTAAAACATGACGTAAGACCATATGCGACGGTAGAAATCGACGGCGAATCCCTTTTAGACCTTTTAGATAGTGGAGCAAGCATATCTTACTTAGGCGCTGGAACCTTAGATTTTCTAAAACGTCATAAAATTTTGATTACTGGTCGTCCCACCTGAGTCAAAACGGCTGACGGTAAATCACAATCAGTACATGGTCAAGTTGCGATTCCAATTACCTATAATAACGTAACGAAAATTATTTCTCTATACGTTGTACCAGGACTTACTCAAACTCTATACCTTGGTGTAGATTTTTGGAAAGAGTTCGAAATAGCTCCGTCTTTTTTCAATACGAACGAAACTTTGGACTGTTTGTGAATTGATGATCCCAACACACACGCGCTAAATTCGGAACAACGCGCGCGTCTCGAAAGCATCTTAACTTTATTTCCTTCCTTTAACCAAGTCGGTTTAGGAAAAACACATTTAGAACAACATATTGTTGAGGTAGAAAACGCGGAGCCTGTAAAGCAACGCCACTACCCTGCTTCCCCTGCGGTGCAAGCCCTCATGTATGCTGAGTTGGACCGTATGTTGGAATTGGGTGTCATCGAAGAAAGTGTCAGCGCGTGGAACTCTCCTGTAGTCTTGGTGCGCAAACCTGCAAAGGTTCGCCTCTGCCTTTTGGTAGATACCGTTGGAAAAGCAGAGTAGGGAAAAAACTGCTTTCACAGTGCCTGGTAGACCGTTATACCAGTTTACACTGATGCCATTCGGGCTCTGTAATGCTCCTCAAAGAATGTGTAGACTGATGGACAAAGCAATTCCAGTCGAGTTAAGAGAAAACTGTTTCGTCTATTTGGACGATCTGTTAGTAGTTTCTGAGGATTTTGATTCTCACGCTAAACTTTTGGCAACCATTGCACGTTGCTTGTCTTCTGCTGGACTCACAATAAATTTGGAGAAAATCAAATTTTGCATGAGAGAAGTTAGATATTTGGGTTACATCGTTGGTAACGGATGTTTAAAGACCGACTCAAATAAGGTATTTGCAATCTTTGATTTTCCTGTACCTACCACTCCAAAACAGGTTCGTCGATTTTTGGGTATGACAGGATGGTATAGGCGGTTTATTGCCAATTATGCCTCCTTGTCGTCGCCAATTACTGACTGCCTAAAGAAGAGTGCCAAGTTTGTTTGGACAGCGGAAGCTCAGGTAGCGTTTGAAGCCTTGAAATCTTCATTAACTACGGCCCAGGTATTGGTCAATCCTGATTACACTAAACCCTTTATTATACAGTGCGACGCGAGTAAGACCGGCGTCGGAGGTGTTTTGCTGCAAAGTGATGACGAAGGCAATGAGAAACCCATCACTTATATTTCTGAAAAACTGAACTCAGCGCAACGCAACTACAGCGTGACGGAACTGGAATGTTTCGCTGCGGTGTTAAGCGTTAAAAAGTTCAGAGCCTACGTCGAAGGTTTGCCGTTCAAAATAATCACCGACCATGCGAGTTTAAAGTGGCTCATGAGTCAGCGCGACTTGAGCGGACGTTTGGCTCGATGGAGCTTAAAGCTTAAAGCCTTTGATTTCGCGATTGAACACAGAAAAGGTTCAGAAAATGTGGTGCCAGATGCGCTTTCACGTGTTTACGTGGATGCGATTTCGGAAATAGTTTCGGCACCTAGCATAAACTTGAATTCTGAAGCCTTCAAATCAAAGGAATATCTCGACCTGATAGATACAGTGCAAAGCAACGCGGAAAGGCTGCCTGACACGCAAGTGTCAGATGGCTACGTGTACTTCAAGACTAGCTTTAGCACTGGCAATACCTTTCAGGAAGATCGATCGTGGAAGCTTTGGGTTCCGTCTAGCCTTACGGACGAGCTAGTTCGTCTGGCGCATGATCCTCCACAAGCTGCGCACGGCGGTATTACCAAAACCTGATATCGTTTGCGGCAAAGATACTTCTGGCCTGGTATGGCTAGCGAAGTACGTAAATATATCGCGAGTTGCATCGTATGTAAAGAGTCTAAGGCTCCAAATAGTGTGTTGAGGCCGCCAATGGGCAGACAAATCGAAGTTGACAGACCATTCCAGTACCTATATATCGATCTGTTAGAACCCTACCCTCGGTCTAAGCATGGTAACACCACTCTCCTAGTTGTTTTGGACAAGTTTTCGAAATTTGTTTTGTTCAAGACGCTACATAAGGCATCTGCCGTGCAGATCACCGATTTCTTGGAGGAAAACGTCTTCAATTTATTCGGCGTACCCGAGATTATATTTTCTGACAATGGACCGCAATTTATATCAAAAGAATTTCGCAAATTGGTTGAAGCGTATGGTGTGAAACACAATCGTACAGCTATCTACTCACCACAAGCTAACGCATCAGAACGTGTAAACCGTTCATTACTGGCGGCCATCCGCTCTTATGTTGGCACCGATCATAGGGATTGGGATCAAAACTTGGGAAGCATCGGCTGTGCTCTTCGGAGTACAATCCATGCTTCTACGGGGATTGATTCATATTTTCTTGTGTTCGGTTCCCACATGATCACACATGGCTCGACCTACGAACTGATGCGAAAGTTAAATGGTTTGAATGATGGTGAATTGGTTGTGTCCTCAAAAAAAGACCAACTTGAACTAATTCGCGAACGCGTCAAAAATAATTTGTCGAAAGCTCAACAACAGCATGAGCGAATTTATAATCGTCGAACCCGGGTAAAGAGATTTATTGCCGGACAAGAAGTCTACCGAAGAAATTTCACGCTTAGTGACTTCGTAAAAAACGTCAATGCTAAGCTAAATCGTAAATTTCTGAAGTGTCGGATTGTTCGTGCGATTGGCGGTTCCCTCTATGAAGTCGAGGATTTGCAGGGTAGATCCATAGGGGTTTACCATGCCAAAGACTTGAGGCAATAGTGAGGTAGGAACGTATAACAAATGTCGCAGTCTAGAACGGATCAAATTTTTTTTTCTTTTCTCTCTGAATTTTGTTTCTGGTGCCCGGCTAGCTCAGTCGAAGAGCACGATACTCTTTCTCGGGTGTGGTCGAGTCCCACGTTGGGCAGTGCAAGCTTTCACGCACCACTCAAACCACCCACACGCTTTTCAGTTACGTCCGGGTTGATAGATCAATCCCTGACGGAACTGTGTTGTAAAGGTGTGTGTAACAACATACTTCCACTTTGGTTTTAACGACCACTAGAATAGCGTTTTCTATTATAGTTACCATTGCGCGATCTGATTTTCAACATTTTCCCCTTTGTTCCACAAATATTTCTCGGAAAATCATTCCAACGCATATATCCCGGTAACATTAAATAGAATATAGAAGAAAGAAGAAACGAAAAATTGAAAAAAAAACGGAAAAAAACAAACGTTATATGGCGTGATGAAAAATGTTGGCTTGGTACCCAAGAGAGGGGATGCGAAAAAAAAATTTGTCGATGGTGAGAGTCTTGTTGGAAGCACAGAGTAGAGTAGTTGAAAAACTGCGAGGGTCGAATTTCGGAAAAAAAAAAATGTTTAAGGTTTTTGAAAAAAAATGAAAAAAAATAAAGTAAATACAACTAAATAAAATTTAAGGTGGCGATCGGAAATAATGGAATGTGAAAAAAAAGAAAAATTACATGAATTTTGAAAATTTTATTAAAAAAAAAAAAAAAAGAACACGTGTTTTTTTTAATGGGTAAATGAAGGAAAAAAAAAGAAATGGTGAACGAAAAAGTGATGAAATTTAAATTACGTTAATAGATTTGGCTTTACTTCAGAAAAGATATGTGAATACAATAAAAAGAGAAAAGGAAACCGGTAAAAATTTTCTTTTTACAAAAGAACGCCTTTTTTTTTTTATGGTGAAGCTAAAGTTAATAAAATTTAATTTGCGCGATATATTTGGCTTGGCTTCCTGAGAAAGGAAAAATGTGCGAATTCTAAAATTAACTCTTAATATAAAAATTTTAAAAAAAGGGGGCATAAATAAATAATTTAGGCGAACACTGAAAAGAAAATGGAAATCTGATTACCGTAAATAAAGTTTGTATTAAATCCTGGAAAAAAAAGAAGGAAATTTAAAGTCAGAAATTAAAATTAATATAAAGTTTCGATAAAAAAAAAGAGGTTTGGCTATTAATTTAAAAACTTGCAATTGGGTGTTTGGTGAAAATCCACTTTAGTTCATTACCATATTAGGATCAAATTAAATATTTACACATAAATGTCAGCAAAGTCGATATTGTGACTACATCATAATCATTTTCGGCATATAATTAATATCGGAATTGTCATCAAAACTAATTTCAGCCCGTACAAAAATCAAAAAGGGAAGGATTGAAAAGAAAAAGAACAAACACCAAATTAGATTCGAAAATTTATCAAATAATTTAAAGCGTACAACACCAAAATGGTGGAAACCAGATGGAGACCAAAATTAATTAATTAGAATAAAATTAATACAATTAAGCAACCGTTTTGATTTTTAAAACAAAAAAAGGAAAAAAAAACTAACAAGAAACAAAGAAAAAATAAGAAAAATTTCAAGGATTTCTTTTATTTTATTTTCTTAATAATAATTATAAAACTTATGGAAAGGCGATAGAACAACTATCGTTTTTTTTTCTTGTATTTCTTTTCTCACAGGATGGTTACGGAAGGGGAGGGCCTCCTGGTTCCGGCTCTGGGTGAGTGTCTGTAAATGAAAAAAATAAAAAAACGAAAAAAAAAAATAAAATAAAAGAAAGAAACGGAAAGATGTTTAGAAAATGGAGAAACCTGTAGGCACAAATAAAAGGAAACAATTGGTTTTTTTTTGTTGTTAAAATTAAGTTAAATTGCATTTGAAAATCAAATATTACGAAATTTAAAAGTTAAAGTTAAGTTAAATTACATTTCAAAATCAAATATTGCAAAATTAAAGAGAGAAAAAAAGTAAAATCAAATCAAATTTTCACTTTAAATTCAAGTTACCCTATTAAAGGTTAAAATTAAGTCATATTTCATTTCATCTTCAAACTTATTTTATGGAAGTTAAGATTGAGTCGAGAGAAAGAGAAAAGAAAAGAAAAGAGAATTTCGGTTCAAATATTTGAATTTTATAAAACAAAAATTATTATAACGTTAAAATTTTAGATAAAGTTCCAAGTTATACTATAAAAGTTTTTTTTTGGCCAATCAAATTTGTATTTAAATAAGACACTGAATAAAAATCTTTTGATAATGTACTCTAGATAGTTTTGTTAATACGGGAGAGAGAGAGAGAGAGAGGAATTGAGGGGGGCCGAAGTAGGACATAAACGAACCAAAAGAAGGGACGATAACCAATTGAAGGGGCGGTTATCGTCAACGGGGGCCGGCATTCTGCTGTCGGTCCATTCGGGTGGGAAGTGCCCCAAAGTCCGGTTGGCAATAACACCTCTGCCAATCGGCCCCGACATGCCTCGCAAGGCTTTCGCGATGAGTTCGGTCAGTTTCGGTGACCAGAACTAACGAACACTCCATTTATTCGGTTTTTTTTCTCGCGAAACCGAAGGTTCCTTGCTTGATAGCTTATGCTATCACTGTAAAGTCTGAACGACATTGAAAAATCTTTGCACGCATAAAATTTATTTGTAACGCGATGAGAGATGGTGGTGAGCAGCGACCCACCCCACCGGCGAGCTAGTTTGCGCAAATCAGCAAGGCGTGCAGCCTTTCAGTTGCTCACATTTGCTGCACCATCTCATATCTTCTCCTCGCAAGGAAGAAGATATGCTGAAAAGGTCATCAGGGGATTTGCCTTCTTCGATAACAAACCCCAAATATGTAAAACCCCTTGTTACATGTTGAACCAATCAGTAGAAATCATTCCGTTTCAAACACATCCAGGAATATACTTTGAAGGTGTAGGACAAGTAAATATGGTCACAGATGAATGGAAACTCATCGTGTATTACGACATGGAAAACTATTGGAAGGAATTAATTGGTCTTCATGACTGTATGTATAAATTAAACAAATTATGTAACGTAATGACAGACTACAAGGAATTTTGTTTGATCATATTATCACAGCTTGAGCATCAACTTAAAACAATCGAGAATAATAACGAGATCCTTGTCAACGGGAATGGTGGTAGTCTAGCGTCAAAATCCCAACGATCTCCATTTGACATCATTGAACCTATTTCCAATAAATTATTCGGAATTTTAAATCAAAAATATGCCACTCAACTCTCTGAAACTATACAAAAGGTTAAAACATATGAAGGGCATTTACTCGAACTTATAAAAAACCAAACATCCATCATCGACTCAACAACAAATATCATCAAAAAGGACGAAGAAGATATAGACAAGCAGTTTTTACTTATTACCGACTACATAACCGAGCATTTTTTAGATATCAAAAATATGAGTAACCAACTAAACAACGAAAAAACAGTACAACTGTTTAATTCACTATGAATTCAAGCAACACTGATTATAGTCAGCTACCAAGGAATTCAATCTGCCTTAATAGATGTGGTAACAGACACTCATAATGGAAAACTAAATCCCTTACTACTCACCACTGAACAACTTCGGCAACAATTAAATGTAATAAGGGAAAATCTGCCAGCAAGTTTGACGATACCTGGACAATTAGATCATCAAGATCTACTAGAATTATATCATTTAATGTCTGCAAGGACCAGAGTAACATCTAAATCCATAATTTTTAGCATAAATATTCCACTTCCAGCTAAGGAAATGTATGAAATATTCAAAGTCATGGGAATGACCTACAGTTGTGGAGGGGAAACTGATCCTAATAAAACCGACTGCTGAATACATAGTGGTAAACGTTCATCGATACCAACACTTCTCAATGTCTGATGACAAGCTGTCTGCTTGTATAATTGGTCAAAAACAAAGGTATTTATGCAAACAGAAACAGGCTATTCATAACCAAGTAGCAGGACAAGATCAATGTGAACTGAGTCCATTAAACCATCAGCAAACACTTTCTGCCAGCTGTGCAATTGAAACCACAGTCCCATCCAAAATTTGGATCCAGGTGCATAATCCAAATCACTGGATATACTGGTTTGATCACGAATACACTTTATACATTGTATGTGGTATAAGGACACATCGAACAATAGTTAAAGGTGAAGGATTGTTGAAATTTAACACCAATTGCGTAATCAAACAAGATTCACTCATGATCAGCTCTCACTACAGCATTCACTTCAAATTCTTTTCAAGATTATTGCGAGTCTAATAACATTCGTCACATTTCAGTTACAACTGGCGTGCCAAGGGGCAATGGTCAAGTCGAAAGTTTAAATCGAACAATAATATCGGTGTTAACCAAATTGCAGTCAATGAAGCATTCAAATGGTATAAACACGTACCAAAATTGCAACGTATTCTAAATTCAACATTCCATACAAGTATCAATAAGACACCTTTCGAAATTATGTTTGGAACGAAAATGAGGAATCCCGAGGGTTCAAATTTGTCTAAATTACTAGAAGAAGTAATGGTTGAACTATTCGAAGCAGAAAGAAGTGAAATGCGGTTACAAGCTAAACAAAAAATAAATGAAGTTCAGCAAGAAAATGCAAAATATTATAATAGAAAAAGAAAAGCAGCACGGCAGTATAAAGTTGGTGAATTGGTAGAAATTCAACGCACTCAATTTGGCACCGGTTTGAATCTACAACCTAAGTTTTTGGATCCGTACGAGGTAACCAAAGTAAATCACAATGATCGGTATGAGGTGACCAAGATTCGTAATCACGAAGGGCCAAATTTAACAACAACATCTGCAGATATGATGAAATTATGGGTAAACGATCCTGAAGATACTAGAGACAATGATTCTTCTGGGACAGAAAGAGATCAAGATGGCCGAGTTGTGGGATCAATCTAGAGAATCAACTACAAATAAACTAATTAAAATTATGAAAAGTCAAAATACTTGTAACACCCTGTATATTTAACGAAAAAACAATATGTAATGTAACTTTTGAAAGGTAGCAAAAGAAAGCACTGTAATTTTTTTCAAAAAAAGAGGAAGTTAAGCTGCCGAAAAGTAAAGCCGTTTTTTTTCCTAGTTCTTTTTAAAGTAAAGTAATTCATTTTTTTAATTTAAAGTAAAGTTTAAATTTTGAATAATAGAAATAACTAAATTTTGATAAATATATTTACGCTTAATTTTTTGAAATATTAAAGAAATAGTTTTTTTATGTAAAAAAAGTGTTCGTTTTTTTTGTTTGGGCATATTTAAAACCAAATTTCCCACATACATATCAGGGTAAGTTCACAAGAAATTTACTTGACATGTATAATATATACTACTCAAGGTTGATAGCAAACAAAAATTCAAAAACTAAATAAATTGAAAGTAGTTTCATAGAACGTTAGTGCTATAGATTATTTAAAATTTACGTTTTCTTAATTAACTAATGCGGTAATATAATTTTACGTCTTTATTTAAATTTAATTAGAATTCTATCCCTATGTCATCTCATCAATTCCATGTAACTTGATGTCTACATCCCAAATTCATATAGCGGGAAGCTTTCATTTAGAATGAAATATCTATTAGAACCGCGATAACAATTACTGGATATTAATTCAAAAAACAATTACAACTGGATGATGACTGTTAAGTTATATCAAATATTTGGTTTTTTAGTCGTAAAAAACTAACAGATATTTTCCAGACTTATCTTGTGTAAATTTTTGCTATAATAAAATTCCCACAAAAAGAATTTGTTGTATACTCAGCATTTAAATAGTATAAAATCCAGAACTTTGTTAAATAAATTCAGTTTAATTTTGAAACCCAACAAAGCCTTTTACTTCAACTTAATTAGCGTGACGCTGCGCTAATAAAACAAACTTAAGCGGCAAAATAAAAGAATTTCATTGCTATATCAACATTGGTGACCCCGACGTGATGGAACAGCTTACAGTAGATCAGTCCCAATGTGGCAAAGAAATAGAAAAAATTATTACTAACTATCGGAAGGATCCCAAGAGTCGAAAGACTGAGCCATCTCTAACAACAAGGGTACAAGGGTTACAAGAGGAATGGAACCAGTTTAATGATCGTCATTCAAAACTCCTGGCGATAAAAACTGAAAATCCCACCCATATTTCTTTCCAGTCCGATTTCTACAAACAATATAAAAAACGAGCAAAACCACATTAGAAGAAGAGTTATACAAACTAGATGATGAAAAGTTAAAGCCAGAGGAATCTCTAGCCACCTTCCAGAATAGAAGTAAAGAACATCACACGGTGATCAACAATCACTGCGCAGATGAACAAATTGAATGGTGTTTCATATACCCCCGCTCACCCCATTTTGGTAGGCTCTGGGAAGCAGCTGTAAAATCAGCCAAACAATATTTGAGACGAGTACTTCTAGGGGCGTCACTAACATTCGAAGAGCTTAACATAGTGGTTACTGAAATCGAAGCGATTTTATATTCACGACCTTTACCACCAATGTCAACAAACCCAAACGATGTCCAAGCCCTTACACCGGGTCATTTCTTAATTGGAGAACCGTTAACTACAAGCTTGAACCCACAAGCCAAACCAAACAATGCAACTATCTTAACACGATGGCAACTAGAAAGAACTATTCACCAAGAATTCTGGAAGCGCTGGTCCAACGAATATCTACAACAATTGCAAACTAGAACCAAGTGGAAGCAAGAAGTCAAACCACTTAAACCAGGAACTTTAGTCATAATAAGAGATGAAAATTTACCACCATTAAAATGGCAAATGGCAATAATCATAGAAACACATCCAGGTAGTGATGGGCTAATAAGAGTAGTTAATGCTAGAACTACATCCGGAATCCTAAGAAGAGCAATTGATAAGGTATGTCCTCTACTATCAGAAGATGATAATCCAATACTGGAGCAAGGTGAAATCGCAAACAGCAAAGGGATCCCACAGTCTTCATCAACACATCTAGTCTGTTTAAACGAGAGGAAATATTCATTGCCATCAAAAAATATAACGTCGAATGCATTTATAAGAATACCTTTAAAGAAACCCCGGCATCCTACACAAGGAAGATTTTTACCAATAAATTCAACATGGCTTGACAGTCAATCAGAAACAAACTATTTAAAACGAACTCATCAAAACCAGTCAAATACAACTCAAGACACAATCACTGCCAGCCGATATCATAGAGTAAAACAACAAAAAATAATCAAATTAAATACAGTGTTAACACTTCTGTTAGTGAGAAGCATCATACCACAAATTTTCAGCAGTCTTTTTGTAACGGTGTGTGTAACAACATACTTTCGCTTTGGTTTTAACGACCACTAGAATAGCGTTTTCTATTTTAGTTACCATTGCGCGATCTGATTTTCAACATTTTCCCATTTGTTCCACAAATAATTCTCGGAAAATCATTCCAACGCATATATCCCGGTAACATTAAATAGAATATAGAAGTAAGAAGAAACGTAAAATTGAAGAAAAAAAACGGAAAAAAACGGAAAAAAACAAACGTTATATGGCGTGATGAAAAATTTTGGCTTGGTACCCAAAAGAGGGGATGGGAAAAAAAAATTTGTCGATGTTGAGAGTCTCGTTGGAAGCACAGAGTAGAGTAGTTGAAAAACTGCGAGGGTCGAATTTCGGAAAAAAAAAATGTTTAAGGTTTTTGAAAAAAAATGAAAAAAAATAAAGTAAATACAACTAAATAAAATTTAAGGTGGCGATCGGATATAATGGAATGTGAAAAAAAAAGAAAAATTACATGAATTTTGAAAATTTTATTCAAAAAAAAAAAAGAAGACGTGTTTTTTTTTAATGGGTAAATGAAGGAAAAAAAAAAGAAATGGTGAACGAAAAAGTGATGAAATTTAATTTACGTTAATAGATTTGGCTTTACTTCAGAAAAGATATGTGAATACAATAAAAAGAAACCGGTAAAAATTTTCTTTTTACAAAAGAACGCGTTTTTTTTTTTATGGTGAAGCTAAAGTTAATAAAATTTAATTTGCGCGATATATTTGGCTTGGCTTCCTAAGGAAGGAAAAATGTGCGAATTCTAAAATTAACTCTTAATATAAAAATTTTAAAAAAAAGGGGGCATAAATAAATAATTTAGGCGAACACTGAAAAGAAAATGAAAATCTGATTACCGTAAATAAAGTTTGTATTAAATCCTGGAAAAAAAAGAAGGAAATTTAAAGTCAGAAATTAAAATTAATATAAAGTTTCTGTTAAGTTATATCAAATATTTGGTTTTTTGTCGTAAAAAACCAACAGATATTTCCCAGACTTATTTTGTGCAACGCGTAAATTTTTCTATGATAAAATTCCCACAATAATATTTTTTGCATAAAAAAACTCATATTGTTCAAAATAAAATACTCCGATTTCAATTCCATATATCCAAATATCAAATTAAACTTTTATATTTAATTAAATTTGATATTTGGATAATTTTTATAAATGTACGATTCCCACATTTAGAATATAAGAATTTTGTATACTCAGCATTTAAATTGTATAAATTCCAGAATTTTTGTCAAATAACTTACGGCACAACATCTGCACCATATTTAGCAACTCAGTGCCTTGAACGTTTAGCTGAGGACCATGCTCTACAATATCCATTAGCATCTAAAATTATCAAACGAGATTTCTATGTTGATGATCTAATGACCGGAAATGACAATCTACCTGAAGCCGTTGAAACACAAAATCAATTAAAACAGGCTCTCAGTTCAGGTGGATTCAACCTTAGAAAGTGGTGCACAAATCATCCTGCACTACTCGCTTCAATCCCAAAAGAAGACATAGAAGTACAATTAGACATAAAAGACGGCTCGAGTGATCAAATTAAAACATTAGGACTTACTTGGATGCCGAAGCAAGATCTATTTTCCATTAAAACATCATGGCCAACAGCAAAGAAAGTAACCAAAAGAACCATATTGGCAGATATCGCACATCTATTTGATCCATTAGGAATAGTAAATCCAGTAATAGTTCTAGCAAAGATTTTCTTACAACAATTGCGGCTAATGAAACTAGATTGGGATGCAGCTTTACCACTGGAACTACATACAAAATGGTTAAATTTCCGCCAAGGGCTGAGCGATTTAAATTCATTAACAGTTCCAAGACACATTTTCTCCAGCTCAACTACAGCTAATATACAACTCCACGCATTTGCTGACGCAGGCGAGAAAGCATACGGGACCGCTATTTACATACGATCCACTGACAAAAATTCAAATATATCTGTACACTTGTTATGTGCAAAATCAAAGGTCGCTCCAACCAAAACAACAACATTACCACGCTTAGAATTGTGCGCTGCCAAAATAATGACTGAACTGGTTGATCGTTTAAAGAAAATTCTATGCATCACAATTGATGAAATCTACTATTGGACTGACTTTAGCATTGTTCTGTCATGGATCTCGTCAGAGTCTTCCTCCTACAAAACTTTCGTTGCGAATCGAATTGCAGCCATCCAAGAATCAACGCAAGTTAACCAATGGCATCACATCAAATCCAATATGAATCCAGCCGACTTGATTTCTCGGGGTGTGACTCCAAAGAACTTGCTAGCATCTAGTATCTGGTTTAATGGTCCTGAATTTTTACAACGTCCAGAAAGTAAGTGGCCAGATACTTCAATCAGTCAAATCAATGTTGAAACAGAGAAGAAGCAACGCAAGGTGGTTCTTATGGCCGTTGCAAGACCAACTTTAATACAAACCATACACCACAACAATTCATTTAAACGTTTACAAGAAACAATGGCCTTTATTCTACGTTTCTCCCGAAACATAAGACTACAGAAACACGAAAGAAGACTCTCTAAGGTTCCTACTGCAAACGAACTTCAAGATGCCCTAATATTCATCCTAAAAGAAATGCAACAACAAGAATTTGGAGTAGAGTTAAAACAACTACAAAAACAGAAATATGTACAACCAACTAATAAATTGGCTACGCTAACCCCTTTCTTAGATGATCAAGGTCTTATACTAGTAGGTGGTAGGCTTCAAGCTAGTAATTTATCATTTGAAGCAAAGCATCCTGTTCTTTTACCATATTCTCATCTCTTTACAAGACTCTTAATGAAGCGACTACACTTGCAACATTTACATGCAGGACCGCAAGCTTTATTGGCCATAACAAGACAAAGATATTGGCCACTACGAGGGAAAATTTTAGCACACTCGATAGTTCATCAATGCATTATATGTTCCAGAGCACGACCAAAGGTTATTTCACAACTCATGGGAGGTTTACCAGCAGAAAGGATTCAACCAGCACAACCATTCGTAAATGTTGGCATCGATTTTTGTGGTCCAATGCATATACACTACAAAATTAGAGGGAAAAAACCCACAAAGGCATATATTGCAGTTTTTGTATGCTTCACTACGAAGGCTACCCATCTAGAAGTTGTCTCCGATCTGACCACCTCCGCCTTTATAGGTGCGCTTAAGCGTTTTATCGGAAGACGAGGTAGACCAAAAAATCTTTTGCGATAATGCAACCAATTTCGTAGGTGCACGAAATGAACTACAAGAGTTACACGAATTATTTTCAAGTAAAGAACATCACACGGTGATCAACAATCACTGCGCAGATGAACAAATCGAGTGGTGTTTCATACCGCCCCGCTCACCCCATTTTGGTAGGCTCTGGGAAGCAGCTGTAAAATCAGCCGAACATCATTTGAGACAAGTACTTTTAGGAGCCTCACTAACATTCGAAGAGCTTAACACAGTGGTTACTGAAATCGAAGCGATTTTAAATTCACGACCTTTAACACCAATGTCAACAAACCCAAACGATGTCCAAGCCCTTACACCGGGTCATTTCTTAATTGGAGAACCGTTAACTACAATCTTGGACCCACCAGCCAAACCAAACAATGCAACTATCTTATCACGATGGCAACTAGTAAGAACTATTCACCAAGAATTCTGGAAGCGCTGGTCCAACGAATATCTACAACAATTGCAAACTAGAACCAAGTGGAAGCAAGAAGTCAAACAACTTAAACCAGGAACTTTGGTCATCATAAGGGATGAAAATTTACCACCATTAAAATGGCAAATGGCAAGAATCATAGAAACACATCCAGGTAGCGATGGATTAATAAGAGTAGTCGATGTTAGAACTACGTCTGGAATCCTAAGAAGAGCAATTCATAAGGTATGTCCTTTACCATCAGAAGATGATAATCCAATACTGGAGCAAGGTGAAATCGCAAACAGCAAAGGGATCCCACAGTCTTCATCAACACATCTAGTCTGTTTAAACGAGAGGAAATATTCATTGCCATCAAAAAATATAACGTCGAATGCATTTATAAGAATACCTTTAAAGAAACCCCGGCATCCTACACAAGGAAGATTTTTAGCAATAAATTCAACATGGCTTGACAGTCAATCAGAAACAAACTATTTAAAACGAACTCATCAAAACCAGTCAAATACAACTCAAGACACAATCACTGCCAGCCGATATCATAGAGTAAAACAACAAAAAATAATCAAATTAAATACAGTGTTAACACTTCTGTTAGTGAGAAGCATCATACCACAAATTTTCAGCAGTCTTTTTGTAACGGTGTGTGTAACAACATACTTTCGCTTTGGTTTTAACGACCACTAGAATAGCGTTTTCTATTTTAGTTACCATTGCGCGATCTGATTTTCAACATTTTCCCATTTGTTCCACAAATAATTCTCGGAAAATCATTCCAACGCATATATCCCGGTAACATTAAATAGAATATAGAAGTAAGAAGAAACGTAAAATTGAAGAAAAAAAACGGAAAAAAACGGAAAAAAACAAACGTTATATGGCGTGATGAAAAATTTTGGCTTGGTACCCAAAAGAGGGGATGGGAAAAAAAAATTTGTCGATGTTGAGAGTCTCGTTGGAAGCACAGAGTAGAGTAGTTGAAAAACTGCGAGGGTCGAATTTCGGAAAAAAAAAATGTTTAAGGTTTTTGAAAAAAAATGAAAAAAAATAAAGTAAATACAACTAAATAAAATTTAAGGTGGCGATCGGATATAATGGAATGTGAAAAAAAAAGAAAAATTACATGAATTTTGAAAATTTTATTCAAAAAAAAAAAAGAAGACGTGTTTTTTTTTAATGGGTAAATGAAGGAAAAAAAAAAGAAATGGTGAACGAAAAAGTGATGAAATTTAATTTACGTTAATAGATTTGGCTTTACTTCAGAAAAGATATGTGAATACAATAAAAAGAAACCGGTAAAAATTTTCTTTTTACAAAAGAACGCGTTTTTTTTTTTTATGGTGAAGCTAAAGTTAATAAAATTTAATTTGCGCGATATATTTGGCTTGGCTTCCTAAGGAAGGAAAAATGTGCGAATTCTAAAATTAACTCTTAATATAAAAATTTTAAAAAAAAGGGGGCATAAATAAATAATTTATTCGAACACTGAAAAGAAAATGAAAATCTGATTACCGTAAATAAAGTTTGTATTAAATCCTGGAAAAAAAAGAAGGAAATTTAAAGTCAGAAATTAAAATTAATATAAAGTTTCTGTTAAGTTATATCAAATATTTGGTTTTTTGTCGTAAAAAACCAACAGATATTTCCCAGACTTATTTTGTGCAACGCGTAAATTTTTCTATGATAAAATTCCCACAATAATATTTTTTGCATAAAAAAACTCATATTGTTCAAAATAAAATACTCCGATTTCAATTCCATATATCCAAATATCAAATTAAACTTTTATATTTAATTAAATTTGATATTTGGATAATTTTTATAAATGTACGATTCCCACATTTAGAATATAAGAATTTTGTATACTCAGCATTTAAATTGTATAAATTCCAGAATTTTTGTCAAATAACTTACGGCACAACATCTGCACCATATTTAGCAACTCAGTGCCTTGAACGTTTAGCTGAGGACCATGCTCTACAATATCCATTAGCATCTAAAATTATCAAACGAGATTTCTATGTTGATGATCTAATGACCGGAAATGACAATCTAGCTGAAGCCGTTGAAACACAAAATCAATTAAAACAGGCTCTCAGTTCAGGTGGATTCAACCTTAGAAAGTGGTGCACAAATCATCCTGCACTACTCGCTTCAATCCCAAAAGAAGACATAGAAGTACAATTAGACATAAAAGACGGCTCGAGTGATCAAATTAAAACATTAGGACTTACTTGGATGCCGAAGCAAGATCTATTTTCCATTAAAACATCATGGCCAACAGCAAAGAAAGTAACCAAAAGAACCATATTGGCAGATATCGCACATCTATTTGATCCATTAGGAATAGTAAATCCAGTAATAGTTCTAGCAAAGATTTTCTTACAACAATTGCGGCTAATGAAACTAGATTGGGATGCAGCTTTACCACTGGAACTACATACAAAATGGTTAAATTTCCGCCAAGGGCTGAGCGATTTAAATTCATTAACAGTTCCAAGACACATTTTCTCCAGCTCAACTACAGCTAATATACAACTCCACGCATTTGCTGACGCAGGCGAGAAAGCATACGGGACCGCTATTTACATACGATCCACTGACAAAAATTCAAATATATCTGTACACTTGTTATGTGCAAAATCAAAGGTCGCTCCAACCAAAACAACAACATTACCACGCTTAGAATTGTGCGCTGCCAAAATAATGACTGAACTGGTTGATCGTTTAAAGAAAATTCTATGCATCACAATTGATGAAATCTACTATTGGACTGACTTTAGCATTGTTCTGTCATGGATCTCGTCAGAGTCTTCCTCCTACAAAACTTTCGTTGCGAATCGAATTGCAGCCATCCAAGAATCAACGCAAGTTAACCAATGGCATCACATCAAATCCAATATGAATCCAGCCGACTTGATTTCTCGGGGTGTGACTCCAAAGAACTTGCTAGCATCTAGTATCTGGTTTAATGGTCCTGAATTTTTACAACGTCCAGAAAGTAAGTGGCCAGATACTTCAATCAGTCAAATCAATGTTGAAACAGAGAAGAAGCAACGCAAGGTGGTTCTTATGGCCGTTGCAAGACCAACTTTAATACAAACCATACACCACAACAATTCATTTAAACGTTTACAAGAAACAATGGCCTTTATTCTACGTTTCTCCCGAAACATAAGACTACAGAAACACGAAAGAAGACTCTCTAAGGTTCCTACTGCAAACGAACTTCAAGATGCCCTAATATTCATCCTAAAAGAAATGCAACAACAAGAATTTGGAGTAGAGTTAAAACAACAGATATTTCCCAGACTTATTTTGTGCAACGCGTAAATTTTTCTATGATAAAATTCCCACAATAATATTTTTTGCATAAAAAAACTCATATTGTTCAAAATAAAATACTCCGATTTCAATTCCATATATCCAAATATCAAATTAAACTTTTATATTTAATTAAATTTGATATTTGGATAATTTTTATAAATGTACGATTCCCACATTTAGAATATAAGAATTTTGTATACTCAGCATTTAAATTGTATAAATTCCAGAATTTTTGTCAAATAACTTACGGCACAACATCTGCACCATATTTAGCAACTCAGTGCCTTGAACGTTTAGCTGAGGACCATGCTCTACAATATCCATTAGCATCTAAAATTATCAAACGAGATTTCTATGTTGATGATCTAATGACCGGAAATGACAATCTAGCTGAAGCCGTTGAAACACAAAATCAATTAAAACAGGCTCTCAGTTCAGGTGGATTCAACCTTAGAAAGTGGTGCACAAATCATCCTGCACTACTCGCTTCAATCCCAAAAGAAGACATAGAAGTACAATTAGACATAAAAGACGGCTCGAGTGATCAAATTAAAACATTAGGACTTACTTGGATGCCGAAGCAAGATCTATTTTCCATTAAAACATCATGGCCAACAGCAAAGAAAGTAACCAAAAGAACCATATTGGCAGATATCGCACATCTATTTGATCCATTAGGAATAGTAAATCCAGTAATAGTTCTAGCAAAGATTTTCTTACAACAATTGCGGCTAATGAAACTAGATTGGGATGCAGCTTTACCACTGGAACTACATACAAAATGGTTAAATTTCCGCCAAGGGCTGAGCGATTTAAATTCATTAACAGTTCCAAGACACATTTTCTCCAGCTCAACTACAGCTAATATACAACTCCACGCATTTGCTGACGCAGGCGAGAAAGCATACGGGACCGCTATTTACATACGATCCACTGACAAAAATTCAAATATATCTGTACACTTGTTATGTGCAAAATCAAAGGTCGCTCCAACCAAAACAACAACATTACCACGCTTAGAATTGTGCGCTGCCAAAATAATGACTGAACTGGTTGATCGTTTAAAGAAAATTCTATGCATCACAATTGATGAAATCTACTATTGGACTGACTTTAGCATTGTTCTGTCATGGATCTCGTCAGAGTCTTCCTCCTACAAAACTTTCGTTGCGAATCGAATTGCAGCCATCCAAGAATCAACGCAAGTTAACCAATGGCATCACATCAAATCCAATATGAATCCAGCCGACTTGATTTCTCGGGGTGTGACTCCAAAGAACTTGCTAGCATCTAGTATCTGGTTTAATGGTCCTGAATTTTTACAACGTCCAGAAAGTAAGTGGCCAGATACTTCAATCAGTCAAATCAATGTTGAAACAGAGAAGAAGCAACGCAAGGTGGTTCTTATGGCCGTTGCAAGACCAACTTTAATACAAACCATACACCACAACAATTCATTTAAACGTTTACAAGAAACAATGGCCTTTATTCTACGTTTCTCCCGAAACATAAGACTACAGAAACACGAAAGAAGACTCTCTAAGGTTCCTACTGCAAACGAACTTCAAGATGCCCTAATATTCATCCTAAAAGAAATGCAACAACAAGAATTTGGAGTAGAGTTAAAACAACTACAAAAACAGAAATATGTACAACCAACTAATAAATTGGCTACGCTAACCCCTTTCTTAGATGATCAAGGTCTTATACTAGTAGGTGGTAGGCTTCAAGCTAGTAATTTATCATTTGAAGCAAAGCATCCTGTTCTTTTACCATATTCTCATCTCTTTACAAGACTCTTAATGAAGCGACTACACTTGCAACATTTACATGCAGGACCGCAAGCTTTATTGGCCATAACAAGACAAAGATATTGGCCACTACGAGGGAAAATTTTAGCACACTCGATAGTTCATCAATGCATTATATGTTCCAGAGCACGACCAAAGGTTATTTCACAACTCATGGGAGGTTTACCAGCAGAAAGGATTCAACCAGCACAACCATTCGTAAATGTTGGCATCGATTTTTGTGGTCCAATGCATATACACTACAAAATTAGAGGGAAAAAACCCACAAAGGCATATATTGCAGTTTTTGTATGCTTCACTACGAAGGCTACCCATCTAGAAGTTGTCTCCGATCTGACCACCTCCGCCTTTATAGGTGCGCTTAAGCGTTTTATCGGAAGACGAGGTAGACCAAAAAATCTTTTGCGATAATGCAACCAATTTCGTAGGTGCACGAAATGAACTACAAGAGTTACACGAATTATTTTCAAGTAAAGAACATCACACGGTGATCAACAATCACTGCGCAGATGAACAAATCGAGTGGTGTTTCATACCGCCCCGCTCACCCCATTTTGGTAGGCTCTGGGAAGCAGCTGTAAAATCAGCCGAACATCATTTGAGACAAGTACTTTTAGGGGCCTCACTAACATTCGAAGAGCTTAACACAGTGGTTACTGAAATCGAAGCGATTTTAAATTCACGACCTTTAACACCAATGTCAACAAACCCAAACGATGTCCAAGCCCTTACACCGGGTCATTTCTTAATTGGAGAACCGTTAACTACAATCTTGGACCCACCAGCCAAACCAAACAATGCAACTATCTTATCACGATGGCAACTAGTAAGAACTATTCACCAAGAATTCTGGAAGCGCTGGTCCAACGAATATCTACAACAATTGCAAACTAGAACCAAGTGGAAGCAAGAAGTCAAACAACTTAAACCAGGAACTTTGGTCATCATAAGGGATGAAAATTTACCACCATTAAAATGGCAAATGGCAAGAATCATAGAAACACATCCAGGTAGCGATGGATTAATAAGAGTAGTTGATGTTAGAACTACGTCTGGAATCCTAAGAAGAGCAATTCATAAGGTATGTCCTTTACCATCAGAAGATGATAATCCAATACTGGAGAAAGGTGAAATCACAAACAGCAAAGAGATCCCACAGCCTTCATCAACACATCTAGTCTGTTTAAACGAGAAGAAATATTCATTGCCATCAAAAAATACAAGGTCGAATGGATTTATAAAAGTACCTTTAAAGAAACCCCGGCATCCTATGCAAGGAAGATTTTTACCAATAAATTCAGCATGGCTTGACAGTCAATCAGAAACAAACGATTTAAAACGAACTCATCAAAACCAGTCAAATAGAACTGAAGACAAAATCACTGCCAGCCGAGATCATAGAGTAAAACAACAAAAAATAGTCAAATTAAATCCGCTGTTAACACTTCTGTTAGTGACAAGCATCATACCGCACATTTTCAGCAGTCTGTTGAACCAATCAGTAGAAATCATTCCGTTTCAAACACATCCAGGAATATACTTTGAAGGTGTAGGACAAGTAAATATGGTCACAGATGAATGGAAACTCATCGTGTATTACGACATGGAAAACTATTGGAAGGAATTAATTGGTCTTCATGACTGTATGCATAAATTAAACAAATTATGTAACGTAATGACAGACTACAAGGAATTTTGTTTGATCATATTATCACAGCTTGAGCATCAACTTAAAACAATCGAGAATAATAACGAGATCCTTGTGAAAGGGAATAGTGGTAGTCTAGCGTCAAGATCCAAACGATCGCCATTCGACATCATTGGGACTATTTCCAATAAATTATTCGGAATTTTAGATCAAGAATATGCCACTCAACTCTCTGAAACTATACAAAAGGTTAAAGCAAATGAAGGGCATCTACTCGAACTTATAAAAAACCAAACATCCATCATCGACTCAACAACAAATATCATCAAAAAGGACGAAGAACATATAGACAAGCAGTTTTTAGTTATTACCGACTACATAACCGAGCTTTTTTTAGATATTAAAAACATAAGTAACCAACTAAACGACGAAAAAACAGTACAATTGTTTAAGTCACTATGAATTCATGCAACACTGATTATAGTCAGCTACCAAGGAATTCAATCTGCCTTAATAGATGTGGTAACAGACACTCATAATGGAAAACTAAATCCCTTACTACTCACCACTGAACAACTTCGGCAACAACTAAATGTAATAAGGGAAAATCTGCCAGCAACTTTAACGATACCTGGACAATTCGATCATCAAGATCTACTAGAATTATATCATTTAATGTCTGCAAGGACCAGAGTAACATCTAAATCCATAATTTTTAGCATAAACATTCCACTTCCAGCTAAGGAAATGTATGAAATATTCAAGGTCATTCCCATACCTACAGTTGTGGAGGGGAAACTGATCCTAATAAAACCGACTGCTGAATACATAGTGGTAAACCTTCATCGATACCAGCACTTCTCAATGTCTGACGACGAGCTGTCTGCTTGTATAATTAGTCAAAAACAAAGGTATCTATGCAAACAGAAACATGCTATTCATAACAAAGAAGCAGGACAAGATCAATGTGAACTGAGTCTATTCAACCATCAGCAAACACTTCCTGCTAGCTGTGCAATTGAAACCACAGTCCCATCCAAAATTTGGATCCAGTTGCATAATCCAAATCACTGAATATACTCGTTTGATCACGAATACATTTTATACATTGTATGTGGTGCAAGCACACATCGAACAATAGTTAAAGGTGAAGGATTGCTGAAGTTTAACACCAATTGCGTCATCAAACAAGATTCACTCATGATCAGCTCTCATAACTTTCATACGAATGAAATCAGGAACTCATTTCTACCCTCAATGAACATTACTGCTTTCAACATAGAGAAGCATCTAGAGAACCAAGAAATCAGAATGGGCAGTAATACCTATCTTTCCAAAAACAACACGAAGGAAATTCAAAACTTAAAGGACGCCATAAGAATTATAAAAAATCAAGAAATACTTTCAGAAGACATTGACTCCACGGACATTCATCATTTCTCAATCAGCTATTCCTCCTTATTAATTTCTCTTCTCATAGCATCATATGTTTTGACCATAATTATAAAGAAATGTACCAGAAAACAGCATCCACCTCAAGGGCCACCTCGACAAAGGGATTTTCAACTTGACTGCATAAGTATGTCTTGAAACGGCAATTTTCAAGGCGGGGGAGAATGTTAAGTTATATCAAATATTTGGTTTTTTTGTCGTAAAAAACCAACAGATATTTCCCAGACTTATTTTGTGCAACGCGTAAATTTTTCTATGATAAAATTCCCACAATAATATTTTTTGCATAAAAAACTCATATTGTTCAAAATAAAATACTCCGATTTCAATTCCATATATCCAAATATCAAATTAAACTTTTATATTTAATTAAATTTGATATTTGGATAATTTTTATAAATGTACGATTCCCACATTTAGAATATAAGAATTTTGTATACTCAGCATTTAAATTGTATAAATTCCAGAATTTTTGTCAAATAAATTCAGTTTAATTTTGAAACCCAACAAGCCTTTTTCTTCAACTCAATTAGCGTGAGGCTGCGCTAATAAAACAAACTTAAGCGGCAAAATAAAAGAATTTTATCGCTATATCAACAAACACATCAAATTAATTATAAATAATTGCTTAAAATGTCCAGAAATTAAATATGACAGAGATCCTATAAAACCAAAATTCTTAATAACAGAAACACCAAAAGAGAAAAAGAAATATGTAATAGAAATCAACAACCAAATATACACTTATCAAAAAAAACACATGGTTAAGAGACTTAAAACTACGTAAACACTTATAATAACCAGTCAATGCAAATTGGTATATAATAATCAAACAAGAATCGAAACGTTAGACGATGAAACTATCATAGTCAAAAATGCCAACAATGAAAAATTAATACAAAATTGTGACGATAGAGATATAATATTAAGAAAGAATTATTTAATAAATTTCTATAATTGCAAAATTCAACTATTTAAGGAATCATTTTATAATAAGTACAAGATAAATTTTTTTTTTCAGCAAATCTTTAACTTTTGATAATATTGTGACAAAACACTTTGAAAATATAAAAGAAATACAGGAATTAAAAATTCATAAAAATATATCATATGGAACAAACATAATTTTAGTAACAATAGTCTTAATAATAATAATACTTGTGCTCATATTCATAGAAAAACAAAAACAAACCAATATAACTGAATTTTCTAATCAGAAGCACTCCGTAGAAAAGTGTAAAAGAAAACACAAATTTAAACTTGAAATTTTTAATTTATTTTAATTCATTTTACAGTTCGCGATCTGCCCATTTCACGTTCTTAAGAAAACTAAACCTTAATTTTAAATAATTTACAAACATTACTTATTATAAAATAAAAAAAATGTGAATTCAGCATTTTTCCTTTTGTTAATTATTTGCGGATGCGCTTGGAAATTTAAGCTAAACCTTGAATATTACGTTGAACCTACGTTCACCTGTAAAATTTAAATCAGCAATTTTATCATTTAATAAATTTTTCAATCATTTGCAAATTAATTAACAAAAAAAATATGCTGAATTTAAGTTTTTAAATATGTTCGATTGAACATTCTGGCCGCCTTGAAATAGTATATGTCAACTGAAATGACAACAAAAAAACGTTGCAGTTGGTATAACATCGGTCTCACTGCGGCATTTCCTCCGTGCAGATAAGATCCGATGGTCTGGAACAATGGAGTTATTTAGAAAGGCGCTCCGACTCGCCTTGCATTAAAGATTTTGGATTTGGGATTTAGGGATTAAATAGAAAGGATGTAATAAAGTGATTAACTAATTGAGTGCATATCAGGATACAAAGTTGCGTTGTTGCGCAGCGTGTTCAGATTTATGTCTGAGTGATTTGGCACTGGCCTCTGGTGATTGCTATGTTCAGACATCGATGCTTCAATCTGCTCCTGACTAACAACCGATGTTAAACGAGTTTCGTTCTCTTTTTGTTGATGTTTGTGTAATAAAAATGTCGTCATAGAATTCCAAAATGCACCTAACATCCACCAACCGGCCCCATGAGTTGATTTGATGATACGGAAATTGATGATAACGTCGATACATTTCTTAATAATTCTAAGTGCTAGAATTATTCCAAAAATAGCAGCACTAATGTTTCCAAATTGAGTAAAAGCCGATCACAATCTTGTTTTAATTGAATCTGCTAATTCAGATAAATGGTGAGATGAAAAAAGCTGCAACATATTTATTTCTTGAAGATCGATGTTGTGGCCCATTAAAGATTGAGATAAAACATTGGTTACCGCATGTCGTTCTGAAGAGAACATAATTTGACGCCGTAACTTATCCATGGAATCAAGAGAATAAATGCCAGATTTTATTAAATCTGCCGGGTCTTCGTAGTTCCACTCTAACTCACTCGACGGTTTTAATGATTGCGGTGTTTTTAAACGATGGATTTGTGGAACCAGACCATACCATTTACCATGTAAGAAATAACCGGGACTCATCATAGATGAGCATGGAATTTCTGTTCCAAACTGCTGTAATAGGTGAGTGGTGGGAGTCATAAAAAAGTCTGGTTAGCGTAGGTAACTGGCAATTCTATGTAACATCGATCGCTTTTTCTAACGGATGCTTCTACTGGTTGGCATTTGATAAGATATATTATCTCTCCTCGTGGAACAGCAGTGTACCCAGGTTCCTTTAACCGCATTAATGCAAATTCGTAAGGATGATAATGTGCTATTGTTAATTGGGTTTGTAAAACCTCTCTTTCAAGTTCGCAATGTCTTTTAAATAAATAAGTGTATAGGTTTTCTATCTGTTCCTTGACATGCCTTCCTACGTAAATAAATTTTGAATTTACATAAGTAAATAGATCCAAATTTTTAGTCATAATTGGTCTTCTCTTGAACCAATAATCTTCACCGGTCTTCTCAACAATTATTAAACGTGGGTGCTCTGTTTGAAAACCCTTAAAACAGCAAACCGATACCGGTTTTATAATTCGTAATGAAAATACCACTTCTTCAGATTGAACCACATACATTATGTTGGGTATTTTATCCTTATAAGCATCTAATTTTGTAATCTTTGTCGCCATCCCTTGGAATAATACGTCATGTTTGAGAACTTCACACGAAGTATCAGGAATCATGTCCCAAAATGTCATCCCAAATTCGGGATCAGTACAGTATCCTTTCAGATACGGACACAAAATGTTTTTACGCAAAATCGCATTGATATCTTCGAGACATACTTGAGTTTGGTAGTCCATCATTGTTAATTCCAACGCATGCATGACGACAACTTCGTCCCATGAGTTGGACCCGTAAGTATAAGGTACGCCTTGGCAATAACCGTCAGATTCCAAAGAACCTGCTATCACCTCCGAAAATCTGCTTGAGGAATTCGCTTTGATAGCTGAAAGTGTGCGACCATTCTCCAACTTGTAAATACCAAATTGTTGAATTTGCACACATTTTTCTCTGGAAATATCAGCAATAAATGTGCTAAAGCCACCAGGTACTAATGATAAATGACTGAACATTCCACACCGGAAAATAGATTGTAAAACATTAATTTCACATTGACTAACATGAATTGCAGTCACTTCGGTCAGTTGTAGGAGTTGAATATCATCATTTTCATGTTTCATGGACCTTAGCCTCTTGAATATTACATTGGTCAATTGTTAATAGAGAAAGTGTTGTCATATTCATTCTTTCACGTCCGCAGTCATATGCTATGAGTGCCAGCGTTATCGGAATGGTGAAAGTAACAAAGAATAACATGTTCCAAGCCATTGCTAAGTGAGAAAAAAAAATTTGATAATAATAGTATTGAGATCAATTTTGATTGTGCTCATTTTCTACCTTCTGGAAAGGTAACTGGCAAATTTTAGAAATTGGCCTTTTTAAAAGAGCTGTTGCGGTTTTTACCAAAAGAACTCTAGTCAGGCCGTCATCCCCAGGGAATTTTTCAACAATTCGAGCTAATTTCCATAGCGATGGGGGCAAATTATCTTCTTTTAAAATCACCAGCTGGCCAACGTTTATGTCTTTCTGGCTGGTTTTCCACTTGGGTCTGGTTTTAAGTCGATGTAAATACTCCACAGACCATCTCTCCCAAAAATTTGTTTGATTTTTTGAACAATATGCCATCTGGATAAATACTTAATGTTGCTATTTTCGAGACTTTCTTCTGGTAGTGACAATAATGAATCACCAATTAAAAAATGGCCTGGAGTCAACGAGTTCAAATTTTCCGGATCAGTCGTTTGAGGACAGAGTGGCCGTGAATTTAAAACGGCTTCGATTTGCGTAAGCTGTCAAAATAAACTCCGAGAAAGGATTAGAAAGAGGTGTACATTAAAAAACAATCGTTAGAAATACAATGTTTAATTCTATATTAATGTTTATATTATAAAAGTGCGATTAAATGCTTGTGATCTGACCGACAAGTAAATGATGACTGATTGATTTTATAAATCTTTTTGTTATTGTGTTAGTGTTCTAATAATTCTTAATAATTATTTACTGTTATACAGTTATATATTTTTAACATCCTCCGGAGGGCGAGTATGACGTATCATCTATCTCCAAAGGATAGAAATGCTGAACTGATCTCCGAAGTTTAGTTCCGTTGGAAAACCGTACAAGACAAGCTCGTACTTTTCCGTCACGACCAGGAAATGTTGTATCAATTATAGCGAGCTTCCACAAAACTCGCGGCGTTGCTTGATCATAGACGAGTACAATATCGCCTTCTTTAACGTTTGAAGAAAATCGTTGTGCGTTATTATGATGTGAACGCAGTTGTTGTAAATATTCCGTTTTAAAACGTTTCCAAAATAAAGTTGTAGTACGTAATCTGGATCTCCATTTCGCGCGTAAATTAAAATCTGCAGAAAAGTTTGATTTTGTGTTGATTGCAGAATATATTCCAGATAGGAAATGAGCTGGTGTTAGAGGCGATAAGTCGAGAGGATCGTCACTTACATAAGTTAACGGTCTAGCATTAATTACAGCTTCAGCTTCCGTTAGTGATGTTTGCAGCTGATCAATTGTTAATGTCATTCGCCCAACAGTAGTTCGTAAAATACGCTTTACGCTTTGGACTAATCGTTCATAGAAACCTCCCCACCATGGAGCACGTTCAACAATAAATTGCCAGGAAATATTTAAATTTGTTACATATCCTTGAAGCTCTTCTGAATTTACAATATCACCAAACTCTTTGAATTCGAGTTCAGCTCGTTTAAATGTTTTTGCGTTATCAGATATAATAGTTTTCGGCGCCCCTCTTCGTGCGATGAATCTTCTAATAGCCAATATACAAGATTCCGTGCTTAAATTCAAAACTAGCTCGAGATGAATAGCTCGAACTACACCACACGTGAAAAGCATTATATAAACTTTGCGATTTGCGTTTTCTTCTGAAGAATCTTTTACATAAAGAGGTCCCGCAAAATCTACACCTGTAGTTTCAAATGGCCTTGAAGCTATTAATCTGCTCTTTGGTAACGGTGCAAATGGTTGTGAAATTGCTTTTCCTTTCAACCGTTTACAAACTTTACATCGATGGACGACAGTTTTCACTAGTTGACGTGCACGTATTATCCAAAATTTCTCTCTAATTTTCGTTAAAACAGTGTTGATACCGCCATGAAGGACTCGTTCATGTTCATCCAATACAATAAGTGTCGTTAAATATGGTGATTTAGGTAATATTATTGGAAAACAGTTTTGAATCTCGTGTACAGCTTCTTGAAGCCGACTACCAACGCGGATAATTCCGTCTTCGTCGATTATAGGATTTAACGTTAATATTGATGAAGATTGAGAAATCGATTTGTTGTTTCTCAATGCGTTAATTTCGTTCTGATATACTGTGCTCTGTATGTATTTTATCCAATAAATTTCTGCTTCTTGTAATTCGTTCATTGACAGAAACTTCGTTTTACAAGTTTTACCATGTAGTATATTTACAAATCGTTTTATATACGCTGTGACACGTAATACTCGTTTATATGAAGAAAAATCCTCAATATTGAATACAGGTTTGATTTCAGAATTATTGCGTTCTTCAACCGTGACCTGTAAAGACAAAAAAACATTAGAATTATCGAAATTTTTATCTGATTTAGGCCAATTGCTCGTTTCTTCTGATAACCAATTTGGTCCATGGCGCCACAGCAAAGATTCTAACAAATATTTTCCTGTCACACCTCGAGTGAGCATATCTGCAGGATTGTGATCACCAGAACAATGATTCCAATCTGAGGGTGAAGTTATCTTTCGGATTTCGTTAACACGATGACAAACATATGGTTTCCACCTACGAGGATCTCCGTTAATCCATGAAAGTGCAATTTTGGAGTCTGACCATAGATAGATATTATCAAAATGAATGTTCAAATTGTCCTTTAAATATTTTGATAATCGTGCCGCGAGAAGAGCTGCAGTTAATTCAAGCTTTGGAAGCGTAAGTTCCTTATCACCACTTTCTGTAAGTGGCGCTACACGATTCTTTGAACACAAATAGTGAGTGGTGATCGAATTGTCCACGTATTCACATCTGATGTATGCCACTGTTCCATATGCCGATAAACTGGCATCCGCAAACATATGAAATTGTATATTAGTGCGATATGTTGACTTGAAAATGTATCTCGGTAAACAAATGTCTTTTAGATAGTGATAATGTGAAATACAATTGTTCCATATTAGTAGCAAATGATTTGGAAGAACATCATCCCATCCTAGTTTCAGACGCCAAGACTCCTGAAACACAATTTTTAATTTGACAATAAACGGACCTAGAATACCTAGTGGATCGTAAATCTTAGCAATGAACTGCAATACATTCCGTTTTGTGGCCGTCATAAAATAATCAACAGTTTGTTCCAAGCTTACTGATATTTCATCTGTTGAACAATACCAGACCATTCCAAGTACCTTTTGTTCATTACAGTCTTCACCATTAATTTTTTGTCGAATACAAATATTATTTGAATTCCATTTTCGAATATTCATAGATGCTTTCTCTAGTATGTGACAAGTTTCTTTATAAATTTTGACAGCTTCTGATATACCGTCGACACTCAAAATTAAATCATCCACATAAAATGATTTTTGCAGTATTTCACACGTTTCTGGATAAGTATTAGCTTCCGTTTTAAAATGTGTGCGTAAGGTTGCACTAAGAAGAAAAGGACTGCAGGTAATGCCAAACGTTAAACGTGTCATTCTACACTCAGTGCATGGCGGTAGCTGACTTCCGGTGTTCACTTTACCATTGAACCAAAAAAATCTGTGATTGTCACGATCTTTCTCTGCTAATGTTATTTGAAGAAAGGCTTTTTCTATATCAGCTACTAAGCCAATTTCTCCAAAACGAAAATTCAACAACACAGTTAAGACATCAGGCAGCATATTTGGTCCTGCAAATAAATGGTCATTAAGCGAAAAATTGTTACCTGAACGAGCAGAAGCGTCAAAAACTATTCGCGTTTTGGTTGTTGTTTTATCTAGTCTATATACAGGACGATGAGGCATGTAATAGACCTTTCGATCGTTCTCAGCATCATTAACCCTTTCGATAATATTACATGATAAATATTCTTGCATAAGTGAATCATATTCTTGTAATTTGACAGGATCTCTTGAAAGTTTTTTAATTAAATTTTCAAATCTTACTAAAGCACCCTTTTTATTACTCTCAATCACAGTATCTTCATTTCTCCATAATAGTGATGCTTCATATTTTGAACCGTTTTTTGTAATATATTTATCTATATTACCGTTTAATATCGTATCATTACTGCACTTAGAAATGCCCAAACTTTCGAGATCCCAAACACGTTTTACACTTTCTTCATCTAAGAAATTTGTACATAACGATGTTGCTGTAGCTGCTAATGACAGTCCGTCTTCAAATGCATTTCCTAAAGTTGGACCTTGAATTGTCCAACCTAATATCGTTTTAATACATGTCAAATTTGCGGTTAGTCGTTCATATTCATCAGAAACAATAGTCCAATAATAATCTGCGCCGATAAGTAAACTAATTCCGGGCTCAAGATTATTACATTTACGTTAATCTGCTAATTTGTATTTTGCAAATAGAGGATTATTTGTGTTCGGTACAGGAAGAAAATCTACACAAATTTCTGGCACCTCTATAGCCATGACAGAAATACACTTGTTGTCATGCTGACTTCTTAACCACACTCTGACACGATTGTATTTACACTGTAACGAACTGTATTCGTTATTTTGTTTTTCACGCGAGCTTGCCGGTCCTACACACTTATGCCGGGTGTCTCAGGGTGTTGGCCAGAGTTAGGCCAGCGACTCGTATGCTAGATAGTGTGTACAAGAAAAAAAATTAAAAAAAAATAAAATCCTTCCTCATTTGCTACTCAGCATTTCAACCCCCCCCATTGCGGTTATGCCTTAACACATCTCAAAAGAATTTACTCAAAAAAAAATAAAAGTCGAAATAAAAAAAAAATAATATTAATAAAAAAAAAGATTTTATTTTATTATTACTAACATATATAAAATTTATTTAAAAGAATAAAGAAACTAAAAAAAATTAATTCAAAAATAAAAAAAATTAGTAAATAAAAAAAAACTAAATCCTTCATGGATTTTGACCATCAAAAAAAAACTGATCGTTTTCACTAAAAAAAAACTATATATTCCTACGGCAACACTAATTTGTTCACTCAAAAGAAAAAAAAATTGTAAACAAATTGCCGCGAATTGTTTGTGTTTTATTAATTCAAAGTTTCAATCGTTTTCTTTCCTCTTTTTCTTTTTTTTTTTTTTTTTTTTTTAAATTTGACGGACTTTTCTTTCAGTGAAAATTTGTCTTTTATCGCGGGTAAAAAAAAAAAAAAGTGAAAATTAAACAACAAAACAAAACAAAGAAAAAAAAAAGACTTATCTGTCAGTGTGTGGTGGTGTAGGTGTACTGGAATATTTATTAACAGCTGATGTCCAGGTCAATGTCATTGTGAGTATTCTTTTTAATGTTAATGTAGGTCAGCAGTTTTTTTTCCTATTTTTCCAGATTATCTCCTTCTCCTTTCCCTTTTTTTTTTTTGAAAAATGTACCCAAATTTTCTTTCTTTTGAAAAGAAAAGAAAACTACTAGTTTTCACTACCGTTTAATTTGTATTAACGAGTAAAAGTAAACGTACAAAAAAACAAAAAAAATTTATTAAAAATCTTAGAAAAATTCTTTTTTTTTTTTTTTAAAGCCCCAACGGTTTTTCTTTTCCTTTGTCTTTGCAAAGTTTAATTTTTCACTCGGACAGAGTTCCACCTTACACTTCTAAAATTTAAAAATTTACTGATCTTGAGCCTTGTTGGGTTACTCCTTTTATAGGCCTCAGGTTAACTGTACCTAAGTCAAATTCAAGGAGTACCGTCCAACTTTCACATATTTTGTACAAAATTACTTTATTAATTAGTATTTCATTTATATTATAATTATATGTGAAATTATTTATTATTCAGCTCATAGTTATTTGAATTTAGCTCTTATTTATTTAATAAAAAGCAATTTTCTTCTTTTATCGTAAGGGTTACTGTCTTAGCTAAAAGAAAAATCAGTTACTTTCTTGTTTTGTCGCGGGCTAATTCAAATAAGATTTAATAAAAATTTTCAAAAAAAATCAAAATTCAGAGCGTTAATGTAAATCGCGGGTCTCATTTTCAAATCCTTTCTATGCCAGCAAAATTTGATGTACATTTTCAGGTAAAAAAGGAAAAAAACACTAACAGAAATCTTAGGTTAAATCTGCCGAACTAACAATAAACTTTTGTGTTTTTCTTTTTAAAGTATTTATTTTCTTTTTTTAGAATACTCGCGACAAATTGCTGATTCCAGTGATATAACGCAATATACGGAATATATGGAGTACACCGTATATTTCATACAACTTCACCCAACCTGACAGGTAAGTTCCCTTCCAGTTCCTTGCTTTGCCATAACCATCTTTATCCGCTCGTTTTGCTCTTTATAGTAGTTGCCGAAGAAGTATTTACAAAATTGTATTGGTTTGGATAAAGCTAACATTCTTCTGCCGTCCCAACCTCAACACCAGGGCAGCTTCCACACATATCAGGACCATTTATGCTTTGTATCGTTTCCTGTAAAAAAAACCAATCGAAGTAATATCTTCTTTTTCTTTTCAGATAAACACATATGGACTTGGAAAGTACAATGGACATCAACATGAATAACCAGGTAAGTACCTTCACCAATCTTTTTAATATTGTAATTAACGTTTTTCTTTTCTTTCTTTTAGGTTTGTGTATCAACATAAAAACCCGGTCGTTACAACACTTCTCCGTTGACCTTGTTTGTCCAAATGGTAAAATAGAAATATTCACAGTGTCAACAATATCCAAATTAAGTCGTCTTGATACACTTTGTCGAATATATGTTCGTTGACTTCCACCATCCAAAATAAGTCTCACAAAAATTGATGACATTTCGCTTGACGAAGTGTGAATAAAAGCACATGCTGTTTGTAAATATATTTTTACTGACTGCGCCTGCGTAGCTGTATACAAATTTACTGCTTTCTGTTGACTTTCGTTAGAATTTTTATTGTTGCCTATTTTTTCAGTTTGCGTGTTTGACTTTGTGAATTTTTGACGATAGTTTGGGTCACACATAGATGAGATATGATTACCATTGCATGAATTACATCGAATACTTTTATTTTTACAAAATCTAGAGTTGTGTCCTCGTTTTATGCATTTGAAACACCGTCCTTCTCTCTTTAACATTTCTTTTTTCTTCTGTAGCGTTATTGCATCACACTGATTTGCCAAGTGTGCGTTAGATTTACAAAAAAAACATTGACTAGTTTCACTCTGTGTTAGTAACCCTGTTGCCGTTTTAAATTCTTTTTGTGATATTTGAGTAGGCATGCGTTTTGATGTTCCAGATTTTTCGAGAGATTCTACTTCTATTTTTAAAAATCTAAGAATATCCTTTACTTGTTTATCCCCACTGAACGTTATAGAACTTTCATTATCTGCAACCGATTCTCTCTCTTCATTACTAGTTACTGCGTTAAATGCTGGAACCTTTTCAGCCTCTAAATGACCTTCAAGATTTCTATGAAAATCTAACCTTAAATGGTATGGGATACATTTTAGCAACACGGATTTCAGCATTATGTAATAATGTGACGATGGTACTCCTAAAGCTGTAAGAGAACGTGTGCTTGCCATTATGGTATTGTAAAGACGTCTAAGTCCACGTGCATCATGGCGTGAAGTAACAGGAAGAAGTGACATAAGCTGATTCATGTTTTTATCTATGATTTTTTCCGTATCTCCAAATTCATCCAACAATAAAGCTATGACGGCATCATAGCACGTTTCGGTTGGCGTAAATCCAGCAATTGATTCTGCTGCACTTCCCGTTAGTAGTGATTGTAAATAATTAAACTTTTCCACTGCACTTAAACTTGAATTTTCATGTATGGACGTGCGAAATTGTTCCCAAAATGGAAGCCAATCTTTAAAATCTCCAGAAAACTTTCGTAAATTTAATTTAGGAAGTTTAATTGAATGCTGATTTACAGTAGAACTTCGGTTTTCTGGTGAATAACTAGAATTAAAACGACGCTGAAATTCTCCTACTTTTATAAGACGTTGCTTGAGACGACTGATGACACTAATCGCCTTATCCTCATATTCAGCTATAGCTTCGTTTTCTTTTTGATAGTCATCTGTCTTTACAGAAGATCGCAGTTCGATATTAGATTGGTTAAGACTGTCTCGAGCACCCGTTAACCGTTCTAAGAAGACCGTAATTTCTTCTTCGATAGCGTCTAATTTATCAACTCTACGCTCGTTAATTTGTGAGTCATCTGAAATTAAATATTCCAACGCACTTTTCGTTAATTTCGTGATTTGCCCGCGATAAACGGAACGACTCGAGGCGTCCATTTCGATTTATTCACTTGAATAACCGTTTTGCAAAACACGCGTTAATTAATTTTTTATTGTTTTTTAATTCTCGTCCACGATAACTCCCGGGTTTCGGCAGCAATGTCAAAATAAACTCCGAGAAAGGATTAGAAAGAGGTGTACATTAAAAAACAATCGTTAGAAATACAATGTTTAATTCTATATTAATGTTTATATTATAAAAATGCGATTAAATGCTTGTGATCTGACCGACAAGTAAATGATGACTGATTGATTTTATAAATCTTTTTGTTATTGTGTTAGTGTTCTAATAATTCTTAATAATTATTTACTGTTATACAGTTATACAGTTATATATTTTTAACATAAGCAACGTTGTCAATTCTTCAAATGTTAAAATCGTTTGACCCAAAATTCTTCGAAGATGAAATTTCATGGATTTTACACCTGCCTCCCACAACCCCCCAAAATGTGGGGCAGCTGGAGGTATAAAATGTCATTTAATTTGTTGATTGGCAAATATTTCAGCCGCGCGTTCATTACTCTGTTGAATTGCTGACTGTAATTCTTTAGAAATGGTTTTGGATACCCCGACAAAATTTGTTCCGTTGTCCGTATAAATGTTCTTGCTCAGACCTCTCCTTGCGAAAAATTTACGGAGTGCTGCTAGAAATGATTCTGAGGTGAGATCGCTGACTAGCTCCATGTGAGTAGCCTTAGTCGCGAAACAAACAAATATTGCGATATAAGCCTTCACAGATTTAGCATTTCTTGTCTTGTTAAGTCGAACATAAACAGGACCTGCAAAATCCAGGTATTGATTTTGCTTGTGAATGGTCTAGTTATTATAATTCGATTTCGTGGAAGATCACCCATGAGTTACAAGGATGTTTCTTTTTTCCATCGTATGCACTTGATGCAGTGATGAATGTGTTGTTTCATTATTGTCTTCAAACCAGGTATTCAATAGCTCCTTTTTAAGGTATATATGACAACATTAAGACCGCCATGAAGAGTTATGTTATGTGTGTAGTCGATTAAAAGCTTGGTGAATTTACTAGACCGAGATAATATGATAGGATGTTTTTCATCGAAGGACAAATCCGAATTCTCCAGACGTCCTACAACACGTAATAGTTCGTTATTATCTAAGAATATGTTCAAAGAAATTAGCTTGCTCTTATTATTGATTTTAAGTTTGTTCCTTAAAGCTGCAATTTCCTGATAATACTGTATGTTTTGGCACTCTTTGATAAGAGCATACTTTGCTCGTAAAATTTCATGAGACTGCAAAAAACCTGTTTTAATTGTAGAATTGAGTTTTTTTGAATTTCGACAATTTTCTATAAATCGAAAACAGTACGCAATTACTCGTGTTGCTCGTAACATTAAGACCGCCATGAAGAGTTATGTTATGTGTGTAGTCGATTAAAAGCTTGGTGAATTTACTAGACCGAGATAATATGATAGGATGTTTTTCATCGAAGGACAAATCCGAATTCTCCAGACGTCCTACAACACGTAATAGTTTGTTATTATCTAAGAATATGTTCAAAGAAATTAGCTTGCTCTTATTATTGATTTTAAGTTTGTTCCTTAAAGCTGCAATTTCGTGATAATACTGTATGTTTTGGCACTCTTTGATAAGAGCATACTTTGCTCGTAAAATTTCATGAGACTGCAAAAAACCTGTTTTAATTGTAGAATTGAGTTTTTTTGAATTTCGACAATTTTCTATAAATCGAAAACAGTACGCAATTACTCGTGTTGCTCGTAAATAAGATGAGAATTTATCAATCATTTTAGGTGAATTTAAGAAAGAACTAAATGTTTTCAATTTCTTTAATTCGTTTTCTACTGGTGAAGTGGAAAGCACTGGCTTCAAACTAGGCCACGATTCTTCTGAATTCTTTAGCTAGTCAGGGCCGGACCACCATAACTTATTGGTTAATAATTCTCCTGGAAATACTCCTCTGGATGCAATATCAGCCGGATTGTCCTTCGAAGGGACATGTCGCCATTGAACATTTCCTACGTTGCCAAGTATTTCGGTTACTCTGTTGGCAACAAATGATTTCCAACGGTTTGGAAGATTACTTAACCATGATAAAACGATTGTCGAATCGGTCCATAAGGTGATATTTGCACCTTCGGGTAATCCCTTATTAAAATAACGTATAAGTCGAGATAATAATACTGCTCCACATAACTCTAAACGTGGCAGCGAGATGCTTTTCACTGGTGCAACTCTGGTTTTAGAAGTAATCAGGCAAGTTGTAACAGTACCATCTTCATTCGTAATACGACCGTATATTGCTGCAGCATAAGCCCTTTCAGAGCTATCGCAAAAACCGTGGAGTTCAAATTTTGATTTAGTAGTGGATCCCAACCATCGGTTAATTTCTATGGTTTCGATTGATGGCAAATCCTTGGCAAAGTATGACCATTCTTGAATGAGATGATCAGGAAGATTGTCGTCCCAATCTACCCCGACGATCCACAATTTCTGCATAAACAGTTTTGCAGTTACTATTATAGGACTAATCCATCCTAAAGGATCAAAAAGTCTGGCAATATATGACAAAACTTTTCGTTTAGATAGAACTATCTCCACTTCGAAATTCAGTTTGTAGTTTGTATGCCAAGCGTTTTGATAAATGTTTTGTCATCAAAGGACACTGCAGTTTCTGTAGATCTATCTTCCATTGGTATATTGTTCAAAATGCTTTCACTATTTGCCGCAAATTTTCGAAAATGAAAACCGCCACTCTTTAAAAGATTTGTTAAATCGGTTTTTAGACGATTCAACCCAAACGTTGTATCACTACCAGTCAGGACGTCGTCAACGTAAAAGTTATTGATAAGACATTGTGCTGCTTCAGGAAAGGTGGATGCTTCGTCCTCGGCTAACTGATGTAACGTTATAATCGCAAGCTAAGGAGCACATGCGACACCGAACGTAACGGTTAGTAATCGAAAATCTTTAACCGGTTCGTCGTCATGTGTCCTCCAAAGTATTCGTTGGAAATCAGCATCATCAGAATGAATCAAAATTTGTCGGTACATTTTTTCGATGTCCGCATTGAAAACGAATTTGTGGAAACGCCATCGCAATAGAATTAAAGTGATATCAGATTGTAATGTTGGTCCAACTAACAATATATCATTTAAAGAGTTTCCATTCGTTGTCTTACAAGATGCGTCAAAAACAGCACGCAATTTAGTCGTGTCACTAGACTCTTTTATAACTGCATGATGTGGGAAATAGTTACTGCTGTAGTTGAGGTAAGTACCCCTATCGATAGCTAAAGTATTATGTTTTTCATCTGGAGTTATTTGCTCCATATGACCTTGTTTCATACTATTGTATGAATATTAAAACACTTTTTATATGTTTCTGTGTTTCCTTTATTAATTCATTATTTATTTCCTTAACTACCTTAGGAAAAAGTGTGCTCATTTCTTCTTCTTATGGTGAGAGTATTCCTTCGTAGGACTTTTCCGTTATCTTCAAGTTGGATCCAGTAAGACCTAGGAGTGGAGTGTTTCTGTACAATAGTCGCCTTGGTCCAATTGGAACCATTCCTATACCATATTTTTTGACCTACATGAAAAATTTCTTTTTCTTTTGTCGACCTGTCGTAATACTTCTTCATTTTCTTACTTTTATATTTAAAGTTGTTAACTAAGTTGGGTTTATTGAACGGTTGGTAAACTGACATTTTCCCGGGTATGCAACTTCGCGTTCTTCTACTCATTATTAATTCATTTGGACTTAACCCTATGTCCTTTATTGGAATATTCCTAAATTCTAATAACATTTCCCATAATTCATTTCCACTTTCTTTCGATTTTTTCAATAAGTTTTTTGCAATTTGTACCATCCGTTCAGCCAAGCCATTTGATTGTGGTTATTTCGGGCTTGAAGTCACTAGTGTTATGTCATATTTCTTGCAAAATTCTTTAAATTCATATGAGTTAAACGGCATGTTGTCAGCTACCAGTTCTCGAGGTATTCCATGTGTGGAGAAAATTGGTTTCAATACTTCTGTAATTGTTTTCGCTGTTTTGTTTTTTAATGGGCATATCTCAATGTATTTTGAGAAATAATCTGCAACTATCAAATAATTATTGCCATTTACTTTAAATATATCCATAGCAATTTTAGAAAATGGGATTAATGGTACTTCGTGGGGGATTAGGGGTTCACGTTGATTACTTGATCTAAATTTTTGACAAATATTGCAACATGTTATCATGTTCTCTATATCTTCACTAGTACCTGGCCAGTACAGCAATTCCCTTGCTTGTGATTTTGTTTTTTCAATTCCTAAGTGGCTAACATGTAATTTTTGGAGCATAGCTTTTCGTAAGGGCACTGGAACTATCAATCTCTCATTCAGGAATAATAAGTCATCATCTAAGACCACGTCATTTCTGACTTTCCAATAGAATTTAATATTATTGTCTACCTGATTTTTCGTGTCTGGCCATCCAACTAGTATGGTTTTCTTCAATATTGACAAGACTGGGTCATTTATAATTTCTCTCTTATAGATATTCTTTTGAGTGTCGCTAACATTAATCGTATGTACTAGCTTGGATAAATCCTCTATTTCCCTCTGCGTTTCTCCAGATGCATTACGCGATAACAGATCAGCGACGAACATGAACTTACCAGGTAAATATTTTAATTCTAAATTGTATTTCCATAATCTCATTTTCATCCTCTGTAGTCTTGCTGATGGTATTTTATTTATTTCTTTTTTCATAATCCCTAAGAGTGGTTTATGGTCCGTTATTACTTCAATTGTTCTACCATAAATCCAATTATGAAATTTTGAGCAAGCAAAACATATGGCTAAAAGCTCTTTCTCTACTTGAGCATAAGTCTCTTCTGCTTCATTTAAACTTCTGGAAGCAAAACTAATTGGTGACCCGTCTTGCATTATGCAACACCCTAACCCGATTTTACTAGCATCGGCTTGGATAGTGATCTTCTTATTTCCATCAAAAATTTTTAATTTAGGTGCATCCATTATTTTTTGTTTTAGAATATTGACGCAATTTGTGTGTGCTGGTAACCACTTGAAAATCACATCCTTTTTTAATAGTTCACGAAGTGGCTTTGATATATTCGATAAATTTGGTATAACTACTCCCATGTAATTTATCATTCCCAGAAGTTTTTGAAGCTCCTTTTTATTCCTTGGATCTCCCATTTCTTTTATTGCATTTACCCTTTCGCTGTCAAAACTTATTCCATTTGCAGAAATAAAGTGGCCTAAAAATTTAACTTCCTCTTGTTTATATTGCATTTTTTCTTTATTGAATCTAATATTGAGTGTTTCAGCTCTTTTCATTACCTTTTCCAATATTTTGTCATGTTCTTGTTCCGTTTTACCTGCAATTAGTATATCGTCTATGTAAATGCTTACTCCTTCTACGTCGCAAAAATTTTTTTCATTTGCTTTCTGAAACACTTCTGGTGCTATTTTGATGCCAAATGGCAACCTTAGGAATCTGTAATAGCCCATGGGTGTGCTAAAAGTACACAACTTACTTGACTTCTCATCAAGTTTTATTTGCCAATAACCTTCTTTGAGATCTAATATGGTGAAGAACTTTTTATTTGCTAGCTTTCCAGCAATTTCCTCAAATGTTGGTATTATATAGTTTTCACTCTTTAATGCCTCATTTAGATCCTTCGGGTCTAAATAAATTCGTAGTTTTTTGTTTGTTTTCTCTACTATGACCATATTCGAAACCCAATCTGAAGCCCCTTCCATTTTTTTAATTATCCCGTTTTTTACTAACCTTTTTAATTCTTCTTTTAGTGGTTCTTTTATTTTTGCTGGAATTCTTCTCGCTGGTTTTACTACCGGCGTATAATTCTCTTTTAATTCCATCTTGAAATTATCTAGAAAGCAAACTAATCCTTCAAATAAATGGGTATACTTGTTAATCACATTGATTTTCTCATTCGTCCCTATTATTGAATCTAATCTTTTAATCAAATTTAAATTTGTACAACTGTTAAGGCCTAAAATTGGTATTGCTCTAGTTTTAACTATAATAAATGATTGCGTTATTATTCTGTTGTTATAATAGCAACACATTCTACTTTCTCCTAACACTTCTAGAGACATTCCCCTATAAGCTTCTAATTTTACATTAGTTTTCTGTAAGGAACTATTCGCAATTTTCCTAAATAAATATTCAGGAATTACGATCACTTGGGCACCTGTATCCAACTTGAAGTTTATCATCATATTTTCAACTTTTACTTTGGCAAACCACGATTTATTATCAATATTATCAATGTAGCATTTGACCGATTTCTCCAAAAAGCTATCAATATACAAATTTTCATTGGACTCACTCTTTATTTCCCGGATTTTTTTTACTTGGCATGCGACTGCGTAATGATTTAACTTCTGACAATTTGCACACTTTTTCCCATAGGCAGGACATTTCCTATACTCATGCGTTTGGTTACAATATCTGCAAATAAAATTTTTATTAATTCTATTCTCATTTTGATTATAATTATTATTATTATATCTTCCCCTTTTTCCAACTTCAACATCATTATGTCCTGAATTTCTTATGTTACTCTCCTGTTTGTTTACCTTGATATTACTTGCATCTGCCTTTCCCGATCCATATGCTCTTACTTCATCAATGTTACTTGCTTCCTTTTGAATTTGTTGCATTTGTTGGTCACATATTTCTGCTGTTCTTCCAATTTCGATAGCCTTGATCAATTGCAATCCCTCCGTCTCCAGTAATTTCTTTTGGACACTTTTACTGTTAATACCCAAAACTATGCGGTCACGTAGCATTCTTTCTTCCTCTTTAAAATTGCAAGATTTCACTAATTTTTTTATCTCAATTAGGAAATTATCAAATGGTTCCGATGGACCCTGATTTCTGTTATAGAAAACATATGATTGGAAAACGTCATTTACCTTCGGCTTGCAGAAATTTTCAAAAGCTTGAAGTACTTTTTCATAATCACTCTTATCGGTTTCACTTAAGCCAAATGTATTGAAGATTTCAAGACCTTCTGGTCCAATTGCATTCAACAAAATAGCGGTCTGCACCGGTTTTTCTTTTTTCTTCAATTCAATCGCAATGCTAAAAATTTCAAAGTTTTGCTTGAAACTTCTCCAATTTTCAGCTAAATTGGAAGCATTAGTATCTAATTTTTGTACCGATTTTATGTACTCCATGGTTTCTTTTTCCTCTGTGATATAAATATATTTAATATTTTTTGGTGGACGACCTCTTGTCGCCTTATATTTTTTCTTCTGTATTTCCTTTTCTTTAAGATTGGACATCAATTTTTATTTTCTTTTATTTTTTAATCACTTTTTCCGACTGCGCCATGTTTCATACTATTGTAAGAATATTAAAACACTTTTTATATGTTTCTGTGTTTCCTTTATTAATTCATTGTAGTGACTGACCTTTCAGACATCTATATCTCTTAACATCTGATTCTTACTGTTCATTTATAACATTGTATTTCATTACTGTAATTACAGTCAGAGGCATCTGAACAGCCCACATAATATCATATGACTCATCTCCTTCCTTTTTTTTTTTTAAATTCAGTGCTATTATTAATATACTTACAATATTTCATTTACTTATTCTAAGTGATATCTTATATTATCTTTTGTTTATCTAACTATTTCCTTAACTACCTTAGGAAAGAGTGTGCTCATTTCTTCTTCTTATGGTGAGAGTATTCCTTCGTAGGACTTTTCCGTTATCTTCAAGTTGGATCCAGTAAGACCTAGGAGTGGAGTGTTTCTGTACAATAGTCGCCTTGTTCCAATTGGAACCATTCCTATACCATATTTTTTGACCTACATGAAAAATTTCTTTTTCTTTTGTCGACCTGTCGTAATACTTCTTCATTTTCTTACTTTTATATTTAAAATTGTTAACTAAGTTGGGTTTATTGAACGGTTGGTAAACTGACATTTTCCCGGGTATGCAACTTCGCGTTCTTCTACTCATTATTAATTCATTTGGACTTAACCCTATGTCCTTTATTGGAATATTCCTAAATTCTAATAACATTTCCATTTTCTTTCGATTTTTTCAATAAGTTTTTGCAATTTGTACCATCCGTTCAGCCAAGCCATTTGATTGTGGTTATTTCGGGCTTGAAGTCACTAGTGTTATGTCATATTTCTTGCAAAATTCTTTAAATTCATATGAGTTAAACGGCATGTTGTCAGCTACCAGTTCTCGAGGTATTCCATGTGTGGAGAAAATTGGTTTCAATACTTCTGTAATTGTTTTCGCTGTTTTGTTTTTTAATGGGCATATCTCAATGTATTTTGAGAAATAATCTGCAACTATCAAATAATTATTGCCATTTACTTCAAATATGTCCATAGGAATTTTAGAAAATGGGATTAATGGTACTTCGTGGGGGATTAGGGGTTCACGTTGATTACTTGATCTAAATTTTTGACAAATATTGCAACATGTTATCATGTTCTCTATATCGTCACTAATACCTGGCCAGTACAGCAATTCCCTTGCTTGTGATTTTGTTTTTTCAATTCCTAAGTGGCTAACATGTAATTTTTGGAGCATAGCTTTTCGTAAGGGCACTGGAACTATCAATCTCTCATTCAGGAATAATAAGTCATCATCCAAGACCACGTCATTTCTGATTTTCCCATAGATTTTAATATTATTGTCTACCTGATTTTTCGTGTCTGGCCATCCAACTAGTATGGTTTTCTTCAATATTGACAAGACTGGGTCATTTATAATTTCTCTCTTATAGATATTCTTTTGAGTGTCGCTAACATTAATCGTATGTACTAGCTTGGATAAATCCTCTATTTCCCTCTGCGTTTCTCCAGATGCATTACGCGATAACAGATCAGCGACGAACATGAACTTACCAGGTAAATATTTTAATTCTAAATTGTATTTCCATAATCTCATTTTCATCCTCTGTAGTCTTGCTGATGGTATTTTATTTATTTCTTTTTTCATAATCCCTAAGAGTGGTTTATGGTCCGTTATTACTTCAATTGTTCTACCATAAATCCAATTATGAAATTTTGAGCAAGCAAAACATATGGCTAAAAGCTCTTTCTCTACTTGAGCATAAGTCTCTTCTGCTTCATTTAAACTTCTGGAAGCAAAACTAATTGGTGACCCGTCTTGCATTATGCAACACCCTAACCCGATTTTACTAGCATCGGCTTGGATAGTGATCTTCTTATTTCCATCAAAAATTTTTAATTTAGGTGCATCCATTATTTTTTGTTTTAGAATATTGACGCAATTTGTGTGTGCTGGTAACCACTTGAAAATCACATCCTTTTTTAATAGTTCACGAAGTGGCTTTGATATATTCGATAAATTTAGTATAACTACTTCCATGTAATTTATCATTCCCAGAAGTTTTTGAAGCTCCTTTTTATTCCTTGGATCTCCCACTTCTTTTATTGCATTTACCCTTTCGCTGTCAAAACTTATTCCATTTGCAGAAATAATGTGGCCTAAAAATTTAACTTCCTCTTGTTTATATTGCATTTTTTCTTTATTGAATCTAATATTGAGTGTTTCAGCTCTTTTCATTACCTTTTCCAATATTTTGTCATGTTCTTGTTCCGTTTTACCTGCAATTAGTATATCGTCTATGTAAATGCTTACTCCTTCTATGTCGCAAAAATTTTTTTCATTTGCTTTCTGAAACACTTCTGGTGCTATTTTGATGCCAAATGGCAACCTTAGGAATCTCTAATAGCCCATAGGTGTGCTAAAAGTACACAACTTACTTGACTTCTCATCAAGTTTTATTTGCCAATAACCTTCTTTGAGATCTAATATGGTGAAGAACTTTTTATTTGCTAGCTTTCCAGCAATTTCCTCAAATGTTGGTATTATATAGTTTTCACTCTTTAATGCCTCATTTAGATCCTTCGGGTCTAAATAAATTCGTAGTTTTTTGTTTGTTTTCTCTACTATGACCATATTCGAAACTCAATCTGAAGCCCCTTCCATTTTTTTAATTATCCCGTTTTTTACTAACCTTTTTAATTCTTCTTTTAGTGGTTCTTTTATTTTTTCTGGAATTCTTCTCGCTGGTTTTACTACCGGCGTATAATTCTCTTTTAATTCCATCTTGAAATTATCTAGAAAGCAACCTAATCCTTCAAATAAATGGGTATACTTGTTAATCACATTGATTTTCTCATTCGTCCCTATTATTGAATCTAATCTTTTAATCAAATTTAAATTTGTACAACTGTTAAGGCCTAAAATTGGTATTGCTCTAGTTTTAACTATAATAAATGATTGCGTTATTATTCTGTTGTTATAATAGCAACACATTCTACTTTCTCCTAACACTTCTAGAGACATTCCCCTATAAGCTTCTAATTTTACATTAGTTTTCTGTAAGGAACTATTCGCAATTTTCCTAAATAAATATTCAGGAATTACGTTCACTTGGGCACCTGTATCCAACTTGAAGTTTATCATCATATTTTCAACTTTTACTTTGGCAAACCACGATTTATTATCAATATTATCAATGTAGCATTTGACCGATTTCTCCAAAATGCTATCAATATACAAATTTTCATTGGACTCACTCTTTATTTCCCGGATTTTTTTTACTTGGCATGCGACTGCGTAATGATTTAACTTCTGACAATTTGCACACTTTTTCCCATAGGCAGGACATTTCCTATACTCATGCGTTTGGTTACAATATCTGCAAATAAAATTTTTATTAATTCTATTCTCATTTTGATTATAATTATTATTATTATATCTTCCCCTTTTTCCAACTTCAACATCATTATGTCCTGAATTTCTTATGTTACTCTCCTGTTTGTTTACCTTGATATTACTTGCATCTGCCTTTCCCGATCCATATGCTCTTACTTCATCAATGTTACTTGCTTCCTTTTGAATTTGTTGCATTTGTTGGTCACATATTTCTGCTGTTCTTCCAATTTCGATAGCCTTGATCAGGTGCAATCCCTCCGTCTCCAGTAATTTCTTTTGGACACTTTTACTGTTAATACCCAAAACTATGCGGTCACGTAGCATTCTTTCTTCCTCTTTAAAATTGCAAGATTTCACTAATTTTTTTATCTCAATTAGGAAATTATCAAATGGTTCCGATGGACCCTGATTTCTGTTATAGAAAACATATGATTGGAAAACGTCATTTACCTTCGGCTTGCAGAAATTTTCAAAAGCTTGAAGTACTTTTTCATAATCACTCTTATCGGTTTCACTTAAGCCAAATGTATTGAAGATTTCAAGACCTTCTGGTCCAATTGCATTCAACAAAATAGCGGTCTGCACCGGTTTTTCTTTTTTCTTCAATTCAATCGCAATGCTAAAAATTTCAAAGTTTTGCTTGAAACTTCTCCAATTTTCAGCTAAATTGGAAGCATTAGTATCTAATTTTTGTACCGATTTTATGTACTCCATGGTTTCTTTTTCCTCTGTGATATAAATATATTTAATATTTTTTGGTGGACGACCTCTTGTCGCCTTATATTTTTTCTTCTGTATTTCCTTTTCTTTAAGATTGGACATCAATTTTTATTTTATTTTATTTTTTAATCACTTTTTCCGACTGCGCCATGTTTCATACTATTGTATGAATATTAAAACACTTTTTATATGTTTCTGTGTTTCCGTTATTAATTCATTGTAGTGACTGACCTTTCAGCAATCTATATCTCTTAACATCTGATTCTTACTGTTCATTTATAACATTGTATTTCATTACTGTAACTACAGTCAGAGGCATCTGAACAGCCCACATAATGTCATATGTCTCAGACCTTGTATAAGCTAATAGTTCAAAACATCATTATATTCTTTGAGATATGATTTTCGCTTTGAAGATTTTTCTGCAGAACTTAGACGTTGTAACGCTATATTTCTGGAGGAACCCAGACAGTTGTTTGTATGATCACGACTGCAAAATGGAAGTCGAACAATGTATTTGCCGTCGGATTTTCTGGATTAAGTACTTCGGTAAATATGTTCACAAGTTTCATCTTCTGGGGTAGGTTTAATAGGTTTGTTGATTTCTTCTATTTCCCAAAAATGTTTCAATTGTTCGCTGATATCACATACGTTCAAAAGGGATACTATATTTGATTTCCCTTGTACAAAATTATCAGTTGTTGTTTCACCTGATAAGATCCAACCAAAAATAGTGTTTTGAGCAAGCGGTGCTCCCTGTGCTCCCTTTTTCACACCATCTAATAAAATAGAAGGATATATCTCCGCCCCTATCATCAAGTCTTTTCGACTTGGCTTGTGAAACATAGGATCAGCTAAGACAAGATGTTGAATGTGGGGCCAATCATGTCTTACTACTGTTTTTGAAGGTAGTAAGTCTGTCAGTTTAGGAAGGGCAATAGCGCTTACATCGACCTTAATATTTTTATTTGTGTTGGATAACAGAGTAAAATGCGCTACTTTGTTTGATCTAGCTGACCCGTTGTTTCCTAAACCCGTTATTTTTACTGAAGTTGGTAGAGTAGGAATTTTCATACGATGTGCTGCTGCCTCGGAGATAAATGTAGCTTGAGAACCAGAATCGATAAGAGCACGAACATAATCGTAACCAAAATGAGTTTTCCTTTTCACTATGGCAGTTGCGAGTAAAACATGCCGATTTTCCTTCAAAAAATGAGAAAGAATATTTGGTACATTTTCTAAATTTTGATTGGCAGCTTGATTTTGATCTTCCTTTACACTTGAAGATACATCATTCACGATATGTAAAAGCGTGTGGTGTTTTGACTGACATTTGAAACACCTGCCCTTACTCAAACATTTATTCGACATATGATTATTCCCTAGACAGTTGAAGCAATATCCTTTAGATTTAATATTACAAATTCGTGTTTTCACATCCATTTTTAAAAATTTAGCACACTTCCGCACAGAATGATTTTCATTGCAAAATTTACAAGTTGTCTGCGTTGCATGAAACGTTTGGACCCTTGGATCTGACCTTGCCTGTTTTTTATTCACAGCTCGTTTTAATTTATGTTGCTTTTCTATCTGTGACATATCTTAAATAGCCTCTAATGTTCGGAACCTCAGTTCTAGAAACCTTTTAAATGAGTCCCAAGACGTATTGTCACTCAAAGATTCTTCCCAATATCTATGCGTATCTGCTGGTAACTTTTGCACTAATAAATGAATTAATAGAGGATCCCAATTTATAGTGTTAACCTTTAGATTTTCTAAAGCTTCTATACATTCACATGAAGTATCTAGTAAATTTTTAATCTGTCCCGCATATTCGCTATCGATTTTAGGTTGTGAAATTAGTGCTTTTAACTGAGAATTAATTAATACCCGTTTGTTTTCGTAACGCTTGGATAAAGCAGCCCACGCCGTGGTATAATTCGCGTTTGTAATACTATATTGTCTAATAACATGTGCTGCATCGCCCACTAAATGCATTTTTAGATAATGCAATTTCTGCACCTCTGCCAAGTTGGAATTCGATTCGATCACTGACAAAAATAAGTCTCGAAAACTCACCCAATCGTTATAATTTCCTCTAAATTTAGGTATCGATATTATTGGTAAAGGTGTGGTTGGTGAGAGAAAACCCTTTGAATCTGATGAATTTGCAGGGTTCTTCTCTTTTTCCACTTTTTCAATGCCAACCGTTAATACGAGCGAGATAAAAACCATGAGTTCGTTTAGAAATGGCAGATTTTCTAGTGTTGGAAACAAATTTATTCATTTGTTCTATTAAAGCACTTTGTGCTCTCACTAAACCCTCCATGATATCAATTTAAACACACAAAAAAAAACACAAAATGTTACGGTTCAAATGCACTATAGTTAAATCACTTAAAAATGGGAAAGGACTTACCAATTTAAGGATCCCGCTCGAAAGACCAATGAATTTTCTAATCAGAAAAAAAGTGTAAAAGAAAACAAATTTAAACTTAAAATTTTTAATTTATTTCAATTTAGTTTACAGTTTACGATCTGCCCATTTCACGTTCTTAAGAAAACTAAACCTTAATTTTAAATAATTTACAAACATTACTTATTATAAAATAAAAACAATGTGAATTCAGCATTTTTCCCTTTATTAATTATTTGCGGATGCGCTTGGAAATTCAAGCTATACCTTGAATATTACGTTGAACCTAAATTCACCTGTAAAATTTAAATCAGCAATTTTTCAATCATTTGCGAATTAATTAACAAAAAAAATATGCTGAATTTAAGTTTTTAAATATGTTCGATTGAACAAACCAATATAATAATTGCAAAAGAAAAAATTCAGGAGAATTTTAAATCTAGCCGAGGAGGAGTTACATATATACCAACTAAATCAGAAGAGATAACAGTTTCTTTGCCGGAAATACCAAAGAAACATATCAAAAGACCTATGTTCTTTTAAACATCAAAAAAATAAATAATATAATCTTTACTAGAAATATATAAATAATAGTTTACTTATAAGAATTATCAATAAATAATATGAAATAAATTTCAAATTGAAGAAATATGATATTTCAATGATAATGTGCAAATAATACTTTGCTCATAAGAAATCTGATAATTCTTATAAGAACCTCATATAAATAGAGGTAGAATAGTCTTAAGAGTTCACTTGTAAAATTATTGTAATAATTATAACACTCCGGAATAAAGAAGTTTTTTTAGAAGTAAAACCAGTTCCGTTATTTTAATTATTTTGCTATTAAACGAAATATATAATTCGCAAAGCCTAAACTCATTATTTTTTTTTTAATCAAAACTATGGGCATAAAGGGAATTACTCTCGCGAATTATTTTTCTTTGCAATAAGTCCTCGATAATTTTATTCAACTCGATCTTATGCATATGTGGTAATCGACGTCGTGTACAGTAAAATGCATCGTCCTTAATTAATTTTATGTGCAACTTTACGTTCAGTGCTATTTATCTTCTCTAGTTTAGAGTTTGAATTAAAAATTATGCGACTCACAGTTTCCTTAATATGATGATGTAAATTTTCATTTATTTGAATTTGTACCTGAGTGTTTGTGTTGTTATCATCAACATTTATGTTCAAAATTTCATTTAAATTATTTTTGTTTTTCTCTTGGATGTGCATACTTCTTTTCATAAATCAAATTTAATTTCGGTAATTCTAAAAAATTTCTTTATAAAATGAAAAGATAAGTCATACTATTATTTTTTACAATACACATAAAGCGTGACCCAACTAAAAGTGTAAACTTTAATATTAAATAAAAAAAAAACGGCTTTATATTTTATCAAAGTTCTCTTTTTATTTGAAAGAACAATCCTTGCGGTTAAGTATGGAAAATGATTTCATTTAAATGACTGCCGCGGCTGGCCTTGCAGGCCATTCGGTCGGTCCAATTTCGGAGCACATTTTCGATTGTTTGGGGCCCTATGGCGGCAATGGTTTCTCTCAATATTCAACTTCAAATGCTCAATTGTCTCTGGATGGTCTGCATAACATTTGTCTTTCACGGCTCCTCACAAGTAAAAGTCTAACGGTGTCAAATCACAGCTTCTTGGTGGTAAATTGACATCACCATTTCGACTAATGATGCGGCCATCAAATTGTTGACGCACTTCGGCAATTGTTAGGCCAGATGTGTGGCACGGAGCGCCATCCTGTTGGAACCAAAGGTCGCTCACATCAATATTTTCAAAATATGGCCACGCAAAAGATGTTAACATGGCTCTGTAGCGATCGCCGTTGACCGTAGCGGTCGTGCCGTCATTTTCAAAAAAATACCGGCCAATTATGCCGCCGTGCATACAATCCGCACCAAACAGTCACACGCAATGGATGCATTGGCTTCTCCTCAATCACTTGAGGATTTTCTGATCTCCAAATGCGACAATTTTGCTTATTGACGTAGCCATCAATGTGGAAATGAGCTTCGTCCGAAAAGATGATTTTTTGAGCAAAATTATCATCATTTTCAAGTTGGTCACAAGCCCATACAGCGAATCGATATCGAAGTGGATGGTCACGCGGCATCAACTGCTGCACTAATTGAACTTTGTAAGGCCACAAACCGAGATCTTTACGCAAAATTCGTTGAACAGAAGACCGACAGATGTTTAATTCCGATGCACGATGGCGAATCGATGTTCTCGGTTGGCGGCGCATACTCTCGGCCACTGCAGCGATATTTTCAGTTGAACGAACAGGACGAACACGGGAACGTGTTGGCTGATCAATTAGCATGCCAGTTTGACGAACTTTTTTCACAAACGGCTTTACACCATTGATTAAAGGCCCATTTTTTTTACCAAATTTTGTACGACATTTTCTTGTGATTTCGGACCAATTGTCTTCGTTTTGGAAATATATTCTTAATATTTCCCTGCCTTGTTCAAGCGTAAATCGATTCATTTCGTACACCGCAAATATGAAACTAAATTTCTTTCACAGAGAGACTGACATTAGTGTTGAAAATAACCGCCACTCCAAATTTGCACCGATAGTTGGGACACGGTGTATACACACGGTAATTTAGTTTCTCTATTTCTAAAATATACTTCGCCTGATGTTACTCCTACAATATCCAGTACATTACCATTTATGCCATAGAATTGTTGTTTTCCTTTGGAAACGGGTATGAGGACCTCTGCTGGAGCGTACTGTTGCTGTGTGAAACTTGTTGAGCTTCCTGTATCCAATAATGTTAATAAATTCTTATTTATTTTTACGTCATTTTTGCAAAATTTGTAATTTAATTTGTGTTTAAACTCGTTTGTTTCGATATGATTGTTGTTAACATGCAATATAGAAGAACTTTTATCGTAACTGGGTTCCCTGTCAATTTCCTCTTCACTCTCGTTTTCCTAGTTGTCAATATGCATTGTAGCAGGATTTTGATTACAGTTAGGCACCATATGACCTTCTTTGCCGCACTTGAAACAAGAGCCCCATTTCCTTTGTGCATTCGGGCACTTGTTAGTTATGTGACCAAATCTGTTATAGTTGTTGCATTTCACAAACTAGGTTGTAGCATCCTAAGAAGATTGTAGTAAGAAAGTTTTATTCTTTCAGACGTCCGTAAAGATAACTTTAATTCGTCTAAATTGCGAGCACTATATAACATCGGCTTATTATTTACAACGTCAGGTATGCCTTCAATAATATAATGCAATACGTAAAATTCATCCATTTCGTATAGTGAAGATATTTCTAATATTGGAATGACATTGTTGGAAAGTTTCGTTATGTCTTTTCTTCCTACTTCGTAGTTGGTTGTGAATATCCGCCCTCGAAACCCTTTGCTTAAACTCTTTAAGCAAGCAAGCTTTAACCTCTCTCCAACACCATACATTCGTTGTGCGAATAAATGATTTTGCCGTGGCCATCATTAGCCTTCTTGCGAATAATAAACGTGTTTTCTGGTTCCAATGGGACAATTCCGCGTAATCTTTGTAATGGTCGATTCTGATGCATATAGAAAAAAAATTATAAAAAAAAAACATAATAAATTGCCAATTGCACCAAAAAAAAAAAAAAAAAAAAAAAAAAACAAGAAAAAAAGAAGAGGAAACGAAGTTTACGGAAATGGTCTTGTTGGCTGAAAATCAATTGGGTCAAGTTGGGTGAAAGGTTTTCTCGGCTTGGAGAAAAAAAAAGAATAAAAAACCACGACATATTGTTGTACATTTTTTAAAAACAAAACGAAACACAAAAAATTAAAAAAAAAAAAGATGCGTAAAAATTTAAACGCACAAGGGCAAAAAAAAGACGAAAAAAAAGTGAAAATGAAACGAATTTAAAATGAAACACGCGGGGTGATAAAATCACTTGAAACATTTTTCTTTTATTAGATATTAACAAAGAAAAAAAATTAAGTGAAATTGGTAGTTTTTGATTCGAAGAAAAAAGAATTTGCATAGTGCTAGTAAGTCAAAAGAAAAAAAAGCGGGGTAGAAAAATTCGAGATTTTCTTACCATGTTGAGGTTAAAAACCAATTTTTTTGTCATATATTTGTGAAATTATAAAATTTTTATATACAAGGATATGTCCAAAGTAAACAGGACTTTAAAAAAAAAAAACAGAACAAATGGTTTTTTCGGCAAAATTAATTGATTTTATTCTCCTTCTGCTTCAATACAGCTTTTTGCACGGTCCAAAAGCATGTCGAACGAGTGTTTTAGCTCGTTGGCCTGTATGGCCGCCAGTATGCCGGTGCAAGCCTTTTGAATGGCCTCTACGTCTGCATAACGCTTTCCTTTCATGGGCAAATGCATTTTTCCGAAAAGGTAGAAGTCGCACGGTGCCATATCCGGTGAATACGGGGAGTGGTTGATGGTTAAAATGTGATTTTTGGTGAGATAATCGGTCACAAGCGTCGATCGATGAGACGGCGCATTATCGTGCAACAAACGCTAACTTCCATCTTCGCGATATTCGGGCCGAACACGTCGAATACGGCGCACCAAACGCTTCAAAACTCCTAGGTAGAATACCGCATTAACGTTTTGACCGGGTGGAACAAATTCTTTGTGGACAATACCCTTGGAATCATAAAAACAAATCAGGATTGTCTTCACTTTTGACTTCTCCAGGCGCGATTTTTTGGGTTTCGGCTCGTCCTGCGCCTTCCATTCAGCACTCTGGCGTTTCGTTTCGGGATCATATTGAAAACACCACGTTTCGTCACCAGTCACAATGTTATAAAGGAAGTTTTTGTCCTTTTTGACCTCTTTAATGATGTCCTTCGAATGTTGAATTCTGAGCAATTTTTGGTCGTCAGTCAATTTGTGCGGAACAAACCGTGCACACACCTTTTGTAAACCCAAATGTTGGGTCAAAATGCGATAAATCGATGTTTTGGGGATGTTCAATTCCATTTCCATGAATTTCAATGATGATTTCGGCTGATTTTTGATGAATTCACGCACAGTTTCGATGGAATTTTCGGTGATCACGGATTTTGGTTGGCCCACATGTTGATCGTCATTTATGTCCTCACGACCACTTTGAAAACGTTGAAACCACTCGTGCACTCTGCTACGGGATAGGCAATCATCGCCATAAACTTGTTTCATCAATTGAAACGTTTCGGTAAAAGTTTTACCAATTTTAAAACAAAATTTAATGTTGGCTCTTTGTTCGAAGCTCATTTTCGCACCGATGACACAAACATACTGACACTTAAAACGCAATAACTTCACTTTCAATAGATGAAATGTCATGAAATTCTCACAGGAAGTCGATAAAGGATAGCAGATTCTAACGCACCAGTCGACATATAGACGGCGCCACTAGGGGCGCTAGATTCAAAAAGTCCTGTTTACTTTGGAAATCACCTTGTATATATATCTAAAGTTAAGGATTAACTAATAAGTGGAAATAAGAAAACAAAAGAAGAAAAGAAATTAAAAATCTAGAGGAAAGTAAGATTGAAAGTGCACTAAATCAAATGGTAACTGGCGACCCATCCCACCAACGAGCTAGAATGTGCCAGCCAACTAGACGTGCAAACTCTAGTCGTTTACCTGATAGTGCCGGTGTTCGAACTTAGTTCGGTCATTCTTCATCATCATAAATAAAATCTTATTACATCTTCAAAATGTTGTATCCATTTTTCGATACTATAATTATCGTCACCATTGAATGGCGTTAACGATTCTTCTGTCTCTAAAATTAAAATTTGTATTTTGATTATTATAATTACCATTCGATAGCAGTTCAATTTCCCGTTGGAGCCTTGCGATTTCTTGTTTTTTTTGCTAAGGTCTCCCGAAGTGCCTTAAGTTGAATATCGGTTTCCATAACCCCCTTATTTTGCTGTCTCCGAACTAGAACTACAGTTAATGGTACTGTTGTTTCTCACGTTATCTCCAAAATGTGCTGTAATTTCTTCAGAAGATAACTGCCGAAAGCACTCTTCTACTCTTAATATTAACGCCGGTTTTAAACCAGTTGTAGATAAATTTAACTTTGCTAACGCATGTTTAAGATCGTTTCCTGTTGCTGTCAATCGCTAATCAAAGTTTAGATATTAGCCATCGTGTCTTGGCACCAAAATCTCAAAAAATTATAGCAATTACAACATTTTAGGTCCAAATTAAAGTTTTGCAAATTAATAACATAAATTCCAAATTATCCAAATAGGAGATGAAATCCATAAAAAAGCAGTGTTCACAGTTTGATAGTATATATTGAACTAAATGATCATACAATTCGATACCAAATATTGATGAAAGGAATAACATTTCACATTGGAAATGAAAAAATTAGTATTCCTGAAGGATCTTATGAAATTGACGATATAAGTCAATATTTAAAGAAAGAACTAAATAAAAAAGATGTCAAAATTACTTTAGAAGCGAACAATATTTTGAAAAGTGGACTCTTAGCTTCTGAAGAAGTAAACTTTAATGACAAGAAATCCATTGGCAAACTATTAGGATTTAGTGAACGTGTGTTATCGCCAAATATAAAGCATGAATCAGGTTAAGCTGTAAATATTATCAAAGTGAATTCTATACATGTTGAATGTGATATTATTGGTGGTTCATATATTAATCATATCCCAGTACATACATTACATGATTTTTCATCAGATGTAGGACCAGGTTATAAAACATTGGAGTTTCGAGAAATGTTATTTATTTGCCTGTGAATGTTAGACAGATAACTTCCCTTACAACTACACTCCTTGGTCAAGATAGAGATTTAATTAATTTTAGAGGACAAACCATTACTATAAGAATACATTTGAAACCGTCAACATGTTAATATTCAATGAAAAAAATAAACAACAAAACAATACTTTTACCAGTGTTCATACACCTTCAGCAATGCCAACAACATCATTATCAAACGTAAAACCTGTAACTGCTACTAATAAAAAATTATTGCAAACATTAAGGTTTCCGAGTAAAACAATGAGTGATATATTGAATATTACACAGGGAATAAGTTATGATAATAGTGTAATAAAATATGATTATCATACTTACTCGCCTTTTTTGAATTCATTTGAAAATAGTGATGAAATAAGAATTTCTGTACAACATCAATATTTACATGTTCTACCAAGTGATAGTTTTATTTATATTGCAGCAGCTTTATTAAAACCAGATGGAACTAACTCAGCGACGTTAGTTCTTGGAAGCCTTTTTTGTTTTTTAAATAAAAATTGTAATTGTATTAAATTTAGTTAAAAAAAAGTATATATATTTATTAAAACGATCTTACTTGAAAATCTGGAGATTTATGTTAATATTGTAGAAATTTCCTGGATCTGAAGTTCTTGAAGTTCTGAAGATTTATGAAAATGTTGTTAGAATTTGCTGGATCTGAAGTTCTGAAGATTTATGGAAATGTTAGAATTTGCTGGACTTGAAGTTCTTGAAGTTCTGAAGATTTATGAAAATGTTGTTAGAATTTGCTGGATTTGAAGTTCTTCAGTTCTCCCTTTTTTTTTCTTTAATCTTCGTAATCACTTGTTTTTTTTTAATGTTTTTTCTTTCACTTCACTTTTTTCTTTTACATGAAACTACCGATTAACCATAAAAAAAAAAGAAAAACCAAATAGACGTATTTATCAATTAATTAATTTATACAGGCGCTTTATTTTATCAAAAACAACCCCACATCTGACACCATTTGTTGGAAGGCTTTTTGTTTATTTTAAATAAAACGACCGTTTGATTATTATTAATATTTATTTTTCTATTTGGTTATTTGGTTGTTTAAAATATTCGAAGATTTCGGAACACAAGAATTTAGGTTGTTTAAAATATTCGAAAATTTCGGAACACAAGAATTTAGGTGAGTTTAACTTCGCTAGTAAAATGTGAGTGACTTTTTAAGAAATAATTATTATTTATTTCTTATCTAAAAATGCATAATTGCATTTTTATAAAGATGCGCGAGAATCCAAAAAAAAAAACTTTTATTGAAATATGAATATTTCATAGTCAACAATGCTATAGCATTTATGTTTAATAAAATTCGTTATGAATTAAATGGTGTAGTGATTGATCAAAATAGAAATGTAAGAATAACGTCAGCATTGAAGAATTATATTTCTTTCAATGCCGACGAAAGTAAAGCATTATATAATGCATGCTGGTCATCAGAAATATCTGTAAAGGGAATGTTTAATTTTTGTGTTCCATCAAAAATATTACTAGAATTCGCTGAAGATTATAAGAAAATTATTTTAAAAGCTAAACATGAGTAAAATTTAATTCGTAGTAAAGAGTGATTTTTTTAGGTTTGTTTTTCGAATGGGCCAAACTTTTTCCAGCGGTATTCAATTTGACAGCTGATAGATAATTTATGCTCAGCTTGGTTTGCCATTTCATCATGAATAAACTCATGATTGAGAAACAATCAAGGATGCTTTGCAAATCGGTCCCGTTATGTTATCGAAAAATTGTGTTTAGTGTCGATGGTCATTTTTGGCTCAATGAGTTTATTAATAAGCAAAACTGTCGCTTCTGGAGTGAAACCAACCTAGAAGAGATTCTAGAGATCCCAATACATCCAAAAATGAGGTTTACATGCTGGGGGCATCGTTGGTCCTTATTTCTTTAAAAATAAGGCGGGAGCTCTTGTTATGGTCAATCAGTGTTACCGGACCATGATGAATGAATATTGGTTCGAAAATATGGATGATATTGATCCTGCTGAGATGTGGTTTAATCAGGAAGGTGCTACGTGCCATACATCGACAGAACGATAATTTCTGTCGATGTATGGTTACTATAATTATCGTCACCATTGAATGGCGTTAACGATTCTTCTGTCTCTAAAATTAAAATTTGTATTTTGATTATTATAATTACCATTCGATAGCAGTTCAATTTCCCGTTGGAGCCTTGCGATTTCTTGTTTTTTTTGCTAAGATCTCCCGAAGTGCCTTAAGTTGAATATCGGTTTCCATAACCCCCTTATTTTGCTGTCTCCGAACTAGAACTACAGTTAATGGTACTGTTGTTTCTCACGTTATCTCCAAAATGTGCTGTAATTTCTTCAGAAGATAACTGCCGAAAGCACTCTTCTACTCTTAATATTAACGCCGGTTTTAAACCAGTTGTAGATAAATTCAACTTTGTTAACGCATGTTTAAGATCGTTTCCTGTTGCTGTCAATCGCTAATCAAAGTTTAGATATTAGCCATCGTGTCTTGGCACCAAAATCTCAAAAAATTATAGCAATTACAACATTTTAGGTCCAAATTAAAGTTTTGCAAATTAATAACATAAATTCCAAATTATCCAAATAGGAGATGAAATCCATAAAAAAGCAGTGTTCACAGTTTGATAGTATATATTGAACTAAATGATCATACAATTCGATACCAAATATTGATGAAAGGAATAACATTTCACATTGGAAATGAAAAAATTAGTATTCCTGAAGGATCTTATGAAATTGACGATATAAGTCAATATTTAAAGAAAGAACTAAATAAAAAAGATGTCAAAATTACTTTAGAAGCGAACAATATTTTGAAAAGTGGACTCTTAGCTTCTGAAGAAGTAAACTTTAATGACAAGAAATCCATTGGCAAACTATTAGGATTTAGTGAACGTGTGTTATCGCCAAATATAAAGCATGAATCAGGTTAAGCTGTAAATATTATCAAAGTGAATTCTATACATGTTGAATGTGATATTATTGGTGGTTCATATATTAATCATATCCCAGTACATACATTACATGATTTTTCATCAGATGTAGGACCAGGTTATAAAACATTGTAGTTTCGAGAAATGTTATTTATTTGCCTGTGAATGTTAGACAGATAACTTCCCTTACAACTACACTCCTTGGTCAAGATAGAGATTTAATTAATTTTAGAGGACAAACCATTACTATAAGAATACATTTGAAACCGTCAACATGTTAATATTCAATGAAAAAAATAAACAACAAAACAATACTTTTACCAGTGTTCATACACCTTCAGCAATGCCAACAACATCATTATCAAACGTAAAACCTGTAACTGCTACTAATAAAAAATTATTGCAAACATTAAGGTTTCCGAGTAAAACAATGAGTGATATATTGAATATTACACAGGGAATAAGTTATGATAATAGTGTAATAAAATATGATTATCATACTTACTCGCCTTTTTTGAATTCATTTGAAAATAGTGATGAAATAAGAATTTCTGTACAACATCAATATTTACATGTTCTACCAAGTGATAGTTTTATTTATATTGCAGCAGCTTTATTAAAACCAGATGGAACTAACTCAGCGACGTTAGTTCTTGGAAGCCTTTTTTGTTTTTTAAATAAAAATTGTAATTGTATTAAATTTAGTTAAAAAAAAGTATATATATTTATTAAAACGATCTTACTTGAAAATCTGGAGATTTATGTTAATATTGTAGAAATTTCCTGGATCTGAAGTTCTTGAAGTTCTGAAGATTTATGAAAATGTTGTTAGAATTTGCTGGATCTGAAGTTCTGAAGATTTATGGAAATGTTAGAATTTGCTGGACTTGAAGTTCTTGAAGTTCTGAAGATTTATGAAAATGTTGTTAGAATTTGCTGGATTTGAAGTTCTTCAGTTCTCCCTTTTTTTTTCTTTAATCTTCGTAATCACTTGTTTTTTTTTAATGTTTTTTCTTTCACTTCACTTTTTTCTTTTACATGAAACTACCGATTAACCATAAAAAAAAAAGAAAAACCAAATAGACGTATTTATCAATTAATTAATTTATACAGGCGCTTTATTTTATCAAAAACAACCCCACATCTGACACTATTTGTTGGAAGGCTTTTTGTTTATTTTAAATAAAACGACCGTTTGATTATTATTAATATTTATTTTTCTATTTGGTTATTTGGTTGTTTAAAATATTCGAAGATTTCGGAACACAAGAATTTAGGTTGTTTAAAATATTCGAAAATTTCGGAACACAAGAATTTAGGTGAGTTTAACTTCGCTAGTAAAATGTGAGTGACTTTTTAAGAAATAATTATTATTTATTTCTTATCTAAAAATGCATAATTGCATTTTTATAAAGATGCGCGAGAATCCAAAAAAAAAAACTTTTATTGAAATATGAATATTTCATAGTCAACAATGCTATAGCATTTATGTTTAATAAAATTCGTTATGAATTAAATGGTGTAGTGATTGATCAAAATAGAAATGTAAGAATAACGTCAGCATTGAAGAATTATATTTCTTTCAATGCCGACGAAAGTAAAGCATTATATAATGCATGCTGGTCATCAGAAATATCTGTAAAGGGAATGTTTAATTTTTGTGTTCCATCAAAAATATTACTAGAATTCGCTGAAGATTATAAGAAAATTATTTTAAAAGCTAAACATGAGTAAAATTTAATTCGTAGTAAAGAGTGATTTTTTTAGGTTTGTTTTTCGAATGGGCCAAACTTTTTCCAGCGGTATTCAATTTGACAGCTGATAGATAATTTATGCTCAGCTTGGTTTGCCATTTCATCATGAATAAACTCATGATTGAGAAACAATCAAGGATGCTTTGCAAATCGGTCCCGTTATGTTATCGAAAAATTGTGTTTAGTGTCGATGGTCATTTTTGGCTCAATGAGTTTATTAATAAGCAAAACTGTCGCTTCTGGAGTGAAACCAACCTAGAAGAGATTCTAGAGATCCCAATACATCCAAAAATGAGGTTTACATGCTGGGGGCATCGTTGGTCCTTATTTCTTTAAAAATAAGGCGGGAGCTCTTGTTATGGTCAATCAGTGTTACCGGACCATGATGAATGAATATTGGTTCGAAAATATGGATGATATTGATCCTGCTGAGATGTGGTTTAATCAGGAAGGTGCTACGTGCCATACATCGACAGAACGATAATTTCTGTCGATGTATGGTTACTATAATTATCGTCACCATTGAATGGCGTTAACGATTCTTCTGTCTCTAAAATTAAAATTTGTATTTTGATTATTATAATTACCATTCGATAGCAGTTCAATTTCCCGTTGGAGCCTTGCGATTTCTTGTTTTTTTTGCTAAGGTCTCCCGAAGTGCCTTAAGTTGAATATCGGTTTCCATAACCCCCTTATTTTGCTGTCTCCGAACTAGAACTACAGTTAATGGTACTGTTGTTTCTCACGTTATCTCCAAAATGTGCTGTAATTTCTTCAGAAGATAACTGCCGAAAGCACTCTTCTACTCTTAATATTAACGCCGGTTTTAAACCAGTTGTAGATAAATTTAACTTTGCTAACGCATGTTTAAGATCGTTTCCTGTTGCTGTCAATCGCTAATCAAAGTTTAGATATTAGCCATCGTGTCTTGGCACCAAAATCTCAAAAAATTATAGCAATTACAACATTTTAGGTCCAAATTAAAGTTTTGCAAATTAATAACATAAATTCCAAATTATCCAAATAGGAGATGAAATCCATAAAAAAGCAGTGTTCACAGTTTGATAGTATATATTGAACTAAATGATCATACAATTCGATACCAAATATTGATGAAAGGAATAACATTTCACATTGGAAATGAAAAAATTAGTATTCCTGAAGGATCTTATGAAATTGACGATATAAGTCAATATTTAAAGAAAGAACTAAATAAAAAAGATGTCAAAATTACTTTAGAAGCGAACAATATTTTGAAAAGTGGACTCTTAGCTTCTGAAGAAGTAAACTTTAATGACAAGAAATCCATTGGCAAACTATTAGGATTTAGTGAACGTGTGTTATCGCCAAATATAAAGCATGAATCAGGTTAAGCTGTAAATATTATCAAAGTGAATTCTATACATGTTGAATGTGATATTATTGGTGGTTCATATATTAATCATATCCCAGTACATACATTACATGATTTTTCATCAGATGTAGGACCAGGTTATAAAACATTGGAGTTTCGAGAAATGTTATTTATTTGCCTGTGAATGTTAGACAGATAACTTCCCTTACAACTACACTCCTTGGTCAAGATAGAGATTTAATTAATTTTAGAGGACAAACCATTACTATAAGAATACATTTGAAACCGTCAACATGTTAATATTCAATGAAAAAAATAAACAACAAAACAATACTTTTACCAGTGTTCATACACCTTCAGCAATGCCAACAACATCATTATCAAACGTAAAACCTGTAACTGCTACTAATAAAAAATTATTGCAAACATTAAGGTTTCCGAGTAAAACAATGAGTGATATATTGAATATTACACAGGGAATAAGTTATGATAATAGTGTAATAAAATATGATTATCATACTTACTCGCCTTTTTTGAATTCATTTGAAAATAGTGATGAAATAAGAATTTCTGTACAACATCAATATTTACATGTTCTACCAAGTGATAGTTTTATTTATATTGCAGCAGCTTTATTAAAACCAGATGGAACTAACTCAGCGACGTTAGTTCTTGGAAGCCTTTTTTGTTTTTTAAATAAAAATTGTAATTGTATTAAATTTAGTTAAAAAAAAGTATATATATTTATTAAAACGATCTTACTTGAAAATCTGGAGATTTATGTTAATATTGTAGAAATTTCCTGGATCTGAAGTTCTTGAAGTTCTGAAGATTTATGAAAATGTTGTTAGAATTTGCTGGATCTGAAGTTCTGAAGATTTATGGAAATGTTAGAATTTGCTGGACTTGAAGTTCTTGAAGTTCTGAAGATTTATGAAAATGTTGTTAGAATTTGCTGGATTTGAAGTTCTTCAGTTCTCCCTTTTTTTTTCTTTAATCTTCGTAATCACTTGTTTTTTTTTAATGTTTTTTCTTTCACTTCACTTTTTTCTTTTACATGAAACTACCGATTAACCATAAAAAAAAAAGAAAAACCAAATAGACGTATTTATCAATTAATTAATTTATACAGGCGCTTTATTTTATCAAAAACAACCCCACATCTGACACCATTTGTTGGAAGGCTTTTTGTTTATTTTAAATAAAACGACCGTTTGATTATTATTAATATTTATTTTTCTATTTGGTTATTTGGTTGTTTAAAATATTCGAAGATTTCGGAACACAAGAATTTAGGTTGTTTAAAATATTCGAAAATTTCGGAACACAAGAATTTAGGTGAGTTTAACTTCGCTAGTAAAATGTGAGTGACTTTTTAAGAAATAATTATTATTTATTTCTTATCTAAAAATGCATAATTGCATTTTTATAAAGATGCGCGAGAATCCAAAAAAAAAAACTTTTATTGAAATATGAATATTTCATAGTCAACAATGCTATAGCATTTATGTTTAATAAAATTCGTTATGAATTAAATGGTGTAGTGATTGATCAAAATAGAAATGTAAGAATAACGTCAGCATTGAAGAATTATATTTCTTTCAATGCCGACGAAAGTAAAGCATTATATAATGCATGCTGGTCATCAGAAATATCTGTAAAGGGAATGTTTAATTTTTGTGTTCCATCAAAAATATTACTAGAATTCGCTGAAGATTATAAGAAAATTATTTTAAAAGCTAAACATGAGTAAAATTTAATTCGTAGTAAAGAGTGATTTTTTTAGGTTTGTTTTTCGAATGGGCCAAACTTTTTCCAGCGGTATTCAATTTGACAGCTGATAGATAATTTATGCTCAGCTTGGTTTGCCATTTCATCATGAATAAACTCATGATTGAGAAACAATCAAGGATGCTTTGCAAATCGGTCCCGTTATGTTATCGAAAAATTGTGTTTAGTGTCGATGGTCATTTTTGGCTCAATGAGTTTATTAATAAGCAAAACTGTCGCTTCTGGAGTGAAACCAACCTAGAAGAGATTCTAGAGATCCCAATACATCCAAAAATGAGGTTTACATGCTGGGGGCATCGTTGGTCCTTATTTCTTTAAAAATAAGGCGGGAGCTCTTGTTATGGTCAATCAGTGTTACCGGACCATGATGAATGAATATTGGTTCGAAAATATGGATGATATTGATCCTGCTGAGATGTGGTTTAATCAGGAAGGTGCTACGTGCCATACATCGACAGAACGATAATTTCTGTCGATGTATGGTTACTATAATTATCGTCACCATTGAATGGCGTTAACGATTCTTCTGTCTCTAAAATTAAAATTTGTATTTTGATTATTATAATTACCATTCGATAGCAGTTCAATTTCCCGTTGGAGCCTTGCGATTTCTTGTTTTTTTTGCTAAGGTCTCCCGAAGTGCCTTAAGTTGAATATCGGTTTCCATAACCCCCTTATTTTGCTGTCTCCGAACTAGAACTACAGTTAATGGTACTGTTGTTTCTCACGTTATCTCCAAAATGTGCTGTAATTTCTTCAGAAGATAACTGCCGAAAGCACTCTTCTACTCTTAATATTAACGCCGGTTTTAAACCAGTTGTAGATAAATTTAACTTTGCTAACGCATGTTTAAGATCGTTTCCTGTTGCTGTCAATCGCTAATCAAAGTTTAGATATTAGCCATCGTGTCTTGGCACCAAAATCTCAAAAAATTATAGCAATTACAACATTTTAGGTCCAAATTAAAGTTTTGCAAATTAATAACATAAATTCCAAATTATCCAAATAGGAGATGAAATCCATAAAAAAGCAGTGTTCACAGTTTGATAGTATATATTGAACTAAATGATCATACAATTCGATACCAAATATTGATGAAAGGAATAACATTTCACATTGGAAATGAAAAAATTAGTATTCCTGAAGGATCTTATGAAATTGACGATATAAGTCAATATTTAAAGAAAGAACTAAATAAAAAAGATGTCAAAATTACTTTAGAAGCGAACAATATTTTGAAAAGTGGACTCTTAGCTTCTGAAGAAGTAAACTTTAATGACAAGAAATCCATTGGCAAACTATTAGGATTTAGTGAACGTGTGTTATCGCCAAATATAAAGCATGAATCAGGTTAAGCTGTAAATATTATCAAAGTGAATTCTATACATGTTGAATGTGATATTATTGGTGGTTCATATATTAATCATATCCCAGTACATACATTACATGATTTTTCATCAGATGTAGGACCAGGTTATAAAACATTGTAGTTTCGAGAAATGTTATTTATTTGCCTGTGAATGTTAGACAGATAACTTCCCTTACAACTACACTCCTTGGTCAAGATAGAGATTTAATTAATTTTAGAGGACAAACCATTACTATAAGAATACATTTGAAACCGTCAACATGTTAATATTCAATGAAAAAAATAAACAACAAAACAATACTTTTACCAGTGTTCATACACCTTCAGCAATGCCAACAACATCATTATCAAACGTAAAACCTGTAACTGCTACTAATAAAAAATTATTGCAAACATTAAGGTTTCCGAGTAAAACAATGAGTGATATATTGAATATTACACAGGGAATAAGTTATGATAATAGTGTAATAAAATATGATTATCATACTTACTCGCCTTTTTTGAATTCATTTGAAAATAGTGATGAAATAAGAATTTCTGTACAACATCAATATTTACATGTTCTACCAAGTGATAGTTTTATTTATATTGCAGCAGCTTTATTAAAACCAGATGGAACTAACTCAGCGACGTTAGTTCTTGGAAGCCTTTTTTGTTTTTTAAATAAAAATTGTAATTGTATTAAATTTAGTTAAAAAAAAGTATATATATTTATTAAAACGATCTTACTTGAAAATCTGGAGATTTATGTTAATATTGTAGAAATTTCCTGGATCTGAAGTTCTTGAAGTTCTGAAGATTTATGAAAATGTTGTTAGAATTTGCTGGATCTGAAGTTCTGAAGATTTATGGAAATGTTAGAATTTGCTGGACTTGAAGTTCTTGAAGTTCTGAAGATTTATGAAAATGTTGTTAGAATTTGCTGGATTTGAAGTTCTTCAGTTCTCCCTTTTTTTTTCTTTAATCTTCGTAATCACTTGTTTTTTTTTAATGTTTTTTCTTTCACTTCACTTTTTTCTTTTACATGAAACTACCGATTAACCATAAAAAAAAAAGAAAAACCAAATAGACGTATTTATCAATTAATTAATTTATACAGGCGCTTTATTTTATCAAAAACAACCCCACATCTGACACCATTTGTTGGAAGGCTTTTTGTTTATTTTAAATAAAACGACCGTTTGATTATTATTAATATTTATTTTTCTATTTGGTTATTTGGTTGTTTAAAATATTCGAAGATTTCGGAACACAAGAATTTAGGTTGTTTAAAATATTCGAAAATTTCGGAACACAAGAATTTAGGTGAGTTTAACTTCGCTAGTAAAATGTGAGTGACTTTTTAAGAAATAATTATTATTTATTTCTTATCTAAAAATGCATAATTGCATTTTTATAAAGATGCGCGAGAATCCAAAAAAAAAAACTTTTATTGAAATATGAATATTTCATAGTCAACAATGCTATAGCATTTATGTTTAATAAAATTCGTTATGAATTAAATGGTGTAGTGATTGATCAAAATAGAAATGTAAGAATAACGTCAGCATTGAAGAATTATATTTCTTTCAATGCCGACGAAAGTAAAGCATTATATAATGCATGCTGGTCATCAGAAATATCTGTAAAGGGAATGTTTAATTTTTGTGTTCCATCAAAAATATTACTAGAATTCGCTGAAGATTATAAGAAAATTATTTTAAAAGCTAAACATGAGTAAAATTTAATTCGTAGTAAAGAGTGATTTTTTTAGGTTTGTTTTTCGAATGGGCCAAACTTTTTCCAGCGGTATTCAATTTGACAGCTGATAGATAATTTATGCTCAGCTTGGTTTGCCATTTCATCATGAATAAACTCATGATTGAGAAACAATCAAGGATGCTTTGCAAATCGGTCCCGTTATGTTATCGAAAAATTGTGTTTAGTGTCGATGGTCATTTTTGGCTCAATGAGTTTATTAATAAGCAAAACTGTCGCTTCTGGAGTGAAACCAACCTAGAAGAGATTCTAGAGATCCCAATACATCCAAAAATGAGGTTTACATGCTGGGGCATCGTTGGTCCTTATTTCTTTAAAAATAAGGCGGGAGCTCTTGTTATGGTCAATCAGTGTTACCGGACCATGATGAATGAATATTGGTTCGAAAATATGGATGATATTGATCCTGCTGAGATGTGGTTTAATCAGGAAGGTGCTACGTGCCATACATCGACAGAACGATAATTTCTGTCGATGTATGGCACGTAGCACCTTTCAATAAATCTATATTTATTGAAATCAGGAATTAGCGATAATTTGATTCTGAGATATATCCCTGTAAATTAGCCTCCACGGTGATATGATATGACATCTCTCAAACATTTTCTATGGGTTTTTGTGTAGTCATTTATTTGGGCCATATCCCCAAAAGTCGTTTTTAAATATTATTGCCATGAATAGGTCTTTCGAAGAAAATAAAATTTTTGATTAAAACTTAATTTTTTGTTATTTATTGAATTTAAAGTTCATTACGCTAAAAATCACTCCTTAGAACAGACAATGATGCTATAATAGCTTCAACCAACGAAGGATCAACTCTGAACATTTTTAAACTACAATGGAGACTTCATGTTACTGTTGCTACAATATAATGTTAAACCTATTGAAATTTGTTTCCGCAGTTGGGAAATGCATGAATATCCAGTATTACAAAAATCAATTGAACATATTTGGCCGATTAAAAGATCTACTCAATTAGAAAAACCACGTTATGTTATTGTTGCATTACAAACAGATCAGGTATCTGGTGTAATTTCCCGGACCCAACAACAACTATCAACATTTGTCATTTAGTTATCAATTGTTTTTTTTTTCATTTTCTCTTATTTTTATGAGATTAGTAGTGACTTAATGCATGCTCGCTGCGCTACGCTCCGCTCGCTACCTCCCTTTAAGGATTTATACTGATTGGTTCCAAATATATTACAATGACTTTGTTGTTGGGTCCGGGATATTACACCAGACAGCAGATCAGAATAAGAACCAATACAATTTATACTATTTCGTCTATTTTATTCAATTAATAAATTATGATTTTAAGTCAAATATAGAGCAATTACTAATACTTAAAAAACCGTCATCCGTTTCGGTTTCTGTACTAGCATTTTTAAATTCATTAAAATATTTACCACTTTCATTGCGATAATATTTAATAAAATTTCGATTATTTTCATAAATACTTAAATTATAATTAGATTGAAATGACTTCATTGGTTTGTCAATCGTACTCACGTTATTCTTCATATTAAAACTATTGTTTAAAAATTCATAAATTTGTAATTTTGTTGTAAAATTATTAAATTCTAAACGTAATTTTTTGGGCAATAATTTTTCTAACATAAATGAAATAATTGATATGATTGTTCTTTAATATTTAATGAATTCATTTTTGCTGTAACATTTAACCAATTTTGTACACAATCGTATGTTGTTAGTTTAGTGTTCGTAAACAAAGTTGGATTTGTTAATAGACCACGTGCCGCCATTACACCATCACAACTTGTTTTCTCAATTCACGAAATTCAAGTCTAAAAACAAAATTATTAAAATAATTTTTTGAAATGAAATCTGGATTCACTTACTTGCTGTAACGAACCATCGGTGCGCTTACCCGAATATAAGATTTATTATTTTTCGCAGTTTCAAAGAGTTCTAAAATATTCGTTTTCGGCTTTTCATCCATTGCCTTCAAAAATACTTTAATTAAAAAAAAAAAAAAAAAAAAAAAACAAATTTTAAATTTCCTGCCATCAAGATAGAACAACAAACACTTCACTTTTAAAATACTCTACAAATCACTACGTTTGGGCGTAATTACTTACCCCTGAATCAGATTGAAGCAGCAACAGCAACAACAAAAGCAACAGCGAAAGTTGTGAATGCTGCTTTTTGAAGCATATTAAACGACAGCACCAGCAACAGCAAAATTTTTGAGGAAGTCTTTTTTCAGACTTATTTTTGCCATATTGAAACGAAATGTATATAATTGCGAGAAATTTTTCCCAATATTATTTCCATTTCAAATATTTTTATTTCCTAAATATTTTTTTTGGAAAGGAATAAATTTGGGGCCTTTCAACAGCAATAAAATGTATACAATTAGTATAATTCATTTAAAAATAAATTTGGTTTAAAATTTATATTGTTTTAGGACAAAAATATTAGAAATATTATTAATGATAATTAATGATATATTTTTATTGAGGTAGTTTTTAGAAAAAGTCTTTCTTCCATTACCAAATTGCACATTTCTAAGAAATTTTTTATATCGCGTTGGTTTCTACTAATTACAATTCCGGGAAGAATTCGCATTTTAAAAATTTTCTATATTTATTTTATGAGAAAGAGAAACTACAATAATATGTAAATAATTGAAAATTGAAAAATAATAAATAGACCTAATTTTGTTTTCACGCGCTAGATACGTTCCTCGAAAACTCGCGTAAAAAATAGCGTAAAAAATGCAATAAAAACTTATAATTTAACAAAGAAATTATATTCTATTCATCAAACAAAACCAAAAAACCAAAAAACGAAAAAATTCAAAAAACGATAATTCATATTTTCAAGGTTCATGCACTGTATGATCATGTTGTCAACTTGCAACAGCAACAGCAAAATTAGATATAGAAATGAAGTTGCTGTCGGTAATCTAATTCAACCCATTTAAATGCATGGTTTCTAAAATTTTTGCTGTTGCTGTTGCTGTTGCTGCTTCAATCTAATCCAGCCTTTAAGTAGGACCAATGACTTACCCTGGAGGCAATTTGGACTGACGCAATGAACGCGTGAATTGTCAAAATCGTTAGTGACGGTATAAATATTTTTGTGCAGGCAAACTCGACGCCGTCGATGAAATTTGTAATTTTTATTTTTATTTGATATAATCTTTGTGTTATAAATTAAAATAGTCTTTTAGGTAGTGTAAATTAATAAAAAAAACTAAAATACCGTTTTTAAATGGAATTTTCACAAAATAATTCCCACACAAAAATTTTAAAATGACATTTGAACGCGTCCGTCACGTAAAAGTTGAATACAAATCAACTTTACAACGTCTGAACCGTCGCATCCGTCACGTCTATGCCGAGATTGCCACCTCCCATACATTTCATATGAAATTAACTTTTATTTGACACTTCACGCGTTCGTCGCGTCCGTCGAGATTGCCTCCAGGGTTAAATACTACTGGACTAGGATTCGCTTACTCGCTCATGGCTAAAATGTTCCTCAGGGGCAGAAACCTTTTTTTTACCATAAATTTTAAAAACACCAAATAAAATCCACATTAATTTTTAAACACCGAAAAATTCAAATTAAAAATTATTTTAAATTTTTTTGTATATGAATTATTAATAAAAATGCAAAATAAGTTATGAAAACCAAAAAATTATTAATTTTTGTCCTGTTTCCAATCCTTGGTTAGTTCCAAATTCTGCAACTATCTGTCTTTTTCGTCATGGTCGAATTTTACTAATTTAATATGATCAAAATCACAGACGTGTTGCCTGTAAATTTTAAAATTTCGGTTGAATGATGAACAAAAAATTTGTAGCAAAGTTTTTTTTTTCAAAAAAGTACGAAACGTATTTCAAAATTTTATTTTATTTTAAACATTTTAAATAAATATAAAAAGTTGTGTTTGGAATAATAAACCTTCGTCATACAATGAACGAAGTTTTGCTATTCAGGTAAATAAAATGAATTTCCAACAGAAAAAAAAATTTAAAGAAATTGGATAATTTAGATTTCCAAAAAATCAAAATCGTTTGCTTAAATGGTGCAATATACTGCAAATAAACCCAAAGGAAATTACACCGAGATATACCAGAATTTGCAGTCATCATTTCAATTCGATAGACATAAACTATATTATTTAAATAAGTTTATTATTTTTTTTCATTAGTGTTGTTTTGTTTAATATGGCATGCTTTTATTTTTCAATTTTTCTTTTTTAAAATTCTATTAATACTAAAATGTTGGTATTTTAAAATAAGCTTATTTTTTGTAGTAGTATTTATTATTTTAAGTTAATAGATATTACTTCATTATCGTAATATACTTTCGGGAACCGAATACAAAAAACTCGGTAACGCTTCGAATGTGATACCTCTTGTGCGAATTATGAATAATTATAAAGAATCCCAACTTCCTATCTCTGCCGTGACGACGTTTTCCAGATATCAGCCGTAAATTTTCAATTTAAAATTTTATTTTTTGTACTTTGTTTTAATTGGTGTTAGGGTTGCTTTGCTAACTTTGGCTAGTTTATATTTACCCATAGTTCGCTCTTGGGTGAATTGGAAACTCACATAATCTCTAAAATACTTTAATTCATTAAAATGGAGAACACGTTTACATGCAGGAAATTTCTCGAGTTTAGAACAATGAGTATGTAAGAAAGAACAACGTTCAAACGAGAAGTTTCTAGCAGGTGCAGGATAAACCTCTTTTACTATAAATATGGAAGAAAAGTGATGCAATAAAATCAGTTTTAATCAGACAGTTGAAGTCTAAGCTTCGTCCGAGATTTGAAACGTGATTATTTGTGGGAAGCGATTAGCGGAGAGTGACTTTGAATACAAAAGTGAAAATTTTTGTGCAGGTGTCACAATTCCTCCACCAACTTTTGACATCAGCTTGCCAGTGTACCCAATAGAATCGTTCTCGCACCTTCGCTAATGTTCTGTTGACTCCCAAATGTTCCCCTGAAGTCCCAACATGTACTTGACCAAGTATCTCATGTACTTTGGACTTGGGCACGATCAACTGCATTATTTTAGCTTTTCTATCAGGAGAGTCCCATTTTCTCCTCAGAACGCCATTTTCTATCTGTAACGAGTCCCACTGAGCCCAATAACTTTTTGTCGTGTCACCGCGTATTACAATATCACTCCATTTTGGACGCTGACCCCTTTTCTTCCATGGGAACTCCATATTTCTTCATCGCAATAACCTATTTTCAATGTTTACGCTCACTCCATTCTGCTTCATGAAGTCCAGGCCCATGATACAATCGTCCATTATATCAGCCACCAAAAACGTATGTCGAAACACATACTCGTCTAGCCCCAATGCTAGAATCACTTCACCCAGAATCGGAGATGATTCCCCTGTAACCGTTTGAAGAACACTGTTACTGCTTCTGCTCATATGTTTTCTACTAATGAGCTTCCTGTTCACGATGGATCTAGTTGCGCCAGTATCTACGATGATCCTGCATCGATGACCAGCAATTACTCCTTGCGTCGTCAATCTGTCATTACTCTGTTGTAGGAGAGAGACTGATACCATAATCGGTGCTTTTGTCTGGTTGGGGCACTGCCGCTCTAAATGTCCTTCTTTACCGCAGCCCCAGCATTTCAGTCTTCTTTTAGTATCTGTCAATTCCAATTCCTGGATAGCTTGTTGCACATCCGCCTTTATCTTTTCGGTTAGTTGGTCTATTGTTAGTCCTGTTGAGTCTTCATCAACCATAGCAGCTCATACCATTGGAACCGCCCTTGTTGCTCTCTTTGCAGCTTCCAATGTCAACGCTACAGTCAACTTATCGTGCAACATGTGCTTTCCACTAATCCGGACCTTGAACTGAATGTCTGCATCCCGAATGGCATTAGTAAATCTTTCTAAAGCGAAGTCATTCTGCGGCTCCAGGGGATAATCGGGGTATGACAAGTATACCAACCGCTCAATATCTGCTGACAACTCCTGAAGTGTCTCTCCATATTCTTGCATTCTGTTGACGAGCTCCATTCGGTATACGTCCTTCATGTGGTTGTCCCCAAACCGATTGTCCAACTGCACTACAATGTAATTGTAATTTTTCTCAAAAGTGTTATCATTTGCATAACATCGAACCAAACGGGTAGCACGTCACATTGGTGTCAGAAGTGGGATTATTTATTGTGAATCAGTGTAGAAAAGACAATTGTGCTAAAAATTTCTGCAAGAAAATTCGAAATTAAACTAGAAACTTCTGTGGGAAAACTTTCGAAGAAATTCGTTATTAAGAAATTTCAGTGAGTGTATAATAATTTCAACGGTGTGAGAAATTTCAGGGGCGTACAAGAAATTTTGTGTACTTTTGTATGAGTTGTATAAAAATTTCCATTGTGCGAAATTTGAGGTTATACGTCGTGTATCGTGTGAAAATTTCGATTGTACGAGAAATTTCGTGGAAATTAAGATTATACTAGGAAATTTCGTGGTATTTAGATACTGTGCGAGAAGTTTCTATAGAACATAAGAATTTCGTGAACAATTAAAAATATTTGAATAATGGAAAGTAAATTATTAGACAATTTGAGTGCATCAGAACTATCCACAGTTCTGAGTGTGTGGAATTTACCTTCCAAGGGAACTAAAACAGAAAAGAAGAAAAGAGTAATCGTTGAATGTGCAACAAGAGAACTAGACAGTAGCACATTCGACTTTAGTGAAATTCTGAAAGAGGGAAACGAAGAAGAAATTACCAACGAAGACGCGGCTGAAACAACAGCAAGTGTTCAGGATGATTTACAAACGCTTATGGCCATGATGATCGGTCTTCAGACTAAAATGCACTCAAATGCTTCTAGTCTACAAGAAGAAATGAAAACAAATGCTTCTAGTCTTCAAACCAAAATGGATTCAACTGCTTCGAGTTTACAAAGTAAAATAGATTCGACTTCTGCAAGTCTTGAAAGTAAGATTGCAAGTGTATCTGACATGCAGAATAAGATGGAATCCAGCATGGGTGAATTAAAAACTCAGGTGGAATCCAGTGTTGCGGACCTTGAAAGTAAAATTAGTACGGAAGTTTCTACAGTTCGCACGGAAGTTTCTGCAGTTCGTACGGAAGTAAGCAAAGTTGAGCAGAAATTGGAAGACAAAATAACTACAGAAGTTACAACAGTTCGCGCGGAAGTCAGCAACGTTGACCAAAAATTGGAACAAAAAGTAGCAGAAATAGAAGCAAAAATGGCTGACATCAAAGAAAATAAACCAAATATTGAGTCATCAGGTAAAAGGATGAAGCCACCAATATTTGACGGCAAAACTTCATGGCCAGTATACAACCGACAGTTTGAAGCGGCTGCTGGTGCGAACGGCTGGTCCAATGTAGAAAAAGCCACAGCATTAATTCTGGCTCTACGGGGTAATGCAGCCGATTTATTGCGGACAATCTCACCAGAAAATGAGAAAAATTACAATTACATTGTAACACAATTGGACATTCGATATGGGGACAACCACATGAAGGACGTATACCGAATGGAGCTCGTCAACAGAATGCAAGAATATGGAGAGACACTTCAGGAGTTGTCAGCAGATATTGAGCGGTTGGTATACTTGTCATACCCCGATTATCCCCTGGAGCCGCAGAATGACTTCGCTTTAGAAAGATTTACTAATGCCATTCGGGATGCAGACATTCAGTTCAAGGTCCGGATTAGTGGAAAGCACATGTTGCACGATAAGTTGACTGTAGCGTTGACATTGGAAGCTGCAAAGAGAGCAACAAGGGCGGTTCCAATGGTATGAGCTGCTATAGTTGATGAAGACTCAACAGGACTAACAATTGACCAACTAACCGAAAAGATAAAGGCGGATGTGCAACAAGCTATCCAGGAATTGGAATTGACAGATACTAAAAGTAGACTGAAATGCTGGGGCTGCGGTAAAGAAGGATATTTAGAGCGGCAGTGCCCCAACCAGACAAAAGCACCGATTATGGTATCAGTCTCTCTCCTACAACAGAGTAATGACAGATTGACGACGCAAGGAGTAATTGCTGGTCATCGATGCGGGATCATCGTAGATACTATCGCAACTAGATCCATCGTGAACAGGAAGCTCATTAGTAGAAAACACATGAGCAGAAGCAGTAACAGTGTTCTTCAAACGGTTACAGGGGAATCATCTCCGATTCTGGGTGAAGTGATTCTAGCATTGGGGCTAGACGAGTATGTGTTTCGTCATACGTTTTTGGTGGCTGATATAATGGACGATTGTATCATGGGCCTGGACTTCATGAAGCAGAATGGAGTGAGCGTAAACATTGAAAATAGGTTATTGCGATGCGGAAATATGGAGTTCCCGTCAACGTTGGAGGAAGAAGATTCCAGTGTCAGCAAATCAAATCTACGAGACCAACAAGTTACGTCAGATACAAAGGCTGTTGTAGAAGTGAAACGGACGGACGACATTGGAGTGATAACTCAAGTTACGGAGTTGTCAGAAAGAAAGAATAAAACGAAAAGAAGCAAATCCAGTGTCGTAGGTACTAAAGGGGATTTTGAGGAAACGAGTAAGGACTGCAGGAGTGTGAACAAGGTAGTAGCTATCCGTACATTAAGGATTGGAGGCGATGACATGTCGAGCATCCGAAACGAGCAGCTAAAGGATGAAAATTTTGGACCAATCCTTAAATGGAAGAAAAGGGGTCAGCGTCCAAAATGGAGTGATATTGTAATACGCGGTGACACGACAAAAAGTTGTTGGGCTCAGTGGGACTCGTTACAGATAGAAAATGGCGTTCTGAGGAGAAAATGGGACTCTCCTGATAGAAAAGCTAAAATAATGCAGTTGATCGTGCCCAAGTCCAAAGTACATGAGATACTTGGTCAAGTACATGTTGGGACTTCAGGGGAACATTTGGGAGTCAACAGAACATTAGCGAAGGTGCGAGAACGATTCTATTGGGTACACTGGCAAGCTGATGTCAAAAGTTGGTGGAGGAATTGTGACACCTGCACAAAAATTTTCACTTTTGTATTCAAAGTCACTCTCCGCTAATCGCTTCCCACAAATAATCACGTTTCAAATCTCGGACGAAGCTTAGACTTCAACTGTCTGATTAAAACTGATTTTATTGCATCACTTTTCTTCCATATTTATAGTAAAAGAGGTTTATCCTGCACCTGCTAGAAACTTCTCGTTTGAACGTTGTTCTTTCTTACATACTCATTGTTCTAAACTCGAGAAATTTCCTGCATTTAAACGTGTTCTCCATTTTAATGAATTAAAGTATTTTAGAGATTATGTGAGTTTCCAATTCACCCAAGAGCGAACTATGGGTAAATATAAACTAGCCAAAGTTAGCAAAGCAACCCTAACACCAATTAAAACAAAGTACAAAAAATAAAATTTTAAATTGAAAATTTACGGCTGATATCTGGAAAACGTCGTCACGGCAGAGATAGGAAGTTGGGATTCTTTATAATTATTCATAATTCGCACAAGAGGTATCACATTCGAAGCGTTACCGAGTTTTTTGTATTCGGTTCCCGAAAGTATATTACGATAATGAAGTAATATCTATTAACTTAAAATAATAAATACTACTACAAAAAATAAGCTTATTTTAAAATACCAACATTTTAGTATTAATAGAATTTTAAAAAAGAAAAATTGAAAAATAAAAGCATGCCATATTAAACAAAACAACACTAATGAAAAAAAATAATAAACTTATTTAAATAATATAGTTTATGTCTATCGAATTGAAATGATGACTGCAAATTCTGGTATATCTCGGTGTAATTTCCTTTGGGTTTATTTCCAGTATATTTGGATTTGGATTTTTTGGAAATCTAAATTATCCAATTTCTTTAAATTTTTTTTTCTGTTGGAAATTCATTTTATTTACCTGAATAGCAAAACTTCGTTCATTGTATGACGAAGGTTTATTATTCCAAACACAACTTTTTATATTTATTTAAAATGTTTAAAATAAAATAAAATTTTGAAATACGTTTCGTACTTTTTTGAAAAAAAAAACTTTGCTACAAATTTTTTGTTCATCATTCAACCGAAATTTTAAAATTTACAGGCAACACGTCTGTGATTTTGATCATATTAAATTAGAAAAATTCGACCATGACGAAAAAGACAGATAGTTGCAGAATTTGGAACTAACCAAGGATTGGAAACAGGACAAAAATTAATAATTTTTTGGTTTTCATAACTTATTTTGCATTTTTATTAATAATTCATATACAAAAAAATTTAAAATAATTTTTAATTTGAATTTTTCGGTGTTTAAAAATTAATGTGGATTTTATTTGGTGTTTTTAAAATTTATGGTAAAAAAAAGGTTTCTGCCCCTGAGGAACATTTTAGCCATGAGCGAGTAAGCGAATCCTAGTCCAGTAGTATTTAACCCTGGAGGCAATCTCGACGGACGCGACGAACGCGTGAAGTGTCAAATAAAAGTTAATTTCATATGAAATGTATGGGAGGTGGCAATCTCGGCATAGACGTGACGGACGCGACGGTTCAGACGTTGTAAAGTTGATTTGTATTCAACTTTTACGTGACGGACGCGTTCAAATGTCATTTTAAAATTTTTGTGTGGGAATTATTTTGTGAAAATTCCATTTAAAAAAGGTATTTTAGTTTTTTTTTTTAATTTACACTACCTAAAAAACTATTTTAATTTATAACACAAAGATTATATCAAATAAAAATAAAAATTACAAATTTCATCGACGGCGTCGAGTTTGCCTGCACAAAAATATTTATACCGTCACTAACGATTTTGACAATTCACGCGTTCATTGCGTCAGTCCAAATTGCCTCCAGGATAAGTCATTGGTCCTACTTAAAGGCTGGATTAGATTGAAGCAGCAACAGCAACAGCAACAGCAAAAATTTTAGAAACCATGCATTTAAATGGGTTGAATTAGATTACCGACAGCAACTTCATTTCTATATCTAATTTTGCTGTTGCTGTTGCAAGTTGACAACATGATCATACAGTGCATGAACCTTGAAAATATGAATTATCGTTTTTTGAACTTTTTTCGTTTTTTGGTTTTTTGGTTTTGTTTGATGAATAGAATATAATTTCTTTGTTAAATTATAAGTTTTTATTGCATTTTTTACGCTATTTTTTACGCGAGTTTTCGAGGAACGTATCTAGCGCGTGAAAACAAAATTAGGTCTATTTATTATTTTTCAATTTTCAATAATTTACATATTATTGTAGTTTCTCTTTCTCATAAAATAAATGTAGAAAATTTTTAAAATGCGAATTCTTCCCGGAATTGTAATTAGAAGAAACCAACGCGGTATAAAAAATTTCTTAGAAATGTGCAATTTAGTAATGGAAGAAAGACTTTTTCTAAAAACTACCTCAATAAAAATATATCATTAATTATCATTAATAATATTTCTAATATTTTTGTCCTAAAACAATATAAATTTTAAACCAAATTTATTTTTAAATGAATTATACTAATTGTATACATTTTATTGCTGTTGAAAGGCCCCAAATTTATTCATTTCCAAAAAAAATATTTAGGAAATAAAAATATTTGAAATGGAAATAATATTGGGAAAAATTTCTCGCAATTATATACATTTCGTTTCAATATGGCAAAAATAAGTCTGAAAAAAGACTTCCTCAAAAATTTTGCTGTTGCTGGTGCTGTCGTTTAATATGCTTCAAAAAGCAGCATTCACAACTTTCGCTGTTGCTTTTGTTGTTGCTGTTGCTGCTTCAATCTGATTCAGGGGTAAGTAATTACGCCCAAACGTAATGATTTGTAGAGTATTTTAAAAGTGAAGTGTTTGTTGTTCTATCTTGATGGCAGCAAATTTAAAATTTGTTGTTTTTTTTTTTTTTTTTTTTAATTAAAGTATTTTTGAAGGCAATGGATGAAAAGCCGAAAACGAATATTTTAGAACTCTTTGAAACTGCGAAAAATAATAAATCTTATATTCGGGTAAGCGCACCGATGGTTCGTTACAGCAAGTAAGTGAATCCAGATTTCATTTCAAAAAATTATTTTAATAATTTTGTTTTTAGACTTGAATTTCGTGAATTATTACGAAAGTATAACGTAGATTTGTGCTTTACACCAATGATAATGGCAAATTCATTTTGTCAAAGTTCTCTAGCGCGTCAAAGTGAATTTACAACCAATTTAGGTAAAAATCGCGTTGCTTGAATTATAAATTTAGTTAAGAGTGTGTTCGCAAGTTGAAAGAAACTTCCGAAATCGTCTTATTCGAAATTTGTATTAAAAAAAATGTTAGGATTGTAATCAATTTTGTTTTCCTATAGATGACACGCCATTAATTGTCCAATTCGCTAGCAATAGTGCAACAGATATGTTAACAGCAGCCAAGTTAATCTATCCTTATTCAGATGGTGTCGATTTAAATTGTGGTTGTCCACAACGTTGGGCGCAATCTTTGGGTTTAGGTTGTTGTTTATTGAAAACGCCAAATATTATATATGACATAATAAAAACATTAAAGCGAAATTTATCAACAAATTTTTCATGTTCAATTAAAATCCGTTTATTAAATAGCGATATAGCACTAAAAAATACTATAAATTTATGTCGTCAACTTGAATATTGTGGTTGCACATTTATAACAGTTCATGGTAGAACGATTAATCAAAAATCAACCGAACCATGTAATTTAATAGCGATTGACGAAATTAAAAAATCATTGCGAGTACCAATTATTGGCAATGGAAATATAAAAACATTTAACGATGCTCATGACATGTTTGAGAAAACAAATTGTGATGGTGTAATGGCGGCACGTGGTCTATTAACAAATCCAACTTTGTTTACGAACACTAAACTAACAACATACGATTGTGTACAAAATTGGTTAAATGTTACAACTAAAATGAATTCATTAAATATTAAAGAACAATCATATCAATTATTTCATCATCATTTGATATTTATGTTAGAAAAATTATTGCCCAAAAAATTACGTTTAGAATTTAATAATTTTACAACAAAATTACAAATTTATGAATTTTTAAACAATAGTTTTAATATGAAGAATAACGTGAGTACGATTGACAAACCAATGAAGTCATTTCAATCTAATTATAATTTAAGTATTTATGAAAATAATCGAAATTTTATTAAATATTATCGCAATGAAAGTGGTAAATATTTTAATGAATTTAAAAATGCTAGTACAGAAACCGAAACGGATGACGGTTTTTTAAGTATTAGTAATTGCTCTATATTTGACTTAAAATCATAATTTATTAATTGAATAAAATAGACGAAATAGTATAAATTGTATTGGTTCTTATTCTGATCTGCTGTCTGGTGTAATATCCCGGACCCAACAACAAAGTCATTGTAATATATTTGGAACCAATCAGTATAAATCCTTAAAGGGAGGTAGCGAGCGGAGCGTAGCGCAGCGAGCATGCATTAAGTCACTACTAATCTCATAAAAATAAGAGAAAATGAAAAAAGAAACAATTGATAACTAAATGACAAATGTTGATAGTTGTTGTTGGGTCCGGGAAATTACACCAGATACCTGATCTGTTTGTAATGCAACAATAACAACGTGGTTTTTCTAATTGAGTAGATCTTTTAATCGGCCAAATATGTTCAATTGATTTTGGTAATACTGGATATTCATGCATTTCCCAACTGCGGAAACAAATTTCAATAGGTTTAACATTATTTTGTAGCAACAGTAACATGAGGAAGTCTCCATTGTAGTTTAAAAATTTTCAGAGTTGATCCTTCGTTGGTTGAAGCTATTATAGCATCATTGTCTGTTCTAAGGAGTGATTTTTAGCGTAATTAACTTTAAATTCAATAAATAACAAAAAATTAACTTTTAATCAAAAATTTTATTTTCTTCGAAAGACCTATTCATGGCAATAATATTTAAAAACGACTTTTGGGGATATGGCCCAAATCAACGACTACACAAAAACCCATAGAAAATGTTTGAGAGATGTCATATCACATCACCGTGGAGGCTAATTTACAGGGATATATCTCAGAATCACATTATCGCTAATTCCTGATTTCAATAAATGATTTATTGAAAGGTGCTACGTGCCATACATCGACAGAAATTATCGTTCTGTCGATGTAAGGCACGTAGCACCTTCCTGATTAAACCACATCTCAGCAGGATCAATATCATCCATATTTTCGAACCAATATTCATTCATCATGATCCGGTAACACTGATTGACCATAACAAGAGCTCCCGCCTTATTTTTAAAGAAATAAGGACCAACGATGCCCCCAGCATGTAAACCTCATTTTTGGATGTATTGGGATCTCTAGAATCTCTTCTAGGTTGGTTTCACTCCAGAAGCGACAGTTTTGCTTATTAATAAACTCATTGAGCCAAAAATGACCATCGACACTAAACACAATTTTTCGATAACATAACGGGACCGATTTGCAAAGCATCCTTGATTGTTTCTCAATCATGAGTTTATTCATGATGAAATGGCAAACCAAGCTGAGCATAAATTATCTATCAGCTGTCAAATTGAATACCGCTGGAAAAAGTTTGGCCCATTCGAAAAACAAACCTAAAAAAATCACTCTTTACTACGAATTAAATTTTACTCATGTTTAGCTTTTAAAATAATTTTCTTATAATCTTCAGCGAATTCTAGTAATATTTTTGATGGAACACAAAAATTAAACATTCCCTTTACAGATATTTCTGATGACCAGCATGCATTATATAATGCTTTACTTTCGTCGGCATTGAAAGAAATATAATTCTTCAATGCTGACGTTATTCTTACATTTCTATTTTGATCAATCACTACACCATTTAATTCATAACGAATTTTATTAAACATAAATGCTATAGCATTGTTGACTATGAAATATTCATATTTCAATAAAAGTTTTTTTTTTTGGATTCTCGCGCATCTTTATAAAAATGCAATTATGCATTTTTAGATAAGAAATAAATAATAATTATTTCTTAAAAAGTCACTCACATTTTACTAGCGAAGTTAAACTCACCTAAATTCTTGTGTTCCGAAATTTTCGAATATTTTAAACAACCTAAATTCTTGTGTTCCGAAATCTTCGAATATTTTAAACAACCAAATAACCAAATAGAAAAATAAATATTAATAATAATCAAACGGTCGTTTTATTTAAAATAAACAAAAAGCCTTCCAACAAATGGTGTCAGATGTGGGGTTGTTTTTGATAAAATAAAGCGCCTGTATAAATTAATTAATTGATAAATACGTCTATTTGGTTTTTCTTTTTTTTTATGGTTAATCGGTAGTTTCATGTAAAAGAAAAAAGTGAAGTGAAAGAAAAAACATTAAAAAAAAACAAGTGATTACGAAGATTAAAGAAAAAAAAAGGGAGAACTGAAGAACTTCAAATCCAGCAAATTCTAACAACATTTTCATAAATCTTCAGAACTTCAAGAACTTCAAGTCCAGCAAATTCTAACATTTCCATAAATCTTCAGAACTTCAGATCCAGCAAATTCTAACAACATTTTCATAAATCTTCAGAACTTCAAGAACTTCAGATCCAGGAAATTTCTACAATATTAACATAAATCTCCAGATTTTCAAGTAAGATCGTTTTAATAAATATATATACTTTTTTTTAACTAAATTTAATACAATTACAATTTTTATTTAAAAAACAAAAAAGGCTTCCAAGAACTAACGTCGCTGAGTTAGTTCCATCTGGTTTTAATAAAGCTGCTGCAATATAAATAAAACTATCACTTGGTAGAACATGTAAATATTGATGTTGTACAGAAATTCTTATTTCATCACTATTTTCAAATGAATTCAAAAAAGGCGAGTAAGTATGATAATCATATTTTATTACACTATTATCATAACTTATTCCCTGTGTAATATTCAATATATCACTCATTGTTTTACTCGGAAACCTTAATGTTTGCAATAATTTTTTATTAGTAGCAGTTACAGGTTTTACGTTTGATAATGATGTTGTTGGCATTGCTGAAGGTGTATGAACACTGGTAAAAGTATTGTTTTGTTGTTTATTTTTTTCATTGAATATTAACATGTTGACGGTTTCAAATGTATTCTTATAGTAATGGTTTGTCCTCTAAAATTAATTAAATCTCTATCTTGACCAAGGAGTGTAGTTGTAAGGGAAGTTATCTGTCTAACATTCACAGGCAAATAAATAACATTTCTCGAAACTACAATGTTTTATAACCTGGTCCTACATCTGATGAAAAATCATGTAATGTATGTACTGGGATATGATTAATATATGAACCACCAATAATATCACATTCAACATGTATAGAATTCACTTTGATAATATTTACAGCTTAACCTGATTCATGCTTTATATTTGGCGATAACACACGTTCACTAAATCCTAATAGTTTGCCAATGGATTTCTTGTCATTAAAGTTTACTTCTTCAGAAGCTAAGAGTCCACTTTTCAAAATATTGTTCGCTTCTAAAGTAATTTTGACATCTTTTTTATTTAGTTCTTTCTTTAAATATTGACTTATATCGTCAATTTCATAAGATCCTTCAGGAATACTAATTTTTTCATTTCCAATGTGAAATGTTATTCCTTTCATCAATATTTGGTATCGAATTGTATGATCATTTAGTTCAATATATACTATCAAACTGTGAACACTGCTTTTTTATGGATTTCATCTCCTATTTGGATAATTTGGAATTTATGTTATTAATTTGCAAAACTTTAATTTGGACCTAAAATGTTGTAATTGCTATAATTTTTTGAGATTTTGGTGCCAAGACACGATGGCTAATATCTAAACTTTGATTAGCGATTGACAGCAACAGGAAACGATCTTAAACATGCGTTAGCAAAGTTAAATTTATCTACAACTGGTTTAAAACCGGCGTTAATATTAAGAGTAGAAGAGTGCTTTCGGCAGTTATCTTCTGAAGAAATTACAGCACATTTTGGAGATAACGTGAGAAACAACAGTACCATTAACTGTAGTTCTAGTTCGGAGACAGCAAAATAAGGGGGTTATGGAAACCGATATTCAACTTAAGGCACTTCGGGAGACCTTAGCAAAAAAAACAAGAAATCGCAAGGCTCCAACGGGAAATTGAACTGCTATCGAATGGTAATTATAATAATCAAAATACAAATTTTAATTTTAGAGACAGAAGAATCGTTAACGCCATTCAATGGTGACGATAATTATAGTAACCATACATCGACAGAAATTATCGTTCTGTCGATGTATGGCACGTAGCACCTTCCTGATTAAACCACATCTCAGCAGGATCAATATCATCCATATTTTCGAACCAATATTCATTCATCATGGTCCGGTAACACTGATTGACCATAACAAGAGCTCCCGCCTTATTTTTAAAGAAATAAGGACCAACGATGCCCCCAGCATGTAAACCTCATTTTTGGATGTATTGGGATCTCTAGAATCTCTTCTAGGTTGGTTTCACTCCAGAAGCGACAGTTTTGCTTATTAATAAACTCATTGAGCCAAAAATGACCATCGACACTAAACACAATTTTTCGATAACATAACGGGACCGATTTGCAAAGCATCCTTGATTGTTTCTCAATCATGAGTTTATTCATGATGAAATGGCAAACCAAGCTGAGCATAAATTATCTATCAGCTGTCAAATTGAATACCGCTGGAAAAAGTTTGGCCCATTCGAAAAACAAACCTAAAAAAATCACTCTTTACTACGAATTAAATTTTACTCATGTTTAGCTTTTAAAATAATTTTCTTATAATCTTCAGCGAATTCTAGTAATATTTTTGATGGAACACAAAAATTAAACATTCCCTTTACAGATATTTCTGATGACCAGCATGCATTATATAATGCTTTACTTTCGTCGGCATTGAAAGAAATATAATTCTTCAATGCTGACGTTATTCTTACATTTCTATTTTGATCAATCACTACACCATTTAATTCATAACGAATTTTATTAAACATAAATGCTATAGCATTGTTGACTATGAAATATTCATATTTCAATAAAAGTTTTTTTTTTTGGATTCTCGCGCATCTTTATAAAAATGCAATTATGCATTTTTAGATAAGAAATAAATAATAATTATTTCTTAAAAAGTCACTCACATTTTACTAGCGAAGTTAAACTCACCTAAATTCTTGTGTTCCGAAATTTTCGAATATTTTAAACAACCTAAATTCTTGTGTTCCGAAATCTTCGAATATTTTAAACAACCAAATAACCAAATAGAAAAATAAATATTAATAATAATCAAACGGTCGTTTTATTTAAAATAAACAAAAAGCCTTCCAACAAATGGTGTCAGATGTGGGGTTGTTTTTGATAAAATAAAGCGCCTGTATAAATTAATTAATTGATAAATACGTCTATTTGGTTTTTCTTTTTTTTTATGGTTAATCGGTAGTTTCATGTAAAAGAAAAAAGTGAAGTGAAAGAAAAAACATTAAAAAAAAACAAGTGATTACGAAGATTAAAGAAAAAAAAAGGGAGAACTGAAGAACTTCAAATCCAGCAAATTCTAACAACATTTTCATAAATCTTCAGAACTTCAAGAACTTCAAGTCCAGCAAATTCTAACATTTCCATAAATCTTCAGAACTTCAGATCCAGCAAATTCTAACAACATTTTCATAAATCTTCAGAACTTCAAGAACTTCAGATCCAGGAAATTTCTACAATATTAACATAAATCTCCAGATTTTCAAGTAAGATCGTTTTAATAAATATATATACTTTTTTTTAACTAAATTTAATACAATTACAATTTTTATTTAAAAAACAAAAAAGGCTTCCAAGAACTAACGTCGCTGAGTTAGTTCCATCTGGTTTTAATAAAGCTGCTGCAATATAAATAAAACTATCACTTGGTAGAACATGTAAATATTGATGTTGTACAGAAATTCTTATTTCATCACTATTTTCAAATGAATTCAAAAAAGGCGAGTAAGTATGATAATCATATTTTATTACACTATTATCATAACTTATTCCCTGTGTAATATTCAATATATCACTCATTGTTTTACTCGGAAACCTTAATGTTTGCAATAATTTTTTATTAGTAGCAGTTACAGGTTTTACGTTTGATAATGATGTTGTTGGCATTGCTGAAGGTGTATGAACACTGGTAAAAGTATTGTTTTGTTGTTTATTTTTTTCATTGAATATTAACATGTTGACGGTTTCAAATGTATTCTTATAGTAATGGTTTGTCCTCTAAAATTAATTAAATCTCTATCTTGACCAAGGAGTGTAGTTGTAAGGGAAGTTATCTGTCTAACATTCACAGGCAAATAAATAACATTTCTCGAAACTACAATGTTTTATAACCTGGTCCTACATCTGATGAAAAATCATGTAATGTATGTACTGGGATATGATTAATATATGAACCACCAATAATATCACATTCAACATGTATAGAATTCACTTTGATAATATTTACAGCTTAACCTGATTCATGCTTTATATTTGGCGATAACACACGTTCACTAAATCCTAATAGTTTGCCAATGGATTTCTTGTCATTAAAGTTTACTTCTTCAGAAGCTAAGAGTCCACTTTTCAAAATATTGTTCGCTTCTAAAGTAATTTTGACATCTTTTTTATTTAGTTCTTTCTTTAAATATTGACTTATATCGTCAATTTCATAAGATCCTTCAGGAATACTAATTTTTTCATTTCCAATGTGAAATGTTATTCCTTTCATCAATATTTGGTATCGAATTGTGTGATCATTTAGTTCAATATATACTATCAAACTGTGAACACTGCTTTTTTATGGATTTCATCTCCTATTTGGATAATTTGGAATTTATGTTATTAATTTGCAAAACTTTAATTTGGACCTAAAATGTTGTAATTGCTATAATTTTTTGAGATTTTGGTGCCAAGACACGATGGCTAATATCTAAACTTTGATTAGCGATTGACAGCAACAGGAAACGATCTTAAACATGCGTTAGCAAAGTTAAATTTATCTACAACTGGTTTAAAACCGGCGTTAATATTAAGAGTAGAAGAGTGCTTTCGGCAGTTATCTTCTGAAGAAATTACAGCACATTTTGGAGATAACGTGAGAAACAACAGTACCATTAACTGTAGTTCTAGTTCGGAGACAGCAAAATAAGGGGGTTATGGAAACCGATATTCAACTTAAGGCACTTCGGGAGACCTTAGCAAAAAAAACAAGAAATCGCAAGGCTCCAACGGGAAATTGAACTGCTATCGAATGGTAATTATAATAATCAAAATACAAATTTTAATTTTAGAGACAGAAGAATCGTTAACGCCATTCAATGGTGACGATAATTATAGTAACCATACATCGACAGAAATTATCGTTCTGTCGATGTATGGCACGTAGCACCTTCCTGATTAAACCACATCTCAGCAGGATCAATATCATCCATATTTTCGAACCAATATTCATTCATCATGGTCCGGTAACACTGATTGACCATAACAAGAGCTCCCGCCTTATTTTTAAAGAAATAAGGACCAACGATGCCCCCAGCATGTAAACCTCATTTTTGGATGTATTGGGATCTCGAGAATCTCTTCTAGGTTGGTTTCACTCCAGAAGCGACAGTTTTGCTTATTAATAAACTCATTGAGCCAAAAATGACCATCGACACTAAACACAATTTTTCGATAACATAACGGGACCGATTTGCAAAGCATCCTTGATTGTTTCTCAATCATGAGTTTATTCATGATGAAATGGCAAACCAAGCTGAGCATAAATTATCTATCAGCTGTCAAATTGAATACCGCTGGAAAAAGTTTGGCCCATTCGAAAAACAAACCTAAAAAAATCACTCTTTACTACGAATTAAATTTTACTCATGTTTAGCTTTTAAAATAATTTTCTTATAATCTTCAGCGAATTCTAGTAATATTTTTGATGGAACACAAAAATTAAACATTCCCTTTACAGATATTTCTGATGACCAGCATGCATTATATAATGCTTTACTTTCGTCGGCATTGAAAGAAATATAATTCTTCAATGCTGACGTTATTCTTACATTTCTATTTTGATCAATCACTACACCATTTAATTCATAACGAATTTTATTAAACATAAATGCTATAGCATTGTTGACTATGAAATATTCATATTTCAATAAAAGTTTTTTTTTTTGGATTCTCGCGCATCTTTATAAAAATGCAATTATGCATTTTTAGATAAGAAATAAATAATAATTATTTCTTAAAAAGTCACTCACATTTTACTAGCGAAGTTAAACTCACCTAAATTCTTGTGTTCCGAAATTTTCGAATATTTTAAACAACCTAAATTCTTGTGTTCCGAAATCTTCGAATATTTTAAACAACCAAATAACCAAATAGAAAAATAAATATTAATAATAATCAAACGGTCGTTTTATTTAAAATAAACAAAAAGCCTTCCAACAAATGGTGTCAGATGTGGGGTTGTTTTTGATAAAATAAAGCGCCTGTATAAATTAATTAATTGATAAATACGTCTATTTGGTTTTTCTTTTTTTTTATGGTTAATCGGTAGTTTCATGTAAAAGAAAAAAGTGAAGTGAAAGAAAAAACATTAAAAAAAAAAACAAGTGATTACGAAGATTAAAGAAAAAAAAGGGAGAACTGAAGAACTTCAAATCCAGCAAATTTTAACAACATTTTCATAAATCTTCAGAACTTCAAGAACTTCAAGTCCAGCAAATTCTAACATTTCCATAAATCTTCAGAACTTCAGATCCAGCAAATTCTAACATTTTCATAAATCTTCAGAACTTCAAGAACTTCAGATCCAGGAAATTTCTACAACATTAACATAAATCTCCAGATTTTCAAGTAAGATCGTTTTAATAAATATATATACTTTTTTTTAACTAAATTTAATACCATTACAATTTTTATTTAAAAAACAAAAAAGCCTTCCAAGAACTAACGTCGCTGAGTTAGTTCCATCTGGTTTTAATAAAGCTGCTGCAATATAAATAAAACTATCACTTGGTAGAACATGTAAATATTGATGTTGTACAGAAATTCTTATTTCATCACTATTTTCAAATGAATTCAAAAAAGGCGAGTAAGTATGATAATCATATTTTATTACACTATTATCATAACTTATTCCCTGTGTAATATTCAATATATCACTCATTGTTTTACTCGGAAACCTTAATGTTTGCAATAATTTTTTATTAGTAGCAGTTACAGGTTTTACGTTTGATAATGATGTTGTTGGCATTGCTGAAGGTGTATGAACACTGGTAAAAGTATTGTTTTGTTGTTTATTTTTTTCATTGAATATTAACATGTTGACGGTTTCAAATGTATTCTTATAGTAATGGTTTGTCCTCTAAAATTAATTAAATCTCTATCTTGACCAAGGAGTGTAATTGTAAGGGAAGTTATCTGTCTAACATTCACAGGCAAATAAATAACATTTCTCGAAACTACAATGTTTTATAACCTGGTCCTACATCTGATGAAAAATCATGTAATGTATGTACTGGGATATGATTAATATATGAACCACCAATAATATCACATTCAACATGTATAGAATTCACTTTGATAATATTTACAGCTTAACCTGATTCATGCTTTATATTTGGCGATAACACACGTTCACTAAATCCTAATAGTTTGCCAATGGATTTCTTGTCATTAAAGTTTACTTCTTCAGAAGCTAAGAGTCCACTTTTCAAAATATTGTTCGCTTCTAAAGTAATTTTGACATCTTTTTTATTTAGTTCTTTCTTTAAATATTGACTTATATCGTCAATTTCATAAGATCCTTCAGGAATACTAATTTTTTCATTTCCAATGTGAAATGTTATTCCTTTCATCAATATTTGGTATCGAATTGTATGATCATTTAGTTCAATATATACTATCAAACTGTGAACACTGCTTTTTTATGGATTTCATCTCCTATTTGGATAATTTGGAATTTATGTTATTAATTTGCAAAACTTTAATTTGGACCTAAAATGTTGTAATTGCTATAATTTTTTGAGATTTTGGTGCCAAGACACGATGGCTAATATCTAAACTTTGATTGACAGCAACAGGAAACGATCTTAAACATGCGTTAGCAAAGTTAAATTTATCTACAACTGGTTTAAAACCGGCGTTAATATTAAGAGTAGAAGAGTGCTTTCGGCAGTTATCTTCTGAAGAAATTACAGCACATTTTGGAGATAACGTGAGAAACAACAGTACCATTAACTGTAGTTCTAGTTCGGAGACAGCAAAATAAGGGGGTTATGGAAACCGATATTCAACTTAAGGCACTTCGGGAGACCTTAGCAAAAAAAACAAGAAATCGCAAGGCTCCAACGGGAAATTGAACTGCTATCGAATGGTAATTATAATAATCAAAATACAAATTTTAATTTTAGAGACAGAAGAATCGTTAACGCCATTCAATGGTGACGATAATTATAGTAACCATACATCGACAGAAATTATCGTTCTGTCGATGTATGGCACGTAGCACCTTCCTGATTAAACCACATCTCAGCAGGATCAATATCATCCATATTTTCGAACCAATATTCATTCATCATGGTCCGGTAACACTGATTGACCATAACAAGAGCTCCCGCCTTATTTTTAAAGAAATAAGGACCAACGATGCCCCCAGCATGTAAACCTCATTTTTGGATGTATTGGGATCTCTAGAATCTCTTCTAGGTTGGTTTCACTCCAGAAGCGACAGTTTTGCTTATTAATAAACTCATTGAGCCAAAAATGACCATCGACACTAAACACAATTTTTCGATAACATAACGGGACCGATTTGCAAAGCATCCTTGATTGTTTCTCAATCATGAGTTTATTCATGATGAAATGGCAAACCAAGCTGAGCATAAATTATCTATCAGCTGTCAAATTGAATACCGCTGGAAAAAGTTTGGCCCATTCGAAAAACAAACCTAAAAAAATCACTCTTTACTACGAATTAAATTTTACTCATGTTTAGCTTTTAAAATAATTTTCTTATAATCTTCAGCGAATTCTAGTAATATTTTTGATGGAACACAAAAATTAAACATTCCCTTTACAGATATTTCTGATGACCAGCATGCATTATATAATGCTTTACTTTCGTCGGCATTGAAAGAAATATAATTCTTCAATGCTGACGTTATTCTTACATTTCTATTTTGATCAATCACTACACCATTTAATTCATAACGAATTTTATTAAACATAAATGCTATAGCATTGTTGACTATGAAATATTCATATTTCAATAAAAGTTTTTTTTTTTGGATTCTCGCGCATCTTTATAAAAATGCAATTATGCATTTTTAGATAAGAAATAAATAATAATTATTTCTTAAAAAGTCACTCACATTTTACTAGCGAAGTTAAACTCACCTAAATTCTTGTGTTCCGAAATTTTCGAATATTTTAAACAACCTAAATTCTTGTGTTCCGAAATCTTCGAATATTTTAAACAACCAAATAACCAAATAGAAAAATAAATATTAATAATAATCAAACGGTCGTTTTATTTAAAATAAACAAAAAGCCTTCCAACAAATGGTGTCAGATGTGGGGTTGTTTTTGATAAAATAAAGCGCCTGTATAAATTAATTAATTGATAAATACGTCTATTTGGTTTTTCTTTTTTTTTATGGTTAATCGGTAGTTTCATGTAAAAGAAAAAAGTGAAGTGAAAGAAAAAACATTAAAAAAAAAAACAAGTGATTACGAAGATTAAAGAAAAAAAAGGGAGAACTGAAGAACTTCAAATCCAGCAAATTCTAACAACATTTTCATAAATCTTCAGAACTTCAAGAACTTCAAGTCCAGCAAATTCTAACATTTCCATAAATCTTCAGAACTTCAGATCCAGCAAATTCTAACATTTTCATAAATCTTCAGAACTTCAAGAACTTCAGATCCAGGAAATTTCTACAACATTAACATAAATCTCCAGATTTTCAAGTAAGATCGTTTTAATAAATATATATACTTTTTTTTAACTAAATTTAATACCATTACAATTTTTATTTAAAAAACAAAAAAGCCTTCCAAGAACTAACGTCGCTGAGTTAGTTCCATCTGGTTTTAATAAAGCTGCTGCAATATAAATAAAACTATCACTTGGTAGAACATGTAAATATTGATGTTGTACAGAAATTCTTATTTCATCACTATTTTCAAATGAATTCAAAAAAGGCGAGTAAGTATGATAATCATATTTTATTACACTATTATCATAACTTATTCCCTGTGTAATATTCAATATATCACTCATTGTTTTACTCGGAAACCTTAATGTTTGCAATAATTTTTTATTAGTAGCAGTTACAGGTTTTACGTTTGATAATGATGTTGTTGGCATTGCTGAAGGTGTATGAACACTGGTAAAAGTATTGTTTTGTTGTTTATTTTTTTCATTGAATATTAACATGTTGACGGTTTCAAATGTATTCTTATAGTAATGGTTTGTCCTCTAAAATTAATTAAATCTCTATCTTGACCAAGGAGTGTAGTTGTAAGGGAAGTTATCTGTCTAACATTCACAGGCAAATAAATAACATTTCTCGAAACTACAATGTTTTATAACCTGGTCCTACATCTGATGAAAAATCATGTAATGTATGTACTGGGATATGATTAATATATGAACCACCAATAATATCACATTCAACATGTATAGAATTCACTTTGATAATATTTACAGCTTAACCTGATTCATGCTTTATATTTGGCGATAACACACGTTCACTAAATCCTAATAGTTTGCCAATGGATTTCTTGTCATTAAAGTTTACTTCTTCAGAAGCTAAGAGTCCACTTTTCAAAATATTGTTCGCTTCTAAAGTAATTTTGACATCTTTTTTATTTAGTTCTTTCTTTAAATATTGACTTATATCGTCAATTTCATAAGATCCTTCAGGAATACTAATTTTTTCATTTCCAATGTGAAATGTTATTCCTTTCATCAATATTTGGTATCGAATTGTATGATCATTTAGTTCAATATATACTATCAAACTGTGAACACTGCTTTTTTATGGATTTCATCTCCTATTTGGATAATTTGGAATTTATGTTATTAATTTGCAAAACTTTAATTTGGACCTAAAATGTTGTAATTGCTATAATTTTTTGAGATTTTGGTGCCAAGACACGATGGCTAATATCTAAACTTTGATTGACAGCAACAGGAAACGATCTTAAACATGCGTTAGCAAAGTTAAATTTATCTACAACTGGTTTAAAACCGGCGTTAATATTAAGAGTAGAAGAGTGCTTTCGGCAGTTATCTTCTGAAGAAATTACAGCACATTTTGGAGATAACGTGAGAAACAACAGTACCATTAACTGTAGTTCTAGTTCGGAGACAGCAAAATAAGGGGGTTATGGAAACCGATATTCAACTTAAGGCACTTCGGGAGACCTTAGCAAAAAAAACAAGAAATCGCAAGGCTCCAACGGGAAATTGAACTGCTATCGAATGGTAATTATAATAATCAAAATACAAATTTTAATTTTAGAGACAGAAGAATCGTTAACGCCATTCAATGGTGACGATAATTATAGTAACCATACATCGACAGAAATTATCGTTCTGTCGATGTATGGCACGTAGCACCTTCCTGATTAAACCACATCTCAGCAATATCAATATCATCCATATTTTCGAACCAATATTCATTCATCATGGTCCGGTAACACTGATTGACCATAACAAGAGCTCCCGCCTTATTTTTAAAGAAATAAGGACCAACGATGCCCCAGCATGTAAACCTCATTTTTGGATGTATTGGGATCTCTAGAATCTCTTCTAGGTTGGTTTCACTCCAGAAGCGACAGTTTTGCTTATTAATAAACTCATTGAGCCAAAAATGACCATCGACACTAAACACAATTTTTCGATAACATAACGGGACCGATTTGCAAAGCATCCTTGATTGTTTCTCAATCATGAGTTTATTCATGATGAAATGGCAAACCAAGCTGAGCATAAATTATCTATCAGCTGTCAAATTGAATACCGCTGGAAAAAGTTTGGCCCATTCGAAAAACAAACCTAAAAAAATCACTCTTTACTACGAATTAAATTTTACTCATGTTTAGCTTTTAAAATAATTTTCTTATAATCTTCAGCGAATTCTAGTAATATTTTTGATGGAACACAAAAATTAAACATTCCCTTTACAGATATTTCTGATGACCAGCATGCATTATATAATGCTTTACTTTCGTCGGCATTGAAAGAAATATAATTCTTCAATGCTGACGTTATTCTTACATTTCTATTTTGATCAATCACTACACCATTTAATTCATAACGAATTTTATTAAACATAAATGCTATAGCATTGTTGACTATGAAATATTCATATTTCAATAAAAGTTTTTTTTTTTGGATTCTCGCGCATCTTTATAAAAATGCAATTATGCATTTTTAGATAAGAAATAAATAATAATTATTTCTTAAAAAGTCACTCACATTTTACTAGCGAAGTTAAACTCACCTAAATTCTTGTGTTCCGAAATGTTCGAATATTTTAAACAACCTAAATTCTTGTGTTCCGAAATCTTCGAATATTTTAAACAACCAAATAACCAAATAGAAAAATAAATATTAATAATAATCAAACGGTCGTTTTATTTAAAATAAACAAAAAGCCTTCCAACAAATGGTGTCAGATGTGGGGTTGTTTTTGATAAAATAAAGCGCCTGTATAAATTAATTAATTGATAAATACGTCTATTTGGTTTTTCTTTTTTTTTATGGTTAATCGGTAGTTTCATGTAAAAGAAAAAAGTGAAGTGAAAGAAAAAACATTAAAAAAAAAAAACAAGTGATTACGAAGATTAAAGAAAAAAAAGGGAGAACTGAAGAACTTCAAATCCAGCAAATTCTAACAACATTTTCATAAATCTTCAGAACTTCAAGAACTTCAAGTCCAGCAAATTCTAACATTTCCATAAATCTTCAGAACTTCAGATCCAGCAAATTCTAACATTTTCATAAATCTTCAGAACTTCAAGAACTTCAGATCCAGGAAATTTCTACAACATTAACATAAATCTCCAGATTTTCAAGTAAGATCGTTTTAATAAATATATATACTTTTTTTTAACTAAATTTAATACCATTACAATTTTTATTTAAAAAACAAAAAAGCCTTCCAAGAACTAACGTCGCTGAGTTAGTTCCATCTGGTTTTAATAAAGCTGCTGCAATATAAATAAAACTATCACTTGGTAGAACATGTAAATATTGATGTTGTACAGAAATTCTTATTTCATCACTATTTTCAAATGAATTCAAAAAAGGCGAGTAAGTATGATAATCATATTTTATTACACTATTATCATAACTTATTCCCTGTGTAATATTCAATATATCACTCATTGTTTTACTCGGAAACCTTAATGTTTGCAATAATTTTTTATTAGTAGCAGTTACAGGTTTTACGTTTGATAATGATGTTGTTGGCATTGCTGAAGGTGTATGAACACTGGTAAAAGTATTGTTTTGTTGTTTATTTTTTTCATTGAATATTAACATGTTGACGGTTTCAAATGTATTCTTATAGTAATGGTTTGTCCTCTAAAATTAATTAAATCTCTATCTTGACCAAGGAGTGTAGTTGTAAGGGAAGTTATCTGTCTAACATTCACAGGCAAATAAATAACATTTCTCGAAACTACAATGTTTTATAACCTGGTCCTACATCTGATGAAAAATCATGTAATGTATGTACTGGGATATGATTAATATATGAACCACCAATAATATCACATTCAACATGTATAGAATTCACTTTGATAATATTTACAGCTTAACCTGATTCATGCTTTATATTTGGCGATAACAGACGTTCACTAAATCCTAATAGTTTGCCAATGGATTTCTTGTCATTAAAGTTTACTTCTTCAGAAGCTAAGAGTCCACTTTTCAAAATATTGTTCGCTTCTAAAGTAATTTTGACATCTTTTTTATTTAGTTCTTTCTTTAAATATTGACTTATATCGTCAATTTCATAAGATCCTTCAGGAATACTAATTTTTTCATTTCCAATGTGAAATGTTATTCCTTTCATCAATATTTGGTATCGAATTGTGTGATCATTTAGTTCAATATATACTATCAAACTGTGAACACTGCTTTTTTATGGATTTCATCTCCTATTTGGATAATTTGGAATTTATGTTTCTTTGGCGAAATATTACTACAAAAATATCAGATATGGGGTTATTAATTTGCAAAACTTTAATTTGGAACTAAAATGTTGTAATTGCTATAATTTTTTGAGATTTTGGTGCCAAGACACGATGGCTAATATCTAAACTTTGATTAGCGATTGACAGCAACAGGAAACGATCTTAAACATGTGTTAGCAAAGTTAAATTTATCTACAACTGGCTTAAAACCGGCGTTAATATTAAGAGTAGAAGAGTGCTTTCGGCAGTTATCTTCTGAAGAAATTACAGCACATTTTGGAGATAACGTGAGAAACAACAGTACCATTAACTGTAGTTCTAGTTCGGAGACAGCAAAATAAGGGGGTTATGGAAACCGATATTCAACTTAAGGCACTTCGGGAGACCTTAGCAAAAAAAAACAAGAAATCGCAAGGCTCCAACGGGAAATTGAACTGCTATCGAATGGTAATTATAATAATCAAAATACAAATTTTAATTTTAGAGACAGAAGAATCGTTAACGCCATTCAATGGTGACGATAATTATAGTATCGAAAAATGGATACAACATTTTGAAGATGTAATAAGATTTTATTTATGATGATGAAGAATGACCGAACTAAGTTCGAACACCGGCACTATCAGGTAAACGAGTAGAGTTTTCACGTCTAGTTGGCTGGCACATTCTAGCTCGTTGGTGGGATGGGTCGCCAGTTACCATTTGATTTAGTGCACTTTCAATCTTACTTTCCTCTAGATTTTTAATTTCTTTTCTTCTTTTGTTTTCTTATTTCCACTTATTAGTTAATCCTTAACTCTAGATATATATGTATAAAAATTTTATAATTTCGCAAATATATGACAAAAAAATTGGTTTTTAACCTCAACATGGTAAGAAAATCTCGAATTTTTCTACCCCGCTTTTTTTTTCTTTTGACTTACTAACACTATGCAGATTCTTTTTTCTTCGAATCAAAAACTACCAATTTCACTTAATTTTTTTTTCTTTGTTAATATCTAATAAAAGAAAAATGTTTCAAGTGATTTTATCACCCCGCGTGTTTCATTTTAAATTCGTTTCATTTTCCCTTTTTTTTCGTCTTTTTTTTTGCACTTGTGCGTTTAAATTTTTACGCATCTTTTTGTTTTAATTTTTTGTGTTTCGTTTTGTTTTTAAAAAATGTACAACAATATGTCGTGGTTTTTTATTCTTTTTTTTTCTCCAAGCCGAGAAAACCTCTCACCCAACTTGACCCAATTGATTTTCAGCCAACAAGACCATTTCCGAAAACTTCGTTTCCTCTTCTTTTTTTCTTGTTTTGTCTTCCGAATCTATCCCCCTGAACTCGAACTCAGTCAGAATAAAAAAACAATCGCAACAAACTTAATTTTCTTGTGTTTCAAACAGCTATCCAATCGAAAAATCATTTTTCTTTCTTTTTCTTTTTTTTTTTTTTTTTTTTTTTGGTGCAATTGGCAATTTATTATGTTTTTTTTATAATTTTTTTCTATATGCATCAGAATCGACCATTACAAAGATTACGCGGAATTGTCCCATTGGAACCAGAAAACACGTTTATTATTCGCAAGAAGGCTAATGATGGCCACGGCAAAATCATTTATTCGCACAACGAATGTATGGTGTTGGAGAGAGGTTAAAGCTTGCTTGCTTAAAGAGTTTAAGCAAAGGGTTTCGAGGGCGGATATTCACAACCAACTACGAAGTAGGAAGAAAAGACATAACGAAACTTTCCAACAATGTCATTCCAATATTAGAAATATCTTCACTATGCGAAATGGATGAATTTTACGTATTGCATTATATTATTGAAGGCATACCTGACGTTGCAAATAATAAGCCGATGTTATATAGTGCTCGCAATTTAGACGAATTAAAGTTATCTTTACGGACGTCTGAAAGAATAAAACTTTCTTACTACAATCTTCTTAGGATGCTACAACCTAGTTTGTGAAATGCAACAACTATAACAGATTTGGTCACATAACTAACAAGTGCCCGAATGCACAAAGGAAATGGGGCTCTTGTTTCAAGTGCGGCAAAGAAGGTCATATGGTGCCTAACTGTAATCAAAATCCTGCTACAATGCATATTGACAACTAGGAAAACGAGAGTGAAGAGGAAATTGACAGGGAACCTAGTTACGATAAAAGTTCTTCTATATTGCATGTTAACAACAATCATATCGAAACAAACGAGTTTAAACACAAATTAAATTACAAATTTTGCAAAAATGACGTAAAAATAAATAAGAATTTATTAACATTATTGGATACAGGAAGCTCAACAAGTTTCACACAGCAACAGTACGCTCCAGCAGAGGTCCTCATACCCGTTTCCAAAGGAAAACAACAATTCTATGGCATAAATGGTAATGTACTGGATATTGTAGGAGTAACATCAGGCGAAGTATATTTTAGAAATAGAGAAACTAAATTACCGTGTGTATACACCGTGTCCCAACTATCGGTGCAAATTTGGAGTGGCGGTTATTTTCAACACTAATGTCAGTCTCTCTGTGAAAGAAATTTAGTTTCATATTTGCGGTGTACGAAATGAATCGATTTACGCTTGAACAAGGCAGGGAAATATTAAGAATATATTTCCAAAACGAAGACAATTGGTCCGAAATCACAAGAAAATGTCGTACAAAATTTGGTAAAAAAAATGGGCCTTTAATCAATGGTGTAAAGCCGTTTGTGAAAAAAGTTCGTCAAACTGGCATGCTAATTGATCAGCCAACACGTTCCCGTGTTCGTCCTGTTCGTTCAACTGAAAATATCGCTGCAGTGGCCGAGAGTGTGCGCCGCCAACCGAGAACATCGATTCGCCATCGTGCATCGGAATTAAACATCTGTCGGTCTTCTGTTCAACGAATTTTGCGTAAAGATCTCGGTTTGTGGCCTTACAAAGTTCAATTAGTGCAGCAGTTGATGCCGCGTGACCATCCACTTCGATATCGATTCGCTGTATGGGCTTGTGACCAACTTGAAAATGATGATAATTTTGCTCAAAAAATCATCTTTTCGGACGAAGCTCATTTCCACATTGATGGCTACGTCAATAAGCAAAATTGTCGCATTTGGAGATCAGAAAATCCTCAAGTGATTGAGGAGAAGCCAATGCATCCATTGCGTGTGACTGTTTGGTGCGGATTGTATGCACGGCGGCATAATTGGCCGGTATTTTTTTGAAAATGACGGCACGACCGCTACGGTCAACGGCGAACGCTACAGAGCCATGTTAACATCTTTTGCGTGGCCATATTTTGAAAATATTGATGTGAGCGACCTTTGGTTCCAACAGGATGGCGCTCCGTGCCACACATCTGGCCTAACAATTGCCGAAGTGCGTCAACAATTTGATGGCCGCATCATTAGTCGAAATGGTGATGTCAATTTACCACCAAGAAGCTGTGATTTGACACCGTTAGACTTTTACTTGTGAGGAGCCGTGAAAGACAAATGTTATGCAGACCATCCAGAGACAATTGAGCATTTGAAGTTGAATATTGAGAGAAACCATTGCCGCCATAGGGCCCCAAACAATCGAAAATGTGCTCCGAAATTGGACCGACCGAATGGCCTGCAAGGCCAGCCGCGGCAGTCATTTAAATGAAATCATTTTCCATACTTAACCGCAAGGATTGTTCTTTCAAATAAAAAGAGAACTTTGATAAAATATAAAGCCGTTTTTTTTTTATTTAATATTAAAGTTTGCACTTTTAGTTGGGTCACGCTTTATGTGTATTGTAAAAAATAATAGTATGACTTATCTTTTCATTTTATAAAGAAATTTTTTAAAATTACCGAAATTAAATTTGATTTATGAAAAGAAGTATGCACATCCAAGAGAAAAACAAAAATAATTTAAATGAAATTTTGAACATAAATGTTGATGATAACAACACAAACACTCAGGTACAAATTCAAATAAATGAAAATTTACATCATCATATTAAGGAAACTGTGAGTCGCATAATTTTTAATTCAAACTCTAAACTAGAGAAGATAAATAGCACTGAACGTAAAGTTGCACATAAAATTAATTAAGGACGATGCATTTTACTGTACACGACGTCGATTACCACATATGCATAAGATCGAGTTGAATAAAATTATCGAGGACTTATTGCAAAGAAAAATAATTCGCGAGAGTAATTCCCTTTATGCCCATAGTTTTGATTAAAAAAAAAATAATGAGTTTAGGCTTTGCGAATTATATATTTCGTTTAATAGCAAAATAATTAAAATAACGGAACTGGTTTTACTTCTAAAAAAACTTCTTTATTCCGGAGTGTTATAATTATTACAATAATTTTACAACTGAACTCTTAAGACTATTCTACCTCTATTTATATGAGGTTCTTATAAGAATTATCAGATTTCTTATGAGCAAAGTATTATTTGCACATTATCATTGAAATATCATATTTCTTCAATTTGAAATTTATTTCATATTATTTATTGATAATTCTTATAAGTAAACTATTATTTATATATTTCTAGTAAAGATTATATTATTTATTTTTTTGATGTTTAAAAGAACATAGGTCTTTTGATATGTTTCTTTGGTATTTCCGGCAAAGAAACTGTTATCTCTTCTGATTTAGTTGGTATATATGTAACTCCTCCTCGGCTAGATTTAAAATTCTCCTGAATTTTTTCTTTTGCAATTATTATATTGGTTTGTTCAATCGAACATATTTAAAAACTTAAATTCAGCATATTTTTTTTGTTAATTAATTCGCAAATGATTGAAAAATTGCTGATTTAAATTTTACAGGTGAATTTAGGTTCAACGTAATATTCAAGGTATAGCTTGAATTTCCAAGCGCATCCGCAAATAATTAATAAAGGGAAAAATGCTGAATTCACATTGTTTTTATTTTATAATAAGTAATGTTTGTAAATTATTTAAAATTAAGGTTTAGTTTTCTTAAGAACGTGAAATGGGCAGATCGTAAACTGTAAACTAAATTGAAATAAATTAAAAATTTTAAGTTTAAATTTGTTTTCTTTTACACTTTTTTTCTGATTAGAAAATTCATTGGTCTTTCGAGCGGGATCCTTAAATTGGTAAGTCCTTTCCCATTTTTAAGTGATTTAACTATAGTGCATTTGAACCGTAACATTTTGTGTTTTTTTTTGTGTGTTTAAATTGATATCATGGAGGGTTTAGTGAGAGCACAAAGTGCTTTAATAGAACAAATGAATAAATTTGTTTCCAACACTAGAAAATCTGCCATTTCTAAACGAACTCATGGTTTTTATCTCGCTCGTATTAACGGTTGGCATTGAAAAAGTGGAAAAAGAGAAGAACCCTGCAAATTCATCAGATTCAAAGGGTTTTCTCTCACCAACCACACCTTTACCAATAATATCGATACCTAAATTTAGAGGAAATTATAACGATTGGGTGAGTTTTCGAGACTTATTTTTGTCAGTGATCGAATCGAATTCCAACTTGGCAGAGGTGCAGAAATTGCATTATCTAAAAATGCATTTAGTGGGCGATGCAGCACATGTTATTAGACAATATAGTATTACAAACGCGAATTATACCACGGCGTGGGCTGCTTTATCCAAGCGTTACGAAAACAAACGGGTATTAATTAATTCTCAGTTAAAAGCACTAATTTCACAACCTAAAATCGATAGCGAATATGCGGGACAGATTAAAAATTTACTAGATACTTCATGTGAATGTATAGAAGCTTTAGAAAATCTAAAGGTTAACACTATAAATTGGGATCCTCTATTAATTCATTTATTAGTGCAAAAGTTACCAGCAGATACGCATAGATATTGGGAAGAATCTTTGAGTGACAATACGTCTTGGGACTCATTTAAAAGGTTTCTAGAACTGAGGTTCCGAACATTAGAGGCTATTTAAGATATGTCACAGATAGAAAAGCAACATAAATTAAAACGAGCTGTGAATAAAAAACAGGCAAGGTCAGATCCAAGGGTCCAAACGTTTCATGCAACGCAGACAACTTGTAAATTTTGCAATGAAAATCATTCTGTGCGGAAGTGTGCTAAATTTTTAAAAATGGATGTGAAAACACGAATTTGTAATATTAAATCTAAAGGATATTGCTTCAACTGTCTAGGGAATAATCATATGTCGAATAAATGTTTGAGTAAGGGCAGGTGTTTCAAATGTCAGTCAAAACACCACACGCTTTTACATATCGTGAATGATGTATCTTCAAGTGTAAAGGAAGATCAAAATCAAGCTGCCAATCAAAATTTAGAAAATGTACCAAATATTCTTTCTCATTTTTTGAAGGAAAATCGGCATGTTTTACTCGCAACTGCCATAGTGAAAAGGAAAACTCATTTTGGTTACGATTATGTTCGTGCTCTTATCGATTCTGGTTCTCAAGCTACATTTATCTCCGAGGCAGCAGCACATCGTATGAAAATTCCTACTCTACCAACTTCAGTAAAAATAACGGGTTTAGGAAACAACGGGTCAGCTAGATCAAACAAAGTAGCGCATTTTACTCTGTTATCCAACACAAATAAAAATATTAAGGTCGATGTAAGCGCTATTGCCCTTCCTAAACTGACAGACTTACTACCTTCAAAAACAGTAGTAAGACATGATTGGCCCCACATTCAACATCTTGTCTTAGCTGATCCTATGTTTCACAAGCCAAGTCGAAAAGACTTGATGATAGGGGCGGAGATATATCCTTCTATTTTATTAGATGGTGTGAAAAAGGGAGCACAGGGAGCACCGCTTGCTCAAAACACTATTTTTGGTTGGATCTTATCAGGTGAAACAACAACTGATAATTTTGTACAAGGGAAATCAAATATAGTATCCCTTTTGAACGTATGTGATATCAGCGAACAATTGAAACATTTTTGGGAAATAGAAGAAATCAACAAACCTATTAAACCTACCCCAGAAGATGAAACTTGTGAACATATTTACCGAAGTACTTATTCCAGAAAATCCGACGGCAAATACATTGTTCGACTTCCATTTTGCAGTCGTGATCATACAAACAACTGTCTGGGTTCCTCCAGAAATATAGCGTTACAACGTCTAAGTTCTGCAGAAAAATCTTCAAAGCGAAAATCATATCTCAAAGAATATAATGATGTTTTGAACGATTAGCTTATACAAGGTCTGAGACATATGACATTATGTGGGCTGTTCAGATGCCTCTGACTGTAGTTACAGTAATGAAATACAATGTTATAAATGAACAGTAAGAATCAGATGTTAAGAGATATAGATTGCTGAAAGGTCAGTCACTACAATGAATTAATAACGGAAACACAGAAACATATAAAAAGTGTTTTAATATTCATACAATAGTATGAAACATGGCGCAGTCGGAAAAAGTGATTAAAAAATAAAATAAAATAAAAATTGATGTCCAATCTTAAAGAAAAGGAAATACAGAAGAAAAAATATAAGGCGACAAGAGGTCGTCCACCAAAAAATATTAAATATATTTATATCACAGAGGAAAAAGAAACCATGGAGTACATAAAATCGGTACAAAAATTAGATACTAATGCTTCCAATTTAGCTGAAAATTGGAGAAGTTTCAAGCAAAACTTTGAAATTTTTAGCATTGCGATTGAATTGAAGAAAAAAGAAAAACCGGTGCAGACCGCTATTTTGTTGAATGCAATTGGACCAGAAGGTCTTGAAATCTTCAATACATTTGGCTTAAGTGAAACCGATAAGAGTGATTATGAAAAAGTACTTCAAGCTTTTGAAAATTTCTGCAAGCCGAAGGTAAATGACGTTTTCCAATCATATGTTTTCTATAACAGAAATCAGGGTCCATCGGAACCATTTGATAATTTCCTAATTGAGATAAAAAAATTAGTGAAATCTTGCAATTTTAAAGAGGAAGAAAGAATGCTACGTGACCGCATAGTTTTGGGTATTAACAGTAAAAGTGTCCAAAAGAAATTACTGGAGACGGAGGGATTGCACCTGATCAAGGCTATCGAAATTGGAAGAACAGCAGAAATATGTGACCAACAAATGCAACAAATTCAAAAGGAAGCAAGTAACATTGATGAAGTAAGAGCATATGGATCGGGAAAGGCAGATGCAAGTAATATCAAGGTAAACAAACAGGAGAGTAACATAAGAAATTCAGGACATAATGATGTTGAAGTTGGAAAAAGGGGAAGATATAATAATAATAATTATAATCAAAATGAGAATAGAATTAATAAAAATTTTATTTGCAGATATTGTAACCAAACGCATGAGTATAGGAAATGTCCTGCCTATGGGAAAAAGTGTGCAAATTGTCAGAAGTTAAATCATTACGCAGTCGCATGCCAAGTAAAAAAAATCCGGGAAATAAAGAGTGAGTCCAATGAAAATTTGTATATTGATAGCTTTTTGGAGAAATCGGTCAAATGCTACATTGATAATATTGATAATAAATCGTGGTTTGCCAAAGTAAAAGTTGAAAATATGATGATAAACTTCAAGTTGGATACAGGTGCCCAAGTGATCGTAATTCCTGAATATTTATTTAGGAAAATTGCGAATAGTTCCTTACAGAAAACTAATGTAAAATTAGAAGCTTATAGGGGAATGTCTCTAGAAGTGTTAGGAGAAAGTAGAATGTGTTGCTATTATAACAACAGAATAATAACGCAATCATTTATTATAGTTAAAACTAGAGCAATACCAATTTTAGGCCTTAACAGTTGTACAAATTTAAATTTGATTAAAAGATTAGATTCAATAATAGGGACGAATGAGAAAATCAATGTGATTAACAAGTATACCCATTTATTTGAAGGATTAGTTTGCTTTCTAGATAATTTCAAGATGGAATTAAAAGAGAATTATACGCCGGTAGTAAAACCAGCGAGAAGAATTCCAGCAAAAATAAAAGAACCACTAAAAGAAGAATTAAAAAGGTTAGTAAAAAACGGGATAATTAAAAAAATGGAAGGGGCTTCAGATTGGGTTTCGAATATGGTCATAGTAGAGAAAACAAACAAAAAACTACGAATTTATTTAGACCCGAAGGATCTAAATGAGGCATTAAAGAGTGAAAACTATATAATACCAACATTTGAGGAAATTGCTGGAAAGCTAGCAAATAAAAAGTTCTTCACCATATTAGATCTCAAAGAAGGTTATTGGCAAATAAAACTTGATGAGAAGTCAAGTAAGTTGTGTACTTTTAGCACACCCATGGGCTATTACAGATTCCTAAGGTTGCCATTTGGCATCAAAATAGCACCAGAAGTGTTTCAGAAAGCAAATGAAAAAAATTTTTGCGACGTAGAAGGAGTAAGCATTTACATAGACGATATACTAATTGCAGGTAAAACGGAACAAGAACATGACAAAATATTGGAAAAGGTAATGAAAAGAGCTGAAACACTCAATATTAGATTCAATAAAGAAAAAATGCAATATAAACAAGAGGAAGTTAAATTTTTAGGCCACTTTATTTCTGCAAATGGAATAAGTTTTGACAGCGAAAGGGTAAAATGCAATAAAAGAAATGGGAGATCCAAGGAATAAAAAGGAGCTTCAAAAACTTCTGGGAATGATAAATTACATGGGAGTAGTTATACCAAATTTATCGAATATATCAAAGCCACTTCGTGAACTATTAAAAAAGGATGTGATTTTCAAGTGGTTACCAGCACACACAAATTGCGTCAATATTCTAAAACAAAAAATAATGGATGCACCTAAATTAAAAATTTTTGATGGAAATAAGAAGATCACTATCCAAGCCGATGCTAGTAAAATCGGGTTAGGGTGTTGCATAATGCAAGACGGGTCACCAATTAGTTTTGCTTCCAGAAGTTTAAATGAAGCAGAAGAGACTTATGCTCAAGTAGAGAAAGAGCTTTTAGCCATATGTTTTGCTTGCTCAAAATTTCATAATTGGATTTATGGTAGAACAATTGAAGTAATAACGGACCATAAACCACTCTTAGGGATTATGAAAAAAGAAATAAATAAAATACCATCAGCAAGACTACAGAGGATGAAAATGAGATTATGGAAATACAATTTAGAATTAAAATATTTACCTGGTAAGTTCATGTTCGTCGCTGATCTGTTATCGCGTAATGCATCTGGAGAAACGCAGAGGGAAATAGAGGATTTATCCAAGCTAGTACATACGATTAATGTTAGCGACACTTAAAAGAATTGACCGCGAACGTGAACGGTTTCGTTGCGTATTTGACTTGCTTAAGGAATCGATTCGTTGGGTTAAGGAGGCAACTTGATCGCGTAATGATTTTATTTCCGCGGAAATTTGATCAGATGGTGCTGACGAGGATGTACACGGATTATTTGAAATTGCGTATAAATTAGCTGTTTGATTTATTTCAGCTATTTTATCCGCAGTATTTGCTAATTTGTCTAATGAGGTGTCGTCAATGCTTGATAGTATTTCTTGAGCATGTGCGGGCAAACGTTGCATCCACAAGTTCTGTAATAAGGCGTCTTGCACTTTACCGCCGCCTAAAGTTTGCATCTCGCGCAAAAGTTGAGATGGTTTCTTATCACCTTATTACAAACCCCTTAATAGCCTATCAATGTTAGTGCGCGCTGACTCATCAAGTCTTTCAATAATAATTATTTTCAAATCGTCATATGTATTTGTGGCCGGAGGGTTGATAACTTTCTCGTGGATAAATTTTATGGTTTCAGCATCGAGTGCTGCAAGAAGATACCCGTACTTGGTACCGTCTTGAGATATTCCCCCGATGCGGAACTGTGCTTCCAATTGGGTAAACCAGATCTCAGGGTCTTCCCGATTGAAAGTTGGTGGTTTAATTGCGACGCGGTACATATGAGTAACGTCTTCTGATTGGGCTGGAGGAGAAACACCGGCTACTGACATGGTAAGAAAACTAACACGGAAGAGTACAATATAAACAAACAAAAAACTGAAGAAAACGCAAATTTTGTCAACGACAGAAAATTCTCACTTGCTTTGAGGCAAACACACTCAGTAACGTAAATTGAAATGATTGTACACAAGTTTCTTAAAGTAATTGCAATAAAGACAACAATAAAAAGAAAAATTATATTGTTTTTGAATTAAATTAAGTGAACAAATTTGTATTTGTTTCGTACAAAGTACCATAAATAATAATAAATAGTTATTATATATTAATGTGGATTAATGAAAAATTAGGTACAATCTTAATATGTTCTTGACGCAACAAAAAAAAAAATTGATGGTTGCATGATGTTTGACTTGCCGTTGATGAGTTTCCAGTGAACCTTGTGATAGCCTTTTCTTGGGCTCATGTGTGTTGAATGGTGTGTAGCCTTTTCTTTGGGCTCTTTTCTCGAGCATTTGATGGTTATGATTTTATTAATTTGAACTTTTCTTTCTGGGTGTTAAATCGCAAAATAGTGTCTGGCGCAGCCTCACGCCAGAATTAAAGGCTTGGTCCCACTATTTGCAATTTATTAGGTGTTGGAATTCAAAATTTTCGATTCATTTATTTGAGATTCATTAATTTGCTAAATTTGTTCCGCTACATTCACATTTTAAATTTAGCGAAACATTTTCATTTTGAATGGGAAAATATTCTCCTTCCGTTTTTGATAGAAGAATTATGAAGTTATAAAATTTTATTTGAAAAGGAATTAATTTATTAGGATTAAGCGAATTTTCTTATTCTTTGAAAAAAAAATTGTTTACTAGCACTTAGTTGACTTTGGTAGATAAAAAATTTTCAGTTTAACAGGATTCGTTATTTTGCAGATATTTCTATTTGAATTTTTGTATATTTGTTTGGATAACTATTGTTTGAGTTTTGAGAAGAAATTTCTCGGGTACAAAAGTATTGTCGGGGTCACCATTTATAGGGATTTACTGGTTAAGGATTCTGTAGAATTTATTCAATCTATTCGCTTCCTGTTGGCGATGGATTGGTTAGAAATTTATTTTGGAAAATAATTTAATGTTTTTTATTTTATATTATAAAGAAACTTATTTATTTAAAATTAAAGATTACAATTTATTAGAATCAAATTAAGTTATCCTCGAATAAAAGTTATTAAGTTTATTTTAATTATTTAATATTTTTGTGAGAAAATTAGATTCGACTCGTTTTAATAATATTTGAAAACTCTAAAACTAATTTATGTTTTTTCGTTCAGCCTACCTAATTAGTAAGAAAAAATCATTTCAATTCAGGCTACTGACTTTTAATTAAAAAGAAACGCAACAAGTATTTTTTCTGAAATACAAACAAGTAGTTTTCTACAAAATTGCTACTAGTTAAACCCGCCACAAAGTGTACAATAGAAATTTTATTGAGCTTGGAGAATCGCCCTGAAAACTCAGTATAGATAAGAAAAAAATCTTGTCCTCGTGTCGAGAAATAGACCCCAGTTTTGACGCAAATCACAGCTAAATTCCAGTCCCACGGAATTAATTGAATTTTAATATCTGATCTACGACTCATTTATAAAATTAGGATCAATAAACGAATTACTGTAACGCATTTAGCTTTCAGCATGTATAATATAAATATAGTAAATTAATTAGGGAATAAAAATTTTTTTAGGAAATACTCTCTAAAACCTAAGCGTGATTTTAGGGTTGGAAATGATAGAGAGTGAAAAAAGGAGCATTCTCTCGTAATCCTCCACTTTAACACTGATTTTTTCGCATAAGATAACGGAAACAGGAATGAATTGTGTCGCATGCAGATATGTATATGTATATATTTAATTATTGTCCTCAGCATCCATGCAGGAGGCCTTCTTCATCGGAATTGAGGGTAAGTACCTTTTTATATTGAACATATGACATATATATATATATATATATGTTTTAACGTCGCGGTGTGGTAGTGAAATAAACGAACAAAGCAAAAATTAAGTGCGATCGTGCGTACAAACCTAAGACGCCGGGTTGTAATTCTAAGAAGGTACTCGTAAAGAGGAGCAGAAAGGGAAAAACAAGACACGAACGATTAAGTTTTCAAAAAGGGAATTTCTTTCGTGAACGTCGGCTCTGGTTTTCACACAGTCGCGCCTATAAAAATTTGATTGCGCCTATAAAAATTTGCTTGGGCATTAAAAATTTGTTTCACGGTATTACTTCATAAAATTGTTTGGTTTTCGTGTATAATTCTTATGAAACTACTTCGTTTTATGAATTGAGTAAGGTGGGATACGAAAGTGAGTGACTCAAATTGTAACTTATATCGCCAGCCAAACTGAAATTTTACTAGAGGGAGAAGAGAACAAAACGTCATTGTTGATATAGCGATGAAATTCTTTTATTTGGCTAATTAAGTTGAAGTAAAAGGCTTTGTTGGGTTTCAAAATTAAACTGAATTTATTTAACAAAATCCTGGAATTTATATTATTTATGCTGAGTATACAAAAAATTCTTATATTCTAAATGTGGGAAACGTACGTTTAAAAAATTATCCAAATATTAAATTTAATTAAATATATAAGTTTAATTTGATATTTGGATAAATGGAATTGAAATCGGAGTATTTTATTTTGGACCAAATGAGTTTTTTATACAAAAAATATTGTGGGAATTTCCTCGTAGGAAAAATTTACGCGTTGCACAAAGTAAGTCTGGGAAATATCTGTTGGTTTTTTACGACAAAAAAACCAAATATTTGATATACCTTAACATTCTCCCCCGCCTTGAAAATTGCCCTTTCAAAATATACTTATAGAGTCGAGTTGAAAATCACTTTGTCGAGGTGGCTGTTGAGGTGGATGCGGTTTTCTGGTACATTTCTTTATAATTATGGTCAAAACGTATGATGCTATGAGGAGAGAAATTAATAAGGAGGAATAGCTGATTGAGAAATGATGAATGTCCGTGGATTCAATATCTTCTGGATATTTCTTTATTTTTTATAATTCTTATGGCGTCCTTTAAGTTTTGAATTTCCTTTGTGTTGTTTTTGGAAAGATAGGTGTTGCAGCCCATTCTGATTTCTTGATTCTCTAGACGCTTCTCGACGTTGAAAGCAGTAATGTTCATTGAAGACAGTAATGAGTTCCTGATTTCATTCGTATGAAAGTTTGTAACAAGGGGGTTTACATATTGGGGTTTTTTTAACGAAGAAAGCAAATACCCAGATGACCTTTTCAGCATATCTTCTTCCTTCCGAGGAGAAGATATGAGACGGTGCAGCAAATGTGAGCAACTGAAAGGCTGCACGCCTTGCTGAGTCGCGCAAACTAGCTCGCCGGTGGTGTGGGTCGCTGCTCACCACCATCTATCATCGCGTTACACATAAATTTTTATGCGTGCATGAGAATATTAACGTCGTTTAGACTTTATGGTCTAGGCTATCAGGCAAGGAAATTCGGTTTCGCGAGAAAAAAACCGAATAAATGGAGTGTTCGTTAGTTCTTGGTCACCGAAACTGACCGAACTTATCGCGAAAGCCTTGCAAAGCATGTCGGGGCCGATTGGCTATAGGTGTTATTGCCAACCTGACTTTGGGGCACTTCCCACCCGAATGGACCGACAGCAGAATGCCGGTCCCCATTGACGATAACCGCCCCTACAATTGGTTATCGTCCCTTTTCCAGTCTTATGTTTCCTTCAGCCAATCGTCTCACTCGCTCTATCTACTCACTCACGGTTTTTGTACTTACGCCACTTTCATCTGAAAATCGTTAAAAGAAATAATAAGAGATTCCATATTTGCTTCAATAAAAAAAAATTTTTTTGTTTTATTTCCATAAAAGTTCCCTAATTCACAAAGCTGAATGAATATACAAAAAAAATGAAATTCCAGAGAAAATATGTACTCAAATTTTCTTTTTTCTTAAATTTTCTTGAAGCTTCTTTATTGATACATACATAATTTCCTTGATTTTGAATTTACTTATCTCAAAAGTAGCCTTATCCTCAAACTTCGAGTTATAGAATGACTTAAAATTTGCGTACAAGAACACCTCCAAAACAATATTATTTATTTTGTTGCAATTAGAGCCGATTTAAACAGCCCAATTTCTTTACTTTCTTTCAAAAAAAATGCAAAATTTAATATTTGTTATGTCCTAACTTCGTTAAATTCGTACTAAACTATTGAATGAATTTCTCCCAATCATGAGTGCCGATTCTTTCAGGCTTTCTTTGTTTTCGAAAAAATTTTTAAATTAATATAAAAAAAAACTCATCAAGATCCTGAAACAGGAGGCCTCCCCTTTCGCATCTGTTATTAGAAAAATATAAAAAAAAAATCCTCTTTTCTCTTTAACTTCTATTTTCCATTTTCCGGTCGAGGAGAAATTCTTCCGTACATTACTGTTTTCATTAATTTGAGCCATCAATTGATGACATTTCATGTGATTTTTTCCATATTCTAAGATAAAATTTTGTTTCCTTCCTATGTTTTGTTTGAAATTTTCCTAATTGATATCTATTTTTTTTCTTTAATTTAATCTTAAGTTTAGAATTAATTTGACAAACCAATTGGACCTGATTGGACATGCAAAAAAAGAAAAATTTTCCTTTCTCCACAAAAAAATTGAGCAGATCGACTAATTGGATCTTTTCAATGGAATTATTAGGTATTAATAGTACAACCCAACCACGATGTCACAGATTCACAGCGATTTTATGATGGCTCCTCGTAGTGTCACTGAATCCATTTTGATTTCCTTACAAGGAAGGATGTATGAGATGGCGCAAATTCCCAAGATTTCGTTTCCTCGGTTTTTATTTTTTTTTTGTTTTAAATAGCACGTCACTTTTCCTACCGGGTTGTTCTTTTTTTTCTTTTTTTTTTATTGATTAATTTTTTTCAATTTCTTCTTTTTTTTTTTGGTAATGAATTTCGGGTTTGATTATTATTAATTTTTTTTTTTTTTTCAAATCAATTTAACACACGATAAATTAAAAGATATTAATAACCCTAACTATAAAAAACAATATAAATCCGAATTTTTAATATAACTTTTTGTTTTTTTTTTTTTTTTTTTTGTATATTTCATCTTTTTTCCATCTTTCCACATCGGCTTATTCCAGAGTACCCTCAAAAAAAAAAAACAAAAAAAAACTGGCCCTCGCTTCCGTTATTTTCTTCCATCCTTCTTTTTCTTCTTTATTCTCTCTCTCTCTTCACCAACGGAAACTGATGCCTCCATCTATCACTGAGATCACTTGAAATATTTTAAAATTTGAATTCGATAGATGGCAATCATGTTAGGGAGGAGAAAACGCTATATAAAATTTAAATTTCGCCGTCGCCAAACTGTCGACTGTCAAAATAATTCTGATCTATCAACAGTTTTTGTTCCCACGCGTTACAACACAGATCCGTCAGGGATTGATCTATCAACCCGGACGTAACTGAAAAGCGTGTGGATGGTTTGAGTGGTACGTGGAAGCTTGCACTGCCCAACGTGGGGCTCTACCACACCCGAGAAAAGAGTCTCTGTTGCTCTCGACTGAGCTAGCCGGGCACCAGAAAATGAAAGAAAAGAAAAAGGAATGATCCGCCATAAACCGCGACAGTGGATATCTGTTCTTACCTCACTATTGCCTCAAGTCTTTGGCATGGTAAACCCCTATGGTTCTACCCTGCAAATCCTTGACTTCATAGAGGGAACCGCTAATCACACGAACAATCCGACACTTCAGAAATTTACGATTTAGCTTAGCATTGACGTTTTTTGCGAAGTCTCTAAGCGTAAAATTTCTTCGGTAGACTTCTTGTCCGGCAATAAATCTCTTTACCCGGGTTCGACGATTATAAATTCGCTCATGCTGTTGGTGAGCTTTCGACAAATTATTTTTGACGCGTTCGCGAATTAGTTCAAGCTGGTCTTGTTTCGAGGACACAACCAATTCACCATCATTCAAACCATTTAACTTCCGTATCAGTTCGTAGGTCGAGCCATGTGTGATCATGTGGGAACCGAACACAAGAAAATATGGGTCAATCCCCGTAGAAGCGTTTATTGTACTCCGAAGAGCACAGCCGATGCTTCCCAAGTTTTGATCCCAATCCCTATGATCGGTGCCAACATAAGAGCGGATGGCCGCCAGTAATGAACGGTTTACGCGTTCCGATGCGTTAGTTTGTGGTGAGTAAATAGCTGTACGATTGTGTTTCACACCATACGCTTCAACCAATTTGCGAAATTCTTTAGATATAAATTGCGGTCCGTTGTCTGAAAATATAATCTCGGGTACGCCGAATAAATTGAAGACGTTTTCCTCCAAGAATTCGGTGATCTGCACGGCAGACGCCTTACGTAGCGCTTTGAACAAAACAAATTTCGAAAATTTGTCCAAAACAACTAGGAGAGTGGTGTTACCATGCTTAGACCGAGGGTAGGGTCCTAACAGGTCAACATATAAGTACTGGAATGGTCTGTCAACTTCGATTTGTTTGCCCATTGGCGGCCTCAACACACTATTTGGAGCCTTAGACTCTTTACATACGATGCAACTCGCGATATATTTACGTACTTCGCTAGCCATACCAGGCCAGAAGTATCTTTGCCACAAACGATATAAGGTTTTGGTAATACCGCCGTGCGCAGCTTGTGGAGGATCATGCGCCAGACGAACTAGCTCGTCCGTAAGGCTAGACGGAACCCAAGGCTTCCACGAGCTATCTTCCTCAAAGATATTGCCAGTGCTAAAGCATGTCTTGAAGTACACGTAGCCATCTGACACTTGCGTGTCAGGCAGCCTTTCCGCGTTGCTTTGCACTGTATCGATCAGGTCGAGATATTTCTTTGATTTGAAGGCTTCAGAATTCAAGTTTATGCTAGGTGCCGAAACTATTTCCGAAATCGCGTCCACGTAAACACGTGAAAGCGCATCTGGCACCACATTTTCTGAACCTTTTCTGTGTTCGATACCGAAATCAAAGGCTTGAATCTTTAACCTCCATCGAGCCAAATGTCCGCTCAAGTCGCGCTGACTCATGAGCCATTTTAAACTCGCATGGTCGGTGATTATTTTGAACGGCAAACCTTCGACGTAGGCTCTGAACATTTTAACGCTCAACACCGCAGCTAAATATTCCAGTTCCGTCACGCTGTAGTTACGTTGTGCTGATATCAGCTTTTGAGATATGTATGCGATGGGTTTCTGATTGCCTTCGTCGTCGCTTTGCAGCAAAACACCTCCGACACCGGTCTTACTCGCGTCGCACTGTATAATAAAGGGTTTAGTGTAATCAGGGTTGGCCAATACCGGGGCCGTAGTTAATGAAGCTTTTAAGGCTACAAACGCTACCTGAGCTTCCGCTGTCCAAACAAACTTGGCACTCTTCTTTAGTCAGTGCGTAATTGGAGACGACAAGGAGGCATAATTGGCAATAAACCGCCTATACCATCACGTCATACCCAAAAATCGACGAACCTGTTTTGGAGTGGTAGGTGCAGGAAAGTCAAAAATTGCAGATACTTTATTTGAGTCGGTCTTTAAACATCCGTTGCCAACGATTTAACCCAAATATCTAACTTCTCTCATGCAAAATTTGCTTTTCTCCCAATTTATCGTAAGTCCAGCAGAGGACAAGCAACGTGCAATCGTTGCCAAAAGTTTTACGTGAGAATCAAAATCCTCAGAGACTACCAAAAGATCGTTCAAATAGACGAAACAGTTTTCTCTTAACTCGACTGGAATTGCTTTCTCCATCAGTCCACACATTCTTTGAGGAGCATTACAGAGCCCGAATGGCATCACTGTAAACTGGTATAGCGGTCTACCAGACACTGTAAAAGCAGTTTTTTCCCTACTCTGCTTTTCCAACGGTATTTGCCAAAAGCCGTCTTTCAAATCAATACTTGAAATGAAACACGTCTGAAACAAGTCTACTGAGAAGGCCTTCTATATGTGGAAGGGGTAAGCGTCTTTTTTCGTAAGGGTGTTCACTTTCCTGGAGTCGAGGCAGAGACGAACCTTTCCAGGTTTCTGTAGCAAGACTACAGGAGAGTTCCACGCGCTGACACTTTCTTCAATGACACCCAATTCCAACATGCGGTCCGACTCAGCATGCATGAGGGCTTGCACCGCAGGGGAAACAGGGTAGTGGCGTTGCTTTACAGGCTCCGCATTTTCTACCTCAATAATATGTTCTTCTAAATGTGTTTTTCCTAAACCGACTTGGTTAAAAGAAAGAAATAAAGTTAAGATGCTTTCAAGACGCGCGCGTTGTTTCGAATTTAGCGCGTGTGTGTTGGGATCGTCAATTGACAAACAATCTAAAGTTTCGTTTTTAGAAAATATAGTCTTAGCTATATCGAATTCTTTCCAGAAATCTACACCTAAATATAGATTTTGGGTAAGTTCTGGTACTACGTATAGAGAAAGTGTTTTCGTATTGGTATTATAAGTAATTGGAATCGCTATTTACCCGTGTACATGTTAAGCTTTACCGTCAGCCGTTTTGACTGAGGTGGGACGACCAGTACTTAAAATTTTATGACGCTCGAGGAAATTTACGGCGCCAGCACCTAGACAGGACACACTTGTGCCACTGTCCAAAAGGCCAAAAAGGGATTCGCCGTCGATTTCCACCTTAACTTATGGTCGAACGTCATGTTGAAGCTTCACAAAACCGGATTCCACCGTTTTACCCAATAACTTCTTTTGTTTGCATCTTTCTCTAAACCTACTAATCTTACTCGGCTTTAATACAGTACCGATTATTCTAATTCTAGTTTCGTCATATTCCATTTGACGTTGATGTAATGTTTTAGTCGACCTTTCCAGTGTATTATTATTATTAGACGAGAGTTTAGTTGTTGCATCGCGTTTTAAAATTTTAATGACAGACGGAGGATTTGGTTGCAATGATTGATCAGAACTCAAGGTTGGTTCTATTTCGGTTGGTCCGGGGGCATTATTGGCAACCGCGGGTTCCCGTGTGACTCTCGGTGCCTCTGTGCGTTTCCCGGAATACATTTTGGGCACATCGGTAACGACACATCTTTTCTACCACAACGATAACAAAAGAAGGACCGTTGAGGTATTATGCACTCGAAAAAACCATGACCAACATTGTCACAGTTCCAACACTTGAACCGTGATCTACCAATAGCGTCCATAGCTTCCAAATGATTTTGGATTCTGTTTACCCGCATATTTTCGGTTGCAAACCCTCGAATACCACCATCAAATTATATTTTTCGTTCAAATAATTGAGGTTAGCAGACTGGTCAACCGGTTTTTGTGGAGCCACTGAACCGGGTGCTTGCGGTGGTGCATTTAAGGTCATTTGTTTTATTTGATTAACCAAATTGCTTTGAATCTTCGCCATCTGATTACTCACAGCCGCCTCGATCATAGTGCCTATGTTTTCCGTTGAGCCTCTCTGACGGAGAGACTAAAGAGGCGCCATCACTAGAACCCCATCGTATCATAGTTGGGTTTCGCGCACCTCTTCTCCTACCACTACGACTGCGAGTTGTCATTGTAGCCGAAGCTACGAATTTTGAAGCTTGTGGAAGATCCAACGAAAGCTGTGATTGGCTACGGGTACGCGAGATTCGTCTTGACCTGTCAATACATGAGCCGTAGCCCCCTGAGCATTTGGGTTCAATTCGGACTCTACGATTGGATCATTGGTTACGTTGGTTTTTGGGATGGCACCTGTATCTGTATTCGCCATTTTGCAATCATACCAAAAAAATTTCAAAAAAAACGGATCAAATTATTTTAGGTATAACCAGAAGATCGTATATACGCAGAACCAAAATCAAATGTCCAAATTTCAAAATGTCACCGCTCGAATTTACCAAAACAAACAAAATCAGATAAAACTATCAGAACGACTCAAATTTAAAATTTCACGATCAAACTAAGATATGATATGATATGATAGGATGTAAACGTGCTGTTATATTTAGATGAAGACTTTATTCAAATCAGTTCAATAATGAGAGTAATGAATAGTGGAATCTACAATTATAGTTCAGTGTCATCTACTAGCATATTTCAATATGTTACATCTCCTTTTTTTTTTTTTTTTTTTTTACATTTTGTATTAGTTTTATTATTCTGTACATTTAAATTCAATTAATTCATTTTGTTTAACTTAATTTATATAGTATGTAATAATATATTGTTTTTTTTTTTTTTTGATTGATTAAATCTTAGTAAATGCTTGTTCTGTGGTCAATGTTATGTTCCTTCAGTTTGCATTATGTTTTTTTTTTTTTTTTTTTTAAATAAGAATTTCTTCTGATAATTTTGTCATTATGTAAGATTTTAATCCAATATGATCTTGGAGTAGAAGCTTTTCCTATTATAAGTGCTTCACACCAAGTTTGTCCATTTCTGTACATAACACTCTGGCCCAAGGTGAAGTCATCTTTAGGTTTTGTATTTTTATTATAATATTTCCGGTTTCTATTTTCTTTAATTTTGTAATTTGCGCTTAAGTTGGGATGACTTTCTATCTTGAATTTAGACGTTTTCATTGGTAGTATTGATCGAGTATTTTTTCCCATTAATAATTGATTAGGGGATAAATTAATATCTTTAAGCGGTGTATTCCTGTATTCCAATAGATGCAACCAGAGTTCTTTATTATTTTCTTCAGCTTTTTTCATCATATTTTTTGCTATTTGAACCGCTCTTTCAGCAAGTCCGTTCGAGCGCGGGTAGTGTGGGCTTGAGGTAGTTATTTTAATATCTAAATCTTTTCCAAACACCTTGAATTCGAAACTGACGAAAGGCATATTGTCTGCTATTATTTCCTTAGGTATGCCATGCACTGCAAAGACATTCTTAAGCTTAGATATTATTTCTGTTGCATTTTTCTTGTTCAATGTTAGGATGTCTATAAATTTAGAATAATAGTCTATAATGACTACAAAATTTTTTGCTCTATACTCCGCAATATCTATTCCTATTTTCATAAATGGGTATTGTGGAATATCATGTGGTAACAGAGGTTCACGCTTTTATGAACTTCAAAATTTTTGACAAATGTTACAGCCACTAATTAAATCCTCTATTTCTGTTTATATCTGTGGGAATCAACTCAGAAAAATATAGAACAAATAAAAAATCATAGAAACCTGGTCTTCAGAAAAATAGAAAAAATAATAAGTTTAAATGCAGCAAGCTGAGAAAATAACTCAACGTCATTCTAATCAAAAAACTATAAAAATATAAAATTATAAAAATTGTAAAATAATTTTTAAAATAAAAATAATATTAAAAATTATAATTTTATTACGCCAGAGACCCATAATTGGTGACCCCGACGACAACAATCTCAACAAAAATTTAAAAAATTAATTCATTAAATTCAATAATTTTTTAACATTTATTTTTTTAGTAATAAACTGAAAAAAACAATGGTTGAGGCTGAGTTACAAGCAAAAATAAGAAAAATGGAAGATCAATTGCAACAACAGGAATTAATAATTTCGCAGCAAAAATCCCGATCCCAAGAAAATGAAACACATCAGGAAATTTTTCGTGTGTCAGCACGAATACCACCCTTTTACCCCCAAAAACCGGATTTATGGTTTTTGCAAGTAGAAAGTCAATTTCGTGCAGCAAATATTACACAAGACACGACTAAATATGACCAGATAATTGGAGTTTTAGATCCAAAATATCTAGACCACATTGCAGAAATTATGAGAAATCCACCAGCAGTCAACAAATATGAAGCTGTAAAACAACGATTAATTGAAGAATTTACGGACTCAGAAACAAAACGTCTAACACAATTATTGGAGAATTTGGAATTAGGCGACAGCAAACCATCTCATTTTTTACAAAAACATAGAGACTTAGCCAAACAATCCATGACAGATGATGCAATAAAAACTTTATGGTTGAAAAGATTACCAATGCCAGTGCGTACAATCGTGTCTACAAGCGAAGCAAGTTTGGACAAAATGGCAGCTATTGCAGACAAAGTGATGGAAGTCATTCAACTGGATTCTGGAGTGAAAACAGCATCTTTACAGAAGGAAATTTCTGAATTAAAAACAACATGTCAAGAACTAAAAGAAAATATCAGAAGCAGAAGTAAAAGTCGATCCTCATCCAGACATCGAGCAAATTCAAAAACTTGCGAAAGTTGCTGGTATCATTATAAATTTAAAGAAAGAGCAAAAAAATGTGTGCAACCATGTAATTTCAAAAAATTGTCGGAAAACTAATAGGCAATTCATTCGAAGCGGCAGATGAATTGTGCCTTAATGTAAACAGCCGCTTATTCATCACAGATTTTAAATTAAACCTTCGTTTTCTAATTGACACAGGGGCTGATTTATCACTTCTACCACCAAGCAAAAACGTAAACACAAAATCAGGCAGCGATTTTTACCTGTATGCAGCAAACAACACTAAAATAAAAACATACGGAGTGAAAACCATCACGTTAAATTTAGGTTTACGTCGCGCGTTTACATGGCCTTTCTTAGTAGCTGATGTAGCCAAACCAATCATCGGTGCAGATTTTTTAAAGAACTTTGGATTATTAGTCGACCTAAAAAGAAAAAAACTGATTGATACCAAAACAAATTTAGAAATCAACGCAATTGTTCAACCAACAGATTGTCCCAAAATCGGCACTATTATGCAAGGCATCAAATATAAACATCTGATTGAAGTATTTAAAGATTTGACATTACCATCAACACTAAAGAAAGGTAAGAAAATGAACGTAATACATCAAATCATCACAAACGGTCAACCAGTATTCGCAAAAGCAAGAAGATTGTGTCCAGAAAGATTAGCCGCAGCAAAAAAAGAATTTCAATTTATGCTGGACCAAGGTATTTGTCGTCAATCAAAAAGCGAATTGGCAAGTCCGTTACATCTAGTCAAAAAGCCGAATGGTGATTGGAGACCTTGCGGTGATTATAGACAATTGAACAAAATCACAGTTCCGGACCGCTATCCTATCCCACATATACACGATTTCTCTCATATATTATAAGGTAAGAAAATATTTACCAAAATTGATATGGAGAAGGCATTCAACCACATACAGATTGCTGATGAAGACATCAAGAAGACAGCGATAATCACACCATTTGGTTTATTTGAATTTGTGGTAATGGGCTTTGGATTTTGCAATGCAGCACAAACGTTTCAACGTTTCATCGATGAAGTTCTAGCAGGATTGGACTTCACAATAAAATACATTGACGACGTTTGTATAGCTTCAAGTAATGAACTTGAACATGAACAGCATGTCAGAATCGTATTTGAAAGATTTCGAAAATACGGCATTACCATCAAATTAGAAAAATGTGAATTTGCAAAATCTGAAATTACATTTTTGGGCCATTTAGTAACAGCAGAAGGAATCAAGCCATTGCCCAAAAAAGTCCAATCAATCATCGATTTTCCTCAACCAAAATTAGCACATGAACTTCGAAGATTCATCGCAATAAATAATTTTTACCGTAGGTTTATACCAGATGCAGCAGTAACGCAAGGTAAATTACAGCGACTTATTAAAGGAAACAAAAAGAAAGACAACCGAATAATTGAATGGGATCCAGAAAGCATCGAAGCATTCCAAAAATGCAAAAATGAATTAGCAAACGCAACTTTATTGGCCCATCCAATTTCAGATGCACCTGTAACACTACATGTTGATGCGTCAAATGATGCAGTGGGAGCAGTCATTCATCAAATAGTTGATAACAGATTGCAACCGCTCGCATTTTATTCAAAACGATTAACTGACACACAGAAACGTTATAGCACCTATGACAGGGAGCTATTAGCAATATATCAATCCATAAATTATTTTCGTTTCATGTTAGAGGGTCGTTCATTTCAAATTTACACCGACTACAAGCCATTAATTTATGCGTTTAATCAAAAAATTGACAAAACATCGCCAAGACGGTTAAGACACTTGGATTTTATTGGACAATTTTCAACGGATATTCGGCATGTGAAAGGCATCGAAAATATCGTAGCTGATACCTTATCACGAATTGAAGCAGGTGAAATTAAAGTAATAGATTTTGAAAAATTAGCAAATGACCAGAAAGACGATCCCGAATTGAATGCAATTTTATTGAATACAGCAAATTCTTCACTGAATTTAAAAAAAGTAAATCTACCAACTTCATTGAAACCGATTTACTGCGACATAAATAATAACTGTATTCGACCATTTGTACCAAAGACTTATCGTAAAACTATCTTTAGTCAACTACATGGATTGTCCCATCCAGGGTGTAATGCTACAGTTAAGTTAATTACTCAACGTTTCACCTGGCCTTCAATCAATAGAGATGTTAGAAGTTGGACAAAAGCATGCATTCCATGTCAAAAATCAAAAGTTCACAGGCACAACAAAACACCATTGTCAACATTTTTAGTTCCCGGCAAGCGATTCGAACACATCAATATAGACATCATTGGACCACTTCCATTATCAAGGGACAATCGATATTGTTTAACATGCATTGATCGATTTAGCAGATGGCCAGAAGCGATTCCAATGCCTGACATAACTGCGGAAACAGTTGCAAGAGCACTAATGTCGTGTTGGATTTCAAGATATGGTGTACCTTTAAAAATCACAACGGATCAAGGTCGTCAATTTGAATGCACATTATATCGTGAACTAACAAAACTGTTGGGAATCAAGCATCTTAGGACATCATCATACCATCCACAAGCAAATGGCATCATTGAACGATGGCACAGATCACTCAAGAACTCCATCAAATGCCTTAATACAAATAACTGGGTTGATGTACTTCCAACAGTTTTATTAGGCTTACGTTCAAGTTGGAAAAATGATATTCAAGCAACAGCAGCGGAAATGATTTTTGGGTCGTCATTAAGAATTCCAGGAGAATTTTTGATCGAAAGTGATCAGTCGATAACCGAGAATGAATGCATCATTGATCTGAAACAAACAATGAACCAAATTCGTCCAGTACCAACATCAAATCATTCAAAATACAACATTTTTATTCAGAAAGAATTAAAGGATAGTACACATGTTTTCGTTAGAGACGATAAAGTGAAACCACCTTTAAAACAACCATTCGATGGTCCATACAAAATCTTAAAACGTGGCACAAAAACATTTGATCTAGAAATTGGCAAAAATGTAGTCAACGTGTCGATAGATAGATTGAAAGCAGCTTATGAAACACCTGAAGAAATTGAACAACAGAAGAGTAATAATACAGAAAAACCAGATATCATTAGGCAAACCAGATCAGGACGGACAGTAAGATTCCCAGAGAAATATTCATCGTGACTCCGTCACTGGCAGGGGAGTATTGTGGGAATCAACTCAGAAAAATATAGAACAAATAAAAAATCATAGAAACCTGGTCTTCAGAAAAATAGAAAAAATAATAAGTTTAAATGCAGCAAGCTGAGAAAATAACTCAACGTCATTCTAATCAAAAAACTATAAAAATATAAAATTATAAAAATTGTAAAATAATTTTTAAAATAAAAATAATATTAAAAATTATAATTTTATTACGCCAGAGACCCATATATCCCTGGCCAGTAAACAATTTCCCGCGCTTTATTTTTGGTTTTCTCTATTCCCATATGTGATTTATGTAATAACTCAAGAATATACTTTCTTAAACTGGGTGGCACCAATATCTTTTCATTTAGAAATATGATTCCATTTTCTACCAACAGATCTTCTTGGAGCCAAAAGGCTTTTATATTTTCTGGTAACTTTTTTTTAGTGTTGGGCTACCCTTCAATAATAATTTTTTTTAGAATACTAAGTACGGGATCTTTGTTTGTTTCTTGTTTAAATTTTTCTAGCTTTTCATCGCTTACATTTAACGAATGTACGATGTCATCTAAATCTTCAATTGTTTTGTCGTTATCGCTCTTGTCATAGTACCTTGAGAGAAGATCTGCAATGTACATGTTTTTTCCTGGTAAGTATTCTAATGTGATATCATACTTCAACAGTCTTAACTTCATTCTTTGTAGTTTTGGTGACGCAATTTTTGCCATATCTTTGTTCATTATCCCTAATAGGGGTTTGTGATCTGTTTGTATTGTTATTTTCTTTCCATAGATCCAGTTATGAAATTTTTTGCAGGCAAAACAAATCGCTAGCATTTCTTTTTCAATTTGGGCATATCTTTTTTCAGTATCTGTCAAGCTTTTTGATGCGAAAGAAATTGGTCGTTTATCCTGCATAATGCAACATCCCACCCCATCTTTACTACTGTCCGCTTGTATTACAATTCTTGCTTCCGGACTAAAATATTTTAGAATTGGTGCGTTAATAATCATTTCTTTTATCTTTTTCAAGCATAGCGTATGCGGTAATTGCCATTGGAAAATTGTATTTTTCTTTAATAATTCTCTTAACGGAGAAGAGATTTCTGCTAAATTTGGGATGAAACTTTGCATATAATTCACCATCCCCAGTAGTTTTTGTACATCTTTTTTCGATGTAGGCATACCAATGTCTTCTATGACCTTCAGTCTCGACTCATCGAACGACACACCGTCTTTAGATATTATATGCCATAAAAACGAAACTTTTGATACACGGTACTGCAATTTATCTTTGTTAAATTTGACATTTAATTGCTTAGCTCTCTCCATTACAGCCTTAAAAATTTTATCATGTTCTTCTAGTGTTTCTGCATCTATATATATGATAACACCTTCAATTCCTTCAAAGTTTTTGACATTGTATTTGTGAAACGCCTCTGCTGCGATTTTAATTCAAAATGGTAGTCTCAGAAAACTATAGCATCCAAACGGTGTGCTTAAGGTGCATATTTTGTTAGAATCTTTATCCAATTTAATTTGAAAGAATCCATCTTTCATATCTAATACACTAAAGTATTTTTTATTTGCGAGTTTTGATAGCACTTCTGAAAAAGCTGGTATTGGAAAATTTCTTTCTTTAATATTTTTATTTAGTTCTTGCGGATCAAGGCATAGCCTTATATTTTTGTTTTGTTTTTCGACAATTACCATGTTTGAGAACCACTCACATCCTTCCTGAGTTTTCTCAATAATTTTATTTTTCTCCAGGCGATTTAGTTCTTTTTTTACAGGGTCTCGTAATGATAGTGGTATTCTCCTACATGGTTTTATCACTGGGCAGTTGTTTTCTTTCAATTCAATTTTAAACTCTTCCGTAAAACAATCTATACCCTCGAAATTTTCTTTATAATGGTCTAATACCTCATTTTTATTAAGGACTTGCAAACTATGTAAACGTTTAACTAATTTTAATTGCATACATCCTTCCAATCCTAGTATTGGCACACTGCCTTCTTCTACTATAACAAATTTTGCCTACATATTGTATTTTTTACTGCACATTTTAATAAAATTTCTCCCAAGCAGTCTAATTTGCTTCCACCATAAGCTAATAAATTCACTGCTGTTTTATCAAGATGAATTTTCTTTAATTTATTAAATAAATTCACTGGTAGGACATTAACTTCTGCGCCAGTGTCTAATTTTAAATCAAAAATTTTATTTTCAATGCGCACTTTTTGGAACCATGATTTTCCCGTCTTGCGTCCTCCAAAGTCAGACATAGTGGAATCGACGTACAAATTTCCAAAATTACCAGAATCGATATCATCAGAATATGAACTGTCAGAACCAACGTTACGGATTTCACTTAATTGTTTGCTTCGACAGACACTTGCAAAGTGGTTTTTTCGACCACAATTCTTATGATACATATTTTATTAAATGCTGGACAATTACCATAAATATGATGTTGACCACAGAACTTGCAGGTTACTTGATTGTCCATATTTGAATTTTTGCTATTAGTCGAATCTTTCCCTGTATTATTTTTATGATTAGTTTTATTTCTAAAATTATTTGAATTATTATTTTCATAATTATTATTTTCTTTTTTTATATTGAAATTTTTGAAAAAATTACTAGTTTTTTGTACTGCATGAATATCTGTAGTTGAAGAAGAAGATCCATTTCTTTGTAGTGTTGTAGATTGCACACGTGTCACCTCATCAGATCTCGCCATCTTAATAGCTTTATGTACTGTTAATTCACTAACCTCCAATAATCTTTTCTGCAAATTTTTGTCGGTCACCCCCAACACTATCCTATCGCGTACCATGCGATCTTCGGTGCCTGTATATCCACAGGATTTGACCAGTTTTTTTATGTCCATAAGGAACACATCAAAAGGTTCTGCTTTCTTTTGATTTCTGTTCCAGAATACAAAACTTTCGTATACTTAATTTTTTTTTTCAACTGCACGATACGGTTGGTGAGTTTATTCACCAACTTCTCGGCATTTCGGAGCGGTCCTCCTTTTGGGGGACCACTACCAGATTTCCCAGCGCACACCGGTTCCATTGAATTGGCCCCGGTGTGTACTGTTGACGTTGTTCTCGTTGAGAACACAACAGTAGTGCCAGTCGTCATGGCCGTGACTACTGTTGCTTTCGTCTGGGCGTCCGTGATCGTCGTAGTGGTTGTTGTCAGAGTTAAAAGTGTCGGTGTCGTCGTCGTCGTTGTTGTTGTTGTTAATTTAAATTGGTCCATTTCTGTTCCCACGAGTCTGGGGGATATAAGGACCCTGCACGCGGCGCCCCCTGCACATGCAGTAGCCTGGTTACGAGGGAGTTTCGGCTGGTTCTCCCAAGAGATCGTTAACGACATCTCCCGTTTTACACACTGAGATGCCATGCAGCCCTCGGCACGATGCATTTCCACCTTGGCTTAAGTGTGCTTGAGTTGTCATTTGTCTGACCCCTCTCCGTCTACCTTACTAGCATGGGTGACCCTGCTGGGAACTAAAAGTTCCCGCTAGCATCGCTATCAGGATCTTTGGAGTACGCAAGCTTTTCTACCACGGCAAGGTTACAACTCAGAGAAAAGCAGATGGTGTTAGATTTTGGACGAAATTAATATATGGCAACACTATTTGGTAACGCTTTTTTTGTCTAAAAACGGCAAAATTTTGTCCGCACGGTTCAGACTAAACTGTTCTGCAAATTTCGATAAAATTTACACAGTTCATGTATTTGATCCTAACTTAGATCTGATTAGTTTTTGGGCCATATTCGACTATGGCAACACTGTCTAAAAATACATTTTGTCCAAATATAGTCTATTTTTGCACTTGCTGTAAAACCGAAACTGCTGGTCCAATTTTGATGACATTTGCACAGTTTGTGTACTATATTCGAAATCAGAACATATTAACTTTTCAGCGGAATTTAGACCTGGCAACACTAATGCGCAAAACTTTTTAAAAAAAATGTTGTGGCGGAAATATAGAAACTTCCCTAATTCGGTGAATAATAGTTGGATTATAATGAAACTTCGAATGTACGTTTGGGATGGACCAGCCGAAAAAATAAAATATGTCCCCCCGCGGTGGGGGGTTGTGGAGGGCTGAAAAAGAAAAACTTCAATAATTCACTCAATAATAGGCAGATTTTCTTTAAACTTGATGTGTGCATTCTGGATAGGGCAAGTGAGAAGATGGAATGTGTCTCCCCTCGGTGGGGGTTGCGGGAGGGTGAAATAAAAAAACCCTAATAATAATGAAATATAGAAACTTCCTTAATTCGGCCAATAGTAGTCGGATTTTAATGAAACTTCGAATGTACGTTTGGAATGGATGAGCTGAAAAAATAAAATATGTCTCCCCGCAGTGGGGGTTGTGGGGGCCTGAAATAGAAAAACTTCAAGAATTCACTCAATAATGGGCGAATTTTCTTAAAACTTAGTGTAATTGTTTGTTGAGAAAACAAGTAAAAATAAAATAAAATGAAATGCAAGAATTTCGTAAAAATAATTCAGTCTTTATTCATAAAAAAAAGAAAAGAAAAACTATTTATATAAAAAATTTGAATCGCTGAATTCAAAAAAAATTCTTCAATATACAAAAAAAACAATCAAAATTTAAAATTAAAAAGAAAAAAAATGAAATTAATAAAAAAAATGATAATAAAATTGGTGAAAATGATGAACAATGATAAAAAATGATGAAAAATGATGAAGAAAAAAAAATAAATCAAAAAAAAATCGAAAATAATAAAAAAGATTAGAAAATCGATGTTTTCTAATTTCGCGATGAAGTATATTTTCTGAAAAAAACCAAACAAAAAAATCCTGTTGTTATCTGCTTGCACCATCACCCATGCGAAGGGAACAACAAAAAACTTTACCACAATTCCTGTGTAATTTTTTGTCTTATCCTCTTTCCGACGTAAGTATGAATTTCCATCTTTATTTGTGCTAAAAAAAGGGTGACCTAGATTCAGCTGTCATGTGTGAAGTTTTTTCCTGTTTTTTGGTTTGTTGATATGTTCATATGTGTTGTTAGTGACAAAATCATGTTATTGTGCTTAGTTTAGTGTGTTGTATAAAATTCTTATGAAATTTTCTTAAATTTTCCTAAGAATTTTTACATTTGCACTTTCTTGTGTTGTTGTTATTGTTTTTTTTGCTTATTTTCATAAATTAATTTGTACTTTTTATTTTTTTGTTTTAGGCGTTCCGGATGTTGACGGAACATAATATTTTGGATAGGCCAACTGAAAAGATAGAATGCGACTCCCCTCGGTGGGGGTTACGGGAATGCAAAATAAAAACCCTAATAATTCGGCCAATACTAGTCACATTTTCATGAAACTTGGAATGTACATTTATAATAGGAGAACTGAAAGGAATATTTGATGACATTATCGGGAAAGTTCCATAGTGGTCCGGCCGATATAGAGAAAATGTGAATTCACTACTATGGTTTGCTTTGCTCATTTTTTTTCTTTTTTTTTTTATAGATTAATTTTTTTCAATTTCTTCTTCTTTTTTTTTATTGGTAATGAATTTCGGGTTTGATTATAATTCATTTTTTTTTTCAAATCAATTTAACACACGATAAATTAAAAGATATTAATAACCGTAACTATAAAAAACAATATAAATCCGAATTTTTAATATAACTTTTTGTTTTTTTTTTTTTGTATATTTCATCTTTTTTCCATCTTTCCTCATCGGCTTATTCCAGAGTACCCTCAAAAAAAAAAAAAAAAAAACAAAAAAAAACTGGCCCTCGCTTCCGTTCTTTTCTTCCATCCTTCTTTTTCTTCATTATTCTCTCTGTCTCTCTCTTCACCACCGGAAACTGATGCCTCCGCCTATTACTGAGATCACTTGAAATATTTTAAAATTTGAATGCGATAGATGGCAATCATGTTAGGGAGGAGAAACCGCTATTTAAAATTTAAATTTCGCCGCGTGGGCTGTAAGGAGGTTTCACGTAGAAACTCCAAACTGTCGACTATCAAAATAATTCTGATCTATCAACAGATTTTTGTTCCCACGCGTTACAAGTTATGAGAGCTGATCATGAGTGAATCTTGTTTGATTACGCAATTGGTGTTAAACTTCAACAATCCTTCACCTTTAACTATTGTTCGATGTGTCCTTGTACCACATACAATGTATAAAGTTTATTCGTGATCAGACGAGTATATCCAGTGATTTGGATTATGCACCTGGATCCAAATTTTGGATGGGACTGTGGTTTCAATTGCACAGCTAGCAGGAAGTGTTTGCTGATGGTTTAATAGACTCAGTTCACATTGATCTTGTCCTGCTACTTGGTTATGAATAGCCTGTTTCTGTTTGCATAAATACCTTTGTTTTTGACCAATTATACAAGCAGACAGCTTGTCATCAGACATTGAGAAGTGTTGGTATCGATGAAGGTTTACCACTATGTATTCAGCAGTCGGTTTTATTAGGATCAGTTTCCCCTCCACAACTGTAGGTATGGGAATGACCTTGAATATTTCATACATTTCCTTAGCTGGAAGTGGAATATTTATGCTAAAAATTATGGATTTAGATGTTACTCTGGTCCTTGCAGACATTAAATGATATAATTCTAGTAGATCTTGATGATCGAATTGTCCAGGTATCGTCAAAGTTGCTGACGGATTTTCCCTTAACACATTTAATTGTTGCCGAAGTTGTTCAGTGGTGAGTAGTAAGGGATTTAGTTTTCCATTATAAGTGTCTGTTACCACATCTAATAAGGCAGATTGAATTCCTTGGTAGCTGACTATAATCAGTGTTGCATGGATTGATAGTGAATTAAACAATTGTACTGTTTTTTCGTTTTTTAGTTGGTTACTCATGTTTTTGATATCTAAAAAAAGCTCGGTTATGTAGTCGGTAATAAGTAAAAATTGCTTGTCTATATGTTCTTCGTCCTTTTTGATATTTGTTGTTGAGTCGATGATGGATGTTTGGTTTTTTATAAGTTCGAGTAGATGCCCTTCATATGTTTTAATCTTTTGTATAGTTTCAGAGAGTTGAGTGGCATATTCTTGATCTAAAATTCCAAATAATTTATTGGAAATAGGTTCAATGATGTCGAATGGAGATCGTTGGGATTTTGACGCTAGACTACCACCATTCCCGTTGACAAGGATCTCGTTATTATTCTCGATTGTTTAAAGTTGATGCTCAAGCTGTGATAATATGATCAAACAAAATTCCTTGTAGTCTGTCATTACGTTACATAATTTGTTTAATTTATACATACAGTCATGAAGACCAATTAATCCCTTCCAATAGTTTTCCATGTCGTAATACACGATGAGTTTCCATTCATCTGGGATCCCTTTGCTGTGTGCGATTTCACCTTGCTCCAGTATTGGATTATCATCTTCTGATGGTAGAGGACATACCTTATCAATTGCTCTTCTTAGGATTCCGGATGTAGTTCTAACATCAACTACTCTCATTAGCCCATCACTACCTGGATGTGTTTCTATGATTATTGCCATTTGCCATTTTAATGGTGGTAAATTTTCATCTCTTATGATGACTAAAGTTCCTGGTTTAAGTGGTTTGACTTCTTGCTTCCACTTGGTTCTAGTTTGCAATTGTTGTAGATATTCGTTGGACCAGCGCTTCCAGAATTCTTGGTGAATAGTTCTTACTAGTTGCCATCGTGATGAGATAGTTGCATTGTTTGGTTTGGCTTGTGGCTCCAAGATTGTAGTTAACGGTTCTCCAATTAAGAAATGACCCGGTGTAAGGGTTTGTACATCGTTTGGGTTTGTTGACATTGGTGGTAAAGGTCGTGAATATAAAATCGCTTCGATTTCAGTAACCACTATGTTAAGCTCTTCGAATGTTAGTGACGCCCCTAGAAGTACTCGTCTCAAATAATGTTTGGCTGATTCTACAGCTGCTTCCCAGAGCCCACCAAAATGGGGTGAGCGGGGGTGTATGAAACACCATTCAATTTGTTCATCTGCGCAGTGATTATTGATCACCGTGTGATGTTCTTTACTTCTATTCTGGAAGGTGGCTAGAGATTCCTCTGGCTTTAACTTTTCATCATATAGTTTGTATAACTCTTCTTCTAATGTGGTTTTGGTCGTTTTTTATATTGTTTGTACTTGCGTGTAGAAATCGGACTGGAAAGAACTATGGGTGGGATTTTCAGTTTTTATCGCCAGGAGTTTTGAATGACGATCATTAAACTGGTTCCATTCCTTTTGTAACCCTTGTACCCTTGTTGTTAGAGATGGCTCAGTCTTTCGACTCTTGGGATCCTTCCGATAGTTAGTAATAATTTTTTCTATTTCTTTGCCACATTGGGACTGATCTACTGTAAGCTGTTCCATCACGTCGGGGTCACCAAAATGTTAATATAGCAATAAAATTCTTTTATTTTGCCGCTTAAGTTTGTTTTATTAGCGCAGCCTCACGCTAATTAAGTTGAAGTAAAAGGCTTTGTTGGGTTTCAAAATTAAACTGAATTTATTTAACAAAATTCTGGATTTTATACTATTTAAATGCTGAGTATACAAAAAATTCTTTTTGTGGGAATTTTATCATAGCAAAAATTTACGCGTTGCACAAAAAAAGTCTGGAAAATATCTGTTAGTTTTTTACGACTAAAAAACCAAATATTTGATATAACTTAACAGTCATCATCCAGTTGTAATTGTTTTTTGAATTAATACCCAGTAATTGTTATCGCGGTTCTAATAGATATTTCATTCTAAATAAAAGCTTCCCGCTATATGAATTTGGGATGTAGACATCAAGTTACATGGAATTGATGAGATCACATAGGGATAGAATTCTAATTAAATTTAAATAAAGACGTAAAATTATATTACCGCATTAGTTAATTCAGAAAACGTAAATCTTTATATATAAAACAAAGTCGTGTTAGTTACACTATTTATAACTCAAGAACGGCTGGACCGATTTTTATGATCTTTGATTTGTTGGAATTGTCTCTGCCCCGAATAGCAGAATAGCTATTAAAATATTGGAAAAATTTAGGAAAAAAAAAATATGAAGAAAATTCATTTTCTCCAGAGATGCAAACCGGTTTCTTTGAACCGAACCAAAACCACTGAACCATCGAAATTTTCCGAACAAAAACCAAAACCAAAACCAAACCACTTTTAAAATGATTCGGTCGAACCAAACCACTTTTAAAATTAATACTTGAACCGAACCATAAACCGAAAATTTTCTATTGGTTTATGGTTCGGTTCAACAGAAAAAATTGCCCTATAATTTACATTTTCCTTTTAGACAAACTAAGAAAGTCTACTACATTTTCTTATAAAAACGATGGTTAATCAACATTCAACAGTTTGCCAGTTTTCAAATTTGTTTTTAACGAGTAATCAAACACGACATAGCTTTTCATTTACTGAAATCATAATTAAAATAAAAACAGAAACAAACACAAGAAGGAAGAATATACTTAAAATTAAAAGATATAAAATTCATATCTAAATGACAAATGTAAGCAAGTCTGTATATTTTTGAGTTTAATAATAATTTTTTTAGTATTTCCTAAAAGAAAATGTCAGGCAACAAAGACAAAAATTACCCGGTTTTTGAAAAATTTGTTTGTGATTCAATAACAAATAGTAGTAAGTACAATGAATGCTGCATTGTTATGACAAATAATCACCCAGAAAATTTAATGCGGCATCTTAAAAAAAGCACTCCGAATCCTATGACATAATGGACACGAAGCGAACAAAAAAAACAGCTGAAAAAATTTGCCAAGCAAATCTACATTGGCTTCCTTCGTTTCTGTCACAACTACTAAGAAAAAAGACATATTAGTTCAGAACCAAAACCAAAACCAAAACCAAAAATTATGTAGTCTTTAAACCAGAACCAAACCAAAACCAAATTTTGAAATATTTAGAAACCAAAACCAAACCAAAAACCAAAAAGAAGGTTTATGCTTAAACCAAAACCGAACCAACTGTAAAAAAGTCTTGGTTTGCATCTCTGATTTTCTCATACATTTTGTATGGAACAGCTGTTTTGATGATATCTCGAGAATGCCCCTCTTTTTAAATACAATGGATGTGTGGTTTTCCCCAGTAAAAGCTATATAAATTCCAACCACCATCTTTATTATTGTTAATAAAAAATGCCTTCTAGATATTTTCATCAGGCCAGCATATAGATGACAAAGACGTCTTAACTTCAAGAGTGTGGAAAAGAGAAATAATTATTAAGTACGAAAATTAAAAGAGAGAAACAAGCTTCCAATGCTAATTACATTAGTAACGTGCTTCTTTATTTCAACCTTCTTGCTTCATAATTATTTTTCTTTTTCACACACTTGAAGTTAAGACGTCATTGTCATCTACATGCTGGCCTGATGAAAATATTTAGAAGGCATTGTAATAAACAATTCTAACATTTATGCAATTAATAAGAATGGCTATTCATACAGGAACTAACTTTAAAATATTTGCAAAATACATAACAAAAGCTTTCTTCTGCTTTAAAAAAACCACGTGCTTATCAAAAATAATGTCGACGCTTAAGGCCGAAATACATTGAATGCAGCAATGCAGCAAAAACGCATGCAGAATTTTATGTTTTTCAATCTTTATATATAAAACAAAGTCGTGTTAGTTACGCCATTTATAACTCAAGAACGGCTGGACCGATTTTCATGATCTTTGGTTTTCTGGATTTGTCTCCGCCCCGAATAGCAGAATAACTGTTAAAGCATCGGAAAAATACACGAAAAAAAAGTTGATGAAGAAAATTCATTTTCTCATACATTTTGTATGGAACGGCTTTTTTGATGATATCTCGAGAACGGATTGACTGATTGCGATGAATTTTTTTTACTATTCGTCTCGGCCTCGAGAAGTTTCCTCGCGCATTGTTAAAGTAAGACAATCACAAAAAAGAAAGGGTAGGAAATTAAAATTTTTCATTAGAACGAATGAAGTAACGTATAAACCACAAATCTTTTATTTTACAACGCACTTCCTATAAGATAATTGTAGCAAGCGATGGCGTAAATAGTCTTATGGATTTTAGACTAAAGAAAGAATGAAACAAAGAAAGCAATCGGAATTTTTTTAAAGTCAATTTGTGTAAACAAAAACCACGCGTTTCCTTATACTTTTAGGCACCAATAAGGTTTTCCCAACACTTTTCAAGTATTGGTGCATGTATAACAAGCATTTTTCATAACCACTTGTGTTTATCTAAGTAGAAGAAATCCTTTTATTACGTGTATTTCAAATATTTTAAGTGTTAGTTCTGGTATGAATAGCCATTCTTATTACATAAGTTTTGGTATTACTTATTAAAGCTAAATTCATAGTTATCTCTGTTGCACTAACGTGATGAAATCTAACAAAATGATGGATTGCTAAAAAGATGACGGCTTGAATTTATATATCTTTACTGAGAAAAACCACACATCCATTGTATTTGAAAATAGGGACGGAAGCAGAATTGGCATATTTATACAAAAAGAGCAAAAAAAGGGAGGTCACCCAATAGTTTCCATTGCCATTTTTTCGAGTTTTCACCAATTTTCATTCAGTTTTCGACGGTTATTACATTTGAGTTCGATTCGATTAATTTTATTCAAACGATTTTTTCTCAAATTCATCAGCGAAAATTGATTTCAAAGAGGTAGGTTCAGTTTTATAGAGTGCACATTGTGAAAGGTTATGTCGTTTGTCATTGGGCGCGCATCGACAATCAATCCAATCGGTAATTTGGACTGTGCGTTTGATTTGCCAAGCGGATTTGTTCGTAAGTATGTGGAATTCTATTTTCGCCGTGATTTTTAAACCTTCAAAGTTATTCACTTTGTGAGGTTATCAAATTTGCGCATCGATAAATGTTTCATTATGTAATTTTGAATTGTGGGATTATTTTTCCAGTGTTATTTACAATGCTGCGAGTCAGGAAATCTAATCTTTTACAAGGAAGCCGTAATCCAATTAGACTTCGGAATATTACGAATCAATCCACTGCAGATGAACAATAAATCGCAAGAAAAGAGCGCCGCATTAGTATGGCCGACTTCGTGCTACACAAATACAAGAACAAAGAGAGGCAATACGTAAAGCGGCTCAGTTGGCAATGAGAAATCATCGAGCTTATCGTACAGATCGACAACGTGATAATCTTCGACTCAAAGGAAAGGTGAGGAAGTTCTCATTGCGAGAAATCCGATCATCCCAACCGATATGCCATTTGAGATTAAACGAATTCAATTTCCGATCAACAAATTACAAAGCCAATCCCAGAGTGTTTGTGGCCTGAATCTAGAAAATGAATGTTTCTCTCACGGTCAATTTTATCAAAGTATAACTATGATAAAGTGTGGAAAGCTAGCGAAGTAGCAAGAAAAACACGTGGCAATAAGTGGGAAAGAATAGGCAAGAGTACATATTGTTTTCATAGGCAAGATCCATCAGGAAGAGGGAGAAAGAAACGTTCTTAAAAAAACGCATGCAATCTTATAAATTACCCTTGGAATCTTAAATATGGGACCAAATCTTATAAATTTCCCACACATATCAAAATAAAAAATTATCGCCAAATTTTATTGTGGTGTGTGTGCATTTGTACATAAATTTCTGCCTGTGTTTTTTTGTGTACATTTTCAAATTACCCAAAAGTGAGAAGTGTTTTTTAAAATAATGTTTCGTTTTCACCCATACTGAAAATTTTTTGTTCTACCTATATCAGCAGTGTATAGAAAATTGTTGGACAATGGACAGGCAAATTTTGAGAAACGGCGGTACAGTAAGGATAGGAAGTTTCCCGACTTCATTATTAGTTACACTTTGATTTTACGTAGCACGTTCACGTGTCGGCAAACTCTATCCACTTTGGTCGCACCTGATAACAAAACGAGAAATGTCGTATATCACAAGGTGCTTCAATGAAAGGGTGCAACCCATCCAGCAAATAGTTAACAGAAGGTAGGTAGGTAGGTAGGTAGAGTAGGGGTACTACGTACAGCACCAGGCACCTTAATGGGCCCATTGTGATCCCTACGAGACCAGTAGTTACCCTGGGCGAACCTATTCCTCTTCAAAGCATTTAACTTTCCTACAGAATTTCATTAGACTTCCCATGTCGGTCGCCTGAAGCATTCCTAAATTCCCGAAGAAATGGTTGCCCAAATAGTTGTTACGAGCTCGAGAGAGAGCTGCGCACTCGCATAAAATGTGCTTGATGTCTTCAGCCACCCCTATGTCTCCGCAATAACGACGGAGGTCGGTCTGCACCAAGCCCAGTCTTTTAGCTCACACTTTCTGTTGAGGAAGCTCAACAGAAAGTGTCCCGTCAGTATCCCAATAATCGTTCGTAGACGATTCCGATTCCAGTCTATTAACAGCCTCGGTTTTTCTGATTCATTTTCGGCCACAAACTTTTTGACACTTCGTGCCCACTAAGATTGTGCCATCGTGTGTTGGCTTCCCCGAAGTGCAACAATGCTACGCGAGTCATTTCGGTTCGCTTCAATAAAGCAAATGTCTTGATGCCACGTGAATTACATTCATTTCAATGTAATTAAAATACATTTCATATCGATTTTTGTACATTTATTGAACTTAATTCATTTTGAGTATTCATTTTTTATCTTAACAAAACACTGAATTTAATTCAGCTAATAAGTTAACACAACATTTATTGATTCTGAGGCGGTACGAAGTTCGCCGGGTCAGCTAGTTTTAAATAATCTATAGCACTAACGTTCTATGAAACTACTTTCAATTTATTTAGTTTTTGAATTTTTGTTTGCTATCAATCTTGAGTAGTATATATTGTGACGTGTTAGTCTTTCGGTTCGATGTTATTAGAATGATAACACTTTTTATTTATGTGAATTTAGTGTATAAACTTTATTTGTACTTATTTCTGCTTAACAATTAGTCTTAAAAATATTTGTCTTTCAATAATTTAATTATTACAATTATTTATCACAGTTTTAGAGCTTCACTATTTTAATTACTTTTAAGATCAAAGCTTTAGTTTTACTCCGAATATTTCAAGTTCACAGTTCGGCTTTCTAATTTGAATTGATTCTAGCCTCGACTCTAGGTCTCCTTTTATATAAAATTGATGTGTCTCGGAATATTCTCGAATATTCTCGTTTGGCTTTCTAAAAACTAGGTGGCAACGTTTACACAAAGAAGATCTCTAGAAAATTTCTTATTCAATACACAAAGCAATGATTTATTATTTATTTTGGAGCTTTCTGGAATAGATCTTTTGTATGTGCTATTTTTATGGCATGAGTCATTGCTATTATTATTGAGAAGTGTATTGTATGTGCTTTTTTTATGACATTAGTCATAGCTATTGTATTGTCTCGGTCGTGTGAACAATTTAATTCTGGAGCTTTCTGGAAATACCTTTAATTTACCTATTAAATCAAAAATATTTCCAGCAATTTCTAGTGATGTGCAGTGCACTACTCCCTCCTTAAATCTGTTCGCCCCGAACAGAATCTTCTGAAGTCGTCCCGTGATATTTTGCTAGCCGATTTAAATGAACAACTTTCATTTTTGCCCTTGGAGATCTTCGTATGCGATATACGACGTCATTTATCCTTTTTATGACGGTATATGGACCCTCCCATTTTGGCATAAACTTAGGTGACATTCCCTTTTTCCGTCGTGGATTGTAAAACCATACCAAGTCACCATCCTGGAATCCACAGCTGTTTGTAGCAATGTCGTACCTTATTTTCATTCGGTCGCTAGCAATTTTTATCCGATCCCTTGTTATGTGACGATCCCTCAGTTTATCGGTGTAGTCACTAACTTCCATTTTGTCACATTCTGGTCTACCAAACATTATATCCACAGGAAGCCGTATATTGCGTCCAAACAAGTACCTCATGTACTTTGGACTTAGGCACAATCAACTGCATTAGTGTATCTCTACCATCAGAAGATTCCCATCTTCTATTGAGAACGCCATTTTCTATTTCCAGCGAGTCCCACTGAGCCCAATTACTCTTTGTTGTACTACTATAAGCTGCAATATCGCTCCGTCCCGGACGCTGATCTTGTTCCTTCCACTCAAGGATTGGTCCAATATCTTCGTCCTTTAGCTGTTCATTTCTGATACTAGTCTCGTCATTATTACCTATTCTTGTTGTCTTGACCATGACTATTTCCTTCTCATCTAGCCTACCACAGTGCTTACAATTCTCGCCGCATGGTCTTCTAGATAAAGCGTCAGCATTACCATGAGATGTCCCCTTTCGATGTTCTGTCTTGAAGTGGTACCCTTGTAGTCGGTCAATCCATCTTGCCACTTGACCTTCTGGATTCTTAAATTGTAGCAACCATTTAAGTGCCGCATGGTCGGTTCGAAGTAGGAACTCCTGCCCGTAGAGGTATTTGTTGAAATGCCTGACAGTTTCAACTACTGCCAAAAGTTCTTTCCGGGTGACGCAGTAGTTTACCTCTTGTTTGGAAAGTTTCCTACTGAAGTATGCGATCACTTTTTCTTCACCTTCGATCCGTTGAGAGAGTACCCCTCCAATTCCGATATTGCTGGCATCCGTATCCACTATAAATCTTTCTCCAAATTTTGGATACGCCAATATCGGAGCAGAACATAGTCTATGTTTCAACTCCTCGAAAGCTGACTGGCATTCTTCGGTCCACTCGTATGGTTTTCCCTTATCCGTTAGCTTGTGTAAACAATCGGCTATATTAGCAAAATTCTTTATGAAACGTCGGTAGTAAGTACACAAGCCTAAGTATGACCGGATTTCATGCTTATCTTTTGGTACTGGCCATTGTTGAACTGCTTTTATCTTGTCTTCATCGGTGGAAATTCCTTCTGCAGACACAACATGTCCTAAGTATTTCACCTCATATTGAAATAGTTCGCACTTCTTCGGACTTAACTTCAAATTAGCTGCACGAAGACGTCCAAATACTTCTCGTAATCGCTGGAGATGTTCATCAAAAGTTTTCCCGATTACGATGATATCGTCCAAGTATACAAGGCACGTCTTCCATGTTAAGCCCCGTAGGACATGTTCCATTAGTCGTTCGAATGTTGCCGGTGCATTACATAATCCAAATGGCATCACTGTGAATTGCCATAAGCCTGTTCCTACTGTGAACGCTGTCTTTTCTCTGTCTTCAGGTTCAATTCCAACTTGCCAATAGCCACTTTTTAAATCAAGTGTTGAAAACCAAGTTGCTCCTGAGAGTGTATCTAACGTGTCATCTATGCGAGGAAGAGGGTAACTGTCCTTCTTAGTTACGTCATTCAGTCTTCGGTAATCTACGCAAAATCTTGTAGTCCCATCCTTTTTCCGTACTAGGACTACCGGAGATGCCCATGGACTGTTTGATGGTTCAATTACTCCCTCCTGATGCATTTCCTCGATCATATCAGCAACCTCTGTTTGTTTGGCTAATGGTAGTCTCCTTGGTGGTTGACGAATAGGATCTGCATTACCGGTATTAATTCTATGTTTCACTTGGTCCGTTCGTCCAAAGTCCCCTTTACTGCATACAAAGACATCTTCAAACTCCTTCAATAAACCTGTAGCCTTAACTGCTTCCGACTCTGATACTCTTTTAGTGATATCAGAGACAAGTGGTTTCAAGGCTTCCGGAAGAACCCGTTCCTCCCGTTGAGTTTCTTTGTATCTGCAGTCCTCGTTTGTTATTGACGAAACCCCTTCAGCACTGCCGACAATGGTTCCCTTTTTCAATTTCTTGTTAATTTTTGAAAAGTTCGCCACTCTGACTGGAATTGTCCCTTTTTCGTTCACTTTCACTATTGTTCGCGCTATCATCAGTCCATCCTTTAAGTTTTGTTTGTCAGGTTCAATAATTTGTATTGCTGGCCTCCCAGTACCATCGACCAGTCTCGCCTCTACAACAGCTTCAGTATTTGCCGCAATTGTTTGGTCTTGTAAAATTTCTACTTTGGCACTGGAACCTGCTTCCTCCAACGTTAGCGAGAAATCAATATTTCCACATCGCAGAACTTCCTCTTCAACATTCACACTCACTCCATTCTTTTTCATGAAGTCCAGGCCCATGATACAATCGTCCATTATATCAGCCACCAGAAATGTATGTCGGAACACATACCCATCTAGCTCCAATGCTAGATCGACTTCCCCAAGAATCGGAGATGATTCACCCGTAACGGTTTGAAGCACCCTGTTACTGCTTTCACTGATGTGTTTATGATTGATTAGTCTCTTGTTAATGATGGATTTACTTGCGCCTGTATCTATGATAATTCTGCACTGATGACCAGCAATTACACCCTGTACCGTTAGACTGTTGTTGTTGTGTTGCATAAGCGAGACAGATACAACGATGCTGGGGGCATTATTCTTTTGAGCTAACTTGTCCCCCTTTAAGTTAGCTCCGTTTCGTTTCCCGAACCTTTTTGTCTTGTTGTTTGGTTCGGGCACTTATGTTGCACATGCCCCTCTTTTCCGCAGCCCCAGCATGTGATTTTCCTGCGCGTGTTTCTGTCCCCTTCTTTCTGGATTGACCGCAGTACTTCTTTTATTTGCTGCCTGAGGTCTTTGATATCCAGTTGCGGTGACCCTTCAGCAACTGTAGCAGTCCTGATCCGTGGGACTGATCTCGTAGCTTTCTTCGCACCTTCTAATGTCAAAGCAAACGCCAATACTTCTTGTAGCGTTCGCTTTCCGCTAACCCGGACGCTATTTTGTATGTCCGTATCCCGTATGGCGCTAACGAATCTTTCTCCGGCCATCTCGCACCGCATCTCCACAGGGTAATCGGGATAGGACATGTACACAAGCCGTTCAATCTCCGCTGCTAATTCCTGGAGCGTTTCCCCAGATTTCTGCGTCCTGTTGATGAGCTCGATCCTGTATGCATCCTTCATGTGGTTGTCCCCAAACCGATTATCCAACTGCATTACAATGTAATTGTAATCTTCCTCATTTTCCGGTGAGATTGTCCGCAACAAATCTGCTGAGTTACCCCGTAGAGCCAGAATTAATGCTGTGGCTTTCTCTTTATCGGACGAGCCGTTCGCACCAGCAGCCGCTTCAAACTGTCGTTTGTATACTGGCCATGAAGTTTGGCCGTCAAATATTGGTGGCTTCATCCTTCTACCTGATGACTCAATATTTGGTTTATTTTCTTTGATGTCAGCCATTTTTGCTTCTATTTCTGCTACTTTTTGTTCCAATTTCTGGTCCAATTTTTGTTCTACGTTGCTGACCTCCGCACGAACTGTTGTAACTCCCGTGGTAATTTTGTTCTCTAGGTCTGTAGTATTGTTTTTCATTTTATCTTCCAATCTCTGCTCAACTTTGCTTACTTCTGTGCGAACTGTAGAGACTTCTGTAGTAATTTTGTCTTCTAAGTTCGCAACACTGGATTCAACTTGAGATTTTAATTCACCCATACTAGACTCCATTTTGGTTTCTAGTCCAGAAACGCTTGTTTTAATTTTATTTTCAAGACTAGAAACAGTTGATTTCATTTCATTCTGCATATCAGATACATTCGTAATTTTATTTTCAAGACTTGCAGAAGTCGAATCTATTTTACTCTGTAAACTCGAAGCAGTTGAATCCATTTTGGTTTGAAGACTAGAAGCATTTGAGTCCATTTTATTCATCAGCAGGGTCATAAACTTCTCGAACTTATCACTTTCCGCTGATTTTGCACCCTCTTCACTGAAATCGGACTTGTCATTGTCCTCGTTCGTGTTTTCTTCTTGGTTTCCCTCTTTCAGAATTTCACTAAAGTCGAATGTGCTACTGTCTAGTCCTCTTATTGCACATTCAGCGATTACTCTTTTCTTCTTTTCTGGTTTAGTTCCCGTGGAAACTGACTTCCACACACGCAGAACTGTGGAAAGTTCTAATGTACTCAAACTATCTAATAATTTACTTTCCATCGTTCAAATATTTTTAATTGTTCACGAAATTCTATTGTTCTATCGAAACTTCTCGCACAGTATCTAAATACCACGAAATTTCCCAGTATAATCTTAATTTCTACGAAATTTCTCGTACAATCGAAATTTTCACACGATACACGACGTATAACCTCAAATTTCGTACAATCGAAATTTTTATACAACTCATACAAAATTTCTTGTACGCCCCTGAAATTTCTCACACAGTCGAAATTACTATACTCAAATTTCTTAATAACGAATTTCTTCGAAATTTTCCCCACAGAAGTTTCTAGTTTAATTTCGAATTTTCTTGCAGAAAATTTTAGCAAAATTGTCTTTTCCGCACTGATTCACAATAAATAATTTCACTTCTGACACCAATGTGACGTGTTAGTCTTTCGGTTCGATGTTATTAGAATGATAACACTTTTTATTTATGTGAATTTAGTGTATAAACTTTATTTGTACTTATTTCTGCTTAACAATTAGTCTTAAAAATATTTGTCTTTCAATAATTTAATTATTACAATTATTTATCACAGTTTTAGAGCTTCACTATTTTAATTACTTTTAAGATCAAAGCTTTAGTTTTACTCCGAATATTTCAAGTTCACAGTTCGGCTTTCTAATTTGAATTGATTCTAGCCTCGACTCTAGGTCTCCTTTTATATAAAATTGATGTGTCTCGGAATATTCTCGAATATTCTCGTTTGGCTTTCTAAAAACTAGGTGGCAACGTTTACACAAAGAAGATCTCTAGAAAATTTCTTATTCAATACACAAAGCAATGATTTATTATTTATTTTGGAGCTTTCTGGAATAGATCTTTTGTATGTGCTATTTTTATGGCATGAGTCATTGCTATTATTATTGAGAAGTGTATTGTATGTGCTTTTTTTATGACATTAGTCATTGCTATTGTATTGTCTCGGTCGTGTGAACAATTTAATTCTGGAGCTTTCTGGAAATACCTTTGATTTACCTATTAAATCAAAAATATTTCCAGCAATTTCTAGTGATGTGCAGTGCAATATTATACATTTCAACTTCATTTATTTTTTGTTTAGGTTGTAACCGCATTTCACTTCTTTCTGCTTCGAATAGTTCAACCATTACTTCTTCTAGTAATTTAGACAAATTTGAATCCTCGGGATTCCTCATTTTGGTTCCAAACATAATTTCGAAAGATGTCCTATTGATACTTCTATGGAATGTTGAATTTAGAATACGTTGCAATTTTGGTACGTGTTTATACCATTTGAGTAGATCATCGACTGCAATTTTGCTTAACACCGATATTATTGTTCGATTTAAACTTTCGACTTGACCATTGCCCCTTGGCACGCCAGTTGTAATTGAAATGTGAAGAATGTTATTAGACTCCCAATAATCTTGAAAAGAATTTGAAGTGAATGCTGTAGTGAGAGCTGATCATGAGTGAATCTTGTTTGATTACGCAATTGGTGTTAAACTTCAACAATCCTTCACCTTCAACTATTGTTCGATGTGTCCTTGTACCACATACAATGTATAAAGTGTATTCGTGATCAAACGAGTATATCCAGTGATTTGGATTATGCACCTGGATCCAAATTTTGGATGGGACTGTGGTTTCAATTGCACAGCTAGCAGGAAGTGTTTGCTGATAGTTTAATAGACTCAGTTCACATTGATCTTGTCCTGCTACTTGGTTATGAATAGCCTGTTTCTGTTTGCATAAATACCTTTGTTTTTGACCAATTATACAAGCAGACAGCTTGTCATCAGACATTGAGAAGTGCTGGTATCGATGAAGCTTTACCACTATGTATTCAGCAGTCGGTTTTCTTAGGATCAGTTTCCCCTCCACAACTGTAGGTACGGGAATGACCTTGAATATTTCATACATTTCCTTAGCTGGAAGTGGAATGTTTATGCTAAAAATTACGGATTTAGATGTTACTCTGGTCCTTGCAGACATTAAATGATATAATTCTAGTAGATCTTGATGATCGAATTGTCCAGGTATCGTCAAAGTTGCTGGCAGATTTTCCCTTATTACATTTAATTGTTGCCGAAGTTGTCCAGTGGTGAGTAGTAAGGGATTTAGTTTCCCATTATGAGTGTCTGTTACCACATCTATTAAGACAGATTGAATTCCTTGGTAGCTGACTATAATCAGTGTTGCATTAATTCATAGTGAATTAAACAGTTGTACTCATGTTTTTGATATCTAAAAAAAGCTCGGTTATGTAGTCGGTAATAAGTAAAAACTGCTTGTCTATATCTTCTTCGTCCTTTTTGATGATATTTGTTGTTGAGTCGATGATGGATGTTTGGTTTTTTATAAGTTCGAGTAGATGCCCTTCATATGTTTTAACCTTTTGTATAGTTTCAGAGAGTTGAGTGGCATATTTTTGATTTAAAATTCCGAATAATTTATTGGAAATAGGTTCAATGATGTCAAATGGAGATCGTTGGGATTTTGACGCTAGACTACCACCATTCCCGTTGACAAGGATCTTGTTATTATTCTCGATTGTTTTAAGTTGATGCTCAAGCTGGTTTAATATGATCAAACAAAATTCCTTGTAGTCTGTCATTACGTTACATAATTTGTTTAATTTATACATACAGTCATGAAGACCAATTAATTCCTTCCAATAGTTTTCCATGTCGTAATACACGATGAGTTTCCATTCATATGTGACCATATTTACTTGTCCTACACCTTCAAAGTATATTCCTGGATGTGTTTGAAACGGAATGATTTCTACTGATTGGTTCAACATGTAACAAGGGGTTTTACATATTTGGGGTTTGTTATCGAAGAAGGCAAATCCCCTGATGACCTTTTCAGCATATCTTCTTCCTTGCGAGGAGAAGATATGAGATGGTGCAGCAAATGTGAGCAACTGAAAGGCTGCACGCCTTGCTGATTTGCGCAAACTAGCTCGCCGGTGGGGTGGGTCGCTGCTCACCACCATCTCTCATCGCGTTACAAATAAATTTTATGCGTGCAAAGATTTTTCAATGTCGTTCAGACTTTACAGTGATAGCATAAGCTATCAAGCAAGGAACCTTCGGTTTCGCGAGAAAAGAAACCGAATAAATGGAGTGTTCGTTAGTTCTGGTCACCGAAACTGACCGAACTCATCGCGAAAGCCTTGCGAGGCATGTCGGGGCCGATTGGCAGATGTGTTGTTGCCAACCGGACTTTGGGGCACTTCCCACCCGAATGGACCGACAGCAGAATGCCGGCCCCCGTTGACGATAACCGCCCCTTCAATTGATTATCGTCCCTTGTTTTGGTTCGTTTATGTCCTACTTCGGCCCCCCTCAATTCCTCTCTCTCTCTCTCTCTCCCGTATTAACAAAACTATCTAGAGTACATTATCAAAAGACATTTATTCAGTGTCTTATTTAAATACAAATTTGATTGGCCAAAAGAAAACTTTTATAGTATAACTTGGAACTTTATCTAAAATTTTAACGTTATAATAATTTTTGTTTTATAAAATTCAAATATTTGAACCGAAATTCTCTTTTCTTTTCTTTTCTCTTTCTCTCGACTCAATCTTAACTTCCATAAAATAAGTTTGAAGATGAAATGAAATATGACTTAATTTTAACCTTTAATAGGGTAACTTGAATTTAAAGTGAAAATTTGATTTGATTTTACTTTTTTTCTCTCTTTAATTTTGCAATATTTGATTTTGAAATGTAATTTAACTTAACTTTAACTTTTAAATTTCGTAATATTTGATTTTCAAATGCAATTTAACTTAATTTTAACAAAAAAAAAAACCCAATTGTTTCCTTTTATTTGTGCCTACAGGTTTCTCCATTTTCTAAACATCTTTCCGTTTCTTTCTTTTATATTATTTTTTTTTTTCGTTTTTTTATTTTTTTCATTTACAGACACTCACCCAGAGCCGGAACCAGGAGGCCCTCCCCTTCCGTAACCATCCTGTGAGAAAAGAAATACAAGAAAAAAAAACGATAGTTGTTCTATCGCCTTTCCATAAGTTTTATAATTATTATTAAGAAAATAAAATAAAAGAAATCCTTGAAATTTTTCTTATTTTTTCTTTGTTTCTTGTTAGTTTTTTTTTTCCTTTTTTTGTTTTAAAAATCAAAACGGTTGCTTAATTGTATTAATTTTATTCTAATTAATTAATTTTGGTCTCCATCTGGTTTCCGCCATTTTGGTGTTGTACGCTTTAAATTATTTGATAAATTTTCGAATCTAATTTGGTGTTTGTTCTTTTTCTTTTCAATCCTTCCCTTTTTGATTTTTGTACGGGCTGAAATTAGTTTTGATGACAATTCCGATATTAATTATATGCCGAAAATGATTATGATGTAGTCACAATATCGACTTTGCTGACATTTATGTGTAAATATTTAATTTGATCCTAATATGGTAATGAACTAAAGTGGATTTTCACCAAACACCCAATTGCAAGTTTTTAAATTAATAGCCAAACCTCTTTTTTTTTATCGAAACTTTATATTAATTTTAATTTCTGACTTTAAATTTCCTTCTTTTTTTTCCAGGATTTAATACAAACTTTATTTACGGTAATCAGATTTCCATTTTCTTTTCAGTGTTCGCCTAAATTATTTATTTATGCCCCCTTTTTTTTAAAATTTTTATATTAAGAGTTAATTTTAGAATTCGCACATTTTTCCTTTCTCAGGAAGCCAAGCCAAATATATCGCGCAAATTAAATTTTATTAACTTTAGCTTCACCATAAAAAAAAAAAAACGCGTTATTTTGTAAAAAGAAAATTTTTACCGGTTTCCTTTTCTCTTTTTATTGTATTCACATATCTTTTCTGAAGTAAAGCCAAATCCATTAACGTAATTTAAATTTCATCACTTTTTCGTTCACCATTTCTTTTTTTTTCCTTCATTTACCCATTAAAAAAAACACGTGTTCTTTTTTTTTTTTTTTAATAAAATTTTCAAAATTCATGTAATTTTTCTTTTTTTTCACATTCCATTATTTCCGATCGCCACCTTAAATTTTATTTAGTTGTATTTACTTTATTTTTTTTCATTTTTTTTCAAAAACCTTAAACATTTTTTTTTTTCCGAAATTCGACCCTCGCAGTTTTTCAACTACTCTACTCTGTGCTTCCAACAAGACTCTCAACATCGACAAATTTCTTTTTCGCATCCCCTCTCTTGGGTACCAAGCCAAAATTTTTCATCACGCCATATAACGTTTGTTTTTTTCCGTTTTGTTTTCAATTTTTCGTTTCTTCTTTCTTCTATATTCTATTTAATGTTACCGGGATATATGCGTTGGAATGATTTTCCGAGAATTATTTGTGGAACAAAGTGGAAAATGTTGAAAATCAGATCGCGCAATGGTAACTATAATAGAAAACGCTATTCTAGTGGTCGTTAAAACCAAAGTGGAAGTATGTTGTTACACACACCGTTACAACACAGTTCCGTCAGGGATTGATCTATCAACCCGGACGTAACTGAAAAGCGTGTGGGTGGTTTGAGTGGTGCGTGAAAGCTTGCACTGCCCAACGTGGGACTCGACCACACCCGAGAAAGAGTATCGTGCTCTTCGACTGAGCTAGCCGGGCACCAGAAACAAAATTCAGAGAGAAAAGAAAAAAAAATTTGATCCGTTCTAGACTGCGACATTTGTTATACGTTCCTACCTCACTATTGCCTCAAGTCTTTGGCATGGTAAACCCCTATGGATCTACCCTGCAAATCCTCGACTTCATAGAGGGAACCGCCAATCGCACGAACAATCCGACACTTCAGAAATTTACGATTTAGCTTAGCATTGACGTTTTTTACGAAGTCACTAAGCGTGAAATTTCTTCGGTAGACTTCTTGTCCGGCAATAAATCTCTTTACCCGGGTTCGACGATTATAAATTCGCTCATGCTGTTGTTGAGCTTTCGACAAATTATTTTTGACGCGTTCGCGAATTAGTTCAAGTTGGTCTTTTTTTGAGGACACAACCAATTCACCATCATTCAAACCATTTAACTTTCGCATCAGTTCGTAGGTCGAGCCATGTGTGATCATGTGGGAACCGAACACAAGAAAATATGGATCAATCCCCGTAGAAGCATGGATTGTACTCCGAAGAGCACAGCCGATGCTTCCCAAGTTTTGATCCCAATCCCTATGATCGGTGCCAACATAAGAGCGGATGGCCGCCAGTAATGAACGGTTTACACGTTCTGATGCGTTAGCTTGTGGTGAGTAGATAGCTGTACGATTGTGTTTCACACCATACGCTTCAACCAATTTGCGAAATTCTTTTGATATAAATTGCGGTCCATTGTCAGAAAATATAATCTCGGGTACGCCGAATAAATTGAAGACGTTTTCCTCCAAGAAATCTGCACGGCAGATGCCTTATGTAGCGTCTTGAACAAAACAAATTTCGAAAACTTGTCCAAAACAACTAGGAGAGTGGTGTTACCATGCTTAGACCGAGGGTAGGGTTCTAACAGATCGATATATAGGTACTGGAATGGTCTGTCAACTTCGATTTGTCTGCCCATTGGCGGCCTCAACACACTATTTGGAGCCTTAGACTCTTTACATACGATGCAACTCGCGATATATTTACGTACTTCGCTAGCCATACCAGGCCAGAAGTATCTTTGCCGCAAACGATATCAGGTTTTGGTAATACCGCCGTGCGCAGCTTGTGGAGGATCATGCGCCAGACGAACTAGCCCGTCCGTAAGGCTAGACGGAACCCAAAGCTTCCACGATCGATCTTCCTGAAAGGTATTGCCAGTGCTAAAGCTAGTCTTGAAGTACACGTAGCCATCTGACACTTGCGTGTCAGGCAGCCTTTCCGCGTTGCTTTGCACTGTATCTATCAGGTCGAGATATTCCTTTGATTTGAAGGCTTCAGAATTCAAGTTTATGCTAGGTGCCGAAACTATTTCCGAAATCGCATCCACGTAAACACGTGAAAGCGCATCTGGCACTACATTTTCTGAACCTTTTCTGTGTTCAATCGCGAAATCAAAGGCTTTAAGCTTTAAGCTCCATCGAGCCAAACGTCCGCTCAAGTCGCGCTGACTCATGAGCCACTTTAAACTCGCATGGTCGGTGATTATTTTGAACGGCAAACCTTCGACGTAGGCTCTGAACTTTTTAACGCTTAACACCGCAGCGAAACATTCCAGTTCCGTCACGCTGTAGTTGCGTTGCGCTGAGTTCAGTTTTTCAGAAATATAAGTGATGGGTTTCTCATTGCCTTCGTCATCACTTTGCAGCAAAACACCTCCGACGCCGGTCTTACTCGCGTCGCACTGTATAATAAAGGGTTTAGTGTAATCAGGGTTGACCAATACCGGGGCCGTAGTTAATGAAGATTTCAAGGCTTCAAACGCTACCTGAGCTTCCGCTGTCCAAACAAACTTGGCACTCTTCTTTAGGCAGTCAGTAATTGGCGACGACAAGGAGGCATAATTGGCAATAAACCGCCTATACCATCCTGTCATACCCAAAAATCGACGAACCTGTTTTGGAGTGGTAGGTACAGGAAAGTCAAAGATTGCAAATACCTTATTTGAGTCGGTCTTTAAACATCCGTTACCAACGATGTAACCCAAATATCTAACTTCTCTCATGCAAAATTTGATTTTCTCCAAATTTATTGTGAGTCCAGCAGAAGACAAGCAACGTGCAATGGTTGCCAAAAGTTTAGCGTGAGAATAAAAATCCTCAGAAACTACTAACAGATCGTCCAAATAGACGAAACAGTTTTCTCTTAACTCGACTGGAATTGCTTTGTCCATCAGTCTACACATTCTTTGAGGAGCATTACAGAGCCCGAATGGCATCAGTGTAAACTGGTATAACGGTCTATCAGGCACTGTGAAAGCAGTTTTTTCCCTACTCTGCTTTTCCAACGGTATCTACCAAAAGGCAGAGGCGAACCTTTGCAGGTTTGCGCACCAAGACTACAGGAGAGTTCCACGCGCTGACACTTTCTTCGATGACACCCAATTCCAACATACGGTCCAACTCAGCATACATGAGGGCTTGCACCGCAGGGGAAGCAGGGTAGTGGCGTTGCTTTACAGGCTCCGCGTTTTCTACCTCAACAATATGTTGTTCTAAATGTGTTTTTCCTAAACCGACTTGGTTAAAGGAAGGAAATAAAGTTAAGATGCTTTCGAGACGCGCGCGTTGTTCCGAATTTAGCGCGTGTGTGTTGGGATCATCAATTGACAAACAGTCCAAAGTTTCGTTCGTATTGAAAAAAGACGGAGCTATTTCGAACTCTTTCCAAAAATCTACACCAAGGTGTAGAGTTTGAGTAAGTCCTGGTACAACGTATAGAGAAATAATTTTCGTTACGTTATTATAGGTAATTGGAATCGCAACTTGACCATGTACTGATTGTGATTTACCGTCAGCCGTTTTGACTCAGGTGGGACGACCAGTAATCAAAATTTTATGACGTTTTAGAAAATCTAAGGTTCCAGCGCCTAAGTAAGATATGCTTGCTCCACTATCTAAAAGGTCTAAAAGGGATTCGCCGTCGATTTCTACCGTCGCATATGGTCTTACGTCATGTTTTAATGTTACGAATGCAGATTCCACTGCTTTAAATAATTGTTTTCGTTTTCTAAACTTTTCCCTGAGATTTAATATATAACGTGAAGTTTTCTTAGTGTAGATTGTACCAATAGCTCTTTTCCTAACTATGTCTTGTTCAATTTGACGTTGATGTAAAGTTTTATCTGTCTGTTCCAGTTTGTTTTTATCGGACAAGATGTTAATTGACGTTTCAGGTTTTAAAATTTTGTCATCTGGCGAATGTGTTGGTGGAGATGACCGTCCAAAGTTCAATGTTGGTTCCGTTATGGTTGGTTCAATAGTGTCATTGCCGATACCTTGCTGTTGAATACTTTCCGGATGGCATTTAGGACACAATGGAAACGAAACATTCTTCTTACCACATTGATAACAAAATAAGGACCTTTGTGGTGTTACACATTCAAAGAATTCATGACCAACATTGTCACAGTTCCAACATATAACCATTGAACATCCATTTCCAATCACATTGACATTATATTCTTTACTTAACACATCGCGTTGGTAAGCATGATTAACGTTTACGATTGGAAACTCCGGTCTGACTAGTTGTTGATGCGGAACATTAATATTAAAAGGCTTATTTGGTTCGAAATTGCCACTAGGCGAATGAACAACAGCAGCACTAAATTCTTTAACCGGTGGTATAACTCTAGCCTTAGCAATTTCAGATGACGCGTTCGTTATACTTGGTTGATTTTGACAGACAGGTTTTGGTGGTTCCCTAACAGAGAGATGACGTTCTGCTTTGCGACAAACTTGTTGAAGACAACTTAAAGTGGGAGTCGTCATTGTGAAGATGAGATTTGCTACGCTATCTTTAAGGTTGCTGCGCATGATTTGGGTCAATTCAGTATCCGTCATTGGAACCGTTAAACGATGGTTCAGGGACATGATCGAATCGTAGAAATCATTAAAACATTCGGTGGTATGTTGTTTTCTTTGCAGCATGAGTAGCAAAATCTCATTATCAGTGTCGAGACTGCCATAATGTTGTAGAAGAGCTGACTTTATTCTGGTCCAATCAATAGTTGGTTCTCGTTTAAGAAGGTGCCAGTACCACTGCTCTGCTTTACCAGTGAACAGAGTAAATATTTGGGTGCAAATGGCATTCCAACTTATACGACATTTCGATTGCAATAGCTCAATCCGAAATATAAAGTCTTCCACAGGCATACTAGTGATCTCACCACTGAACGAAAAATCCCATTTTTCGATGCGCGCATCATAACCATCATTTCGAGCAGAATTTGAATTCATAGTAGTCACGGTTTTCTTTTAAGGAGAGTTTATTGGTCAGAATCAAAATCGAAAGCAAGCGTGAACAGGCCTTAAGTTTTTCAGGGAATGTTTCTTCTCAAAAAAAATAATTTTAACGGAATAACGAAATCCAAACAATAAAAAAAAATTGATAATAAAAAAAAAACTAATAAAAAATTTTTAAAGAAAACAAATGTAAATAAATCTTGATAATAAAAAAAAATATACTAATAAAGAAAATCCCTCACCAAAATTAAATGTGAATAAAAATAATGAGAAAAAAAATACCAAATATAATTTCAAAAAAAAAGTATAACCTAAAACTAAAAATAAACTCAACCGAAAACTAATCAAACGAAAATAAACTAAACTAAATAAGACTAAGCTAAACTTAACTAAACCAAATTTAATAAAGAAAACTAAAACTAAACTCAACTCCAACGAATTAATCACTTTCCCAAAAATAATTTGGAAAAAGTTTTATTCCCCAAAATTCCAAAATCTTTCTAGGAAAATCAATTTCCCAAAACCTTTTCGAAATAATTTCCAAAATAAATTCCCCAAATATATCTAAATAAATTCCCCCAAGAGGAAGTTATTTCCTTTATATGAAAAAAAACTTATTTATTTCCCTACATCTACCTTCATACCTAGAATTATATTATATCTAACTTATGAGAGTGAGAGAGAGAGACGAAACAAGTGGACGACACGAAGAAAACATAAACCCGACATTCACTCACGAAATGAAAATAAGATGTTACTCATCGCAGGAATCTAACACTGTACAATGCCAAACTGGGCTTCATACATGATTCGATCCCAAACGTTATACTGGATGTCGAAGTATACACCGCGCGTACCAAACACAATAAAGTATGATGTACTATGACATTTAACAATATGCGATTAAATGCGCGACAGCCCATACCACAACATCACTCACATTTTCCTGGTCCAATGACCAAGAAAGTATAAAAAAACCTCAAGACTAGTTAAGAAATAGTCCGATCGTAAACACAAACGAATATGCAGATAGTTGCCGCTTTGTCAAAACTATGACCTGACTAGCATTCTAACTTGCAACCGTAAACTACGAACGACATGGGACCTGCAATCGCGAAAAGTCAGCCCGATTCCGAAAACCAAAAAAAAACGAACATCCGAAATTATGTTCACATCAAAACTTCGTTCAGAAATTTCCATGATGTGAACACACCTTGAGAAAAAAAAATTGACTAATAAAAAAAAGATGAAAATATTTAAAAGAGTACAGGGTGTTTCTGAAAACTGAAAAAAAAGTTTGAGTCAAAATTTTCAAATTTTTATTAAAAAAATTTGTGTTTGTTGAGAAAACAAGTAAAAATAAAATAAAATGAAATGCAAGAATTTCGTAAAAATAATTCAGTCTTTATTCATAAAAAAAAAAGAAAAGAAACACTATTTATATAAAAAATTTGAATCGCTGAATTCAAAAAAAATTCTTCAATATACAAAAAAAAACAATCAAAATTTAAAATTAAAAAGAAAAAAAATGAAATTAATAAAAAAAATGATAATAAAATTGGTGAAAATGATGAACAATGATAAAAAATGATGAAAAATGATGAAGAAAAAAAAATAAATCATAAAAAAATCGAAAATAATAAAAAAGATTAGAAAATCGATGTTTTCTAAATTCGCTCTGAAGTATATTTTCTGAAAAAAACCAAACAAAAAAATCCTGTTGTTATCTGCTTGCACCATCACCCATGCGAAGGGAACAACAAAAAACTTTACCACAATTCCTGTGTAATTTTTTGTCTTATCCTCTTCGCTTTCGCTGCTGGATAAAAAGTGAAAGTTTTATTCATTTTGTACTGCCTTTTATACAAAAATTTTGTATGGAAATTGCATGTTTTCTACGTATGGAAGTTCCAATTCTTATTTTGTGGAACGTGTTCAGCCATTTTATTTACTTAATATCGGACTTCTCTTTCTGGTTTGTCATCTCTCCTTTTTCAACATGTAAGTATGACATTTTAAAAATATTAAACATTATTATAATTTTTTTATTAAATATTTTAGGAATCTTCGCCAAATATTCCTTATTGGAATATTTTTACATGGTTTGGATGAGATTTTCCGACGTAAGTATGAATTTCCATCTTTATTTGTGCTAAAAAAAAGGGTGACCTAGATTCAGCTGTCATGTGTGAAGTTTTTTTCCTGTTTTTTGGTTTGTTGATATGTTCATATGTGTTGTTAGTGATAAAATCATGTTATTGTGCTTAGTTTAGTGTGTTGTATAAAATTCTTATGAAATTTTCTTAAATTTTCCTAAGAATTTTTACATTTGCACTTTCTTGCGTTGTTGTTATTGTTTTTTTTTGCTTATTTTCATAAATTAATTTGTACTTTTTATTTTTTTGTTTTAGGCGTTCCGGATGTTGACGGAACATACTCCCGCCGATTGATCGGTCACGATCAAAATAGGAAGTGTAAGTTTTAATGCTTTGTAGGACTTACATTCAGTTGCCTACTTATGATACTATATTTACCAAGAAAATTAATCGTAATTTCAAAATTATCATTTTTGGTATAAATAAAAAAATGCAAAAATTTTAATAAATTCAATGAAAATCTCAAGTTTTTTTTTTATTTTTTTGTCGCCCTATTTCTTTTTTGATGGTGGTGGAGTTGTACTGTGTCGTCGCTGCATAATTTCAGCCTGACCTCGTACCGGTCTGGCAAATTCACTTTTAATTCCTTTCTTTTGCTTCGTTTGATTTTTTCAAAACCAATTCTTTTGATAATCTTTTGTGGAATGAAGATATCTTCTCCTTCCTTAGTTCGGAATCGCTGAACATCATTTCCAATTCTTTCCTTAATATCTGCAATTGTTGTTGATGGACGCAACGCCAACCAGTTGTTGATGTATGCCCCGTTGATTTTAATAAATTGATTCGCTATTGGTTGGCATGACGTCTGTTTTACGGGAAGTTCCTCTTTTTTTGCTTTTAGTTTGGGTTGTTGATACCCCTTTAATGGTAGTCCGGTTAGAATGTTGTGTCCAGGTTGTACGAAAAGTGAAATATCCCGTTCCGTCAGTGGTGAAGCTACGATGTTGCCTGCATACTGGATCTCGTCCTGATGTGGATGCGGCTGCTGTTGACGTTGTTGTGGTTTGATCGGTTGACCAGTAAGGATGTCATAGCCAGGTTGGATGAAAAATTCCAAATCTTGTTTATCAATTGATCCACATAAAGATAGATATCCATCGATATCTAAAATATCGTTGTCGAAATCGTCTTGTTGCATTTTGTCTGTAAGGAAAATTATTTTAATTGGGATGGAAATAACATACAAGTTGAACATGACGCCACATGGGGACTCAAACTGGTTTTACGTGACATAATGTTAGTTGGATGAGTGGATGTCCACTGGCAAAGGACATATCTTTCGAATGTGTCTTCGAAAACTTGTTGATTTTGTTTTCACTTGGACTACACGAATTGCTCCATCATCTCCTGGAAAAATTTCCTCGATTAATCCTAACGGCCATGCTGTAGGCGGTATGTTGTCGTCTTTTATGAGCACGACGTCTCCTTTCTTTAGATTAGGTTGTAATCCTTGCCATTTGGGTCTTTGTTGCAATGTATGTAAATATTCTTTGGACCATTTGGCCCAAAATTGCTGCGTGATATATTGTACGTGTTTCCAGCGATGCTTTAGGGTTACGGTTGATTCCTTTAACTCTGGTTCTGGCACTAAATTCAACGGTTGTCCGATCAAAAAATGTCCAGAAGTTAATACCTCTAAGTCTTCGATGTTATTATTAATACTGCATAATGGTCGCGAGTTCACACATGCTTCTATCTGAGTCAATAACGTCATGTGTTCTTCGAATGTGAGCAATGTTTTTCCAATTACACGACGTAAGTGGTACTTTACAGACTTGACACCGGCTTCCCATAAACCTCCGCAATGTGGTGCCGCCGGTGGATTAAAATGCCATGTAATATTTTTTCCTTTAAAAAATTCCATGGCTGGTAATGCTGATTCTTTAATGGCTTGTCTGAGGTTTTTTTGTAAGGTTACATTTCCGCCCTTAAAATTTGTGCCACAATCTGAGTATATGTGCTGACATAAGCCTCTTCGTGCGACAAATCTATTTAAAGCTGCGATAAAAGCTACTGCAGTCATGTCGGATATTAGCTCTAAGTGGATGGCCTTCGTCGCCATACAAATAAAAATACAAAAGTAGCCTTTGTAGATACGTGCTGACCTATGTGGTGATGTTTTTAGGCTAATGGGACCAGCGTAGTCGATTCCAACGTGAGTGAATGGCTTGGAAATGTTTACTCGTGATGCAGGCAAGTTGCCCATCAGTTGAAAACGTTGTTCCTTACGGAACGCAATGCATGTTATGCAATTGTTTATTCTGCGAGCTATTGTTTTCTTTGCATTTATTATCCAGTACTGATGTCGACTTGTGTTCACCATTAGACTTAGTCCCCCATGGAGTGTGTCTGCGTGCAGTTGGTCTATAATAATATTGGTGATATGGTGATTGCTTGGTAGAATGATTGGATGCTTTCTGTTAAAAGGGATCACTGCATTTTCTAATCTTCCACCAACTCTCATTATTCCATCTTTGTCCACAAATGGATTAAGGGATGTGAGTTGACTTCTTTTGGGTAATAGCTTGTTCTTTTCTAATAATTCGTACTCTAAACCGAATGTTGTTTTTTGCACTAATTTAAATATTATTTTACGTGCAACTTGCAATTCTGCGACCGACAATTGCCCTGTCTTTTTACTGTCCTTGTGCATGCAGTTATGGGTAAATCTACTAATATGTGATATTGTTCTTGTGAGTGTTGTAAATGATGAATATTGTTGTAAAATGTCTGCGTTGATTTCTGATATAAATGTTAATGGACTTACTTTCCTTGCTTCTAATTCTGTTTTGTTTGGTTTTATTACAATATTTGGCCACTGCTCGCAATTTTTTACTAGCCAGTCTGGTCCCTGCCACCATAGTTTATGCTGTACTAAATGTTCTGCCAAAATGCCCCTTGACGCTACGTCTGCTGGATTATCAGTAGTTGGAACATATTGCCAATCGTTCGGATTTGTACTGCCTTGAATTTCGGTCACACGGTTTGCGACATATGTTTTCCATTTAATGGGGTGACTCCGTATCCAGTGTAATGTAATCATGGAGTCAGACCATGCTATTGTTGTAATATTCATCAACTGCATGTCGGCTATGGTGGTTGTGAGTAGCCTGGCCAGTAAAACTGCTGCATTTAGTTCTAATCGTGGCACCGTGATTGGCTTTATTGGAGCAACCTTTGTTTTTGATGTGAGTAATTGTGAAGTGATATTCCCATTACAATTTTCTATGCGAATGTAGATAGCTGCTGAGTATGCTTTTATTGACGCGTCGCAAAAACCATGAAGTTGAATGCTTGCAGATTGTTGGATAATCCTATCCACCGGGGAATTTTAACCATCTGAACTGCACACAAGGATTCCTTGAATTTCTGCCATTGCTGTTTAATATTATCATTAACTTTCACATCCCAGGAGTGACCAGTGATCCATAATTCTTGAATGATCATCTTAGCAAGAATCACTACTGGAGCAAGCCAACCTAACGGATCATGTAAGGATGCGACTTCCGATAAAATGTTTCTTTTTGTGGCAGCACCACAATTTGCCTTTGGAGTCACAATAAATGTGAAATAATCGAGATCAGGATACCACTTGATTCCCAGAGTTTTTACTGATTCATGCTCATCAAATATTTGTGCGGTAGTTGATCCTCGAAATTCTACAGGAGTGTTTTTGAGTATTTCTGGATTGTTACTCACCCATTTTCGTAATTTGAAGCCGCCAGCATGCAACATATTGATTAATTGCGCTTGAATTTCTGCAGCTTCCACTACGGTATCTGCACCTGTCAAAAGATCGTCGACATAGAAGTCGTTCTTTGCAATCCTTGATGCTATCGGAAATCGCGCTTCCTCATCCGTTGCCAATTGGTGTAATGTTCGGACTGCTAAGAAAGGTGCTGACGATGTGCCGAAAGTTACCGTTTTTAATTGGTAGTCTTGAATTTTCTTCGTTGTTGGATCTTCCCAAATGATTTTTTGAAACACCCTGTCATTTGGATCTAATGAAATCATTCTATACATTTTTTCCACATCTGCAGTTAATGCTATTTTATGTTTTCGAAACTTTAATAATGTTGAAAAAAGCTTTGGTTGTAGAGTAGGCCCAATTAGCAATTGTTCGTTCAATGATTTTCCATTGCCGCTTTTTGCCGAGGCATCAAACACTACTCTCAATTTAGTGGTTGAGCTTTCTTTAAGTACTGCGTGGTGTGGAATATAGTACTCGTTCTTATTTTCCGTTGTGTCAATTCTCTCCATGTGACCCATGGAGAGATATTCATTTAAACATTTGGTGTATTCGGTTTCTAAATTCGAATTTTTTCGCAACCTTTGTTTCAAATAATTGTATCTTTTAATTGCCATTTTTCTGGATGATCCAAATGTTGCTGTTTGTTCATTTGCAAACGGGAGTTTTACCTCATATTGTCCGTTTGGATGTCTTTTATGTGTTTTTTTGAAAATGTTTTCACACTCTTCGTCTTCAGGTGAATGACGAGGTGGTGTCGGTATTTCTTCACTCTCCCAAAATTGTTTTAGTTGTAATCCTAAATTCTGAAAAGTTTCATTAACGAGTGTGAATACTTCGACCTTTTGGTCTGGTAATCCATCAACGTTTCCAACAAGGATCCATCCAAGTATGGTGTTTACGGCAATGGGGTCATGCTTGCGACCTTTCTGCACCCCTTCTTGTAGGATGCTGGCGTATACTTTTGCCCCTAATAAAACATCAATTGGACCCGGTTTCCAGTATGTGGAGTCTGCTAATTCCAATCCTCTGATGTGAGTCCATTGATTTGGACGTACTGGAATCGTTGGTAAATTATTAGTTATTGTGTTTATGACTAACATTTTTGTGTTTATTGTTTTGTTTTTATCATAACATGATGCTAACTTCATATTTATTTGTGAATAAGACCATGCTGCCTGTTTTTTATTTAGACTTGTAATCTGTATTTTCGTTGGTTGCCTTTGTAAACCCAAACGTTTACAGGCCGTTTCTGTTATAAATGATGTTTGTGATCCTGGATCAACAAGACATCGTAAAGTTATTGAACGTCCATTACGATCAATTGTGGTTGCCAGCGCTGTAGCTAGTAACGCATTATGTGTTTCTGTAACTAAAAAGTTTTTTACTCCATCTGCACGATTGGATGCTGCCGATGTTGGCTCTGTCAGTCTTGTCTGACAATTTGTGGTGTTTTCTTCCTTGTGTAATAGTGTGTGGTGCGACTTGTTGCATTGCCTGCATTTGTAATTGCTTGGACAAGTCGTTGCTTTGTGTTTACTGGAAAAGCAGTTGAAACATCTTCCAGCCTTTTGGATACATTCATTTCTGTGTGAAATGTTCATTTCCAAAAATTTCTTGCATTTTGCAACAAAATGTGCACTGTCGCATGCAGGACATTTTGATGTATTGCTTGATGCAAGGTGTGCTTTGGTACTTGCTACCGATTGTTTTGTATTTACTGCATACGACATTGATTCCAAAACCCTAAACCTTGTTTGTAAAAATTTCTGGAACTGAGAAAATGTTTGCAATTCTTGTGTGTCCCCAAGCTCTTCTTCCCATAACTTCAATGTTACGTAAGGAAGCTTCTGCACTAATAAGAATATTAGAATTGTGTCCCATGATCCCACGTCAACCTGCAATGCCCTTAATTGTTGTATACATTCCTCAGATGTATCCAGGATTGATTTTATGGTTTTACTGTTTTCAATTGTTTGCTTTGGTTGGTTGGTTAATATGTTCAATTGCGTATTGATGAGTAGTCTTTTGTTTTCGTATCGCGATCTTAATTTTTCCCAAGCTGGACTATAATCTTGCTCCGTTATGGGAAAATGCTTTAATAATCTTTCGGCTTCTCCGGAAAGACATCCCTTTAAATAATGCAGCTTTTGGACTGCTAACAAATTCTTGTTGCTGTGAACCATTGACACAAATAGATCGTAAAATGATCTCCATGACGCATACTCGCCGCTAAATTTTGGCAAATTAATGCGTGGCAATTGTATGAGATTCTCTGAAGCGTGATGAATCGAGTGGTTTGTAATGCTAGTGCGACGCGTTGGTTCGGAGTTGTTTCTTTCTTCTAGTCCTTCTGAAAGATCTGATATATATTCAATGTATTTGGCCTCAATTTCCACATATTTCTGCTTGACGACGTACTCATGTGCACAAACCGTTTTTGATGTCAAAATTAATTCTTCCAATTGTGTGTCAAATTGATCGAAGTCTACCCATGCTTTTTTTAGTTCATCAATTTTATTTTCGAAGAAGCTAATTGTTCTTTTGATTAACGCCGTTTTTTTTCCATTTGTGATCAAGCGTTCAATTTTTCTCCCCTAACCATTAGTGAGTTACACAAATTTTCCATCTTCCCTTTATATAAATAATTTTTCCTTTCTCTCTTTTACAGAATGTTATTTTGAATTTCTTCTTATGGCTATTACTTTTTTACGATTCTTGCAAAATCCGGCTCGAAGGACCAAAATGTTTGTTGAGAAAACAAGTAAAAATAAAATAAAATGAAATGCAAGAATTTCGTAAAAATAATTCAGTCTTTATTCATAAAAAAAAAGAAAAGAAACACTATTTATATAAAAAATTTGAATCGCTGAATTCAAAAAAAATTCTTCAATATACAAAAAAAACAATCAAAATTTAAAATTAAAAAGAAAAAAAATGAAATTAATAAAAAAAATGATAATGAAATTGGTGAAAATGATGAACAATGATAAAAAATGATGAAAAATGATGAAGAAAAAAAAATAAATCAAAAAAAAATCGAAAATAATAAAAAAGATTAGAAAATCGATGTTTTCTAATTTCGCGATAAAGTATATTTTCTGAAAAAAACCAAACAAAAAAATCCTGTTGTTATCTGCTTGCACCATCACCCATGCGAAGGGAACAACAAAAAACTTTACCACAATTCCTGTGTAATTTTTTGTTTTATCCTCTTCGCTTTCGCTGCTGGATAAAAAGTGAAAGTTTTATTCATTTTGTACTGCCTTTTATACAAAAATTTTGTATGGAAATTGCATGTTTTCTACGTATGGCAGTTCCAATTCTTATTTTGTGGAACGTGTTCAGCCATTTTATTTACTTAATATCGGACTTCTCTTTCTGGTTTGTCATCTCTCCTTTTTCAACATGTAAGTATGACATTTTAAAAATATTAAACATTATTATAATTTTTTTATTAAATATTTTAGGAATCTTCGCCAAATATTCCTTATTGGAATATTTTTGCATGGTTTGGATGAGATTTTCCGACGTAAGTATGAATTTCCATCTTTATTTGTGCTAAAAAAAAAGGGTGACCTAGATTCAGCTGTCATGTGTGAAGTTTGTTTCCTGTTTTTTGGTTTGTTCATATGTTCATATGTGTTGTTAGTGATAAAATCATGTTATTGTGCTTAGTTTAGTGTGTTGTATAAAATTCTTATGAAATTTTCTTAAATTTTCCTAAGAATTTTTACATTTGCACTTTCTTGTGTTGTTGTTATTGTTTTTTTTTGCTTATTTTCATAAATTAATTTGTACTTTTTATTTTTTTGTTTTAGGCGTTCCGGATGTTGACGGAACATTTGTTTTTCTGAAAGCTTGGTTTACCATAAGGTAACAACCAAAACACCCTTTCTAAACATCAACTCGTTCGAAAATGTGTCAAACAATTTTGTTTGAGCTCCATTTGTAATTTCAACCGAAGTCGAAAATACAAATGGCAAACAGAATTAAAAATCCGCTGGCAGAACCAACGGCCGTTGGGCCGTAACAAGGGGTTATACATATTTGGGGTTTGTTATCGAAGAAGGCAAATCCCCTGATAACCTTTTCAGTATATCTTTTTCCTGGCGAGGAGAAGATATGAGATGGTGCAGCAAATGTGAGCAACTGAAAGGCTGCACGCCTTGCTGATTTGCGCAAACTAGCTCGCCGATGGGGTGGGTCGCTGCTCACCACCATCTGTCATCGCGTTACACATACATTTTATGCGTGCAAAGATTTTTCAATGTCGTTCAGACTTTACAGTGATAGCATAAGCTATCAAGCAAGGAACCTTCGGTTTCGCGAGAAAAGAAACCGAATAAATGGAGTGTTCGTTAGTTCTGGTCACCGAAACTGACCGAACTCATCGCGAAAGCCTTGCGAGGCATGTCGGGGCCGATTGGCAGATGTGGTATTGCCAACCGGACTTTGGGGCACTTCCCACCCGAATGGACCGACAGCAGAATGCCGGCCCCCGTTGACGATAACCGCCCCTTCAATTGGTTATCGTCCCTTGTTTTGGTTCGTTTATGTCCTACTTCGGCCCCCCCTCAATTCCTCTCTCTCTCTCTCTCTACCGTATTAAGAAAACTATCTAGAGTACAAAAGACATTTATTCATGTTGTTATTTAAATACAAATTTGATTGGCCAAAATATAATTTGGAACTTGATCTAAAATTTTAACGTTATAATAATTTTTGTTTTATAAAATTCAAATATTTGAACCGAAATTCTCTTTTCTTTTCTTTTGTCTTTCTCTCGACTCAATCTTAACTTCCATAAGATAAGTTTGAAGTTGAAATGAAATATGACTTAATTTTAACCTTTAATAGGGTAACTTGAATTTAAAGTGAAAATTTGATTTGATTTTACTTTTTTTCGCCGGAACCAGGAGGCCCTCCCCTTCCGTAACCATCCTGTGAGAAAAGAAATACAAGAAAAAAAATACGATAGTTGTTCTATCGCCTTTCCATAAGTTTTATAATTATTATTAAGAAAATAAAATAAAAGAAAACCTTGAAATTTTTCTTATTTTTTCTTTGTTTCTTGTTAGTTTTTGTTTTCCTTTTTTTGTTTTAAAAATCAAAACGGTTGCTTAATTGTACTAATTTTATTCTAATTAATTAATTTTGGTCTCCATCTGGTTTCCGCCGTTTTGGTGTTGTACGCTTTAAATTATTTGATAAATTTTCGAATCTAATTTGGTGTTTGTTCTTTTTCTTTTCAATCCTTCCCTTTTTGATTTTTGTACGGACTGAAATTAGGTTTGATGACAATTCCGATATTAATTATACGCCGAAAATGATTATGATGTAGTCACAATATCGACTTTACTGACATTTATGTGTAAATATTTAATTTGATCCTAATATGGTAATGAACTAAAGTGGATTTTCACCAAACACCCAATTGCAAGTTTTTAAATTAATAGCCAAACCTCTTTTTTTTTATCGAAACTGTTGATATAGCGATAAAATTCTTTTATTTTGCCGCTTAAGTTTGTTTTATTAGCGCAGCCTCACGCTAATTGAGTTGAAGAAAAAGGCTTGTTGGGTTTCAAAATTAAACTGAATTTATTTGACAAAAATTCTGGAATTTATACAATTTAAATGCTGAGTATACAAAATTCTTATATTCTAAATGTGGGAATCGTACATTTATAAAAATTATCCAAATATCAAATTTAATTAAATATAAAAGTTTAATTTGATATTTGGATATATGGAATTGAAATCGGAGTATTTTATTTTGAACAATATGAGTTTTTTTATGCAAAAAATATTATTGTGGGAATTTTATCAAAGAAAAATTTACGCGTTGCACAAAATAAGTCTGGGAAATATCTGTTGGTTTTTTACGACAAAAAACCAAATATTTGATATAACTTAACATTCTCCCCCGCCTTGAAAATTGCCGTTTCAAGATATACTTATAGAGTCAAGTTGAAAATCCGTTTGTGGAGGTGGCCGTTGAGGTGGGTGCTGTTTTCTGGTACATTTCTTTATAATTATGGTCAAAACATATGATGCTATGAGAAGAGAAATTAATAAGGAGGAATAGCTGATTGAGAAATGATGAATGTCCGTGGAGTCAATGTCTTCTGGAAGTATTTCTTCATTTTTTATAACTCTTATGGCGTCCTTTAAGTTTTGAATTTCCTTTGTGTTGTTTTTGGAAAGATAGGTGTTGCTGCCCATTCTGATTTCTTGGTTCTCTAGATGCTTCTCGATGTTGAAAGCAGTAATGTTCATCGAGGGTAGAAATGAGTTCCTGATTTTATTCGTATGAAAGTTATGAGAGCTGATCATGAGTGAATCTTGCTTGATGACGCAATTGGTGTTAAACTTCAGCAATCCTTCACCTTTAACTATTGTTCGATGTGTGCTTGCACCACATACAATGTATAAAATGTATTCGTGATCAAACGAGTATATCCAGTGATTTGGATTATGCAACTGGATCCAAATTTTGGATGGGACTGTGGTTTCAATTGCACAGCTAGCAGGAAGTGTTTGCTGATGGTTGAATAGACTCAGTTCACATTGATCTTGTCCTGCTTCTTTGTTATGAATAGCATGTTTCTGTTTGCATAGATACCTTTGTTTTTGACTAATTATACAAGCAGACAGCTCGTCGTCAGACATTGAGAAGTGCTGGTATCGATGAAGGTTTACCACTATGTATTCAGCAGTCGGTTTTATTAGGATCAGTTTCCCCTCCACAACTGTAGGTATGGGAATGACCTTGAATGTTTCATACATTTCCTTAGCTGGAAGTGGAATGTTTATGCTAAAAATTATGGATTTAGATGTTACTCTGGTCCTTGCAGACATTAAATGATATAATTCTAGTAGATCTTGATGATCGAATTGTCCAGGTATCGTTAAAGTTGCTGGCAGATTTTCCCTTATTACATTTAGTTGTTGCCGAAGTTGTTCAGTGGTGAGTAGTAAGGGATTTAGTTTTCCATTATGAGTGTCTGTTACCACATCTATTAAGGCAGATTGAATTCCTTGATAGCTGACTATAATCAGTGTTGCATGAATTGATAGTGAATTAAACAATTGTACTGTTTTTTCGTCGTTTAGTTGGTTACTTATGTTTTTAATATTTAAAAAAAGCTCGGTTATGTAGTCGGTAATAACTAAAACCTGCTTGTCTATATGTTCTTCGTCCTTTTTGATGATATTTGTTGTTGAGTCGATGATGGATGTTTGGTTTTTTATAAGTTCGAGTAGATGCCCTTCATTTGTTTTAACCTTTTGTATAGTTTCAGAGAGTTGAGTGGCATATTCTTGATCTAAAATTCCGAATAATTTATTGGAAATAGTCCCAATGATGTCGAATGGCGATCGTTTGGATCTTGACGCTAGACTACCACTATTCCCTTTGACAAGGATCTCGTTATTATTCTCGATTGTTTTAAGTTGATGCTCAAGCTGTGATAATATGATCAAACAAAATTCCTTGTAGTCTGTCATTACGTTACATAATTTGTCTAATTTATGCACACAGTCATGAAGACCAATTAATTCCTTCCAATAGTTTTCCATGTCGTAATACACGATGAGTTTCCATTCATCTGTGACCATATTTACTTGTCCTATACCTTCAAAGTATATTCCTGGATGTGTATGAAACGGAATGATTTCTACTGATTGGTTCAACAGACTGCTGAAAATTTGTGGTATGATGCTTGTCACTAACAGAAGTGTTAACAGTGGATTTATTTTGACTATTTTTTGTTGTTTTACTTTATGATCTCGGCTGGCAGTGATTTTGTCTTGAGTTGTATTTGACTGGGTTTGATGAGTTCATTTTAAATGGTTTGTTTCTGATTGACTGTCAAGCCATGCTGAATTTATTGGTAAAAATCTTCCTTGCATAGGATGCCGTGGTTATTTAAAGGTACTTTTATAAATCCATTCGACGTTATATTTTTTGATGAGCTGGATGTGTTTCTAAGATTCTTGCCATTTGCCATTTTAATGGTGGTAAATTTTCATCCCTTATGATGACCAAAGTTCCTGGTTTAAGTTGTTTGACTTCTTGCTTCCACTTGGTTCTAGTTTGCAATTGTTGTAGATATTCGTTGGACCAGCGCTTCCAGAATTCTTGGTGAATAGTTCTCACTAGTTGCCATCGTGATAAGATAGTTGCATTGTTTGATTTGGCTTGTGGGTCCAAGATTGTAGTTAACGGTTCTCCAATTAAGAAATGACCCGGTGTAAGAGCTTGGACATCGTTTGGGTTTGTTGACATTGGTGTTAAAGGTCGTGAATTAAAAATCGCTTCGATTTCAGTAACCACTGTGTTAAGCTCTTCGAATGTTAGTGAGGCCCCTAAAAGTACTCGTCTCAAATGATGTTCGGCTGATTTTACAGCTGCTTCCCAGAGCCCACCAAAATGGGGTGAGCGGGGCGGTATGAAACACCATTCGATTTGTTCATCTGCGCAGTGATTGTTGATCACCGTGTGATGTTCTTTACTTGAAAATAATTCGTGTAACTCTTGTAGTTCATTTCGTGCACCTACGAAATTGGTTGCATTATCGCAAAAGATTTTTGCTGGTCTACCTCGTCTTCCGATAAAACGCTTAAGCGCACCTATAAAGGCGGAGGTTGTCAGATCGGAGACAACTTCTAGATGGGTAGCCTTCGTAGTGAAGCATACAAAAACTGCGATATATGCCTTTGTGGGTTTTTTCCCTCTAATTTTGTGATGTATATGTATTGGACCACAAAAATCGATGCGCACATTTACGAATGGTCGTGCTGGTTGAATCCTTTCTGCTGGTAAACCTCCCATGAGTTGTGAAATAACCTTTGGTCGTGCTCTGGAACATATAATGCATTGATGAACTATCGAGTGTGCTAAAATTTTCCCTCGTAGTGGCCAATATCTTTGTCTTGTTATGGCCAAAGCTTGCGGTCCTGCATGTAAATGTTGCAAGTGTAGTCGCTTCATTAAGAGTCTTGTAAAGAGATGCGAATATGGTAGAAGAACAGGATGCTTTGCTTCAAATGATAAATTACTAGCTTGAAGCCTACCACCTACTCGTATAAGACCTTGATCATCTAAGAAAGGGGTTAGCGTAGCCAATTTATTAGTTGGTTGGACATATTTCTCTTTTTGTAGTTGTTTTAACTCTACTCCAAATTCTTGTTGTTGCATTTCTTTTAGGATGAATATTAGGGCATCTTGAAGTTCGTTTGCAGTAGGAACCTTAGAGAGTCTTCTTTCGTGTTTCTGTAGTCTTATGTTTCGGGAGAAACGTAGGATAAAGGCCATTGTTTCTTGTAAACGTTTAAATGAATTGTTGTGGTGTATGGTTTGTATTAGAGTTGGTCTTGCAACGGCCATAAGAACCACCTTGCGTTGCTTCTTCTCTGTTTCAACATTGATTTGACTGATTGAAGTATCTGGCCACTTACTTTCTGGACGTTGTAAAAATTCAGGACCATTAAACCAGATACTAGATGCTAGCAAGTTCTTTGGAGTCACACCCCGAGAAATCAAGTCGGCTGGATTCATATTGGATTTGATGTGATGCCATTGGTTAACTTGCGTTGATTCTTGGATGGCTGCAATTCGATTCGCAACGAAAGTTTTGTAGGAGGAAGACTCTGACGAGATCCATGACAGAACAATGCTAGAGTCAGTCCAATAGTAGATTTCATCAATTGTGATGCATAGAATTTTCTTTAAACGATCAACCAGTTCAGTCATTATTTTGGCAGCGCACAATTCTAAGCGTGGTAATGTTGTTGTTTTGTTTGGAGCGACCTTTGATTTTGCACATAACAAGTGTACAGATATATTTGAATTTTTGTCAGTGGATCGTATGTAAATAGCGGTCCCGTATGCTTTCTCGCTTACGTCAGCAAATGCGTGGAGTTGTATATTAGCTGTTGTTGAGCTGGAGAAAATGTGTCTTGGAACTGTTAATGAATTTAAATCGCTCAGCCCTTGGCGGAAATTTAACCATTTTGTATGTAGTTCCAGTGGTAAAGCTGCATCCCAATCTAGTTTCATTAGCCGCAATTGTTGTAAGAAAATCTTTGCTAGAACTATTACTTGATTTACTATTCCTAATGGATCAAATAGATGTGCGATATCTGCCAATATGGTTCTTTTGGTTACTTTCTTTGCTGTTGGCCATGATGTTTTAATGGAAAATAGATCTTGCTTCGGCATCCAAGTAAGTCCTAATGTTTTAATTTGATCACTCGAGCCGTCTCTTATGTCTAATTGTACTTCTATGTCTTCCTTTGGGATTGAAGCGAGTAGTTCAGGATGATTTGTGCACCACTTTCTAAGGTTGAATCCACCTGAACTGACAGCCTGTTTTAATTGATTTTGTGTTTCAACGGCTTCAGCTAGATTGTCATTTCCGGTCATTAGATCATCAACATAGAAATCTCGTTTGATAATTTTAGATGCTAATGGATATTGTAGAGCATGGTCCTCAGCTAAACGTTCAAGGCACTGAGTTGCTAAATATGGTGCAGATGTTGTGCCGTAAGTTACAGTACGAAGCCGAAAATATTTAAGTTTGTCTTCAGGATTGTCTCTCCATACTATGAGTTGAAAGTTTCTATCTTCTGGAGCAATCAAAATTTGGCGATACATTTTTGCTATGTCTGCCGTGAAGACATATTTAAATAGCCTGAATCTTATCAGAATACTAAATAAATCATCCTGTATCGTAGGGCCTGTGTATAAAATGTCATTAAGTGACGTGTTACTGGAGGTTTTACAAGAACCGTCAAACACCACCCTTAATTTAGTAGTACTACTGTCCGGCTTAAAAACACAATGATGCGGTAGGAAGTAGTGCGGCACAGAGATTGTTTTAAGTTCAACTTCTTCCATATGTTTCAAGTTTAAGAACTCATGGATGAAATTCTGATATTGTAACTTTACTGACATATCTTTGGCTAGTCTTTTTTCAAGACTCAAAAAACGACGTATAGCGGTTTGTTTCGATTCGCCCAACTTGGATGGTTGTTCGGAAAATGGTAGCTTTACAATGAAGCGTCCAAGTTGATTTCTCGATATGGTTTTGTTGAAGAATTGAACACATAAAAGTTCTGAATGTGATAATTGTTTCTTGGCTATTAGCCTTTCTTCTAAAGTCCAAAATTTCTGTAGCTGATTATCTAGCTCGCTGGTGCTGATTCCACAAAATAACTTCGATGTGTTTGACGTTTGTGTTGATTTTCCAAAAACTATCCATCCGAACATGGAATTTTGTAATGTAGGTAAACTTCTGTGCAATTTAATTTGGCCGACAGACAATAATTCACAGTATAGTTCAGCACCGATTAATAAATCAATGTGCCGCGGTTTGTTGAAATCTGGATCAGCGAGTTGTATATTCTTAGGTATGGGCCAGGAATCTATATTAATGAAACGGCTAGGTTGTAATGAAGTGATTTCTGGTAGCACAAATACCTCCAGTCTTGTTGAATAAGCATTCACCTTTGATTGTAATGAAATGTTGGCTCTGCGTTGTATTTTAAGATGTGAGTAGCCTATACCATTTACATTTAATTGTTGATTGCATCCGACGATTCCTAGCTTTTTGTATAGCCTTTCAGATATAAAGTTCAATTGAGATCCGGAATCTAGAATTACTCTACATTCGATTGGATATCCATTTGCATCCGTTATCTTTACAATGGCTGTGCCTAAGAAGACTTAGCCTGCAGAGTTATTATTGTTTTGAAGAGCAACATGAGTTGTGTTAATTTGTGTTGGTGGAAGGTTTTCTAAATTACCAGTTTTGTTTGCAACATTCGATGTTTCGATATGTAGCAATGTGTGATGTCGTGCATGACACTTGAAGCAATTTCTGGATGAGCAATTTTTGAGGAAATGTCCCCTTCCTAAGCAATTGGTGCAAAGTTGAAGCTCTTTAGCTGCATCTAGACGTTCTAGTGGAGATAGTTGAAGAAAAGGTTGACATGCATTAATACGATGCTGCTGTTTCTTGCAGAATAGGCATGTGATTTCTCTTTCCGATGAAATAAAAGCAGAATGTTTACTTGTATTCTGTTTTCCCTGGTGTGGTTTCTCCCCTAGTGTCTCTAGCATTTGAAATCTGCATTCCAAAAACGTTAAGAACGTTGTCAAATGTTGAATGGAACGTGGTGATTCCAACGATTGTTCAAATAAGCGATGGGTTTCACGGTGTACCTTACGAAGCAGAATGTGGAGAACTATCGGATCCCAATTTCTGGTATCTACTCCAAGATTTTTAATACCTAATAGGCATTCTTTCGTTGTATCATGCAACTGCTTGATTGCCGATGATGACTCAGAAGTTATAACTGGTTGTGATAAGAGAGTGTTAAGCAGAGCTGCTAGTAGAAGTTATTTGTTGTTGTATCGATTTTGTAATATATCCCATGCGGTAGTGTAATTTTCTTCAGAAATTTGTAGATGTTGGATAAGTTTTCCTGCTTCTCCTGTAATGTTTGCCTTTAGATAGAACATTTTCTGTGAATGTCCCATAGGTTGGTTGTGTATTAATTGTGTGAAAAGATCATTAAACTCTCTCCACTTCAAGTAGTCTCCGTCGAAGGTGGGCAATGTGACCTTAGGAAGCTTGATTTGTGCTTCCATGCAGGTTTTTCCGTTCGATGGAGATGCGCGATCGCATTGTTCTTGTAGTTTAATGATGATTAGCTCCTGGCGGTCTTCGAGCTTAAAAAAGTCCTCATCTACATAATCAAATTGATCCTCCTCAGCCATAATGTCATTATGTAGATTGATAATATTTGACCAATAGTTGTTGATTGATTTGATTTTTTGTTGACAGTGTACCTTTGAGTATGATGTATCAATTGATGATTCCAGCGGCTGAAGGAAGTGTTCCAAAGCTGCAAAGGATGCACGTTGTAGACGTATTCTCCTTTTCTGATCTTGACTGCTCTTCTGGTAGGTGGTTAGAGATTCCTCTGGCTTTAACTTTTCATCATCTAGTTTGTATAACTCTTCTTCTAATGTGGTTTTGGCCGTTTTGCATATTGTTTGTACTTGCGTGTAGAAATCGGACTGGAAATAACTATGAGTGGGATTTTCAGTTTTTATCGCCAGGAGTTTTGAATGACGATCATTAAACTGGTTCCATTCCTGTTGTAATCGTTCTACTCTTGTTGTTAGATACGACTCAGTCTTTCGACTCTTGGGATCCTTCAGATAGTTAGTAATAATTTTTTCTATTTCTTTACCACATTGGGATTGCTCTGCTGTAAGCTGTTCCATCACATCGGGGTCACCAAAATGTTGATATAGCGATAAAATTATTTTATTTTTCCGCTTAAGTTTGTTTTATTAGCGCAGCCTCACGCTAATTAAGTTGAAGAAAAAGGGTTTGTTGGGTTTCAAAATTAAACTGAATTTATTTGACAAAAATTCTGGAATTTATACAATTTAAATGCTGAGTATACAAAATTCTTATATTCTAAATGTGGGAATCGTACATTTATAAAAATTATCCAAATATCAAATTTAATTAAATATAAAAGTTTAATTTGATATTTGGATATATGGAATTGAAATCGGAGTATTTTATTTTGAACAATATGAGTTTTTTTATGCAAAAAATATTATTGTGGGAATTTTATCATAGAAAAATTTACGCGTTGCACAAAATAAGTCTGGGAAATATCTGTTGGTTTTTTTCGACAAAAAACCAAATATTTGATATAACTTAACAGAAACTTTATATTAATTTTAATTTCTGACTTTAAATTTCCTTCTTTTTTTTCCAGGATTTAATACAAACTTTATTTACGGTAATCAGATTTTCATTTTCTTTTCAGTGTTCGCCTAAATTATTTATTTATGCCCCCTTTTTTTTCAAATTTTTATATTAAGAGTTAATTTTAGAATTCGCACATTTTTCCTTCCTTAGGAAGCCAAGCCAAATATATCGCGCAAATTAAATTTTATTAACTTTAGCTTCACCATAAAAAAAAAAAACGCGTTCTTTGTAAAAAGCAAATTTTTACCGGTTTCTTTTTATTGTATTCACATATCTTTTCTGAAGTAAAGCCAAATCTATTAACGTAAATTAAATTTCATCACTTTTTCGTTCACCATTTCTTTTTTTTTTCCTTCATTTACCCATTAAAAAAAAAACACGTCTTCTTTTTTTTTTTTGAATAAAATTTTCAAAATTCATGTAATTTTTCTTTTTTTTTCACATTCCATTATATCCGATCGCCACCTTAAATTTTATTTAGTTGTATTTACTTTATTTTTTTTCATTTTTTTTCAAAAACCTTAAACATTTTTTTTTTCCGAAATTCGACCCTCGCAGTTTTTCAACTACTCTACTCTGTGCTTCCAACGAGACTCTCAACATCGACAAATTTTTTTTTCCCATCCCCTCTCTTGGGTACCAAGCCAAAATTTTTCATCACGCCATATAACGTTTGTTTTTTTCCGTTTTTTTTCTTCAATTTTTCGTTTCTTCTTTCTTCTATATTCTATTTAATGTTACCGGGATATATGCGTTGGAATGATTTTCCGAGAATTATTTGTGGAACACATGGGAAAATGTTGAAAATCAGATCGCGCAATGGTAACTAAAATAGAAAACGCTATTCTAGTGGTCGTTAAAACCAAAGCGAAAGTATGTTGTTACACACACCGTTACAAAAAGACTGCTGAAAATTTGTGGTATGATGCTTCTCACTAACAGAAGTGTTAACACTGTATTTAATTTGATTATTTTTTGTTGTTTTACTCTATGATATCGGCTGGCAGTGATTGTGTCTTGAGTTGTATTTGACTGGTTTTGATGAGTTCGTTTTAAATAGTTTGTTTCTGATTGACTGTCAAGCCATGTTGAATTTATTGGTAAAAATCTTCCTTGTGTAGGATGCCGGGGTTTCTTTAAAGGTATTCTTATAAATGCATTCGACGTTATATTTTTTGATGGCAATGAATATTTCCTCTCGTTTAAACAGACTAGATGTGTTGATGAAGACTGTGGGATCCCTTTGCTGTTTGCGATTTCACCTTGCTCCAGTATTGGATTATCATCTTCTGATAGTAGAGGACATACCTTATCAATTGCTCTTCTTAGGATTCCGGATGTAGTTCTAGCATTAACTACTCTTATTAGCCCATCACTACCTGGATGTGTTTCTATGATTATTGCCATTTGCCATTTTAATGGTGGTAAATTTTCATCTCTTATTATGACTAAAGTTCCTGGTTTAAGTGGTTTGACTTCTTGCTTCCACTTGGTTCTAGTTTGCAATTGTTGTAGATATTCGTTGGACCAGCGCTTCCAGAATTCTTGGTGAATAGTTCTTTCTAGTTGCCATCGTGTTAAGATAGTTGCATTGTTTGGTTTGGCTTGTGGGTTCAAGCTTGTAGTTAACGGTTCTCCAATTAAGAAATGACCCGGTGTAAGGGCTTGGACATCGTTTGGGTTTGTTGACATTGGTGGTAAAGGTCGTGAATATAAAATCGCTTCGATTTCAGTAACCACTATGTTAAGCTCTTCGAATGTTAGTGACGCCCCTAGAAGTACTCGTCTCAAATATTGTTTGGCTGATTTTACAGCTGCTTCCCAGAGCCTACCAAAATGGGGTGAGCGGGGGTATTTGAAACACCATTCAATTTGTTCATCTGCGCAGTGATTGTTGATCACCGTGTGATGTTCTTTACTTCTATTCTGGAAGGTGGCTAGAGATTCCTCTGGCTTTAACTTTTCATCATCTAGTTTGTATAACTCTTCTTCTAATGTGGTTTTGGTCGTTTTTTATATTGTTTGTAGAAATCGGACTGGAAAGAAATATGGGTGGGATTTTCAGTTTTTATCGCCAGGAGTTTTGAATGACGATCATTAAACTGGTTCCATTGCTCTTGTAACCCTTGTACCCTTGTTGTTAGAGATGGCTCAGTCTTTCGACTTTTGGGATCCTTCCGATAGTTAGTAATAATTTTTTCTATTTCTTTGCCACATTGGGACTGATCTACTGTAAGCTGTTCCATCACGTCGGGGTCACCAATGTTGATATAGCAATGAAATTCTTTTATTTTGCCGCTTAAGTTTGTTTTATTAGCGCAGCGTCACGCTAATTAAGTTGAAGTAAAAGGCTTTGTTGGGTTTCAAAATTAAACTGAATTTATTTAACAAAATTCTGGATTTTATACTATTTAAATGCTGAGTATACAACAAATTCTTTTTGTGGGAATTTTATCATAGCAAAAATTTACGCGTTGCACAAAATAAGTCTGGAAAATATCTGTTAGTTTTTTACGACTAAAAAACCAAATATTTGATATAACTTAACAGTCATCATCCAGTTGTAATTGTTTTTTGAATTAATATCCAGTAATTGTTATCGCGGTTCTAATAGATATTTCATTCTAAATGAAAGCTTCCCGCTATATGAATTTGGGATGTAGACATCAAGTTACATGGAATTGATGAGATCACATAGGGATAGAATTCTAATTAAATTTAAATAAAGACGTAAAATTATATTACCGCATTAGTTAATTAAGAAAACGTAAATTTTAAATAATCTATAGCACTAACGTTCTATGAAACTACTTTCAATTTATTTAGTTTTTGAATTTTTGTTTGCTATCAACCTTGAGTAGTATATATTATACATGTTATCGTCCCTTCTTTTGGTTCGTTTATGTCCTACTTCGGCCCCCCTCAATTCCTCTCTCTCTCTCTCTCTCCCGTATTAACAAAACTATCTAGAGTACATTATCAAAAGACATTTATTCAGTGTCTTATTTAAATACAAATTTGATTGGCCAAAAGAAAACTTTTATAGTATAACTTGGAACTTTATCTAAAATTTTAACGTTATAATAATTTTTGTTTTATAAAATTCAAATATTTGAACCGAAATTCTCTTTTCTTTTCTCTTTCTCTCGACTCAATCTTAACTTCCATAAAATAAGTTTGAAGATGAAATGAAATATGACTTAATTTTAACCTTTAATAGGGTAACTTGAATTTAAAGTGAAAATTTGATTTGATTTTACTTTTTTTCTCTCTTTAATTTTGCAATATTTGATTTTGAAATGTAATTTAACTTAACTTTAACTTTTAAATTTCGTAATATTTGATTTTCAAATGCAATTTAACTTAATTTTAACAACAAAAAAAACCCAATTGTTTCCTTTTATTTGTACCTACAGGTTTCTCCATTTTCTAAACATCTTTCCGTTTCTTTCTTTTATTTTATTTTTTTTTTTCGTTTTTTTATTTTTTTCATTTACAGACACTCACCCAGAGCCGGAACCAGGAGTCCCTCCCCTTCCGTAACCATCCTGTGAGAAAAGAAATACAAGAAAAAAAAACGATAGTTGTTCTATCGCCTTTCCATAAGTTTTATAATTATTGTTAAGAAAATAAAATAAAAGAAATCCTTGAAATTTTTCTTATTTTTTCTTTGTTTCTTGTTAGTTTTTTTTTCCTTTTTTTGTTTTAAAAATCAAAACGGTTGCTTAATTGTATTAATTTTATTCTAATTAATTAATTTTGGTCTCCATCTGGTTTCCACCATTTTGGTGTTGTACGCTTTAAATTATTTGATAAATTTTCGAATCTAATTTGGTGTTTGTTCTTTTTCTTTTCAATCCTTCCCTTTTTGATTTTTGTACGGGCTGAAATTAGTTTTGATGACAATTCCGATATTAATTATATGCCGAAAATGATTATGATGTAGTCACAATATCGACTTTGCTGACATTTATGTGTAAATATTTAATTTGATCCTAATATGGTAATGAACTAAAGTGGATTTTCACCAAACACCCAATTGCAAGTTTTTAAATTAATAGCCAAACCTCTTTTTTTTATCGAAACTTTATATTAATTTTAATTTCTGACTTTAAATTTCCTTCTTTTTTTTCCAGGATTTAATACAAACTTTATTTACGGTAATCAGATTTCCATTTTCTTTTCACTGTTCGCCTAAATTATTTATTTATGCCCCCTTTTTTTTAAAATTTTTATATTAAGAGTTAATTTTAGAATTCGCACATTTTTCCTTTCTCAGGAAGCCAAGCCAACTATATCGCGCGAATTAAATTTTATTAACTTTAGCTTCACCATAAAAAAAAAAAACGCGTTATTTTGTAAAAAGAAAATTTTTACCGGTTTCCTTTTCTCTTTTTATTGTATTCACATATCTTTTCTGAAGTAAAGCCAAATCTATTAACGTAATTTAAATTTCATCACTTTTTCGTTCAGCATTTCTTTTTTTTTCCTTCATTTACCCATTAAAAAAAACACGTATTCTTTTTTTTTTTTTTAATAAAATTTTCAAAATTCATGTAATTTTTCTTTTTTTTCACATTCCATTATTTCCGATCGCCACCTTAAATTTTATTTAGTTGTATTTACTTTATTTTTTTTCATTTTTTTTCAAAAACCTTAAACATTTTTTTTTTTCCGAAATTCGACCCTCGCAGTTTTTCAACTACTCTACTCTGTGCTTCCAACAAGACTCTCAACATCGACAAATTTTTTTTTCGCATCCCCTCTCTTGGGTACCAAGCCAACATTTTTCATCACGCCATATAACGTTTGTTTTTTTCCGTTTTTTTTTTTTCAATTTTTCGTTTCTTCTTTCTTCTATATTCTATTTAATGTTACCGGGATATATGCGTTGGAATGATTTTCCGAGAATTATTTGTGGAACAAAGGGGAAAATGTTGAAAATCAGATCGCGCAATGGTAACTATAATAGAAAACGCTATTCTAGTGGTCGTTAAAACCAAAGTGGAAGTATGTTGTTACACACACCGTTACAACACAGTTCCGTCAGGGATTGATCTATCAACCCGGACGTAACTGAAAAGCGTGTGGGTGGTTTGAGTGGTGCGTGAAAGCTTGCACTGCCCAACGTGGGACTCGACCACACCCGAGAAAGAGTATCGTGCTCTTCGACTGAGCTAGCCGGGCACCAGAAACAAAATTCAGAGAGAAAAGAAAAAAAAATGTGATCCGTTCTAGACTGCGACATTTGTTATACGTTCCTACCTCACTATTGCCTCAAGTCTTTGGCATGGTAAACCCCTATGGATCTACCCTGCAAATCCTCGACTTCATAGAGGGAACCGCCAATCGCACGAACAATCCGACACTTTAGAAATTTACGATTTAGCTTAGCATTGACGTTTTTTACGAAGTCACTAAGCGTGAAATTTCTTCGGTAGACTTCTTGTCCGGCAATAAATCTCTTTACCCGGGTTCGACGATTATAAATTCGCTCATGCTGTTGTTGAGCTTTCGACAAATTATTTTTGACGCGTTCGCGAATTAGTTCAAGTTGGTCTTTTTTTGAGGACACAACCAATTCACCATCATTCAAACCATTTAACTTTCGCATCAGTTCGTAGGTCGAGCCATGTGTGATCATGTGGGAACCGAACACAAGAAAATATGGATCAATCTCCGTAGAAGCATGGATTGTACTCCGAAGAGCACAGCCGATGCTTCCCAAGTTTTGATCCCAATCCCTATGATCGGTGCCAACATAAGAGCGGATGGCCGCCAGTAATGAACGGTTTACACGTTCTGATGCGTTAGCTTGTGGTGAGTAGATAGCTGTACGATTGTGTTTTACACCATACGCTTCAACCAATTTGCGAAATTCTTTTGATATAAATTGCGGTCCATTGTCAGAAAATATAATCTCGGGTACGCCGAATAAATTGAAGACGTTTTCCTCCAAGAAATCGGTGATCTGCACGGCAGATGCCTTATGTAGCGTCTTGACCAAAACAAATTTCGAAAACTTGTCCAAAACAACTAGGAGAGTGGTGTTACCATGCTTAGACCGAGGGTAGGGTTCTAACAGATCGATATATAGGTACTGGAATGGTCTGTCAACTTCGATTTGTCTGCCCATTGGCGGCCTCAACACACTATTTGGAGCCTTAGACTCTTTACATACGATGCAACTCGCGATATATTTACGTACTTCGCTAGCCATACCAGGCCAGAAGTATCTTTGCCGCAAACGATATCAGGTTTTGGTAATACCGCCGTGCGCAGCTTGTGGAGGATCATGCGCCAGACGAACTAGCTCGTCCGTAAGGCTAGACGGAACCCAAAGCTTCCACGATCGATCTTCCTGAAAGGTATTGCCAGTGCTAAAGCTAGTCTTGAAGTACACGTAGCCATCTGACACTTGCGTGTCAGGCAGCCTTTCCGCGTTGCTTTGCACTGTATCTATCAGGTCGAGATATTCCTTTGATTTGAAGGCTTCAGAATTCAAGTTTATGCTAGGTGCCGAAACTATTTCCGAAATCGCATCCACGTAAACACGTGAAAGCGCATCTGGCACCACATTTTCTGAACCTTTTCTGTGTTCAATCGCGAAATCAAAGGCTTGAGGCTTTAAGCTCCATCGAGCCAAACGTCCGCTCAAGTCGCGCTGACTCATGAGCCACTTTAAACTCGCATGGTCGGTGATTATTTTGAACGGCAAACCTTCGACGTAGGCTCTGAACTTTTTAACGCTTAACACCGCAGCGAAACATTCCAGTTCCGTCACGCTGTAGTTGCGTTGTGCTGAGTTCAGTTTTTCAGAAATATAAGTGATGGGTTTCTCATTGCCTTCGTCATCACTTTGCAGCAAAACACCTCCGACGCCGGTCTTACTCGCGTCGCACTGTATAATAAAGGGTTTAGTGTAATCAGGTTTGACCAATACCGGGGCCGTAGTTAATGAAGATTTCAAGGCTTCAAATGCTACTTGAGCTTCAGCTGTCCAAACAAACTTGGCACTCTTCTTTAGGCAGTCAGTAATTGGCGACGACAAGGAGGCATAATTGGCAATAAACCGCCTATACCATCCTGTCATACCCAAAAATCGACGAACCTGTTTTGGAGTGGTAGGTACAGGAAAGTCAAAGATTGCAAATACCTTATTTGAGTCGGTCTTTAAACATCCGTTACCAACGATGTAACCCAAATATCTAACTTCTCTCATGCAAAATTTGATTTTCTCCAAATTTATTGTGAGTCCAGCAGAAGACAAGCAACGTGCAATGGTTGCCAAAAGTTTAGCGTGAGAATCAAAATCCTCAGAAACTACTAACAGATCGTCCAAATAGACGAAACAGTTTTCTCTTAACTCGACTGGAATTGCTTTGTCCATCAGTCTACACATTCTTTGAGGAGCATTACAGAGCCCGAATGGCATCAGTGTAAACTGGTATAACGGTCTACCAGGCACTGTGAAAGCAGTTTTTTCCCTACTCTGCTTTTCCAACGGTATCTACCAAAAGGCAGAGGCGAACCTTTGCAGGTTTACGCACCAAGACTACAGGAGAGTTCCACGCGCTGACACTTTCTTCGATGACACCCAATTCCAACATACGGTCAAACTCAGCATACATGAGGGCTTGCACCGCAGGGGAAACAGAGTAGTGGCGTTGCTTTACAGGCTCCGCGTTTTCTACCTCAACAATATGTTGTTCTAAATGTGTTTTTCCTAAACCGACTTGGTTAAAGGAAGGAAATAAAGTTAAGATGCTTTCGAGACGCGCGCGTTGTTCCGAATTTAGCGCGTGTGTGTTGGGATCATCAATTGACAAACAGTCCAAAGTTTCGTTCCTATTGAACAAAGACGGAGCTATTTCGAACTCTTTCCAAAAATCTACACCAAGGTATAGAGTTTGAGTAAGTCCTGGTACAACGTATAGAGAAATAATTTTCGTTACGTTATTATAGGTAATTGGAATCGCAACTTGACCATGTACTGATTGTGATTTACCGTCAGCCGTTTTGACTGAGGTGGGACGACCAGTAATCAAAATTTTATGACGTTTTAGAAAATCTAAGGTTCCAGCGCCTAAGTAAGATATGCTTGCTCCACTATCTAAATGGTCTAAAAGGGATTCGCCGTCGATTTCTACCGTCGCATATGGTCTTACGTCATGTTTTAATGTTACGAATGCAGATTCCACTGCTTTAAATAATTGTTTTCGTTTTCTAAACTTTTCCCTGAGATTTAATATATAACGTGAAGTTTTCTTAGTGTAGATTGTACCAATAGCTCTTTTCCTAACTATGTCTTGTTCAATTTGACGTTGATGTAAAGTTTTATCTGTCTGTTCCAGTTTGTTTTTATCGGACAAGATGTTAATTGACGTTTCAGGTTTTAAAATTTTGTCATCTGGCGAATGTGTTGGTGGAGATGACCGTCCAAAGTTCAATGTTGGTTCCGTTATGGTTGGTTCAATAGTGTCATTGCCGATACCTTGCTGTTGAATACTTTCCGGATGGCATTTAGGACACAATGGAAACGAAACATTCTTCTTACCACATTGATAACAAAATAAGGACCTTTGTGGTGTTACACATTCAAAGAATTCATGACCAACATTGTCACAGTTCCAACATATAACCATTGAACATCCATTTCCAATCACATTGACATTATATTCTTTACTTAACACATCGCGTTGGTAAGCATGATTAACGTTTACGATTGGAAACTCCGGTCTGACTAGTTGTTGATGCGGAACATTAATATTAAAAGGCTTATTTGGTTCGAAATTGCCACTAGGCGAATGAACAACAGCAGCACTAAATTCTTTAACCGGTGGTATAACTCTAGCCTTAGCAATTTCAGATGACGCGTTCGTTATACTTGGTTGATTTTGACAGACAGGTTTTGGTGGTTCCCTAACAGAGAGATGACGTTCTGCTTTGCGACAAACTTGTTGAAGACAACTTAAAGTGGGAGTCGTCATTGTGAAGATGAGATTTGCTACGCTATCTTTAAGGTTGCTGCGCATGATTTGGGTCAATTCAGTATCCGTCATTGGAACCGTTAAACGATGGTTCAGGGACATGATCGAATCGTAGAAATCATTAAAACATTCGGTGGTATGTTGTTTTCTTTGCAGCATGAGTAGCAAAATCTCATTATCAGTGTCGAGACTGCCATAATGTTGTAGAAGAGCTGACTTTATTCTGGTCCAATCAATAGTTGGTTCTCGTTTAAGAAGGTGCCAGTACCACTGCTCTGCTTTACCAGTGAACAGAGTAAATATTTGGGTGCAAATGGCATTCTAACTTATACGACATTTCGATTGCAATAGCTCAATCCGAAATATAAAGTCTTCCACAGGCATACTAGTGATCTTACCACTGAACGAAAAATCCCATTTTTCGATGCGCGCATCATAACCATCATTTCGAGCAGAATTTGAATTCATAGTAGTCACGGTTTTCTTTTAAGGAGAGTTTATTGGTCAGAATCAAAATCGAAAGCAAGCGTGAACAGGCCTTAAGTTTTTCAGGGAATGTTTCTTCTCAAAAAAAATAATTTTAACGGAATAACGAAATCCAAACAATAAAAAAAAATTGATAATAAAAAAAAACTAATAAAAAAATTTTAAAGAAAACAAATGTAAATAAATCTTGATAATAAAAAAAAATATACTAATAAAGAAAATCCCTCACCAAAATTAAATGTGAATAAAAATAATGAGAAAAAAAAATACCAAATATAATTTCAAAAAAAAAGTATAACCTAAAACTAAAAATAAACTCAACCGAAAACTAATCAAACGAAAATAAACTAAACTAAATAAGACTAAGCTAAACTTAACTAAACCAAATTTAATAAAGAAAACTAAAACTAAACTCAACTCCAACGAATTAATCACTTTCCCAAAAATAATTTGAAAAAAGTTTTATTCCCCAAAATTCCAAAATCTTTCTAGGAAAATCAATTTCCCAAAACCTTTTCGAAATAATTTCCTAAATAAATTCCCCAAATATATCTAAATAAATTCCCCCAAGAGGAAGTTATTTCCTTTATATGAAAAAAAAACTTATTTATTTCCCTACATCTACCTTCATACCTAGAATTATATTATATCTAACTTATGAGAGTGAGAGAGAGAGACGAAACAAGTGGACGACACGAAGAAAACATAAACCCGACATTCACTCACGAAATGAAAATAAGATGTTACTCATCGCAGGAATCTAACACTGTACAATGCCAAACTAGGCTTCATACATGATTCGATCCCAAACGTTATACTGGATGTCGAAGTATACACCGCGCGTACCAAACACAATAAAGTATGATGTACTATGACATTTAACAATATGCGATTAAATGCGCGACAGCCCATACCACAACATCACTCACATTTTCCTGGTCCAATGACCAAGAAAGTATAAAAAAACCTCAAGACTAGTTAAGAAATAGTCCGATCGTAAACACAAACGAATATGCAGATAGTTGCCGCTTTGTCAAAACTATGACCTGACTAGCATTCTAACTTGCAACCGTAAACTACGAACGACATGGGACCTGCAATCGCGAAAAGTCAGCCCGATTCCGAAAACCAAAAAAAAACGAACATCCGAAATTATGTTCACATCAAAACTTCGTTCAGAAATTTCGATGATGTGAACACACCTTGAGAAAAAAAAATTGACTAATAAAAAAAAGATGAAAATATTTAAAAGAGTACAGGGTGTTTCAGAAAACTGAAAAAAAAGTTTGAGTCAAAATTTTCAAATTTTTATTAAAAAAATTTGTTTTTCTGAAAACTTAGTTTACCATAAGGTAACAACCAAAACACTCTTTCTAAACATCAACTCGTTCGAAAATGTGTCAAACAATTTTGTTTGAGCTCCATTTGTAATTTCAACCGAAGTCGAAAATACAAATGGCAAACAAAATTAAAAATCCGCTGGCAGAACCAACGGCCGTTGGGCCGTAACAAGGGGTTTTACATATTTGGGGTTTGTTATCGAAGAAGGCAAATCCTCTGATGACCTTTTCAGTATATCTTTTTCCTTGCGAGGAGAAGATATGAGATGGCGCAGCAAATGTGAGCAACTGAAAGGGTGCACGCCTTGCTGATTTGCGCAAACTAGCTCGCCGGTGGGGTGGGTCGCTGCTCACCACCAGCTCTCATCGCGTTACAAATAAATTTTATGCGTGCAAAGATTTTTCAATGTCATTCAGACTTTACAGTGATAGCATAAGCTATCAAGCAAGGAACCTTCGGTTTCGCGAGAAAAGAAACCGAATAAATGGAGTGTTCGTTAGTTCTGGTCACCGAAACTGACCGAACTCATCGCGAAAGCCTTGCGAGGCATGTCGGGGCCGATTGATAGAGGTGTTATTGCCAACCGGACTTTGGGGCACTTCCCACCCGAATGGACCGACAGCAGAATGCCGGCCCCCGTTGACGATAACCGCCCCTTCAATTGGTTATCGTCCCTTGTTTTGGTTCGTTTATGTCCTACTTCGGCTCCCCCTCAATTCCTCTCTCTCTCTCTCTCTCTACCGTATTAAGAAAACTATCTGGAGTACATTATCAAAAGACATTTATTCATGTTCTTATTTAAATACAAATTTGATTGGCCAAAATAAAACTTTTATAGTATAATTTGGAACTTGATCTAAAATTTTAACGTTATAATAATTTTTGTTTTATAAAATTCAAATATTTGAACCGAAATTCTCTTTTCTTTTCTTTTGTCTTTCTCTCGACTCAATCTTAACTTCCATAAGATAAGTTTGAAGTTGAAATGAAATATGACTTAATTTTAACCTTTAATAGGGTAACTTGAATTTAAAGTGAAAATTTGATTTGATTTTACTTTTTTTCGCCGGAACCAGGAGGCCCTCCCCTTCCGTAACCATCCTGTGAGAAAAGAAATACAAGAAAAAAAATACGATAGTTGTTCTATCGCCTTTCCATAAGTTTTATAATTATTATTAAGAAAATAAAATAAAAGAAAACCTTGAAATTTTTCTTATTTTTTCTTTGTTTCTTGTTAGTTTTTTTTTTCCTTTTTTTGTTTTAAAAATCAAAACGGTTGCTTAATTGTACTAATTTTATTCTAATTAATTAATTTTGGTCTCCATCTGGTTTCCGCCGTTTTGGTGTTGTACGCTTTAAATTATTTGATAAATTTTCGAATCTAATTTGTAGTTTGTTCTTTTTCTTTTCAATCCTTCCCTTTTTGATTTTTGTACGGGCTGAAATTAGGTTTGATGACAATTCCGATATTAATTATATGCCGAAAATGATTATGATGTTGTCACAATATCGACTTTGCTGACATTTATGTGTAAATATTTAATTTGATCCTAATATGGTAATGAACTAAAGTGGATTTTCACCAAACACCCAATTGCAAGTTCTTAAATTAATAGCCAAACCTCTTTTTTTTATCGAAACTTTATATTAATTTTAATTTCTGACTTTAAATTTCCTTCTTTTTTTTCCAGGATTTAATACAAACTTTATTTACGGTAATCAGATTTTCATTTTCTTTTCAGTGTTCGCCTAAATTATTTATTTATGCCCCCTTTTTTTTCAAATTTTTATATTAAGAGTTAATTTTAGAATTCGCACATTTTTCCTTCCTTAGGAAGCCAAGCCAAATATATCGCGCAAATTAAATTTTATTAACTTTAGCTTCACCATAAAAAAAAAAAACGCGTTCTTTTGTAAAAAGAAAATACCGGTTTCTTTTTATTGTATTCACATATCTTTTCTGAAGTAAAGCCAAATCTATTAACGTAAATTAAATTTCATCACTTTTTCGTTCACCATTTCTTTTTTTTTTCCTTCATTTACCCATTAAAAAAAAACACGTCTTCTTTTTTTTTTTTTGATTAAAATTTTCAAAATTCATGTAATTTTTCTTTTTTTTTCACATTCCATTATATCCGATCGCCACCTTAAATTTTATTTAGTTGTATTTACTTTATTTTTTTGCATTTTTTTTCAAAAACCTTAAACATTTTTTTTTTCCGAAATTCAACCCTCGCAGTTTTTCAACTACTCTACTCTGTGCTTCCAACGAGACTCTCAACATCGACAAATTTTTTTTTCCCATCCCCTCTCTTGGGTACCAAGCCAAAATTTTTCATCACGCCATATAACGTTTGTTTTTTTCCGTTTTTTTTTCTTCAATTTTTCGTTTCTTCTTTCTTCTATATTCTATTTAATGTTACCGGGATATATGCGTTGGAATGATTTTCCGAGAATTATTTGTGGAACAAAGGGGAAAATGTTGAAAATCAGATCGCGCAATGGTAACTAAAATAGAAAACGCTATTCTAGTGGTCGTTAAAACCAAAGCGAAAGTATGTTGTTACACACACCGTTACAAAAAGACTGCTGAAAATTTGTGGTATGATGATTGTCAGTAACAGAAGTGTTAACACTGTATTTAATTTGATTATTTTTTGTTGTTTTACTCTATGATATCGGCTGGCAGTGATTGTGTCTTGAGTTGTATTTGACTGGTTTTGATGAGTTCCTTTTAAATAGTTTGTTTCTGATTGACTGTCAAGCCATGTTGAATTTATTGGTAAAAATCTTCCTTGTATAGGATGCCGGGGTTTCTTTAAAGGTATTCTTATAAATGCATTCGACGTTATATTTTTTGATGGCAATGAATATTTCCTCTCGTTTAAACAGACTAGATGTGTTGATGAAGACTGTGGGATCCCTTTGCTGTTTGCGATTTCACCTTGCTCCAGTATTGGATTATCATCTTCTGATGGTAGAGGACATACCTTATCAATTGCTCTTCTTAGGATTCCGGATGTAGTTCTAACATCAACTACTCTTATTAGCCCATCACTACCTGGATGTGTTTCTATGATTATTGCCATTTGCCATTTTAATGGTGGTAAATTTTCATCTCTTATGATGACTAAAGTTCCTGGTTTAAGTGGTTTGACTTCTTGCTTCCACTTGGTTCTAGTTTGCAATTGTTGTAGATATTCGTTGGACCAGCGCTTCCAGAATTCTTGGTGAATAGTTCTTTCTAGTTGCCATCGTGATAAGATAGTTGCATTGTTTGGTTTGGCTTGTGGGTCCAAGATTGTAGTTAACGGTTCTCCAATTAAGAAATGACCCGGTGTAAGGGCTTGGACATCGTTTGGGTTTGTTGACATTGGTGGTAAAGGTCGTGAATATAAAATCGCTTCGATTTCAGTAACCACTATGTTAAGCTCTTCGAATGTTAGTGACGCCCCTAGAAGTACTCGTCTCAAATATTGTTTGGCTGATTTTACAGCTGCTTCCCAGAGCCTACCAAAATGGGTTGAGCGGGGCGGTATGAAACACCATTCAATTTGTTCATCTGCACAGTGATTGTTGATCACCGTGTGATGTTCTTTACTTCTATTCTGGAAGGTGGCTAGAGATTCCTCTGGCTTTAGCTTTTCATCATCTAGTTTGTATAACTCTTCTTCTAATGTGGTTTTGGTCGTTTTTTATATTGTTTGTACTTGCGTGTAGAAATCGGACTGGAAGGAAATATGGGTGGGATTTTCAGTTTTTATCGCCAGGAGTTTTAAATGACGATCATTAAACTGGTTCCATTCCTCTTGTAACCCTTGTACCCTTGTTGTTAGAGATGACTCAGTCTTTCGACTCTTAGGATCCTGCCGATAGTTAGTAATAATTTTTCCTATTTCTTTGCCACATTGGGACTGATCTACTGTAAGCTGTTCCATCACGTCGGGGTCACCAAAATGTTGATATAGCAATGAAATTCTTTTATTTTGCCGCTTAAGTTTGTTTTATTAGCGCAGCCTCACGCTAATTAAGTTGAAGTAAAAGGCTTTGTTGGGTTTCAAAATTAAACTGAATTTATTTAACAAAATTCTGGATTTTATACTATTTAAATACTGAGTATACAAAAAATTCTTTTTGTGAGAATTTTATCATAGCAAAAATTTACGCGTTGCACAAAATAAGTCTGGAAAATATCTCTTAGTTTTTTACGACTAAAAAACCAAATATTTGATATAACTTAACAGTCATCATCCAGTTGTAATTGTTTTTTGAATTAATACCCAGTAATTGTTATCGCGGTTCTAATAGATATTTCATTCTAAATGAAAGCTTGCCGCTATATGAATTTGGGATGTAGACATCAAGTTACATGGAATTGATGAGATCACATAGGGATAGAATTCTAATTAAATTTAAATAAAGACGTAAAATTATATTACCGCATTAGTTAATTAAGAAAACGTAAATTTTAAATAATCTATAGCACTAACGTTCTATGAAACTACTTTCAATTTATTTAGTTTTTGAATTTTTTTTTGCTATCAACCTTGAGTAGTATATATTATACATGTCAAGTAAATTTGTTGTGAACTTACGCTGATATGTATGTGGGAAATTTGATTTTAAAAATGCCCAAAGAAAAAAAACGAACATTTTTTTAATATAAAAAAACTATTTCTTTAATATTTCAAAAAATTAAGCGTAAATATAATTATCAAAATTTAGTTATTTTTATTATTCAAAATTTAAACTTTCCTTTAAATTAAAAAATGAATTAATTTACTTTAAAAAGAACTAGGAAAAAAAACGGCTTTACTTTTCGGCAGCTTAACTTCCTCTTTTTTTTGAAAAAAATTGCAGTGCTTTTTTTTACTACCTTTCAAAAGTTACATTACATATTGTTTTTTCGTTAAATATACAGGGTATTACAAGTATTTTGACATTTCATAATTTTAATTAGTGTTATTTGTAGTTGCTTCTCTAGATTGATCCCACAACTCGGCCATCTTGATCTCTTTCTGTCCCAGAAGAATCATTGTCTCTAGTATCTTCAGGATCGTTTACCCATAATTTCATCATATCTGCAGATGTTGTTGTTAAATTTGGTCCTTCGTGATTACCAATCTTAGTCACCTCATACCGATCATTGTGATTTACTTTGGTTACCTCGTACGGATCCAAAAACTTAGGTTGTAATTTCAAACCGGTGCCAAATTGAGTGCGTTGAATTGCTACCAATTCACCAACTTTATACTGCCGTGCTACTTTTCTTTTTCTATTATAATATTTTGCATTTTCTTGCTGAACTTCATTTATTTTTTGTTTAGCTTGTAACCGCATTTCACTTCTTTCTGCTTCGAATAGTTCAACCATTACTTCTTCTAGTAATTTAGACAAATTTGAATCCTCAGGATTCCTCATTTTTGTTCCAAACATAATTTCGAAAGGTGTCTTATTGATACTTCTATGGAATGTTGAATTTATCAACCTTGAGTAGTATATAAACTTTCGACTTGACCATTGCCCCTTGGCACGCCAGTTGTAATTGAAATGTGACGAATGTTATTAGACTCGCAATAATCTTGAAAAGAATTTGAAGTGAATGCTGTAGTGAGAGCTGATCATGAGTGAATCTTGTTTGATTACGCAATTGGTGTTAAACTTCAACAATCCTTCACCTTTAACTATTGTTCGATGTGTCCTTATACCACATACAATGTATAAAGTGTATTCGTGATCAAACCAGTATATCCAGTGATTTGGATTATGCACCTGGATCCAAATTTTGGATGGGACTGTGGTTTCAATTGCACAGCTAGCAGGAAGTGTTTGCTGATGGTTTAATAGACTCAGTTCATATTGATCTTGTCCTGCTACTTGGTTATGAATAGCCTGTTTCTGTTTGCATATATACCTTTGTTTTTGACCAACTATACAAGCAGACAGCTTGTCATCAGACATTGAGAAGTGTTGGTATCGATGAAGGTTTACCACTATGCATTCAGCAGTCGGCTTTATTAGGATCAGTTTCCCCTCCACAACTGTAGGTATGGGAATGGCCTTGAATATTTCATACATTTCCTTAGCTGGAAGTGGAATATTTATGCTAAAAATTATGGATTTTTTAAATGATATAATTCTAGTAGATCTTGATGATCGAATTGTCCAGGTATCGTCAAAGTTGCTGGCAGATTTTCCCTTATTACATTTAATTGTTGCCGAAGTTGTTCAGTGGTGAGTAGTAAGGGATTTAGTTTTCCATTATGAGTGTCTGTTACCACAACTATTAAGGCAGATTGAATTCCTTGGTAGCTGACTATAATCAGTGTTGCATGAATTCATAGTGAATTAAACAGTTGTACTGTTTTTTCGTTGTTTAGTTGGTTACTCATGTTTTTGATATCTAAAAAAAACTCGGTTATGTAGTCGGTAATAAGTAAAAACTGCTTGTCTATATGTTCTTCGTCCTTTTTGATGATATTTGTTGTTGAGTCGAAGATGGATGTTTGGTTTTTTATAAGTTCGAGTAAATGCCCTTCATATGTTTTAACCTTTTGTATAGTTTCAGAGAGTTGAGTGGCATATTCTTGATTTAAAATTCCGATTAATTTATTGGAAATAGGTTCAATGATGTCAAATGGAGATCGTTGGGATTTGGACGCTAGACTACCACCATTCCCGTTGACAAGGATCTCGTTATTATTCTCGATTGTTTTAAGTTGATGCTCAAGCTGTGATAATATGATCAAACAAAATTCCTTGTAGTCTGTCATTACGTTACATAATTTGTTTAATTTATACATACAGTCATGAAGACCAATTAATTCCTTCCAATAGTTTTCCATGTCGTAATACACGATGAGTTTCCATTCATCTGTGACCATATTTATTTGTCCTACACCTTCAAAGTATATTCCTGGATGTGTTTGAAACGGAATGATTTCTACTGATTGGTTCAACAGACTGCTGAAAATTTGTGGTATGATGCTTGCCACTAACAGAAGTGTTAACAGTGTATTTAATTTGATTATTTTTTGTTGTTTTACTCTATGATATCGGCTGGCAGTGATTGTGTCTTCAGTTGTATTTGACTGGTTTCGATGAGTTCGTTTTAAATGGTTTGTTTCTGATTGACTATCAAGCCGTGCTGAATTTGTTGGTAAAAATCTTCCTTGTATAGGATGCCGCGGTTTCTTTAAAGGTATTCTTATAAATGCATTCGACGTTTTATTTTCTGATGGCAATGAATATTTCCTCTCGTTTAAACAGACTAGATGTGTTGATGAAGACTGTGGGATCCCTTTGCTGTTTGCGATTTCATCTTGCTCCAGTATTGGATTATCATCTTCTGATGGTAGAGTACATACCTTATCAATTGCTCTTCTTAGGATTCCGGATGTAGTTCTAACATCAACTACTCTTATTAGCCCATCACTACCTGGATGTGTTTCTATGATTATTGCCATTTGCCATTTTAATGGTGGTAAATTTTCATCTATTATGATGACTAAAGTTCCTGGTTTAAGTGGTTTGACTTCTTGCTTCCACTTGGTTCTAGTTTGCAATTGTTGTAGATATTCGTTGGACCAGCGCTTCCAGAATTCTTGGTGAATAGTTCTTTCTAGTTGCCATCGTGATAAGATAGTTACATTGTTTGGTTTGGCTTGTAGGTCAAGATTGTAGTTAACGGGTCTCCAATTAAGAAATGACCCGGTGTAAGGGCTTGGACATCGTTTGGGTTTGTTGACATTGGTGGTAAAGGTCGTGAATATAAAATCGCTTCGATTTCAGTAACCACTATGTTAAGCTCTTCGAATGTTAGTGACGCCCCTAGAAGTACTCGTCTCAAATATTGTTTGGTTGATTTTACAGCTGCTTCCCAGAGCCTACCAAAATGGGTTGAGCGGGGGTGTATGAAACACCATTCAGTTTGTTCATCTGCGCAGTGATTGTTGATCACCGTGTGATGTTCTTTACTTCTATTCTGGAAGGTGGCCAGGGATTTCTCTGGCTTTAAATTTTCATCATCTAGTTTGTATAACTCTTCTTCTAATGTGGTTTTGGTCGTTTTTTATATCGTTTGTACTTGCGTGTAGAAATCGGACTGGAAAGAACTATGGGTGGATTTTCAGTTTTTATCGCCAGGAGTTTTGAATGACGATCATTAAACTGGTTCCATTCCTCTTGTAACCCTTGTACCCTTGTTGTTAGAGATGGCTCAGTCTTTCGACTCTTGGGATCCTTCCGATAGTTAGTAATAATTTTTTCTATTTCTTTGCCACATTGGGACTGATCTACTGTAAGCTGTTCCATCACGTCGGGGTCACCAAAATGTTGATATAGCAATGAAATTCTTTTATTTTGCCGGTTAAGTTTGTTTTATTAGCGCAGCCTCACGCTAATTAAGTTGAAGTAAAAGACTTTGTTGGGTTTCAAAATTAAACTGAATTTATTTAACAAAATTCTGGATTTTATATATTTAAATACTGAGTATACAAAAAATTCTTTTTGTGGGAATTTTATCATAGCAAAAATTTACGCGTTGCACAAAATAAGTCTGGAAAATATCTGTTAGTTTTTTACGACTAAAAAACCAAATATTTGATATAACTTAACAGCCATCATCCAGTTGTAATTGTTTTTTGAATTAATATCCAGTAATTGTTATCGCGGTTCTAATAGATATTTCATTCTAAATGAAAGCTTCCCGCTATATGAATTTGGGATGTAGACATCAAGTTACATTGAATTGATGAGATCACATAAGGATAGAATCCTAATTAAATTTAAATAAAGACGTAAAATTATATTACCGCATTAGTTAATTAAGAAAATGTAAATTTTAAATAATCTATAGCACTAACGTTCTATGAAACTACTTTCAATTTATTTATTTTTTGAATTTTTGTTAGCTATCAACCTTGAGTAGTATATATTATACATGTCGAGTAAATTTGTTGTGAACTTACCCTCATATGCATGTGGGAAATTTGATTTTAAAAATGCGCAAAGAAAAAAAACGAACACTTTTTAAATATGAAAAAACTATTTCTTTAATATTTCAAAAAATTAAGCGTAAATATAATTATCAAAATTTAGTTATTTCTATTATTCAAAATTTAAACTTTACTTTAAATTAAAAAAATCAAATACTTTTCTTTAAAAAGAACTAGGAAAAAAAACGGCTTTACTTTTCGGCAGCTTAACTTCCTCTTTTTTTTGAAAAAAATTACAGTGCTTTTTTTTCCTACCTTTCAAAAGTTACATTACATATTGTTTTTTCGTTAAATATACAGGGTGTTACAAGTATTTTGACATTTCATAATTTTAATTAGTGTTATTTGTAGTTGCTTCTCTAGATTGATCCCACAACTCGGCCATCTTGATCTCTTTCTGTCCCAGAAGAATGTCACTAGTATCTTCAGGATCGTTTATCCATAATTTCATTATATCTGCAGACGTTGTTGTTAAATTTGGCCCTTCGTGATTACCAATCTTAGTCACCTCATACCGATCATTGTGATTTACTTTGGTTACCTCGTACGGATCCAAAAACTTAGGTTGTAGTTTCAAACCGGTGCCAAATTGAGTGCGTTGAATTGCTACCAATTCACCAACTTTATACTGCCGTGCTACTTTTCTTTTTCTATTATAATATTTTACATTTTCTTGCTGAACTTCATTTATTTTTTGTTTAGCTTGTAACCGCATTTCACTTCTTTCTGCTTCGAATAGTTCAACCATTACTTCTTCTAGTAATTTAGACAAATTTGAATCCTCGGGATTCCTCATTTTGGTTCCAAACATAATTTCGAAAGGTGTCTTATTGATACTTCTATGGAATGTTGAATTTATCAACCTTGAGTAGTATATAAACTTTTGACATGACCATTGCCCCTTGGCACGCCAGTTGTAATTGAAATGTGACGAATGTTATTAGACTCGCAATAATCTTGAAAAGAATTTGAAGTGAATGCTGTAGTGAGAGCTGATAATGAGTGAATCTTGTTTGATTACGCAATTGGTGTTAAACTTCAACAATCCTTCACCTTCAACTATTGTTCGATGTGTCCTTGTACCACATACAATGTATAAAGTGTATTCGTGATCAAACGAGTATATCCAGTGATTTGGATTATGCACCTGGATCCAAATTTTGGATGGGACTGTGGTTTCAATTGCACAGCAGGAAATGTTTGCTGATGGTTTAATAGACTCAGTTCATATTGATCTTGTCCTGCTACTTGGTTATGAATAGCCTGTTTCTGTTTGCATAAATACCTATGTTTTTGACCAACTATACAAGCAGACAGCTTGTCATCAGACATTGAGAAGTGCTGGTATCGATGAAGGTTTACCACTATGCATTCAGCAGTCGGTTTTATTAGGATCAGTTTCCCCTCCACAACTGTAGGTATGGGAATGACCTTGAATATTTCATACATTTCCTTAGCTGGAACTGGAATATTTATGCTAATAATTATGGATTTAGATGTTACTCTGGTCCTTGCAGACATTAAATTATATAATTCTAGTAGATCTTGATGATCGAATTGTCCAGGTATCGTCAAAGTTGCTGGCAGATTTTCCCTTATTACATTTAATTGTTGCCGAAGTTGTTCAGTGGTGGGTAGTAAGGGATTTAGTTTTCCATTATGAGTGTCTGTTACCACATCTATTAAGGCAGATTGAATTCCTTGGTAGCTGACTATAATCAGTGTTGCATGAATTCATAGTAAATTAAACAGTTGTACTGTTTTTTCGTTGTTTAGTTGGTTACTCATGTTTTTGATATCTAAGAAAAGCTCGGTTATGTAGTCGGTAATAAGTAAAAACTGCTTGTCTATATGTTCTTCGTCCTTTTTGATGATATTTGTTGTTGAGTCGATGATGGATGTTTGGTTTTTTATAAATTCGAGTAGATGCCCTTCATATGGTTTAACCTTTTGTATAGTTTCAGAGAGTTGAGTGGCATATTGGCTTAAAATTCCGAATAATTTATTGGAAGTAGGTTCAATGATGTCAAGTGGAGATCGTTGGGATTTTGACGCTAGACTACCACCATTCCCGTTGACAAGGATCTCGTTATTATTCTCGATTGTTTTAAGTTGATGCTCAAGCTGTGATAATATGATCAAACAAAATTCCTTGTTGTCTGTCATTACGTTACATAATTTGTTTAATTTATGCATACAGTCATGAAGACCAATTAATTCCTTCCAATAGTTTTCCATTTCGTAATACACGATGAGTTTCCATTCATCTGTGACCATATTTACTTGTCCTACACCTTCAAAGTATATTCCTGGATGTGTTTGAAACGGAATGATTTCTACTGATTGGTTCAACAGACTGCTGAAAATTTGTGGTATGATGCTTGTCACTAACAGAAGTGTTAACAGTGTATTTAATTTGATTATTTTTTGTTGTTTTACTCTATGATATCGGCTGGCAGTGATTGTGTCTTGAGTTGTATTTGACTGGTTTTGATGAGTTCGTTTTAAATGGTTTGTTTCTGATTGACTGTCGAGCCATGCTGAATTTATTGGTAAAAATCTTCCTTGTATAGGATGCCGCGGTTTCTTTAAAGGTATTCTTATAAATGCATTCGACATTTTATTTTTTGATGGCAATGAATATTTCCTTTCGTTTAAACAGACTAGATGTGTTGATGAAGACTGTGGGATCCCTTTGCTGTTTGCGATTTCATCTTGCTCCAGTATTGGATTATCATCTTCTGATAGTAGAGGACATACCTTATCAATTGCTCTTCTTAGGATTCCGGATGTAGTTCTAACATCAACTACTCTTATTAGCCCATCACTACCTGGATGTGTTTCTATGATTATTGCCATTTGCCATTTTAATGGTGGTAAATTTTCATCTCTTATGATGACTAAAGTTCCTGGTTTAAGTGGTTTGACTTCTTGCTTCCACTTGGTTCTAGTTTGCAATTGTTGTAGATATTCGTTGGACCAGCGCTTCCAGAATTCTTGGTGAATAGTTCTTTCTAGTTGCCATCGTGATAAGATAGTTGCATTGTTTGATTTGGCTTGTGGGTCCAAGATTGTAGTTAACGGTTCTCCAATTAAGAAATGACCCGGTGTAAGAGCTTGGACATCGTTTGGGTTTGTTGACATTGGTGTTAAAGGTCGTGAATTAAAAATCGCTTCGATTTCAGTAACCACTGTGTTAAGCTCTTCGAATGTTAGTGAGGCCCCTAAAAGTACTCGTCTCAAATGATGTTCGGCTGATTTTACAGCTGCTTCCCAGAGCCCACCAAAATGGGGTGAGCGGGGGTGTATGAAACACCATTCAATTTGTTCATCTGCGCAGTGATTATTGATCACCGTGTGATGTTCTTTACTTCTATTCTGGAAGGTGGCTAGAGATTCCTCTGGCTTTAACTTTTCATCATATAGTTTGTATAACTCTTCTTCTAATGTGGTTTTGGTCGTTTTTTATATTGTTTGTACTTGCGTGTAGAAATCGGACTGGAAAGAACTATGGGTGGATTTTCAGTTTTTATCGCCAGGAGTTTTGAATGACGATCATTAAACTGGTTCCATTCCTCTTGTAACCCTTGTACCCTTGTTGTTAGAGATGGCTCAGTCTTTCGACTCTTGGGATCCTTCCGATAGTTAGTAATAATTTTTTCTATTTCTTTGCCACATTGGGACTGATCTACTGTAAGCTGTTCCATCACGTCGGGGTCACCAAAATGTTGATATAGCAATGAAATTTTTTTATTTTGCCGCTTAAGTTTGTTTTATTAGCGCAGCCTCACGCTAATTAAGTTGAAGTAAAAGGCTTTGTTGGGTTTCAAAATTAAACTGAATTTATTTAACAAAATTCTGGATTTTATACTATTTAAATGCTGAGTATACAAACAATTCTTTTTGTGGGAATTTTATCATAGGAAAAATTTACGCGTTGCACAAAATAAGTCTGGAAAATATCTGTTAGTTTTTTACGACTAAAAAACCAAATATCTATATAAATAAAATCGTAAATGTTCGTTTGTTCCTAACCGGTAATCTCCGAAACTTCTGAATCAATTGACTTGAAATTTTTACAGAATGTCCTATGTGATTATGACCATGTTTATATGTACTTTTTATTTACCTATGTTGCACCTGAGTCAAGTAATAATTGATTTAAACAAATGAATCACTAATACAAAGCCACAGGCATGTCTAAAGTGAACAGCTTCCAGCGAGAAAACGTGATTACTCTTACTCACACACGCATACATCAGATATATATATTATAAAAATAAAGATGAGCGTAGTGGCGGCATTAAAAATATTAATTCGGAAGGGCAACACTTTAAATGGGCTTAATGCTTATGTATTCTGGAACATCAGAATTGCGAAAAATGTTTGCGTTATTTATTCCAAAAAACAAATTTCTCTTAAGCGTACAAAATTAAATTATTCGCTTTAGATCCTGTTTATTGAAATATAATGAGCAAATTATATCTCTACTCAATGGCGTAAAATTTTGTAAGCCCATTACCGAAAGCCATTTCAATTCTCATTTTTTGGAAAGCTTAAAGCCAAAAAAAGGTATTTATAATTGACAAGGCTGAATTTTCAAAATCTTTGACGAATTTTAAGAATTGCCCCCAATTTCTCAAAATAATTACTGTCACTGGTAGTTTTAATTAAAAAAAAACGAGGGGTTTTTAGATTTGGATTCAAAGTTGATTCAAAGAAATGAATGCTTTACTAAATTATGAATTAACATCATTTCTGTTTGATTAATTATTATATATGTAAAAAGCTAATCCTTCTTTCTTTCCCTCTGTCCGTCCTATATTGTCCGGAAAGAGAATTCGTTGAGGAAAAAAAAAAAACCCTTTTTGATATGTTGTAGAGAATTACTTGAAAAGTGGAGAAATTTTGTTTCCGGGGAGATTGGGGGTCGGAGGGGTTACAAAGGGGGACTTGAAAGCTTATTTCGGAAAACCTCATTTATAATCTGAAATATACCTCGGACATGATTCTGACCTGAGGCAATCTTATTAAGATTTTTATGCCGGACATTCTAACGTACACGGCAAAGTTCCATTTCCCACCGCTTTGGCGCTGGAGGCAATACAAATTTACGAACTTTTTATATACAAGTCACACGCAATAACAATGTTCAGCAAAGTTGTGGAGGTTTTCATGGGGATTATTTCCGTCGAAGACCAAACAGTTCTATCTCTCACCACTTTGGCGCTGGAATCAACACAAATTTTGGAACTTCGTATGCAGACGTCACACATGATAACAATGTTCGGCCAAGTTGTCCAGGTTTTCATGGGGATTATATCTGTCGAAGAGCAAATAGTTTTACCTCTCACCAATTTGGCGCTAGAGTCAATAAAATTGTGGAACTTCGTATATATACGTCACACACGAGTACAATGTTCGGCAAAGTTATGCAGGTTTCCACAGGAATTATTTCCGTCGAAGACCAAACAGTTCTATCTCTTACCGCTTTGGCGCTGGAGTCAATACAATTTTGGAACTGGGTATGTAGACGTCACACACGATTACAGTGTTCGGTAAAGTTTCGGAAGTTTTCATGGGGATTTTTTCTGTCGAAGATAAAATAGTTCTATCTCTCACCACTTTGGTGCGGCGGTTGTTTAGGCCCCTACTCAATAGAGGTTTTTGCCTTTACGTAATATGTGTTTGACGGGACCTATTTTACCAACCGGAGAAATGGGATCAATTTAATATCTTCTCTCGCGGTGTTGCGGGCTAAATAATGTGCATTCTGAATAGATCGACTTAAGACATGAAATATATCACCAGTGGTGCTACGAGAACGGGGTAAAAGATTTATTATGTTCCGAATTAAGATGCTACGCTTGAATACATTTTGTTAATTTACAGCGATTTGTAAACCGAAATTTTTAGGAAGCCGTCTTAGGACGGGTTACAACCTAGCAATTAAATAAAGCCTATAAAAACTTTTTTTTTTGTACAGCAATAATGAAAATTCGCCAATTTTAAAAATTATAATACGAGCTAAAAAAGATATCATAAAAATAGGGTTTATGCCAAAAATCAAGTTTGTTTAAACATACAAAATTAAATTTTAAAATTATAATCTACTCTACTAATTGGCGTAACATTTTGAAAACCCAAAGCCGAAAGACATTTAATACGTAGAGTCTCATTTGTTGGAAACCCTAAAACCAAAAAGGCATTTAAAAATGAAAATGCTGAATTTAACAAAATCTTAGATGAAATTTCCAGCTTGGGACGATTTACAATACAAAAGCTCTGACTTCCTGGCCAATCGCCGGTGGATAGGCATGACATTACAGCACGTGTTTTCAAACAGAAGCTGAAATCCCTGATGGAATTCATGGTAAAACATGAAGTGTTTGGGTCTGTGCGCTGCTGGATGTACTCAGTGGAATAGTAAAAGAGGGGATTCAAAAATGGTGGAAGAACGGCTCATTCCGCTTTGAAATTGCCATTAAACATTCAATTCATTGAAAGTCCCACATGCAACATTTCCAAAGCATCCGGCATGGGAAAAGTATTGCAGAAATGCAAACTTATTGTTTGGGATGAATGTACAATGGCGCACAAAAAATTGCTCGAGGCCCTTGATCGATAATTACAAGACTTACGTGCAAATATCAGACCATTTGGGAACGCATTAATATTGCTTGCGGGAGATTTCAGGCAAACATTACCTGTAATTCCTCGATCGACAGCAGCGGACGAAATAAATGCTTGCCTGAAATACTCTACTTTGTGGCGACGCGTAAAGACGTCAAAATTAACTACAAATATGCGAGTCCAGCTGCAAAACGATCAGTCAGCAGAGATGTTCTCACATCAATTGCATCAATGGAAAGGTGCCGGTTGATTTGACGTCAGGACGAATTTCATTGCCTGATAACTTCTGCAATTTAGTGACGTCAAAAGAAGAATTGGTTGAAAAGTATTTCCCAATATTCAAACTAATTACAAGAATCACGATTGACTAAGTGAACGAACTATTCTTGCGGCCAAGAACAAAGACGTCTACGAACTTAACAATATTATTCAGTCTAACATTCAAAGCGAGGCGGTCACATACAAGTCCGTCGACACTGTTGTAGAAGCAGATGAAGCGATTGATTATCCGAAAGAATTTTGGAATTCACTAGATCTGTTGGGCATGCCACCGCACGTACTGCAATTGAAAGTCGGTGTGCCAATTATCATGTTGCGAAATATCAACCAGCCAAAGCTTTGCAACGGCACGCGGCTTGCAATAAAAAAATTAATGAGCGGCATCGTAGAAGCAACAATCTTGACAGGACCTTTTAAAGGTGAAGATGTGCTCATTCCTCGCATTCCTATGATTCCAACGGATATGCCATTTCAATTTAAGAGATTGCAATTCGCGATTCGATTGGCGTTTCCAATCACCATCAACAAGGCTTAGGGCCAATCTTTGAAATTGTGCGGTTTATATCTAGACACGGATTGCTTATCACATGGACAATTTGCGTGTTCCACAGTGAGCAAACCAGAAAATCTCTATATCTGCACAGAAAATAGAACAACTAAAAATGTTGTATAACCACAAGCATTGTGAAATTAAACATACGAGAAACATGCGCTTTTTCTTTTCTTTCCCATTTAACCAGACTGAGCCACAGCAACGCGTGGTCGGGTACAGCTAGTTTGATATAACTTAACAGTCATCATCCAGTTGTAATTGTTTTTTGAATTAATATCCAGTAATTGTTATCGCGGTTCTAATAGATATTTCATTCTAAATGAACGCTTCCCGCTATATGAATTTGGGATGTAGACATCAAGTTACATGGAATTGATGAGATTACATAGGGATAGAATTCTAATTAAATTTAAATAAAGACGTAAAATTATATTACCGCATTAGTTAATTAAGAAAACGTAAATTTTAAATAATCTATAGCACTAACGTTCTATGAAACTACTTTCAATTTATTTAGTTTTTGAATTTTTGTTTGCATCAACCTTGAGTAGTATATATTATACATGTCAAGTAAATTTGTTGTGAACTTACCCTGATATGTATGTGGCAAATTTGATTTTAAAAATGCCTAAAGAAAAAAATCGAACACTTTTTTAATATAAAAAAACTATTTCTTTAATATTTCAAAAAATTAAGCGTAAATATAATTATCAAAATTTAGTTATTTCTATTATTCAAAATTTAAACTTTACTTTAAATTAAAAAAAAATGAATTACTTTAATTTAAAAAGAACTAGGCAAAAAAAACGGCTTTACTTTTCAGCAGCTTAACTTCCTATTTTTTTACTTTCCCGATAAACGATGGTGTATAGGAAAGTACTATAATCGTGCGAAAACCTAACTTTTGATCTAGAAGGGCTAGGAAGATGAAAATAAGTGCAAAATCTGTTTCGTCAGAAATAATTAGCCCCATGTCCGTCCGTCCGTCCGTCCGCTTTTTTAAATCGTTAATCAAATCTGAATGGATGGTCCGATTTCAATGAAACTTTCACCATTTTGGTGTTGCATCAAATTCCAGATGGTGTTAGTTTTTGGGTGAAATTAATATATGGCAACACTATTTGGTAACGCTTTTTTTGCCTAAAAACGACAAAATTTTGTGCGCACGGTTCAGACTATACTGTTAGGCCAATTTCGATAAAATTTACACAGTTTATGTATTTGATCCTAACTTAGATTTGATTAGTTTTTGGGCCTTATTCGACTATGGCAACACTGACCAAAAATACATTTTGTCCAAATATAGTCTATTTTTGCACTTGTTGTAAAACCGAAACTGCTGGTCCAATTTAGTTGAGATTTGCACAGTTTGTGTACTAAGATCGAAATCAAAACATATTAACTTATCAACGGAACTTACATCTGGCAACACTAATGCGCAAAACTTTTTTAAAAAAATGTTGTGGTCGAAATATAGAAACTTCCCTAATTCGGTTAATAATAGTCTAAAGTACGTTTGGGATGGACCAAGTGAAAAAATAAAGTATGTCTCCCCGCGGTGGGGGCTTGTGGGGCGCTAAGAAAGATAAACTTCAATAATTCACTCAAAAATAGGCAGATTTTCTTTAAACTTGGTGTGTACATTCTGGATAGGGCAAGTGAAAGGATAGAATGCGTCTCCCCTCGGTGGAGGTTGCGGGAGGGTGATATAAAGAAACCTTAATAATTCGGTCAATAACCGGCGGATTTTAATGAATCTTGGAATGTACAATTAGGATGAGCAAACAGAAAAGATAAAATGTCTCCCCTCGATGGGGGGTTGTGGGGGCCTGAAATAGAAAAAACTGCAAGAATTCACTCAATGATGGGCGAATTTTCTTAAAACTTGGTGTGTACATTCAAGATAGGGCAAGTGAAAAGATAGAATGCGTCTCCCCTCGGTGGGGGATGTGGGAGGGTGATATAAAGAAACCCTAATAATTCGGTCAATACTAGTCACATTTTCATGAAACTTGGAATGTACATTTAGAATAGGAGAACTGAAATGAATATTTGATGACATTATCGGGAAAGTTCCTTAGTGGTCCGGCCGATATAGAGAAAATGTAAATTCACTACTATAGTTTGCTTTGCTCATTTTCTTAAAAATTACAGTGCTTTTTTTACTACCTTTCAAAATTTACATTACATATTGTTTTTTCATTAAATATACAGGGTGTTACAAGTATTTTGACATTTCATAATTTTAATTAGTGTTATTTGTAGTTGCTTCTCTAGATTGATCCCACAACTCGGCCATCTTGATCTCTTTCTGTCCCAGAGGAATCATTGTCACTAGTATCTTCAGGATCGTTTACCCATAATTTCATCATATTTGCAGACGTTGTTGTTAAATTTGGCCCTTCGTGATTACCAATCTTAGTCACCTCATACCGATCATTGTGATTTACTTTGGTTACCTCGTACGGATCCAAAAACTTAGGTTGTAGTTTCAAACCGGTGCCAAATTGAGTGCGGTGAATTGCTACCAATTCACCAACTTTATACTGCCTTCCTACTTTTCTTTTTCTATTATAATATTTTGCATTTTCTTGCTGAACTTCATTTATTTTTTGTTTAGCTTGTAACCGCATTTACTTCTTTCTGCTTCTAATTGTTCAACCATTACTTCTTCTAGCAATTTAGACAAATTTGAATCCTCGAGATTCCTCATTTTGTTTCCAAACATAATTTGGAAAGGTGTCTTAAGGCCAATCTCCACACAGCCGACATACTATTCTGATAAAAGTTTGGGATGCACTTATGCAAAATTTAGTTAAACAGAAAGGGAGAAACAATCATCCTACGAATTTTGTCGTCTTCTGCAGTTCTAACTTCCCCATCTGATTCTTCATCTGCCAGATGATTCCCCTCAAATGCAGAAGAACTTGTTCATCTGATTTATGGCTCTTCATCTGCGTTTGCATACTCTCACAATAATCATACACGATATTGTCGCACACTACCAAATTTTCTTATAAGAAGTTTTTCTATGGCGAATTGATTTTTATGGTTTAGTGATGAAATACGCAAGTTAAATTTTTTTTAAACAATATTTTCGATTTAATAGTTTCGGTTTAATAAGGAAATAGGTAATAAATAAATTAAATTATCTTCTGCTGAAAACAAGCTAGTGTTATTATTTTAGAGATAACCATGGTGAACAAAATCAACGTAATTAGCGACATGGATTTGTCACCAACAATGGAAATTTCTGAAGTGCCACTTTCTCCGGAGGCTGAGGAATCTACCACAAGTAAAGGATTTAGTAAAGATTTAAGCCTCGAGGAAATTTCTTTAGGTAAAAAATGATTTGTTGTAGTATATTTAACAATTTACATATATTTTTTCGGTTTTAATTTAGAAATGTTGGCGGAATCAATAAAATCTCTGCCCTGTTTGTGGAATTATCGCGAAAAAGAATACAAAAACAAAGTTGTCCGAGCAAACTTGTGGGAGAAAGTGACACAAGATCTGGGGTTGTCATCTGAATATGTTGGATACATAAAAAAGAAATGGGATAATGCAAGAACATGTTACATGCGAGCTAAAAAACCCCTTCCCAGTGGATCAGCCGGCGGCACCCGGACACAGAAGTACTTAAACGCGTTATCATTTTTGGATTGTGTCGGGGAGCGCAGATGGTAACTATTTTATATTAAAATAGTATTTTAACTATTTAAAATACATGATTTAGTTAGATACATTGATAAAATATTAATTTTGTTAATATCACTTTGATATTTCAGTTCAATATCGCTTTGCAATGAGGACAGCGTCGATTCTCAGGAAAGTATTGCTCTAACCGAAACACTAAAAAACAAACCGCAAAAAATATGTGACAAAAAGTACGAGGAATCACTGGAGCTAAAAAAACAGGCCATAAAATTGCTGCAAGGCGAAAAGAAAAAGTCATTCGCAAATATAGCAGGCGAAATGATTAGTAATCAGTTAGAAACTTTTCCTGAAGCGACACAAAGACGCCTCCCTAGACAATTTATAGTTTTAATTGATGAGGTGGCATTGGAAAATACCAACATATAAATAGAATAAAATTCAGAAACATTTTCATTCATAGATGTGTTTTTTTTTAAACTATCATACATATATTTAACACTTATTGTTGAGTCTTCAACATTTTTTTCTGGAAAAAAGAATTAAAAAAAATAATAATAATAAATAAAAAATATAAAAAACAATAAATACTTTGTTTATTTGTTGAACTGTCAAACGGCAGCCATGTCCCTTGCAACATATTAAAATGCGACAAACGTTTCTGTACAGCGGTGTTTTTATTATCCACTGAACAAAATTCCTCAGATTGCATTATAATTAAAATTATAATTTTTGACGAATAATTCGTATATTTAATAATTTACGGCATTATAAGTAATGCTACGAATTATAATATAATTGGTTTTCAGCAGGAATGAATGTTTGATGAAATATTTCAAAAAATCTAACACATAAGTTATGAATTTGATTCAACCTAAGTTTAACAACATCCGCTCATTTGTACACCCCCGCATTTTGGAACTTTCATTTAAGTTTTTTGATCGAATTTAATTGGAAAGTTAAAAAGGATAACAAAAAAACTTAAAGAAATCATTTACAAACATAATGACAACAAAATTGAATGAAATCCGATAAAGTTAGAAAATAATATTCTCAAACTGTATCTTAGGGTTTACACACCCCTTAAATTATGAATAAGTTTTTTTCATTTTATGTACAAAAAACTATCAGGAGGACACAAATATGTTATGGAAAATTAGAAAGAAATAAAAATCGAATTAAAAGATAAAAGAATTAGATCATTAGCGAGAAATATGATCAAAATTTTGAATTTTAAATATCATAAGGACCTCATTTTGACTCAGAAGTCAGTTCGTCCATTGTCAGTTTCAAAGAACCGTTAGGACTCGACTATAAAAGGGCGAACCGAATCGATAAAAAAACAACAAAGTATTTTCAGCTCAACGCAGAAGGGAATCAACTACAGCTAAATGGTGAGTACTAAATTTTAGAAATTGTCTATGGTGAAACATAGAAATGAACACTTGGCAATTTGCAAAGGATATTTCGCCTTGCAAATTTTCAATCGGGTATTGATAACGGATATTCGTAGCCTTATCAATTTTTCATATTAAAAATAGTGACGGATACTTTAGCCTTATTATTTTTAATCCGGGTTAATTCTGGATAATCGTTGCCGAATTAACATTAAGTAAAGTAACTTGATAATTTTATTCAAGAATGTTTGACGCATAGACAATTACATTTTAACGTACAATCACGGACATTTTAGCCTGATATTCTCTTCTCAAATCATGGACATATTAGCCTGATTATCACACGCAAAATCACAGACATACTAGCCTGATTTTCAGACGCAAAATCACGGACATATTAGCCTGATTTTCACACGCAAAATCACGGACATATTAGCCTGATTTTCACACGCAAAATCACGGAGATACTAGCCTGTTTTTTAGACGCAAAATCACGGACATATTAGCCTGATTTTCACACACAAATCACGGATAAAGTAGCCTGATTTTCACACGCAAAATCACTACATTTAACCTGATTAGACTACGGATATAGGCCTGATTTTCTTACACAAAATCAGGGGTATCTTAGTCAGATATATCAAAACACAACTAAGGATATTGGCCTGATCTTTCAGAGGTATCTTAATTGAATATATCAACATTGGACTACGGATATTGGCCTGAACTTCTTACACGAAATCAGGGATATCTTAGTCGGATATGTCACACCCAAATCACGGATAAAGTAGCCTGATTTTCACACGCAAAATCACTACATTTAGCTTGATTAGACTACGGAAATAGGCATGATTTTCTTACACAAAATCAGGGGTATCTTAGTCAAGATAATCAAAACACAACTACGGATATTGGCCTGATCTTCTTACACGAAATCAGGGATATCTTAGTCGGGTATATCACACACAAGTCACGGATAAAGTAGCCTGATTTTCTCACGCAAAATCACTACATTTAGCCTGATTAGACTACGGATATAGGCCTGATTTTCTTACACAAAATCTGCGGTATCTTAGTCAGATATATCAAAACACAACTACGGATATTGGCCTGATTTTCTTACACAAAACCAGGGATATCTTAGTTTATTTATCATCACACAATCACGGGATTTAACCTGATTTTCTTCACGGAAAAACCACGGACTATTGCATACTACTAATCATAATTATCATCGGATTTTTCTTACACAAAATTACGAATGATTTCATTTACGAAATTTATATCACTATATTGAACAAATAGCAGCAAGAAAAATTGCTACGGCAGACACGTTGAATTATCGAAACCCCAGGAGGACACTTAACTATATTTTATGAATTATTAAAAAACTTAAACAAATTGTATATTTTCTAAATCAAATAAAACTATTTATATATTTCTTTTTACAAACACAACAATCTTGTTATTTTACCAACTACCTATCCGTTTAATTTAGTGATTAGGTTGTGTTGAAGTTACGGAAGTATACGTCAACACAATTTCATCACTATAAATGTTTAAGTCGCGGACTTAACACTTATAGATACAATTTCAACAACAATTATCTTGCCAAGCTACCGCTCCAGAACCACTAAAATATTCCGCAAATTTATTTCTTACATCTTTTCCAATATTTGCTGCCGTGTTTCTGTGGTTTGATGTTATGGCCACGAAATTTGATTCGTGTGATCTCCACGTTCCAGGTATTACTTTCCCACTAACATCGCTATCAACCAAACCAGGTTCCAAATAATTGTTTGAGTTATGGCTTCTTAGCCAATTATGTAAGTAAACACATGCCTGCACAATATCCTCCACTAGATCAACATCAGCGTGTTTGAATGTCCTGAAGGTTCTCCACTTAGCAGCCAAAATACCAAAGGTGTTCTCAATAATTCTGCGTGCTCTGCTCAGCCTGAAATTAAACACCCTTTCCTTATGCGATATTTTTGTAGACCATAAGGCTTTAACATATTTTGTGTTAAAGTAAAGGCATCATCAACTACAAATACAAATGGAGCATTTCTTAAATCTTCGGCAACATCAATAGGCTCTGGAATTCTAAAAAAGGGATTAAAAAATCTAATTATACAAATATTATTAACATACTTACGGGAGTGAGTTGCAATAAAAATGTTTTCCAAATGCACTATTCCGGAAAACACCTCCGTCACTTTGGCGGTCAGCTGCTCCAATACCTCATGCGATAAAACGATAATTATGATCGCATACACCTAGCAAGACAATTGAGCAGGTTTTTTTATAATTAAAAAATTCGGATCCTGAATTTGGTGGAGTGTTTATGGTGATGTGCTTTCCATCGATTGCTCCAATACAGGGAGGGAAATTCCAAATATTGTGAAACCCATCCGCCACTTCCGAAAAGTATGCTTCATTTAACTTTGGGAAAACGATATTCTTTAGCACGCTCGTTATTGTCGTTGTTGTTTCAACAATTATTCGGTGCACCGATTGTGGAGAATATTTATAGGCTAACACAAGGCTCACCTGAGACTCTCCTGTAGCTAAGTATCTATAATAAAAGTTTGCAATTTCTATTAATAATCTATATACACAATATTTACCTTAACGTAATAACAAGCCGCATACCAGAGCTAATCGGTTCACGAATTACGTGTTGCTTCGCAATAGAAGGACCAACCATTTGCAGTAATTCTTCCAATTGTGTTCATTTTTTTTTGAAAAAGAGTTCATCATCCAAATCATGAAGGGTTTTAAAAACAGTATTGTATGCGCCGCTAGCATTGCGATGAGTGAAATATGGATGAACCAAATATTTCCTTTTCAATTTAGAAGAACTTTCGTCAGAATCACTATCATCAGATAAAATAATGTCTAATAAAACCGCTGCTCTTGCTCTATCCATTTTAGTTGATACTAAGTTTATGACTATTTCTCAAATTGCTTGTTTATAATTGAAAAGTTCTAAATATTAGATGTGATAGGAATTTAAGCCTTATGATAAAGTCTGAAAACACAATTTCGTACTACATTTTCCTATAAAATGGAAGGGAATGTTCTTAATTTTCCCATAATATTATAAATTGTGTGGGGAGAGACCCTGATGTTTTTATTCGATCAATCCTAGCGGAAATTGCAAAAGTCCATCTCTTTCTACTTTTCTGATTTTTCTCGTCAGAATAGGATGTCGGCTGTGTGGAGATTGGCCTTTAAACGTTCGACTTGACCATTGCCCCTTGGCACGCCAGTTGTAATTGAAATGTGACGAATGTTATTAGACTCGCAATAATCTTGAAAAGAATTTGTAGTGAATGCTGTACCATTATCTGATATTATACGATATGGACTTCCGAATACTTCTGCTTGTAATTCTAGTTTTGGATGACTTCGACTGTGGTGGTGGACTTTACAGGATATAACCATGAGAATGTAGTGAAGCCGTCTATAAGGGTAGGTCTACGATCACTAGCTTAGTTGAACTCGTTTCTTTTTCGACGTGCTCCATGGAAAATGGCAATAATGTTGATTGTATAACTACAGATTTCAGCAAAGCGTTTGATCAATTGTCTCATCAAGTGATTTTGTTTAAGCTTAGTGCCCTTGGCTTCCCGGTTTTTTTTATCGATTGGATTCAATCCTATTTCCAGGGAAGGAGTTATCAAGTACTTTTCCGTTTTTCCAAATCTGAGCTTTATACTGCAACATCTGGCGTCCCTCAAGGGAGCTATTTGGGACCAATTTTGTTCGTTCTTACAATTAATGATGTGTCCTTCGCAATTAAGTACTCTAAAATTTCTAACTTTGCGGATGATATGACGATCTATAAAGAAATAAGTAACCTAAATGACCCTCTGTATCTCCAGAGCGATTTAGATAATTTTATAATCTGGTGTTGTAAAAATAATTTGGCGTTCAACAGCGACAAATGTGAGGTTATCACATTCTCCAGAAAACGTGAAAATTTTCCATGTATATATAATATTGGCGATGTGCCTCTACGTAGAGTGACAAGCATTCAAATAACATTTATATTTTCATTGCGTTCAGACGTGTTTTAAAATTTCTCCTAAAAATAATTAAAATAACTGAAAATAAAATAATAAAAATAAAATAATAATAAAATCAATAATAGTGAAAAGACAATAGGTTAAAATAAAGTATAATACTAGTCAAAGAAAATAACGGAACGAATGAACTAAAACAAATTTTAAAGTTTAAATTGCCGTACTTTTTTTTTTTTTTATTCTTTTGTCCTTCGTTATTAAATTATTTGTGGATGGTTTTTAATTGTTTTTAACGGTTTTAATTTGTTCTAAATTATAAATTATAGTTTATTCTTTTCCTTCGATACTAAATTGTTGTGTTATGGTACACCCGGTACCAACAAAACGTTTCCGACCAAAAAAGCGGTTATCGAACCCTACATTTCGAAACCCATAAAAGCGCGTAATTAACCATTTCAATTTTATTAAACATATTTCGAAATATAAACAATTTCAAAATATGTTAATAAAATTATTATTTCGTTTCGACATAAATTTCCTATGTCGAAATACAAAAAAAGTGTATACTAACGAATTTTAGTATAACGCTAATTGAACTCATTTTTTTCGTTCTTACGATATGAAAAATTTGATGACGCGAACTTTTTTTTCAATAATTACTCTTCTTCCAAGAATAATTATTTTTGTCAATTATGCGAAAAAAACTAATATCGGTCAAAGTACGATGAACTCAAAGTACTTTGACGAATTTTTTTTCGTTTTAACAAATTTTTCTTGATCGATTAAAAATCAATTATCGATCAGTTGTTGATTGATTTCCAAGTCGCGTGTAACTTCTTTTTAATTGACCGGTCGCGGTTTTCTAAACGTTATGAGTTGTTGATTGATTTCCAAGTCGCGTGTAACTTCTTTTTAATTGACCGGTCGCGGTTTTCTAAACGTTATGAGTTGTTAATTGAGTTCCAAAACGCGTTCAACTTTCTTATTAATTGACCGGTCGTGATCTTAAAAACGTTTCCAGTAGTTTATAATTGGTTTTAAAAAAGCGTTTTTTTTAGTTTTTTTCTGGTTTTCCCGACGCGTTAGTACGTAAAAAGAAAAAGAAATTTTTGGTCGGAACTAATAAAATTCATTTTTTGTTTGTTGTACAGTATTTACATTTAAAGTTACCAAAAGTTTTAAACAAGAAAAAAAGGAAAATCGTTTTAATTTTGTTGATTATTGTGAGGAAATTAATATTTCCAGTTAAAGTTACCAAAAGTTTTCAACAACCAAAAAAAAAGAGATCGTTTTAATTTTGTTGATTATTTTACCAAAAGTTTTTAAACAAGAAAAAAAGGAAAATCGTTTTAATTTTGTTGATTATTGTGAGGAAATTAATATTTCCAGTTAAAGTTACCAAAAGTTTTCAACAACCAAAAAAAAAGAGATCGTTTTAATTTTGTTGATTATTTTACCAAAAGTTTTTAAACAAGAAAAAAAGGAAAATCGTTTTAATTTTGTTGATTATTGTGAGGAAATTAATATTTCCAGTTAAAGTTACCAAAAGTTTTCAACAACAAAAAAAAAGAGATCGTTTAAATTTTGTTGATTATTTTACCAAAAGTTTTAAACAGAAAAAAAAATCGTTTTAATTTTGTTGATTATTTATTTACATTTAAAGTTACCAAAAGTTTTAAACAAGAAAAAAAGGAAAATCGTTTTAATTTTGTTGATTATTGTGAGGAAATTAATATTTCCAGTTAAAGTTACCAAAAGTTTTCAACAACAAAAAAAAAAGAGATCGTTTTAATTTTGTTGATTATTTTCATTGAATAAATTTATTTACTTTTTTTTAAAAAAAAAAAACAAGGAAGTGTTTTTCTTATTGAACCAACAAGGGGTAAGCGCTTAAATTTTCATTATATATTAACATTGCATCGTGTTTCCGGGATTTCCGACCCCCGGAGACAAACATTCAATATAAACAAAAAGTTTCCCAGAGTCGTCCTGGGAAGGATCATATCGTCCTTTTCGCTACACAACATCTGGCGCAGCCGGTAGGATCTGAGTTGCTAAGCATTAAAAATCTCAGATCCCCGAATCTAAAAATAAGACAGTTGTGGCAAATTGACGAATGATTCAACCAGATTTGACTTCGGAAACACATAACGAGGTGCACGAACTGACTTTTGAGGAGCAAATAAACGAGTTCTCCTTCGACAACACCAGTCCAGTTTTTGGATCACCAACAACGCTCGAACCTGGGCGCACCAGAAGCGGACGTGTATTTTCTGCTCCAAATTTACCACACCATTTCGCACGATCAACACCAAAATCTCCAACTACCAACGATTTACCAGAAAATATAAGCCCTAGGAAACACTTGTTAAAAAAACAACTAGATTTTAAGGCCGATATACTTTTAAATAGTGAATTAAAAGAAACCAAAATGTCCATAGATTGCAACAAAGTGTCTCAATTCGTTTTTAATTCAATCCCTTTACTTCACGCGGAACTCGGACCAAATTTAGCGTCGGAAGTAAAAGTTTTTGCTAAGTGCTGTCAAACAATCCATGACATACTTAGTAAGGATGAACAACCCATACTTGTCTCTTTACTACCCACACGATTTCGTGGACGAGCCGCATCACTTTTAGATAACATATCTGTAACCGATTTGACAACCTTTTTAGATACTTTAATTTCTAAATTAGTTTCCAGAAGACCTTACGCCACCTTGATACATGAATTACAAAATTCAAAACAATTGCCTGGTGAAACTCTTACTGGTTTCGCGGGGCGCATGAAATCACTTTTAAAAGAATGCATCAATCAGGCTATTCAGAGGCATCCAAACCATTATGCTTCTGTAGTAAAAGATCTAGAAGAAACCGCAATGTTCACTTTTCAAGCAGGAATACTGAATTCAAATCACAGATTGTTCTTCCTACACGAAAAGCACGAAGATTTCGATGCACTGACAAGTAAAGCGGAATTTCTCGAAACAGCGGAAAGACAATTTACTCTAAATGCTCCAAATCTGTTGAATCCTATCACACCAACCATGTCGCAAATGTTCTACCCCCAAACAGAGGAACGAAACGTAACCAACTCAAATGACAATTACAATAGCAACCACGACTACAACAATAATGTCAACAGAAATCAAAATGGACTCAACAACGACAACTATAACAGAAATACTAACTTCAACAACAACGACAATGGCAGAAACAACCATTTTAACAACCACAACAACAACAGTCACAACAACTTCAACCACAACAACAGAAACAACAATTTCAACAACAATAGCAGCAGAAACAACTCCTACAACAATAATAACAGTAACAACAACTTCAACAACAACAACAACAGAAACACTAACTTCAACAACAACAACACCAACAGAAATAACAAATTCAATAACAGCGGTACTACCCGAAACAACAACTTCAACAACAACAACAACAGAAACGTCAATTTCAACAACAGCAACAACAACAGACCCAACAACAGTTACTACAATTTCAACGACAGTGCGAGGAGGAACAACAACTACCAGAATAACGCATTTAACAACAACAATCGTCACAACGACAATAGGTTCGTCGGTGGGATTAACAATTACAGAGGACATAATTTTGAAGAAGGAAACAACAATAATACTACCAATAACTCACCGAGAAGCAATGACTCCTACAATAATCCCCACAATCAGAACCCATCGAACCCCCGACCACCATGCGGATTTTGCAATCGTTTTGGGCATACGTATAATGAATGCCGTACGCGTATGAATACACCATATTGTAGTCGATGCCGAATACATGGGCATACGAACAACAATTGTAATTCTCAAACGTTACCGACCCCAACAAAACGGATTAACATGATATCTAAGGAACCAAATGATAATAGGGAATTCGACGACCCTATAGACAATATGCACAAATGTATTTTCTGCCAACAACCTGGACACACGATGGAAAACTGCATAGCAAAAAAATTATGGGATGAAAATAATTCCCCATCAATTAAACAGACGGAAAACTAAAACAGGGCTGTCACCTTAGCCCCCAAGAAAACGAGACAAGGTGTCAGCCCGCCCAAAAATTACCTACCCTTGCTAAATGCGTAATAAAAGTACCTTTACCAATTATAATAAACAATCCGGCCGAACTATTAGTAGACACGGGAGCAGATATAAGTATAATAAAAAAATCATCAATAAAAGATAATATAAAAATAAATGAAGAAGAAAAAACAAATATTCAAACTGTTTTCGGCACCGGAAAAACAATAGGTACATGTCTTACAAATTTCCCACCCCCCATATCGCAATCATGTAAATTTCATGTGGTGGAAAAAACTACTCCAATTCCAGGAGATGGAATTTTAAGGTTCGATTTCCTTTCTCGTAATTGCAATATTGAAGGCCCAAATAAACGTTTAACTTTTCCCGAAATTAGAATTGATGAAGATAACTTCGGAATTCCATTTTTAAAAAGTACGACCATAGATTCCATGGATAAGGTCCATATAGATGTCACCAACGAACAGGTGGAAACACCTGAATCAGAGGTTAAAATTGTAAGTGGCTCATGGAACGGACAAACTTTAACGAATCAAGCACGGGACGAAACGGAATATGAAGTGGAGACTCAGAGAGCAATTCATATTCCGCCTCGCTCCCGAAGACTGATTCAAATAAAAGTGGATTTCAAACAAGATAGACTCTGCTTGTCAAAAGAACTAAGCGAAGGAGTATACCTTGGAAGTTGTTTAGTTAGGCCTGATAACGGAAAAATAACGCTTTGTGTACTCAATACCAAAATGAAACGAACGAAAGTCGCCCCTTTTAATTTCAGCACACGACCCCTTAACTATTACGAAATATACCATTTAGAACAAGAAATAGAAGAACCATCGCCTGAAGAGAATGTACAATATTTATTCAACCTAAATCAAAACTCTATACAAAATGATAGAATAGAAGAACTTATGAAAAATATACGATTAGATGAAAACGCGACTATTGAAGAGAAAAACTCTATATTACAAATATGTAAAGAATACAACGACATTTTTTATTTACCAAATGACAAATTGACTCACACACTTTCTTACGAACACACAATCCCCGTAAAACAAGACCATGCACCCATAAACCAAAAGATGTATCGCCTCCCCGAAAAACAACGCGAAATTATCCAAGAACAGGTAAAAGAAATGCTTGACAATGAAATAATTACTCCAAGCAAAAGTCCATGGAATTCCCCGTTACTAGTGGTACCCAAAAAGAATGGCCCCGACGGAGAAAAGCGATGGAGAGTAGTAGTAGATTTTAGAAAGTTGAACGAAATTACAATCGGTGATGCCTTTCCCCTGCCTCGAATTGAAGATATTTTAGACCAACTTGGTCATTCCAGATATTTCACCACACTAGATCTCGCTAGTGGGTATCATCAAGTGTTAGTAAACCAAGAAGATAGAGCTAAAACTGCTTTTAGCACACCTTTCGGACATTATGACTTTTTAAGGATGCCGTTCGGACTAACTGGAGCCCCAGCTACTTTTCAACGTCTTATGAACCACGTATTGTCAGGTTTACAAGGTTTTTTATGTTTTGTGTACATTGACGATATCGTCATATACGGAAACAATTTACTCGATCATAACCTAAAATTGGACGCAATTTTTTCAAGATTGAGAACACATAACCTAAAATTACAACCTGAAAAATGCAATTTTCTTAGGAAAGAAATTGTCTATTTAGGTCACCAGTGCACGCCCGATGGTGCTCTACCTGACCCCTCAAAAATAATTTGTGTGCAAAATTTCCCAGTTCCCAAAACCATTCGTCAAGTCCAATCATTTTTGGGTTTGGCAAATTATTATCGCAAATTCATACCAAATTTTTCAAAGGTTGCGGAACCTCTAAACAAACTTTTACGCAAAAATAATAAATTTAAATGGACCGAAATTTGCGAATCTGCATTCCAAAATTTAAAAAACACTCTAATATCACCCCCATTACTTATATACCCCGATTTCGCTCAAGCTTTCAACTTAACAACTGATGCCAGTAATGAAGCTATTGGAGCAGTTCTTTCTCAAGGCGAAGTAGGAAAAGATAAACCAATTGCATACGCTAGCCGCTCATTAAATAAAGCAGAACGAAATTATTCCACAATTGAAAAGGAATTACTAGCTATTGTATGGGCAACCAAAAATTTCCGTTGCTATCTTTATGGTAGAAAATTTACTGTTTATACTGACCATAAACCTTTGAAAGGAGTTTTTAACGTGAAAGATCCGACAAGTCGTTTGGTGCGTTTCCACCATAAACTTTCGGAATACGATTATCAAATCGAGTACAAAGCAGGAAAATATAACACGAATGCTGATGCTCTTAGTCGCATTCCACCCCTTGAATCCGGATCTATATTAGAAGAAATGACCCCGAAACACACAATTACTGAAGAACTTGAAAATTTAGATACCATTAATTTAGAACAACAAATAAAAAATTTAGAAAATACAAACGGATGGAATTCACTACTACGCGAAATTGAAACGACCTCAAAAACTAAAATCAAAGAGGACGGATTTACGACAAAAGAGGCCCTCAAATTTTCTAACAAACCCCTAAACAGATACGAAGACGTATTACCATACGATCATTCACGCATAAAATTACTTAACGGAAAAAATGACTATATAAACGCAAACTTAGTGAAAATAAGCAAACTTGATACAACGTACATTTTAACGCAGGGACCTTTATTGGAAACAATAGACGATTTTTGGTTAATGATTTGGCAAAACAATTGCAAAACAATAGTAATGTTAACGAGATTAACAGAACAAAATAAAATTAAGTGTCATAAGTATTGGCCAAAACAGACGGGAGACAAACATATAATACCCCTAACAAAAATCGGTTTCACCATCGTATATTTGACACTAACAGAACAAACACATTTTACTAAACGAATTTTCCGACTTACAGAAATTTCAACAAAAAAATATCGCGACGTAACCCAATTTCAATTTAATACATGGCCCGATACAGGAACCCCCTCTACTGCAAAAGAATTTTTGAAATTTTACCAAGAAGTTAAACATTATCAAATGCATGAAGGCGAAAATGAACCTTTATTAATACATTGCAGTGCTGGAATCGGACGATCAGGCACATTTTGTCTAATCGATATTTGCCTCACTTTACTTGCTACCAAAAATGGAAACGAAATGACGATACCCCAAATATTATTAGAAATGCGCGAAAAAAGGAAGGGTTTAGTTCAAACTGCCGAACAATTAAAATTTGCATACTTAATCATTTTAGAAGGACAGAAACTTCTCTCCAAAATCACCCCAAATTCTGCAAGTAATAAATTAGCATCGGTAGAACTCAACTCAAGCCAAATTAATGTTGTAACCAGAAGTCAAACTAAAACCCAACAAAACGAGCAAATGAATGAGGCGGAACTTCCCCAAAAACCCACAAATATACTGGAAATAGCACCTACAAACATCGACCCGATTGACGAACCCATAAGAATAAATTTCAAGGATCCCACTAAAGTCGTACCATCAGACACAGAGTCAAATGCGTCATATGAAACATCGGAATCCGACGAAGAAGAAGAAGTTGAAATTTTAACCGATCCAAACGATATTCAAACTCTTTTAAAAGCCCATCACGACTCACCTTTAGGAGGGCATGCCGGTATTCAAAAAACGTATAATCGTATCCGAAAAAACTACCGTTGGAAAAATATGTTGCAAGATATAACCAAGTACATAAATAAGTGCATAAAGTGCCAACGCCATAAAAAAGGAAGAGGTTTGAAAATGCCAATGAAGATTACGGATACGGCAACTCGACCTTTCGAAAAGATTTACTTGGATATTGTTGGACCTCTTCCGACATCACAGCATGGAAATAAGTATATTTTGACTTTTCAAGACGATTTGACAAAAATCCTGGATTGTTTTGCTATACCTAATGCCGAGACGACAACAGTGGCCGATTGCTTCTACAGAAATATCGTGTTAAAATACTTAGTCATACCGGATAAGCTAATAACCGACCAAGGTTCGAATTTCACCAGCGATTTATTTAAACGTATATGTAAATTATTACACATCAAAAAGGTACAAACTACTGCTTACCACCCACAATCGAATGGATCACTAGAGCGCACTCACGGACCCCTTATCGAATATTTGCGTACAATGGTCGACGACAATATTGACACATGGGACCAGTACCTTTCGGAAGCCGCGCTTGTACACAATCACACACCACATAGCGGAAGTAAATTTACACCAATTCATGCTTTGTATGGTTACCATCGCGCCCTACCCACAAACCTCACGAAAAAACCAGATCCCATATACAATTTTGATGATTATTGTAATACTATCAAATACAAATTACAAAAAATTCACACCAGTATGAAGGAAAATCTCATGAAAGCTAAGGAAAAATCAAAAGAGTATTATGACAAAAACTCAAAGACCGTAAAATTCCACGTAGGAGATACAGTACTTTTGAGGAACGCAGCAACGAAACACAAATTATCAGCAGTATGGAATGGCCCTTTTCTAGTGCGAAAAGTTCATGATGAACTAAATACTTCCATACAAATCGGAAAGAAAATGCGAAGAGTCCATAACAACCGATTAAAAAAATTTTAACTACACCCTGTCTAGAAACTTCAAAAAACTTTACCACCCCTATTTTATTAAACGCAAAAATCTTTTATTCTGTGAACGACAATTAAAAAAAAAAAAAAAAATGTTTCACACCCAACCATATGCATAGAGAAAGCATATTCTTTACATATGAAATTTCAAAATTAGGTCAAGTTCAAGTTCACCCATTTGTTCTTTGCCAAATGGTAAACATTGAACATGTTCTATACCTACGTCCACGAATAAAACCTAAGGAGATTTCAATGTAAATAAAATATATTTATATATATAAATTAATATACATATATATAATATATAACTATTGCAGTACCCCTTGCCGTAAGATAAGCACAAGAAATATGATACCACCACAAATTTTTTTTTTACATATCTCAGGTACAGTCAACCAAAGACGAAGGGAAAATGTCTTTTAACATTTTGGATACAAAATATTAATAAGAACAATTTTCCAAATTTAGTCTTTGTCGAAATATGAAAAAACTCCCCGTAGAAATCCTAAGGTAATATGTATAAGATGTATTGAACCTTTTCAACAAATCTCTGCTTTTCAAGATTTTATCCAAGAATATTTAAAAAAAAAAAAAAACAATTCTGGAAGTAAGAAATTCTTAAAGGTAATCCGACCCATGCAAAATAAAATGCAGATAACAATCCCATCTGAATTAAAAACAAATAGAAATACTTTGTTGTTTACTAAATATAAGTACAGTATTTAGCATAGTAAGAAACCAAAATGTAAAAATGGTAAAACATACCACTTTTTTTTTTAAACATTCTAATAGTATAAAAATTTTTTGTGACTTTTGAACAAACAATTTTTGTAAGTTTGTTTAAAAGCCGACAAAAAATTTTTTTTCAGTAACGGGAAGGTATGTTATGGTACACCCGGTACCAACAAAACGTTTCCGACCAAAAAAGCGGTTATCGAACCCTACATTTCGAAACCCATAAAAGCGCGTAATTAACCATTTCAATTTTATTAAACATATTTCGAAATATAAACAATTTCAAAATATGTTAATAAAATTATTATTTCGTTTCGACATAAATTTCCTATGTCGAAATACAAAAAAAGTGTATACTAACGAATTTTAGTATAACGCTAATTGAACTCATTTTTTTCGTTCTTACGATATGAAAAATTTGATGACGCGAACTTTTTTTTCAATAATTACTCTTCTTCCAAGAATAATTATTTTTGTCAATTATGCGAAAAAAACTAATATCGGTCAAAGTACGATGAACTCAAAGTACTTTGACGAATTTTTTTTCGTTTTAACAAATTTTTCTTGATCGATTAAAAATCAATTATCGATCAGTTGTTGATTGATTTCCAAGTCGCGTGTAACTTCTTTTTAATTGACCGGTCGCGGTTTTCTAAACGTTATGAGTTGTTGATTGATTTCCAAGTCGCGTGTAACTTCTTTTTAATTGACCGGTCGCGGTTTTCTAAACGTTATGAGTTGTTAATTGAGTTCCAAAACGCGTTCAACTTTCTTATTAATTGACCGGTCGTGATCTTAAAAACGTTTCCAGTAGTTTATAATTGGTTTTAAAAAAGCGTTTTTTTTAGTTTTTTTCTGGTTTTCCCGACGCGTTAGTACGTAAAAAGAAAAAGAAATTTTTGGTCGGAACTAATAAAATTCATTTTTTGTTTGTTGTACAGTATTTACATTTAAAGTTACCAAAAGTTTTAAACAAGAAAAAAAGGAAAATCGTTTTAATTTTGTTGATTATTGTGAGGAAATTAATATTTCCAGTTAAAGTTACCAAAAGTTTTCAACAACCAAAAAAAAGAGATCGTTTTAATTTTGTTGATTATTTTACCAAAAGTTTTTAAACAAGAAAAAAAGGAAAATCGTTTTAATTTTGTTGATTATTGTGAGGAAATTAATATTTCCAGTTAAAGTTACCAAAAGTTTTCAACAACCAAAAAAAAGAGATCGTTTTAATTTTGTTGATTATTTTACCAAAAGTTTTTAAACAAGAAAAAAAGGAAAATCGTTTTAATTTTGTTGATTATTGTGAGGAAATTAATATTTCCAGTTAAAGTTACCAAAAGTTTTCAACAACAAAAAAAAAGAGATCGTTTAAATTTTGTTGATTATTTTACCAAAAGTTTTAAACAGAAAAAAAAATCGTTTTAATTTTGTTGATTATTTATTTACATTTAAAGTTACCAAAAGTTTTAAACAAGAAAAAAAGGAAAATCGTTTTAATTTTGTTGATTATTGTGAGGAAATTAATATTTCCAGTTAAAGTTACCAAAAGTTTTCAACAACAAAAAAAAAAGAGATCGTTTTAATTTTGTTGATTATTTTCATTGAATAAATTTATTTACTTTTTTTTAAAAAAAAAAAACAAGGAAGTGTTTTTCTTATTGAACCAACAAGGGGTAAGCGCTTAAATTTTCATTATATATTAACATTGCATCGTGTTTCCGGGATTTCCGACCCCCGGAGACAAACATTCAATATAAACAAAAAGTTTCCCAGAGTCGTCCTGGGAAGGATCATATCGTCCTTTTCGCTACACAACAGTTGGTAGATTGTTTTCAATTATTTTTAATTTGTTCTAAATTATACTGTATTTTACTTTCTGGAAATGGATTTGTGTCCTAAATGTAAGAACAAATTGCTTCACAAGGCAACAATTATGTGTGATGGAGTTTGTAACCGTCTCTACCATTGTTCATGTGTTGATGTTCCTGGTGGCGTTAGTACATTTACTTGTGATGAATGTTGTGATATCAGGCCATGTCACATACTAAAATTATTAAAATTCTCGACTTTGCGAACTGACCAACTAGGTGTCAATTACGATAAACTGTGTGTTGATTCGACATTTACAGCAAATAAAGTCAAATCTATTGAGGATAAAGTATCTAATATGTGTGAGCTATGGGACAACATGCAAGATTATGAAAATAAACTTGACAAAATTGCATCTACATGTGTAATCACACAACATGACTTATCCAAAGTGATGAAAAAAATTACACAATTAGATCTGAAACTTAATGCAATGCAAGAAGTTTTTGCTGAGTTTATGGACTCACCATTTGTATCCACAGTGACAACATTTAAAGTTCCTCAGAAGGCAGATGAAACTACCTTAGGGAAACTAGATGTGTTGCGTAATGAGTTTCATTCCTGTATGTCTTTATTATCGTCCAATAATGACTCTATCGTTGATTTAAAAAATTTGATCTCTGAAGTGGCTATCTCTACAAAAAATAACAAAAATTTCCTTGAAGGACTGACTATTGCCAAGGCTAATGTTTCCACTAATCTTGAACCTGTTCGTGAATGTATTGCTACTGTCACTAAATCAGCCCCTATACTTAACGTAAATAAAAGTAGTAGTCTATCGAATCGTTCTCGTAATCACATTACCTGTAAAAGACGACGCAATAAAAAATCCTTAACTGAGCCGAATCGTACATCTCTTCCCACCACTAGCTTACCTATTTACGCCGACACCCCTTCAAATAGTATCTCTCCGATCTTAAAAACGATACCTGCCCCAAAGAATATCTTCCTCTCTCACCTCGTTCCCGAGACAACTGTGGATGATATTCTCAGTTTCATCAAGTCAAAGGAAATTGACGTTACTTATATAAAATGCGAAAAAATCAATAAAGAAATTAGTCTCGTCGCGTCATTTAAAATTAACGTTCCTTCACAGTTATTTACACCTCTGCTCTCCTATGAGTTTTGGCCTCATTTCGCCTTTGTTAAGGAGTTTCAGTGAAGAGGGCCTAATAAACCAGTTCCGCTTAGAAATACTGTGAACAACTCGAGTTTAAAAAACGCAAGTGCTTGTCCCTTTACTACCAAAATGTAAGGGGACTTCGCTCTAAAACGCGTGAACTCCTCCTTGCTAGTGTTTCATTCTCACATGATATTATTGTGCTGACTGAAACTTGGCTAAATTGCAGCTTTCTTAACACTGAGTTGTTCTCACCTGACTACGAAGTGTTTCGGAATGATCGGTATACCTCTAATTTGAGATCATTGGGTGGAGGCGTCCTGACCGCAGTTCATAGGAATCATAAAAGCTCGCTTATCATTGTTCCTAACGTGAACGGTTTAGAGTTTATTTGCGTCAAACTGGTTTTACAAGCTGGCAGCATTTTTATAGCGAATTTCTATATTCCGCCAAATAGTCCGGAACCGAAGTACCAATCGTTAACGGAGGCTATTAATTTCCTACATGAGCAAATGGGACCAAATGATGATATTATTCTACTTGGAGATTTCAATCTTCCCAACCTCCATTGGTCACTTTCTGATGAACAGATCTGGTTTACTGCAGATAATATAAACTCTGCTGTTGAAACATTGTTTGTTGACAACTTGACGGCTTGTGGCCTACAACAAATTAGCGGTGTACGTAACTCAATTGACAAACAACTTGACTTAGTGTTCATTTCTGACGCAACTAATTGTGTTGTACAACGCATCCCTGAAAAGCTAATTAATATTGACAAATGTCATCCTCCGTTACATTTACTTTTGTCCCAAGAAGATGTAAAGATGGTAGCTGATTTTGAAACCTCATACTACTTCAACTTTCGGAAAACAAACTTTTTTAATTACTACTCAACCTTCTTAATAAGGTTAACTTTGATAGTATTCTGGTTAATGAAAATATTGAAGTATGTATAGCGGAGTTTAACTCCACTATATACAAGATCTTTGAGTCATCAGTTCCTTATGCCCGAGTAAGAAATTCAACAAGCTCGCCACCTTGATTCAACAAAGAATTACGCTCCATTCGTAATGGGAGGAATAAAGCATGGTTAAATTACTTAATTACGCGTAATGACAAGAAATTTTCTGAATACTTTGCTCTATTCACTGAATTCAAATTGTTATCCATGTAACTATATGACTCATACATCTATGAAATGAGTGGTAAACTTTCTACAATTCTGGAATTTTGTCAACAGCAAGAAGAAAACGGATGGCTATCCCTCCTCACTTAGTTATATGGACTGCTCATCCAACGATCCGCTCATTATTTCTAACCTTTTTGCCTCCTTCTTTGCAGGAGCTTTTAACGATGATGGCTTCATTCCTGATACGCACTACTTTAAATATCTAAATGAATATCCCAAGAGTGTCCTCAATAACATTAATGTTGATGAATCCTTAGTGTCTGACTATATTCATGAATTGAAAGACGACTTTTCGTCTGGCCCTGATAGTATCCCTGCTATAGTTGTGAAGAGATGTGGTAATGTTCTCGCACGTCCGCTGGCAATACTTTTCCAAAAATCCCTCGTGTGCGGAATATTTCCAAAGATTTGGAAATTATCTATATTATTCCAACTCACAAGACAGGTAGTAGAGACGATATTGGGAACTATAGACCAATTGCCAAATTGTCCTGCATTCCCAAGCTTTTCGAAAGTATTATGTATAAATTTATACTTTTTGGATGTAAACCCTTCATCACTAACAATCAGCATGGGTTTCTGAAAGGTAGATCCACAATCACGAGCTTAGTCGAATTGGTATCTTTCTCAACCTGTGTTATGGAAGAGGGTAATAGTGTGGGTTGCATAACCACTAATTTCAGTAAAGCGTTCGATAAACTGTCCCACCGACTGATTCTACTCAAGCTTAGTTCTCTTGGCTTTCCTCACTTCTTGATTGAATGGGTAAGATCCTATCTGTATGATAGAAGTTACCAGGTGACATTCCGCTCAGCTAAATCACACCTATCCTATTTGTCCTAACGATAAATGATGTTGCTTCCGTGATTAAGCACTCGAAAATTTCCAACTTTGCTGACGATATGACTATTTATAGAGAAATCTCCAAACCTAACGATCCTTATCTTCTCCAAGAAGACCTACATAATTTTGTTACATGGTGTCTCAATAATAACTTATTGCTCAATTGTGATAAATGCGAAGTTATTACTTTTACTAGGAAGCGAAATATTGCTCCCCATCAGTACATTATTAACCACGTACCTCTAAATAGAGTCAATAGTATTAAGAATTTGGGTGTGATCTGTGACAGAAAACTTGATTTTAAATTACACATAGACTCATTGGTGCATAAAGCCAATTCGACTTTAGGTTTTGTTAAACGATGATCAAAAGAGTTTATGGATCCTCTTATTACCAAAGCCCTCTTTATTAGTCTAGTCAGACCGATACTCGAATATGCCAGCCAGGTATGGTCTCCCTACTGCAAGTACCACATTAGTAGGATAGAGTCTGTTCAACGAAGATTGGTTCGTTATGCACTAAGAGACCTTCCTTGGAAAGACCCCTTTCTATTGCCTCCCTACAAGGACAGACTAAAACTGATTGGGCTTCATTCTTTAGAAAAGAGGCGTGATGTGGCTGATGTTGTCTTCGTTCACCAAATTATTAAGAGCAGCATTGACGCTCCTCTTCTTTTAAACCAGATGAATTTAAACATCAATACTCGCTCTTTGAGGTCCATTGAACTTTTTAAAATAAAGTACCATAGGACGGACTACGGTAAAAATGAACCGATCTCCCGGATGTTACGTGCTGCTAATGCTAACGCGAAGGACTTCGACTTTTGCCAGAGCAAAACTAATCTAACAAAGGTTCTATATATATAACTTTATTTATATATATTATCTTGACTCTCGCTTGTATTAAGCTAAATAAATAAAATAAATTAGAAATTTGGGAGTGATTTGTGACAGTGAACTTAACTTCAACCTACATATTAACTCACTCGTTCATAGAGCTAACTCTACATTAGATTTTATTAAAAGATGGTCTAAGGAGTTCTCGGATCCTAATATATCTAAAGCACTTTTCGTTACCTTGGTTAGACCTATTTTGGAATATGCCGGTCAAGTATGGTCTCCCTACCATAAAAGTCTAATTAATCGATTGGAGTCTATACAGCGTAGATTCATACTTTTTGTATTAAGAAATCTTCCTTGGAATGACCCTTTCCAACTACCCCCGTACTGTGATAGGTTAAAACTGATAGACCTGTAATCCTTAGAAAAGCGTCGTCAGGTGGCTGATATTATTTTTGTCCATCAAATTTTCAATATGACCTTTTTCGTGAATCATACGAATTACTTCTCGCTGTAAAACTTTAGGGACTACTAATAATTTCCTTCGCACAATTTATATAGTATACCATTTCGGGTTTCAAATCCATCATAACTTCTATGTTTTAAAATGGTGAAGACTACCCTACAAAATTCATCATTTTCTTGAGTTTTCTTAATTCGATGTAGAAGACCATTCTCTATTTGTATTACTACTGGAAAACGGCTTATTGCGTTTACATGGGACATACACTTTCCTGGACGGTGAAAAACTTCGCAGTCAAACTCTTGTAAACTCATTGCCCATTTTGCAACTCTAGGACATAAATCTTTTTTCTTCATAGTACACTGAAATGCTTGACAATCAGTTTAAATTTTGAACTTTAGACCCAAAAGATAAATTCTTAATTTTTTAATGCATGTAACCACTGCTAGTACTACTTGTTCATAACTAGTATAGTTTTTTTCTGCTGCAGACACATAGCCGATTGCTTCCGTCCTTTTTCTTTACAACAACTATCGGGCTTGTGAACTCTGATTTGCTGTTACTTACTATACTTTGATCTAACCATTCCTGAATTTGCAAGTTTACTGCTTCACTATCTTTAGGTGCCAGCCTCCTAGGTCTTTGGTATATCGGTGTTTCATCATTGAGACATATTTACATCTGAACGCAGGAATTCTGAATGTCGCCTGCGTTGTAATTTAACACGAGATTATGAACATTCTTTCTTTTTTCTGGATCGCTTATCATGTTAATGTCGTCTTCTACATTACTGGAGATATTTTCTACATCAATCGCGTAAATATTATTTTCTTTACAATTTTCATGGTCTACTTCTTTTCCAATAATTTTAACTTTTCCTGAATCTATTATTACCGTGACATTCGTTTTCATCTGAAATCCAATCATTAGGTATAACATTAAAACGAATAGGATACTTATTTATATCTATCATAACGACAACTTCGAATGAACCTAACGTACTTCTTACTTGTAAGCCAAAACCTTTTAAAGTGATACCAGGTTGATCATAGTTAGCTTCACAAAACTTTTTCATAGTTGACTCTTGCATCAGAGATACGTCACTTCCGTTTTCAATGAATGTACACACATCATGTTTATTTAATTGTATTTATACATGATTTTGATTTAAACAAATTCTATTGACTCGGCGATTTTCATTTTTATTTTCAACTTGTTTAGTTGGACAATTTGCAGAGATATGTCCAAACTGGTTACATTTGAAGCAGCGAGCACCTTTTTGTTTATTGGGATAATTTCTACTTTCGTGTGATAAAGCGCCACAATTTCCACATCTTTTCTTTATTGAACTTCTATGATGATTTGCATTCTGATTATGTGGACCTGGATCTTGATTACGTTGACCTCAAACTTGATCATGACTTTTGTGTTCAATTCTAGCTTTTACCATACTTTCATAAATTTTAAACTTATCCTTAAGTTGGGTTAGAGTTCTTGCTTCATACAGCGTTGTTTTATTTATAATGTTATCTGTAATCCCTTCTATTATATAATCAATTAAAGATTCTTCATCCATGACACCCTTATTTGATATACTTTTCATAACGAACAAGTATTCCAAAAGACTTTCGTTCCCATTTTTCTTTCTACTAGCCAGCGTTCTATGAATTTCTTTACTACAGGGTGACCTTTCAAATTCATTCTTCAGCATTTCTTTCAATTTGGCCCATGTTGAAATACCTGTACTAGCTTCTACAGCTAATTTTGCCGCACCTACCAACAATCGTCGTGCGTAGAGGTATTTGTGAATTTCACTCCAAGAACAAACTTCAGCTATTTCTTCAAATTTCTTGATCCAATCATTGCATTTTTTGCCGACCTCACCCGAGAATTTTTCCAAGGACTCTTCAACGTCTTTGAAAACGAAACTCATTGCTTCAGGTTTATTCTTTATTTTATTCTGACTAGAACTTGGCTTAACTTCAAAATTATTAATTGTATTACTTAACTCAGAAAATTTACTTAACTTCTCTTTACTGGAATCTCCTTGACTTTTGTTTTCTGTTTCGGCGTTTGACTCTTCACTTGACATATCCTTTTCTCGGCTTTTGTGCTCTACTTCGTCTTCGGAATCTTCAGCTTCCTCTATGATGGTTGGCAGTAAACGCTTAATCAAATCAATCTTTGTGTTGTACCAAATTCGAAGACCGTTTTCCTTTAATAATATTTGAAGGCTCTTTAGTGTGTTCGGCAATTTCGGGATTTTTCCTGAAATGTTGCGCCACTAAATTTAATGGATGGAAATGGCCGAAATAAAATGCGTATTTTATTAAAACTTAACAAATTGACTTTATTCTGAGATGACTAACTTCGAACTCTTTCTTCATAAGACTAATCATAACGACGCCATGTGAAGCATAGCGGTCAACATATAAAATGAAAAAGTAATTTTTTGTAGTAGATTTTAGTGCGTTGCAAGTACTAGACGCCACAGCTCTTTACGGTTAATTCTTTAAGCTTTTGCATATATTAGATATTTAGCCATGTAAAATTTTAGTTGGTTTTTTTTTTTGAATTTGATTTAAAAAAACTTAAACAGCACAAAAAAATCTACACTTTTTGCATTTTTGCACAAAACTTAAGTTTTTTGCAAGAAAAAAAAACTGTTAATGTAACGTTTATTATAGAATTCGTACAGTTAAATTGAATTTCCGGATATTCCAACTTTCGCGTATTAATATTTAAATTGCTTTTATACCTGTAAACATTAAAAAAACACTGTATATTCCAATTTAATAACAAAACAACTAGTAAATAAAGAACATCAAGTCGCCTTCGAAAAGGGATGGAAAAATTATTTTTTTACGAGGATGTCAGTTTGTTTGAAGAATTATCGCGAACTGGATAGAATTTAAATTATTTCATTTTTTTATTTCAAATATTAGTTAAACATAATTTAACATAATTAACCATTAAATTTGTATCTTTCCTTTTAAATTTTTAATAATATTTTAAATAAATTCGTTCCGTTAAATATAAACGCTGTTTAAATAGAATAATCCGTTTTCCGTTTACAACTTCAGAAGTGGGATATAATCCATCAATAAAATACGTATTCCGCTGGAAAGAAAACGAGACTAATAACGAAATGAGTACGAAAAAAGCAAAAGTGACCGAATTACGCGAGGAACTAAAGTCGCGAGGATTACCGTTAAAAGGCAGAAAGGCGGCACTATTAAAACGATTACGGGACGCAGAATCGATAAATGAAATTGATAGTTTGACCGGCCAAACTAGCGATAATAGTGAAAGCGAGAACGAAAACGATACGACGACGTTGGAAAACGATGAACGACCAAAAAAATATTCCGATGAAGTGAGTTTCGAGAGTCTACGGCGTGAAATCGACTTACTAACGCGGGAACGGGATGTAGCAATACGCGAAACCAGATTACTACAGAGGGAGGTCGAGCTAATAAAATCCGAAAAATCAGTACAAGCTCATGCATATGCAAGCGCGCAAGATATTCTCGGGTTGATTCCAGACTTCAACCCAGCAATAAATTCGTCTTAAACGGCCGAACAATTTGTAAAGAATGTGAATTCATTAATAACAGTACACTGTTGGGACGGTACCGTAGTGTTATTCGCGGTGGTACAAAAACTAACTGGATTAGCGAGACAGTGGTATGATTCACAGGCCGAACTAATACCTTCATGGAGCGAGCTGCCAAGATTATTACTGGCAGCCTTTCCGACCGAAATAAATGAGGCTCAAGTACATTTCGAACTACAATCGCGAACACAGAGTGAGAACGAAACATTAGCTGCGTACTGCTACGAAATGCAGACGCGACCAAACCGAGCAGGTCTTTCAGAGAAAGCAATCATAACGTACATAATTAAAGGCATAAGAGACACCAGTTTAGGAAGAGCACTACAGAGCACTCGCATATATAGTGTTCGTGACCTTATCGAACAAGAACGGTGGATTCTTCAATGTAAGCCGCAACCAAAACCCCGAAATGTCGTAAACAATCAGGATGCATCGACAACACGATTACCTCCAAGCCAAGCCCGTACCGAATTTCGTAGTCAACCGGTAAACTCGAGTCAACAATCCACCGAACAAGTCCGAGCGCCTATACACGAACCGGAGAAATGTTACAATTGTTATGTGCCGGGCCACCGATCATTACATTGTCCGTTACCACAAAGACGACCACGCTGCGCAACATGTAACAAATCTGGCCACGAAGTCGCACAGTGCAGTTTGTCTGTTCACACAGTCCAGCAACTGTCGAACTGACATAACATGAATTTTGAAACCGTCACTATATCGGATATACCAATCAATACGTTTTTTGACTTGGGAAGTGACGTTACGATGATTAAATATAGTTTAGCCAAACACTTACGACTACCCATTGAAGCTAAAACAGCAACTCTAACTGGGTTCGCCGGAGGAAAATGTAATTCCATCGGACGGACACGTGCCGTTATTCAGATTGAAACCGTTGAAATAAAATCCGAACTACAAGTTATACCCGATTCTCAAATGCTCTTGGGAGCTCCATTATTAATTGGTAGAGACTGCTTAGAGCAAAATAACATAAGATTAATATATGAAGGAAGAGAGCTACGTATTGAAAACCGACAACCGATTAATAAAGCCGACAGCCGACTATTAAAATCTGAATTCGAACCGATTAACGACACCGAAATTAACACAGGAATGACAATATCAGACAACACAAAAATAAAACTAATGGACATCATACGCAATTATCGCACGTGTTTTGCAAAGAACACTCGGGAATTAGGCACCAGTACAACAGCTCAAATGAAGATAGAATTAAACGATACTACACCAATCAATCGTAAATTATGTCGAATACCGTTCGCTAAAAGAGAGACCGTCAAGAAAATTACTAACGACTTGTTAGAAAACGGAATTATTAAACCCAGCACATCCGAGTACGCGTCACCAGTGGTACTTGTCCCAAAAGAGAATGGAACCGATCGACTGTGTGTCGACTTTCGAGGCTTAAACACCGTGACGAAGAAATTACCTTTTCCAATGCCGATAGTAGAAGAGCAACTTGCAAAATTAGCCGGAGCCCGATTTTTCACGTCCGCTGATATGATATCTGGATATTATCAGATACCGCTTGAAGAAAAGTCGCAAAAGTATACCGCATTCGTAACTAACGAACGACAATATGAATTTACCAGAGTACCTTTCGGATTAATCAATGCGCCCGCCGTATTCCAGACAATGATGAATCAGTTAGTATCACAAATGCCGACTAATGAAACCATCGTATATCTAGACGACATCATTATTCCGTGTGTTACCGAGGAAGATGGACTTGACCGACTGGAGAGATTCCTGAAAATAATTGAAACCGCCGGTTTAACACTGAAGCTAAGTAAATGCACGTTTCTCGCCGAAGAAATAAGTTTCTTGGGACATGAAATCACACGTGATGGTATTAAACCAGGAAATATCAAAACCGCTGCCGTAGCCGCTTTTCCGACACCAAAAACCGTTCACAATGTTCGACAATTCCTGGGACTTACTGGATACTTCTGCCGCTTTATCCGCGACTACGCAAACATCGTAAGACCAATTACTCGACTGTTAAAATCCGACGTAGAATTCCAGTGGCAAGCCGACCAACAGCAAGCTTTTGACAAAATTAAGGAAACGTTATGTTCAGAGCCCGTGTTAATTCTATATGACAAAAATGCCGAGCATGAAGTACACACAGATGCCAGCGCCATGGGACTAGCAGGTGTGTTACTGCAACGAGGTTATGATGGAACACTGCAACCTATACAATATTATAGCCGACATACATTCGAATCGGAAACCAATTTCCATAGCCACGAGTTAGAAAGTTTAGCAATAGTCGAAGCACTCGATAGATTCCGAATTTTCCTATTGGGAAAACCATTCAAAGTAATAACTGATTGTGAAGCAGTGTCAGCAACAAAAGCAAAAAAACCGCTAATTCCTCGGATTGCAAGATGGTGGCTCAAACTTCAAGAATTTGATTTCACTATCGAACATCGGATTGGAACACGAATGATGCACGTCGATTCTTTAAGCAGAAATCCCGTAGAAGCTTCAAGAGACACACCCGTTGCCGGCGCCGAAGTGTGTCGAATATATATAACCGAACCTCACTGGCTAATAACTATGCAAAGGCAGGACGCAAAATTAGATGAAATAGTACGGATATTAAATGAAAACAATAACGATGCCGAAACTAAACAACTGAAAGATATTTATGCTGTCAAATCCGGTGGATTATATCGTAAAGTTGCGGGAGACTTAAGATGGGTTGTACCTTCCCCCATTAGATGGTGGGTGGTAAAAAGTGCACATGATGATATGGGACATTATGGTCTCGATAAAACCGTAGACCGATTACGAGAAAATTGCTGGTTCCCACGAATACGACAATTCGTTAAGAAATACATCGAGGAAAGCGTTGAATGTTGTTACCATAAACACAAAGGAGGGCGTCACGAGGGTGAGTTACATGTGTCAGAAATAACACCCATACCTTTCCACACCGTACATATTGACCATCTAGGGCCATTCAAACGAAGTTCAAAGGGAAATCAGTACGTATTAGCAATATCAGACGCTTTCACGAAATACTGTATATTAAAACCGGTAAAAAACACAAAAACGCAACCCGTAATTATAATGTTGAGCTAATTATCTGTATATTTCGGTACGTTTACACGCATCATATCCGATCGAGGAACCGCATTCACGGCTAAGACGTTTGAAAATTACTGTCAAGAAAACGACATAGTGCACGTTAACACCGCAGTACGGACACCAAGACCCAATGGACAAGTAGAGCGATTGAACCGAACGATATTAACTGCAATCAAAACATTAACTCAGAGAGCCGATAGCCGCGATTGGGACACACATCTACGAACCATACAGTGGAGCATCAATACCATGGTAAACGACACCACGAAGAAAACCCCGCACGAGTTGATTTTCTACTTCACACCAAAAGACATTTTACAAAATAAATTATTATTATCACTACAAAAGCAACCAGATGCTGATGATTTAATCTCCGATTCCCGTCTAGCAGCCGCACAACATGAAGCCGAATCGCATATAAATGAAGAACGATTAAAATGGAAAAAAATATACGATCTACGACATCGCCCGACTACTAAGTATGCCGTTGATGATATAGTTGTTATCGAAAATGAACCTACCGCCACTGGAGAATCCAGAAAATTAGAACCACTATACTTGTATAAAGGACCATACATAATTTCACATGTGTTACCGAATGATCGATATGTAATAGAAGATATCCCTGGAATCCAACGAACACTACGAAAATTTTCTTCAGTCTACACTGCCGATAAAATCAAGAAATGGTGTCCATTGAACGCAGCGGAACATGAATCGGACGAAAATATTGACGAAGACGACGACGATGAAAACGAACTCGGATCAAACTAAACATCAGGTGTCTCACAAACATCAGCGAGGACGCCGATAACATCAGGTGGCCGACTGTAAACATTAAAAAAAACACTGTATATTCCAATTTAATAACAAAACAACTAGTAAATAAAAAATATCAAGTCGCCTTCGAAAAGGGATGGAAAAATTATTTTTTTACGAGGATGTCAGTTTTTTTGAAGAATTATCGCGAACTGGATAGAATTTAAATTATTTCATTTTTTTATTTCAAATATTAGTTAAACATAATTTAACATAATTAACCATTAAATTTGTATCTTTCTTTTAAATTTTTAATAATATTTTAAATAAATTCGTTCCGTTAAATATAAACGCTGTTTAAATAGAATAATCCGTTTTCCGTTTACATACCTATGTTCTTGTTTTTTTACTTTCCCGATAAACGAATGTTTATAGGAAAGTACTGTAATCGTGCGAAAACCTAACTTTTGATCTAGGGCTAGGAAGATAAAAATAAGTGCAAAATCCGTTTCGTCAAAAATAATTAGCCCCATGTCCGTCCGTCCGTCCGTCCGTCCGCTTTTTTAAATCGTTAATAAAATCAGAATGGATGGTCCGATTTCCATGAAACTTTCACCATTTAGGTGTTGCATCAAATGCCAGATGGTGTTAGATTTTGGGCGAAATTAATATATGGCAATACTATTTGGTAACGCTTTTTTGTCTAAAAACCACAAAATTTTGTCCGCACGGTTCAGACTAAACTGTTGGGCCAATTTCGATAAAATTTACACAGTTCATGTATTTGATCCTAACTTAGATCTGATTAGTTTTTGGGCCATATTCGACTATGGCAACACTGTCTAAAAATACATTTTGTCCAAATATAGTCTATTTTTGCACTAGTTGTAAAACCGAAACTGTATGTCCAATTTTGATGACATTTGCACAGTTTGTGTCCTATTTTCGAAATCAGAACATATTAACTTTTCAACGGAATTTACATCTGACAACACTAATGCGCAAAACTTTTTCAAAAAAATGTTGTGGCGGAAATATAAAAACTTTCCTAATTCGGTTAATAATAGTCGGATTTTAATGAAACTTCGAATGTACGTTTGGGATGGACCAGCCGAAAAAATAAAATATGTCCCTCCGCGGTGGGAGGTTGTGGGGGGCTAAAAAAGAAAAACTTCAATAATTCACTCAATAATAGGCAGATTTCCTTTAAACTTGGTGTGTGTGCATTCTGGATAGGGCAAGTGAGAAGATAGAATGTGTCTCCCCTCGGCGGGGGGGTTGCGGGAGGGTGAAAAAAACCCTAATAATAATGAAATATAGAAACTTCCTTAATTCGGCCAATAATAGTCGGATTTTAATGAAACTTCGAATGTACGTTTGGGATGGACCAGCCGAAAAAATAAAATATGTCCCCCCGCGGTGGGGCGTTGTGGGGGGCTAAAAAAGAAAAACTTCAATAATTCACTCAATAATAGGCAGATTTTCTTTAAACTAGGTGTGTACATTCTGGAAAAGGCAAGTGAGAAGATGGAATGCGTCTCCCCTCGGTGGGGATTGCGGGAGGGTGAAATAAAAAAACCCTAATAATAATGAAATATAGAAACTTCCTTAATTCGGCCAATAATAGTCGGATTTTAATGAAACTTCGAACGTACGTTTGGAATAGATCAGCTGAAAAAGTATAATATGTCTCCCCGCGGTGGGGGGTTGTGGGGGGCTGAAAAATAAAAACTGCAATAATTCACTCAATAATAGGCAGATTTTCTTTAAACTTGGTGTGTACATTCTGGATAGGGCAAGTGGAAAGATAGAATGCGTCTCCCCTCGGTGGGGGTTGCGGGAGGGTGATATAAAGAAACCTTAATAATTCGGCCAATACTAGTCACATTTTCATGAAACTTGGAATGTACATTTAGAATAGGAGAACTGAAATGAATATTTGATGACATTATCGGGAAAGTTCCATAGTGGTCCGGCCGATATAGAGAAAATGTAAATTCCCTACTATGGTTTGCTTTGCTTATTTTTTTGTTAATACTGTTTATTGGCACTTTAAGGTAGATTCCCGGGCTGCGTTCCCTCACCAACTAAAATAACTAAAAGCGACTAAAAGTTACACTTTTGCGTTCACTGGTCAACTTTTTTGACTACGATGACGTCATGACACCGACACTCTGTCGTTCACTGGTTAACGCCGGTGTCAATTTTAGTAACTTTTTTCGACTAATGTCATAAGGTGTAGTTGATGGTTGTCATTTTTATTCGTCAGTTTGATTTAGAATTCTAAACAAAAATGTATAAATTCAGTATTTTTTTTTTATTACTTGGCAAATTTTTAGAAGAATTATAGTTTTAGTAATAAGTTTATATTCAATTCGTTGAAATATATTCGAAAAAAATGTAAAATATTAAATTTATAAAAAAAAGTAAAATCATACAATATGTTTTTTGTGTAAAAATTTGTTACTAAATTAAATATTAAAAATAAACAGATTTCATGAAAGTAATTTTAATAATTACAGTACATTAATTAACCTATAAATGCGCATTTTCTCTAATTGATATTTCGAAATAACACTAATTGACTACGACTACGACCGTTCACTCGCAAACAACTTACATTTTTTGACATTAACTTACACCGACTTTTTTTCACACCGGTGTGATCGAGTGAACGGAATCCCGGACGAGCCCCCAATTTGTGGGAAATTCGATTTTAAAAATGCCCAAACAAAAAAAAACGAACACTTTTTTTTAATATAAAAAAAATATTTCTTTAATATTTCAAAAAATTAAGCGTAAATATAATCATCAAAATTTAGTTATTTCTATTATTCAAAATTTAAACTTTGTTGCTTCTCTAGATTGATCCCACAACTCGGCCATCTTGATCTCTTTCTGTCCCAGAAGAATCATTATCACTAGTATCTTCAGGATCGTTTATCCATAATTTCATTATATCCGCAGACGTTGTTGTTAAATTTGGCCCTTCGTGATTACCAATCTTAGTCACCTCATACCGATCATTGTGATTTACTTTGGTTACCTCGTACGGATCCAAAAACTTAGGTTGTAGTTTCAAACCGGTGCCAAATTGAGTGCGTTGAATTGCTACCAATTCACCAACTTTATACTGCCGTGCTACTTTTCTTTTTCTATTATAATATTTTGCATTTTGTTGCTGAACTTCACTTATTTTTTGTTTAGCTTGTAACCGCATTTCACTTCTTTCTGCTTCGAATAGTTCAACCATTACTTCTTCTAGTAATTTAGACAAATTTGAATCCTCGGGATTCCTCATTTTGGTTCCAAACATAATTTCGAAAGGTGTCTTATTGATACTCCTATGGTACGTGTTTATAGCATTTGAGTGGATAATCGACTGCAATTTTGGTTAACACCGATATTATTGTTCGATTTAAACTTTCGACTTGACCATTGCCCCTTGGCACGCCAGTTGAAATTGAAATGTGACGAATGTTATTAGACTCGCAATAATCTTGAAAAGAATTTGAAGTGAATGCTGTAGTGAGAGCTGATCATGAGTGAATCTTGTTTGATTACGCAATTCGTGTTAAACTTCAACACCTTTAACTATTGTTCGATGTGTCCTTATACCACATACAATGTATAAAGTGTATTCGTGATCAAACCAGTATATCCAGTGATTTGGATTATGCACCTGGATCCAAATTTTGGATGGGACTGTGGTTTCAATTGCACAGCTAGCAGGAAGTGTTTGCTGATGGTTTAATAGACTCAGTTCACATTGATCTTGTCCTGCTACTTGGTTATGAATAGCCTGTTTCTGTTTGCATAAATACCTTTGTTTTTGACCAATTATACAAGCAGACAGCTTGTCATCAGACATTGAGAAGTGTTGGTATCGATGAAGGTTTACCACTATGTATTCAGCAGTCGGTTTTATTAGGATCAGTTTCCCCTCCACAACTGTAGGTATGGGAATGACCTTGAATATTTCATACATTTCCTTAGCTGGAAGTGGAATATTTATGCTAAAAATTATGGATTTAGATGTTACTCTGGTCCTTGCAGACATTAAATGATATAATTCTAGTAGATCTTGATGATCAAATTGTCCAGGTATCGTCAAAGTTGCTGGCAGATTTTCCCTTATTACATTTAATTGTTGCCGAAGTTGTTCAGTGGTGGGTAGTAAGGGATTTAGTTTTCCATTATGAGTGTCTGTTACCACATCTATTAAGGCAGATTGAATTCCTTGGTAGCTGACTATAATCAGTGTTGCATGAATTCATAGTGAATTAAACAGTTGTACTGTTTTTTCGTTGTTTAGTTGGTTACTCATGTTTTTGATATCTAAAAAAAGCTCGGTTATGTAGTCGGTAATAAGTAAAAACTGCTTGTCTATATGTTCTTCGTCCTTTTTGATGATATTTGTTGTTGAGTCGATGATGGATGTTTGGTTTTTTATAAGTTCGAGTAGATGCCCTTCATATGTTTTAACCTTTTGTATAGTTTCAGAGAGTTGAGTGGCATATTCTTGATTTAAAATTCCGAATAATTTATTGGAAATAGGTTCAATGATGTCAAATGGAGATCGTTGGGATTTTGACGCTAGACTACCACCATTCCCGTTGACAAGGATCTCGTTATTATTCTCGATTGTTTTAAGTTGATGCTCAAGCTGTGATAATATGATCAAACAAAATTCCTTGTTGTCTGTCATTACGTTACATAATTTGTTTAATTTATGCATACAGTCATGAAGACCAATTAATTCCTTCTAATAGTTTTCCATGTCGTAATACACGATGAGTTTCTATTCATCTGTGACCATATTTAGTTGTCCTACACCTTCAAAGTATATTCCTGGATGTGTTTGAAACGGAATGATTTCTACTGATTGGTTCAACAGACTGCTGAAAATTTGTGGTATGATGCTTGCCACTAACAGAAGTGTTAACAGTGTATTTAATTTGATTATTTTTTGTTGTTTTACTCTATGATATCGGCTGGCAGTGATTGTGTCTTGAGTTGTATTTGACTGGTTTCGATGAGTTCGTTTTAAATGGTTTGTTTTTGATTGACTGTCAAGCCATGCTGAATTTATTGGTAAAAATCTTCCTTGTATAGGATGCCGCGATTTCTTTAAAGGTATTCTTATAAATGCATTCGACGTTATATTTTTTGATGACAATGAATATTTCCTCTCGTTTAAACAGACTAGATGTGTTGATGAAGACTGTGGGATGCCTTTGCTGTTTGCGATTTCACCTTGCTCCAGTATTGGATTATCATCTTCTGATGGTAGAGGACATACCTTATCAATTGCTCTTCTTAGGATTCCGGATGTAGTTTTAACATCAACTACTCTTATTAGCCCATCACTACCTGGATGTGTTTCTATGATTATTGCCATTTGCCATTTTGATGGTGGTAAATTTTCACCTCTTATGATGACTAAAGTTCCTGGTTTAAGTGGTTTGACTTCTTGCTTGGTTCTGGTTTGCAATTCTTGTAGATATTCGTTGGACCAGCGCTTCCAGAATTCTTGGTGAATAGTTCTTTCTAGTTGCGATCGTGATAAGATAGTTGCATTGTTTGGTTTGGCCTTTGGGTTCAAGATTGTAGTTAACGGTTCTCCAATTAAGAAATGACCCGGTGTAAGGGCTTGGACATCGTTTAGGTTTGTTGACATTGGTGGTAAAGGTCGTGAATATAAAATCGCTTCGATTTCAGTAACCACTATGTTAAGCTCTTCGAATGTTAGTGACGCCCCTAGAAGTACTCGTCTCAAATATTGTTTGGTTGATTTTACAGCTGCTTCCCAGAGCCCACCAAAATGGGGTGAGCGGGGGTGTATGAAACACCATTCAATTTGTTCATCTGCGCAGTGATTGTTGATCACCGTGTGATGTTCTTTACTTCTATTCTGGAAGGTGGCTAGAGATTCCTCTGGCTTTAACTTTTCATCATCTAGTTTGTATAACTCTTCTTCTAATGTGGTTTTGGTCGTTTTTTATATTGTTTGTAGAAATCGGACTGGAAAGAAATATGGGTGGGATTTTCAGTTTTTATCGCCAGGAGTTTTGAATGACGATCATTAAACTGGTTCCATTCCTCTTGTAACCCTTGTACCCTTGTTGTTAGAGATGGCTCAGTCTTTCGACTCTTGGGATCCTTCCGATAGTTAGTAATAATTTTTCCTATTTCTTTGCCACATTGGGACTGATCTACTGTAAGCTGTTCCATCACATCGGGGTCACCAAAATGTTGATATAGCAATGAAATTCTTTTATTTTGCCGCTTAAGTTTGTTTTATTAGCGCAGCCTCACGCTAATTAAGTTGAAGTAAAAGGCTTTGTTGGGTTTCAAAATTAAACTGAATTTATTTAACAAAATTCTGGATTTTATACTATTTAAATGCTGAGTATACAAAAAATTCTTTTTGTGGGAATTTTATCATAGCAAAAATTTACGCGTTGCACAAAATAAGTCTGGAAAATATCTGTTAGTTTTTTACGATTAAAAAACCAAATATTTGATATAACTTAACAGTCATCATCCAGTTGTAATTGTTTTTTGAATTAATATCCAGTAATTCTTATCGCGGTTCTAATAGATATTTCATTCTAAATGAAAGCTTCCCGCTGTATGAATTTGGGATGTAGACATCAAGTTACATGGAATTGATGAGATCACATAGGGAATTCTAATTAAATTTAAATAAAGACGTAAAATTATATTACCGCATTAGTTAATTAAGAAAACGTAAATTTTAAATAATCTATAGCACTAACGTTCTATGAAACTACTTTCAATTTATTTAGTTTTTGAATTTTTGTTTGCTACCAACCTTGAGTAGTGTATATTATACATGTCAAGTAAATTTGTTGTGAACTTACCCTGATATGTATGTGGGAAATTTGATTTTAAAAATGCCCAAAGAAAAAAATTGAACACTTTTTTAATATAAAAAGACTATTTCTTTAATATTTCAAAAAATTAAGCGTAAATATAATTATCAAAATTTAGTTATTTCTATTATTCAAAATTTAAACTTTACCTTAAATAGAAAAAATGAATTACTTTACTTTAAAAAGAAGTAGGCAAAAAAACAGCTTTACTTTTCGGCGGCTTAACTTCTTCTCTTTTTTTGAAAAAATTATAGTGCTTTTTTTAACTACCTTTCCAAAGTTACATTACATGTTTTTTCGTTAAATATACAGGGTGTTACAATTATTTTGACATTTCATAATTTTAATTAGTGTTATTTGTAGTTGCTTTCTAGATTGATCCCACATGTATATAAAACATCTGTGAAATAATAAACATGTATATATATATAACACGTCGGTCAATAAGTCCGTGGACATAGGTGGTGCCACTAAAAATAAATCGATACGATATCTCGAATGGCCAATCTTTTAAATGATTGGTGTCAAAATTTGACAGCAATCGGACCATTGGTTCTCAAGTTATTGAATTGAATGTCACGCAACTTTTGTTATTTTCAAAACAATGGAAAAAAGTGAATTTCGTGTATTGATTAAACATTACTTTATGGCCAGAAAAATACGGTTGAAACAAAAACTTGGCTTGATAATTATTATCCGGACTCTTCACCTTCGAAATCCCCCGTTAAAAAATGGGGTGCCTTTTTAGATCTGGTCGTACAAGCCTTGAAGACGATCCACGTCAAGGACATCCAAAAAGTGTACCAACAACAGAAAAGATACAAAAAATACAGGATATGGTTTCGGAAGACAGACGAGTGGTTGTGGGTAAGGCAGTTGACACCATAGCCATCTCACATAGACCAGTACATCACATCTTAGCTGAAGTTTTAGGTTTCCAAAAGCTTTGTGCAAAGTTGGTGCCGCATTTCCTAAAAATGGAACAAAAACACATGCAAATGCGACTTTCTTAACAGCATTTGGAGCATTTTCGAAAGAATAAAGTGGATTTTTTGCGCCGATTTATCACTATGGATGAGACTTGGGTCTATCACTGTGATCCTCAGTCGAAAGCAGAATCAAAAAACCGACAATTCGGCTCCAAAACGGGTTAAGGCCGAAAGATCAGTGAAGAAGATTATGGCATCAGTTTTTTGGGATGCAAAAGGAATTTTGTTTGTGGATTACCTCCAAACTGGTAAAACAATAAACTCAGATTATTATTCTAACCTTTTGGATCAATTGGATGTAAAAATTCGTGAGAAAAGACCTGGTTTAAAGAAGAAAAAGTCATTTTTCATCAAGACAATGCACCGTGTCACAAATCGATGAAAACGATGGCAAAATTGTATGAATTGGGCTACAAATTGCTTTCCCATCCACCGTATTCTCCAGATTTGGCCCCTAGCGACTATTTTCTGTTCGCAGATCTCAAAAAAATGCTCGCTGGAAAAAAATTTAGCACCAATGAAGAAGTAATTGACGAAACAAAGGCCTATTTTGAGGCACAAGACAAATCGTACTACAAAAATGGTATCGAAAAGTTGGAAGATCGCTATAATCGCTGTATCGCCCTCGAAGGCAAGTATATTGAAGAATAAAATCGAATTTTAACAAAAAAAAAATTTTTTCTATGTTAGTCCACGGACTTATTGACCGCCGTGTTATATTGTGGCTTTTGGAAATTATACGGAGAGAGTTTCTTTGCCTTGAAATTACCCCTTAAATAAATGTTCGTATTAAGATTTCTGTTGAACCTGATTATTAGTTATGTAGGCTAGATATGATCTTAGGACGATTGTCAATGAAGTGAGCGAGGTGATGATTCATTGAATAAGGAAAGTTAAAGGGTTAATGCCTATATTTAGTGGTCTGGCATGATCACGCGTTTTAAGTTCGTTATTAGATTCTCATTCTGGCTTGCTGGTGGCCACGCATTGCCGGGTTTTTCAGTTACCTTTGTCCCAAAGTTCCCACCCGCGACTAGAATGCTTGTGAAGCGTGGATAAAAAAAAACTACAAAAAAAATTGCTAAAAAAAACCGCCCAAATATTACCAACACGAAATATGATTTTTCAGCTCACCCACACAAAGAAAAAGAAAACCTCTTCTCAAAACGGTGCCTCTAAAGAGCCGTTCCGTGAAAGAGGGCCTCATTCTCTACGAGCGTAGGCTACCAGAAATTTAAAAAAAAAATAAACAAAATCTCAAAATATTAAAAAAAAAAAAATCTTCCCTCATCTTGCGACCACAGGTCTCACCCCCTCCCCAGTGTCCTTAATCTACCACATCATTCTGATTGGTTCAGTAACAAAAGAATATACCGCACGATGAAAAATAGTGGAAATAATTAAAAAAGAAAAGAACTTTAATATCCTGAATTGTTATTTATTTTTGACGAAAAGGTGATGTAAAATATAAAAGAAAATTCAAAAATAAAATTAAAAAAACCAAAAAAAATAATAACTCCAAAATCAAAATAAATGAATATAAAAAAAAATTCTAAAATAAAAATGGAAAGCTGAAATGAAAACCAATGAAAAAAAAAAACCAAAAAAAAGTAAAAAAAACTACTTACGCCGCACGCCGACTTCAAATATGCCGTCGCGGCAAACTTTCGAGAATTTTAATCTGGTAATACGGAATAAAATATACAACTGACATTTACTCAAAAAAAAAGTTTGATTTGGTCTTTATTTCCCCTCTTTGTTTACATTTTTTCCCCTTCTTTTCTTTTTTTTGTTTCTAATTAAAAATTTTAAAAAAAAAACTTCACAAAATATATATCAAAACTCGCGAAAAAGTGTCGATCAGTGAATTCAAATATATTTTTCTTTTCTTTTTCTTTATGTTCCACTTTCACTTTGAAAATTTTTAATTTTGTGTCAAAAAATAATAAAAAAAAGAATGAAAAATAAAAATAAACAGAAAAACTTAGCTTGGTGTGGTGTGTGTGTGTGCACCTATATCCAGGCTTGAAACATCAGCTGATCAGCAAGTTGACAATTCGGTGAGTGATGATTTTAAATAAATAACGTTATTTATTTTTTCTTTTCTTATATTTCCTCAGCTGCCCGATGATCCTTCCGGGCCTTTCTTTTTGGGGAATCATTATGAACAAATTTTATGGCCAGAATTCTTTTTTTTTCTTTTAAAAAGTTTTAAATTTCAGGTAAACTCGAATTTGCAAAATGCTCAAAAAAAGAACTCAAATTTTAAAAAACTCACATTTTCGACTAAATAAAAAAATTTAAAATAATCTACAAAAACTAATTTAATAAAAATTAAGTATTTCTCGGCAATAAAACTACAAAAAAATCAAACTGAAAAAAAAACTGTCTTTTTTTCATTCTCCCACATTTTACTTTTGGTAACAAAGAAAAACGGGAAAAAATCAATTTTTTTTGAACAGGGGTTCGCCTTACACTACCGAAATTGAAATTCTAACTGACTCTTTGCATTGATACGCTCCTCTTTTTGTAGGCTTGAGATTAACGGTAATGAGTGATAATAAAAAATCCATTTATCATTACAACATATTCCCTTATTATTTTAATGCCCATTCAGATTTTCATTCTTTAATAATTCTTATTTTTTTTAAATTTTAAATTAAATTCCCCTTTTTATTTTGCAGGGTGATTGTCACCGCTAAAAAAAACTACTACATTCTTCCTTCGAAGAAAAATCATCGGACAAAAATTGAGGTTATATCCACCCAATTTAACAAAAAAATTTTTAAATTTTACAACATTATTATTTTATTTTTAGGCAGACCAATTCGCCAACGTTTGCTGATCACAATGATGTATCGCAATGCATCTAAAACATGGAGCACACACCGCAATCGACTTCCGACCGGATCTGACAGGTAAGATTTGAGTAAGGTAAATTCACGTAACCGTCACTTCTCGCGATTCCAATTCCTTTACACATTCTAGCTCTGATATCATAAAAAATGTAAAAAAAAAACAATTCAGGTAAGTATAATTTTTTCCATATATTTATTTTCTGTGACGTTTCATTGATTTCTCTTCATTTCAGGCTCGTCAGGATGATACAAACTGGATTCACCCCAAGGATCAATTCTCGTATCACTTTCGTGAAATAAATTAATCAACCAGTAATTGTTTTCTTTTTTCAGATAAACATTAATTGATATGGACATTTACATCTATAGGTACACATTAGTATGATTTCTTTTTACTTGAACATGAAATTTATTTTTCTTATCTTTTTAGGATATATATTGTGACGTGCTACCCGTTCGGTTCGATGTTATTAAAATGATAACAATTTTTATTTATGTGAATTTAGTGTATAACTTTATTTATAATTATTTCTGCTTTAACAATTAGTCTTAAAAATATTTGTCTTTCAATAATTTAATTATTAGAATCAATTTATCACTATTTCAATAATTGATCACAATTATTACTTTTAAATTCAAAGTTTCTGTTCTGCTCTCGGCTTAATATTTGAAACACACGATCTGAATTTCTAATGTCAATTGATTGAGTGCACCATTCTTTTCGCCTATTTATAGTAAAAGTGTCCTATCCTGAATCTACTAGAAAAATCTTATTATGTTGTTGTTATTGTTCGTTCTCGTTGCTTTTAATACTGTGTGGTAACACTCTAGAATAATCTCAATTGTCAATATTTGTTTCCGAGAAATGTCATTGTCAATGTTATTTTGGTCGTGTGGTGTAGTGAATTTGGTGTTTTCTGGAAATATTTTGATTTCCTTTTATTTAATAAAGAAATCAAAATATTTCCAGCAATTTCTAGTGCTGTGTAGTGCACTACCCCCTCCTTAAATCTGTTCGTCCCGAACAGAATCTTCTGAAGTCGTCCCGTGATATTTTGCTAGCCGATTTAAATGAACCACTTTCATTTTAGCCCTTGGAGATCTTCGGATGCAATATACGACGTCATTTATCCTTTTTATGACGGTATATGGACCCTCCCATATCGGCATGAATTTAGGTGGCATTCCCTTTTTCCGTTGTGGATTGTAAAGCCATACCAAGTCACCATCCTGGAATCTACAGCTGTTCGTAGCTATGTCGTACCTTATTTTCATTCGATCGCTAGCAATTTTTATCCGATCCCTTGTTATGTGATGTATCTCGTCTAGACGATCCCTCAGTTTATCGGTGTAGTCACTAACTTCCATTTTCTCACATTCGGGTCTACCAAACATTAAATCCACAGGAAGCCGTATATTGCGTCCAAACAATATTTCCGATGGAGTATGTTTTGTGCTGTCGTGGTCTGCAGTTCTATATGCCATTAGGAACAATGGAATGTGTTTGTCCCATTCACTTTGGTCTGATGTTACCACCTTTGATAAATGTTCCTCCAGGGTTCGGTTGAAACGTTCCACCATACCATCAGATTGCGGGTGCAGGGGTGTTGTTCTGGTTTTATGTATTCCTAGTAATTGGCATACTTCCTGGAATACCGCTGACTCGAAGTTCCGCCCTTGATCCGAGTGTAGTTCTAGTGGAACCCCGTATCGACTTATCCAGTTTTCAATTATCACTTCTGCCACTGTGGTAGCTTCTTGATTCGGAATGGCGTACACTTCCGGCCATTTGCTGAAATAGTCGATGACAACCAACACGTATCGGTTCCCTCGTTTAGACTGAGGAAATGGTCCAGCTACATCAATTGCGATTCGTTCAAATGGAGCGCCAACGTTATATTGCTTCATTGCTGCTCTAGTTCGTCTCTGTGGTCCTTTGCTCGCTGCACATGTGTCACATTTTCGACACCAACTTTCAACATCAGCTCGGCAATTTATCCAATAGAATCGTTCTCGTACTTTTTCTAATGTTTTGTTGACTCCCAGATGTCCCCCTGAAGTCCCACCATGTACTTCACCAAGTACCTCATGTACTTTGGACTTGGGCACAATCAACTGCATTAGTGTATCTCTACCATCAGAAGATTCCCATCTTCTACTGAGAACGCCATTTTCTATTTCCAGCGAGTCCCACTGAGCCCAATAACTCTTCGCTGTACTACTATAAGCTGCAATATCGCTCCGTCCCGGACGCTGATCCTGTTCTTTCCATTCAAGGATTGGTCCAATATCTTTGTCCTTTAGCTGTTCATTTCTGATACTAGTCTCGTCATCATTACCTATTCTTGTTGTCTTGACCATGACTATTTCCTTCTCATCTAGCCCACCACAGTGCTTACAATTCTCACCACATGGTCTTCTAGATAAAGCGTCAGCATTACCATGCGATGTCCCCTTTCGATGTTCTGTCTTGAAGTGGTACCCTTGTAGTCGCTCAATCAATCTTGCCACTTGACCTTCTGGATTCTTAAATTGTAGCAACCATTTAAGTGCCGCATGGTCGGTTCGAAGTAGGAACTCCTGCCCGTAGAGGTATTTGTTGAAATGCCTAACAGTTTCAACTACTGCCAAGAGTTCTTTCCGGGTGACGCAGTTGTTTACCTCTTGTTTGGAAAGTTTCCTACTGAAGTATGCGATCACTTTTTCTTCACCTTCGATCTTTTGAGAGAGTACCCCTCCAATTCCGACATTGCTAGCATCCGTATCCACGATAAATTTTTCTCCAAATTTTGGATACGCCAATATCGGAGCAGAACATAGTCGATGTTTCAACTCCTCGAAAGCTGACTGGCATTTTTCGGTCCACTCGTATGGTTTTCCCTTATCCGTTAGCTTGTGTAGACAACCGGCTATATTAGCGAAATTCTTTATGAAACGTCGGTAGTAAGTACACAACCCTAAGTATGACCGGATTTCATGCTTATCTTTTGGTACTGGCCATTGTTGAACTGCTTTTATCTTGTCTTCATCGGTGGAAATTCCTTCTGCAGACACAACATGTCCTAAGTATTTCACCTCATGTTGAAATAGTTCGCACTTCTTCGGACTTAACTTCAAATTAGCTGCACGAAGACGCCCAAATACTTCTCGTAATTGCTGGAGATGTTCATCAAAAGTTTTTCCGATTACGATGATATCGTCTAAGTACACAAGGCACGTCTTCCATGTTAAGCCCCGTAGGACATGTTCCATCAGTCGCTCGAATGTTGCCGGTGCATTACATAATCCAAATGGCATCACTGTGAATTGCCATAAGCCTGTTTCTACTGTGAACGCTGTCTTTTCTCTGTCTTCCGGTTCAATTCCAACTTGCCAATAGCCACTTTTTAGATCAAGTGTTGAAAACCAAGTTGCTCCTGAGAGTGTATCTAACGTGTCGTCTATGCGGGGAAGAGGGTAACTGTCCTTCTTAGTTACGTCATTCAGTCTTCGGTAATCTACACAAAATCTTGTAGTCCCATCCTTTTCCCGTACTAGGACTACCGGAGATGCCCATGGACTGTTTGATGGTTCAATTACTCCCTCCTGATGCATTTCCTCGATCATGTCAGCAACCTCTGTTTGCTTGGCTAATGGCAGTCTCCTTGGTGGTTGACGAATAGGATCTGCATTGCCGGTATTAATTCTATGTTTCACTTGGTCCGTTCGTCCAAAGTCCCCTTTACTACATACAAAGACATCTTCAAACTCCTTCAATAAACCTGTAGCCTTAACTGCTTCCGACTCTGATACTCTTTTAGTGATATCAGAGACAAGTGGTTTCAAGGCTTCCGGAAGAACCCGTTCCTCCCGTTGAGTTTCTTTGTCTTGTTATTGACGAAACCCCCTCAGCACTGCCGACAATGGTTCCCTTTTTCAATTTCTTGTTAATTTTTGAAAAGTTCGCCACTCTGACTGGAATTGTTCTTGTCTCGTTCACTTTCACTATTGTTCGCGCTATCATTAGTCCATCCTTTAAGTTTTGAATGTCAGGGTCTATAATTTGTATTGCTGGCCTCCCAGTACCATCGACCAGTCTCGCCTCTACAACAGCTTCAGTATTTGCTGCAATTGTTTGGTCTTGTAGAATTTCTACTTTGGCACTGGAACCTGCTTCCTCCAACGTTAGCGAGAAATCAATATTTCCACATCGCAGAATTTCCTCTTCAATATTTACACTCACTCCATTCTTTTTCATGAAGTCCAGGCCCATGATACAATCGTCCATTATATCAGCCACCAAAAATGTATGCCGGAACACATACCCATCTAGCTCCAATGCTAGATCGACTTCGCCAAGAATCGGAGATGATTCACCCGTAACGGTTTGAAGCACCCTGTTACTGCTTTCACTGATGTGTTTATGATTGATGAGTTTCTTGTTAATGATGGATTTACTTGCGCCTGTATCTATGATAATTCTGCATTGACGACCAGCAATTACACCCTGTACCGTTAGACTGTTGTTGTTGTGTTGCATAAGCGAGACAGATACAACGGTGCTGGAGGAATTGTTCTTCGGAGCTAACTTGTCCCCCTTTAGGTTAGCTCCTTTTCGTTTCCCGAACCTTTTTGTTTCGTTGGTTGGTTCGGGCACTTATGTTGTACATGCCCCTCTTTTCCGCAGCCTTGGCATGTGATTTTCCTGCGTGTATTTTTATCATCTCCTTTCTGGATTGACCGCAGTACTTCCTTTATCTGCTCCCTGAGGTCTTTAGTATCCAGTTGCGGTGACCCTTCAGCAACTTTAGCAGCCCTGATCTGTGGGCCTGATCTCGTGGCTTTCTTTGCACCTTCCAATGTTAAAGCGAACGCCAATAATTCTTGTAGCGTTCGCTTTCCGCTAATCCGGACGCCATTTTGTATGTCCGGATCCCTTATAGCGCTGACAAATCTTTCACCTGCCACTTCGCACCGCATGTTTACAGGGTAATCAAGATAGGACATGTACACAAGCCGTTCAATCTCCGCTGCTAATTCCTGGAGCGTTTCCCCAGATTTCTGCGTCCTGTTGATGAGCTCGATCCTGTATGCATCCTTCATGTGGTTGTCCCCAAACCGATTATCCAACTGCATTACAATGTAATTGTAATCTTCCTCATTTTCCGGTGAGATTGTCCGCAACAAATCTGCTGAGTTACCCCGTAGAGCCAGAATTAATGCTGTGGCTTTCTCTTTATCGGACGAGCCGTTCGCACCAGCAGCCGCTTCAAACTGTCGTTTGTATACTGGCCATGAAGTTTGGCCGTCAAATATTGGTGGCTTCATTCTTCTACCTGATGACTCAATATTTGGCTTGGATTCTTTTATTTCTGCTATTTTTGCTTCGAGTTCTGCCACTTTTTGGCAAATTTTTGTTCCACATTGCTGACTTCCTCACGAACGGTTGTAACTTCTGCGGCAATTTTGTTGTCTAGGGTCGCAACACTAGATTCAACCTGAGTTTTCAATTCACCCATACTAGACTCCATTTTGGTTTCCAGTCCAGAAACGCTTGCTTTAATTTTATTTTCAAGACTAGAAACAGTTGACTTCATTTCATTCTGCATATCCGATACGTTTGCAATTTTATTTATAAGCGTCTTTAAATCATCTTGAACACTTGCTGTTGTTTTAGCCGCGTCTTCGTTGGTAATTCCTTCTTGGTTTCCCTCTTTCAGAATTTCACTAAAGTCGAATGTGCTACTGTCTAGTTCTCTTGCTACACATTCAGCGATTACTCTTTTCTTTTTTTCTGTTTCACCTCCCTTGGAAGGTAAATCCCACACACACAGAACTGTGGATAGTTCTGATGTACTCAAATTGTCTAATAATTTACTTTCCATTGTTCAAATATTTTTAATTGTTCACGAAATTCTTATGTTCTATCGAAACTTCTCGCACAGTATCTAAATACCATGAAATTTCCTAGTATAATCTTAATTTCCACGAAATTTCTCGTACAATCGAAATTTTCCCACGATACACGACGTATAACCTCAAATTTCGCACAATCGAAATTTTTATACAACTCGTACAAAAGTACACAAAATTTCTTGTACGCTCCTGAAATTTCTCACACCGTTGAAATTATTATACACTCAAATTTCTTAATAACGAATTTCTTCGAAATTTTTCCCACAGAAGTTTCTAGTTTAATTTCGAATTTTCTTGCAGAAATTTTTATCACAATTGTTTTTTCCGCACTGATTCACAATAAATAATTTCACTTCTGACACCAATGTGACGTGCAACCCGTTCGATTCGATGTTATTAAAATGATAACACTTTTTATTTATGTGAATTTAGTGTATAACTTTATTTATAATTATTTCTGCTTTAACAATTAGTCTTAAAAATATTTGCCTTTCAATAATTTAATTATTAGAATCAATTTATCACAGTTTTAAAATTCACTATTTCAATAATTGATCACAATTATTACTTTTAAATTCAAAGTTTCTGTTCTGCTCTCGGCTTAATATTTGAAACACACGATCTGAATTTCTAATGTCAATTGATTGAGTGCACCATTCTTTTCGCCTATTTATAGTAAAAGTGTCCTATCCTGAATCTACTAGAAAAATCTTATTATGTTGTTGTTATTGTTCGATTCTCGTTGCTTTTAATACTGTTTGGTAACACTCTAGAATAATCTCAATTGTCAATATTTGTTTCCGAGAAATGTCATTGTCAATGTTATTTTGGTCGTGTGGTGTAGTGAATTTGGTGTTTTCTGGAAATATTTTGATTTCCTTTTATTTAATAAAGAAATCAAAATATTTCCAGCAATTTCTAGTGCTGTGTAGTGCAATATATATAAAAGCAAAAGACGAAAATTTAGAGAGAACTTCTTGGAAGAAGTCAGGCCATCAAAAATTTGATGTGGCTGTTACAGGCAAGTTCATTGTTTTAAACCTGTTAAAAAAAATGAAGCTGAGGAAAATTACTGGCCATATCAAAAAACTTTTATTAAAAAAACTTTAAAATTTAAATATTATAAACGAGACCAGAATTTCCTAGCTTTACAAAATTCGAATTAACCATCATGTGCATATAACCTTTGTGGAATATACCGATATCCTTACCGTCAGGACTCCTGAGCTAGTAATTTACTTGTCCAATTCTTCTTACCACTTCGGCTTTTACAAATTTGGGAGCGAGTTTGGCAGAAAATTTTTTTATGGCATCACTCTGCACAAAGTTGCGGACAAATACATGTTGTCCTGGAGTAAAGGTTATTGGTTTGGACGTTCGTTACGTTGGTATGCCTTCGTTGACAATTTTTGTACTTGGGTGTAGATTATTGGCATAGCAAAGTCTTTTCTTGGTACTTCAATATCGTTTTCTCCTACACAGTCAATGTTCCGCAACTACTCGTATGCTTTGCCATGCGTTACCATGTGGTAGCCGAACATTAAATAGTGTGGTGAATTCCTGACTATTTCATTCAACGAATTCCGAATAGCGCATACTACAGCTGACAGGTTGACGTCCCAGTGCCTATGGTCCTCTTTTATATAAGCCCTTATTGCCGCCAAAATGGAACGGTTCACCCTTTCCGAAGCATTGGACTGTGGTGTGTATACAGCCGTATATACGTGTTTTATTCCGTGTTCGGACAACAGATTATTAAACTTTTTGGATTTGAACTGTACTCCGTTGTCTGTATGTACATACTCAGGTACACCATATACGTGAAGAACCTCCTACAAAAGATAATGGCAAATTTTCTCGGCAGTAGCTTTAGCAAAAACCTTAACCAACACGAATTTAGTCAAACTATCAACTACAATGAATATTGTGGTATGTCCCGCTTTTGACCGAGGGTATCGGCCCAAAAAATCCATATGTAACCCTTGCCATGGGCGTTCTGTTTTCCGTTGCAACCCCATTGGTGGCCTTAATACTTTGTTTGCTGCTTTCGTCATTTTGCAAGCTTCGCACTACTTGACATAGTTATACACTCTCTGACGCATTTTTTGCCAATAATAAAAACGTCTTAACCACTCCAAAGTTTTGTTAATTCCACCGTGTGAAGCAGTGGGATCATTATATCGAATGAGTTCCCCAGTTAGCGTTTCAGGAATCCATAGTTTCCACAATGAGATGTCCGATAGTTGCTCCTTCTTGGCTGGTTCGAGGCGAATATAGATGTGATCTGTGTGAATTTTCAGGTTAGGGTACTCATCTGGGTTCCTCTCAATGGATTCTTTGTTAATAGTGGTTGTGTGCATAATGCGAACTTTAATTTATCAAAGGCTTTTTGTGCATCCGCAGTACGCACGAACTTAACACCTTTACGCAACAAGTCAGTTATTGGGGAAGTAACTGCTGCGAAATTCGGGATAAACCGCCTGTACCCCCTAGTCATACCTAACAAGCGCCTCATCTGCTTGACCGTTGACGGAGCTGGAAAATTTGTGATGGCACCAACCTTACCGGGATCTGGCCGTAATCCGTCTTGACCAATAATGTGTCCTAGATATTTTATTTCTTTCAGCGAGAACTTGTTCTTCTCTAGGTTTATGGTAAGCCCTGCCGTATCAAGATATCTTGCAACTTGTTCCAGAAGCCCAATATGTTCTTCGAGTGTCGTGGAAACTATTAATAAGTCGTCAAGATACACAAATATTTTCTTTCGAAGCTCATGCGGAATCACCTTGTCCATGAGGCGGCGCATGCGCTGTGCAGCATTACAAAGACCGAACGGCATCACTTTGAACTGGTAAAGTGGTCTTCCAGGTACTGTAAATGCAGTAATTTCGCGTGGTGCTACTTTAAGCGGAATTTGCCAGAACGCGTCTTTTAAGTGTAAGCTTGAGATGTATCTGGTATCTTGTAGTCGACTAAGAAGTCCTTTGATATGGAGTAGCGGGTAAGCATCCTTCTTGGTTACTAAAGTCATCTTCCGTGAATCTAAACACATCCGCACCTTGCCTCCTGGTTTCCTAACCAACACTACGGGCGAACTCCATGCACTCCGGCTCTCCTCGATAACGTCCATCTCGATCAGCCTGTCTAACTCATCACACAATAATTTTTGAATCGCTAATGAAATGGGATAATGACGTTGTTTTATTAGGGAAGCATCACCAACATCTGTTACATGCATTTCAACGTTGGTTCGCCCCAAACCCTTTTCATTGTAAGACGGAAATAGTTTTGTTGTTTGTTCTAGACAGGTCTGTTGTTCAGGAGACAAGTTGTGCTGGTCACTGTTCACCTCTAAAGCGTTCACCATTTTTGGGACTATGTCGAACAGTTGCCAAAAATGTATGCCCAACTATAAATGCTCCTGTAATGTTGGTACCACATAGAATCGTACTTCCTTGGTTTTTCCGCCATAAGTTGTTACCAAGTCCACATACCCGCGAATTTGGTTATGGCTCCCATCAGCAGTCCTTACTTGTGCCTGCATTTTTTGTAATTTTAATTTTGCAGCTCCAATGAACTGAATGGAATTCTTACCCAGGATACTGATTGTCGCCCCACTGTCAAGCAGACCACAAAATGCCTGTCCACCTAATTCCAAATTGACGAAAGGTCTATCGTCTCTGCCCAAACTGACTGCTGAAATTACTGACTTTTTTATTTCTTTTCTTCTTTTCCAATATTCCCTAGTTCTTTCTTTTTTTCGGCGTGGATTCGTCTGAGTACCAATGTCTACTGTTTGCTTGATGTCCGGTTCTGTAGTAATTATCGGTATGCTGCAGGTTCCGTGTTGGTAGCATCTTTCGTCGTGTTTTTGATGTTGAGATTCCTCTGCCCTGAATGCTCCAGCCCAACTCCTGTCGCATTCGGTGGTCGGTTTCCCGCCGGTTTTTTATAGCCTTGACAGAAGACACAATTTGGTTTCAAGATTCCACTGCGCCCGCATCCATAGCAGAATATCCCCCTTGAAGACTCCTTACAGTCGTGATAACTATGACCCAAATCTTTGCAGTTCCAACAAATTCGTAAATCGATCCCTGGATCTGCTCTTCGTGACGTACTGAGTTTCTGAGTACTATTGACTATAGCATTCACCTCGCTATTTTCGTTTGGTTCTTCCTGCCAACCCTGATGTGATGAATCCACCACTGCTACTGAATGTACCATTGGAGCTGACCTTCTTCCGTGCGCGTCGCATAGTTGGCGAGGATCTTAACCCGATTGCGACCACAGTATCTCCAACTTAGTGCAGATTACTCGAAGTTCTTCTGTATATTTAAAAGAGTTAGTTAAGGTAGCACTTTGCAGGACTGGGTGCATATTCTCCCTCAGCAAATCTACTAATTCTTGGTCTGAAAAGGGTTTGAGAAGCCGTCCATTCAACTTTTCTACTGCAAGCAAGAAGTCACTGAAAGTTTCCTTGGACTTTTGCTTCCTAGCTTCTACCATTTTTCTGGTTTCCCTCTCGGACGTGTAGCTGCCAAATCTGCTCAAAAACGCTGACTTCAATTGAGCCCATGTCGCCTCTGTGTATTTCTTCAAATACACCCAGGTCCATTCCCATGGAATTCCTTTTATAAAATTCCGATATAATGTTCGGAGTTCACTTTCGGTTACTCGATCTTCCTTAGCTAGTGTCTCCAGCCTGTATATAAATTCATTCGCGGCAAAACTTGGAATGCTGTCCTCGTACACGATGTTCCATCTTGGTGGTTTAGAATGGTTGTATTGTGATTGGTGTAATTGTGGTACATGCTGCGATTGGCGGGGTGGTGGTTCCTGCAAAAACGACATGTTATGTCTACCTGCGTCTGTTCGGATAAAAGACTGGTTGAAATATTGGTTTGAATTTGTCCATTCAGGATTCCTTGGAATACCAACCAGTGCCTTAAACGTGAACCTAAAATTTCAATTGCACGTGTCTGAATTGACTCTGAAGAAGCTTGCAGGTCTAATATTCGGGCTGCACGATTGCACGCTTCGATCTCTGCTGCCGGATTATTTTTGCTGTGTGATTCTTGAGGACTAATTGACTTTTCTTCAATTTCTTGGATTAAGCACCGGACTAAGTTCTCTTCTGCCTTGGGATCACTGGCTGTGAGGCTTCTCAGCTTCAACTCAACACTAAGCTCGTCAGGACTTAGGTTGCTCACGTCTGTCGGTATTAAAACCATTTTATGCACTTACTTTATTTAACTGATCAAAGAGAAACTTGAAACTTACTTTATAGGAGCCCACTTAGCGAACCGAGAACGAAAAGCAATTAAAATTTTATTACACAACTTGTAAAACGTGGGGAAAACAAACAAGCTCAACAAAAAAAATTTTTAAGAAATAATACCAAATGTTGGTAACACAAATATTTATCAAAAAAAATATAATAATAATAAATATATAGTTCAAATAAAACGACAGTATTCGGTATTATAAAAAAAAAATCAAAGTGCTGCAAAAAAAATAATGTTATATATGTATATTTTTCTATTTCATAAACAGATGTATCTCCCAGTAGACTTAATGGGAAAACTATAACCGTATTATCAGAATATTATCTGACAAGGAGGTAAATTCAAACAAAAATGAAACGAATCTCTAAATAAATTCAATAAAAGTAACTACTTTATACATATATTTTTCTTTTTTTTTCAGGATTAATCAAAACAATTAGCGAAAAATAAGGAAGGTTTGGTCAAACCTTGTGAAGAAGATGAGGGAGGGATAATTCCAATGAGATTTTATAGTTGTAGGAATTTCACCTTGTATTATTTATCAAGGAACGAATAAAACAAAATAAAATTAAAAAAAGTTAATTATTTATATTTTGTTTTTTTTTTGTTGACCTGAAATTTTGCACTTCTAGGTTATCTCTTCTAACTGTACACTACAACAGTGGATAAACTTTAGTTTTCAACATATATGTGAGTATCAGCGAAAAAGAAACTGTGAAAGAAACAAAATACCAAATCATTATGATGATCACATTATTGATATCACAATCACTTAATGGAAAAATAGTTCTACTGTATTCGACAATAAAAGGAATTGAGTGTTGTGTAGCAAAAAGGACGATAAGATCCTACCCAGGATGACTCTGGGAAACTTTTATTTTACAAGGAATTTTTGTCTCCGGGGGTCGGAAATCCCGGAAACACGATGTAATTTTAATATAAAATGAAATTGAAAACGCTTACCCCTTGTTGGTTCAAAAAAGAAATAAATTTATTTTGTATTCTACAAGATTACAATTTTTTGAACAATCTTAACACTTTTAACTTTTTCTCTTAACAATTAGAACAAAACATAAAGAAATCGTAATTGGAATTTTCCTTTTTTTTATTTCCGACCAAATTTTGGCCAACCTTAAACAAATTTAACTTTTTCACGTAACAATTTTAACAAAATGTAAAGAATTCGCAATTGGAATTTTCCTCTTTTATTTCTGACCAAATTTTGGCCAACCTTAAACAAATTTAACTTTTTCACGTAACAATTTTAACAAAATGTAAAGACTTCGCAATTGGAATTTTCCTTTTTTATTTCTGACCAAATTTTGGCCAACCTTAAACAAATTTAACTTTTTCACGTGACAATTTTAACAAAATGTAACGAATTCGCAATTGGAATTTTCTTTTTTTTTTATTTCCGACCAAATTTTGGTCAAACTTAAACAAATTGAACTTTTTCACGTAACAATTTTAACAAAATGTAACGAATTCGCAATTGGAATTTTCCTTTTTTATTTCCGACCAAATTTTGGTCAAACTTAAACAAATTTAACTTTTTCACGTAACAATTTTAACAAAATGTAAAGAATTCGCAATTGGAATTTTCCTTTTTTATTTCTGACCAAATTTTTGTCAAACTTAAACAAATTTAACTTTTTCACGCAACAATTTTAACAAAATGTAACGAATTCGCAACTGGAATTTTCCTTTTTTTATTTCCGACCAAATTTTGGTCAAACTTAAACAAATTTAACTTTTTCACGTGACAATTTTAACAAAATGTAACGAATTCGCAATGGGAATTTTCCTTTTTTTTATTTCCGACCAAAAGACGTTTTGAAAAACCAAGCAGACAACTGAAAAACGTTTTTAAAATCACGACCGGTCAATTAATAAGAAAGTTGAACGCGTTTAGGAAATCAATTAACAACTGCAAAAACGTTTTTAAAAACCACGAAACAGCTGAAAAAACGTTTTTTAAAAACCACGACCGGTCAATTAGGAAAAAGAGTATATCGCGTTTTGGAAAACAAATTATAACTGCTGATCGATAATTGATAATTTTTATCGATCAAGAAATTTTTTAAAAAAAAAGAATAAAAAATTTGTCAAAGTACTTTAAGTTCGTTGTACTTTGACCAATATTACTTTTTTTTGCATAATTGACAAAAATAATTATTCTTGGAAGAAGAATAATTATTGAAAAAAAAGTTCGCGTAATCAAATTTTTTATATCGTAAGAACGAAAAAAATGAGTTCAATTAGCGTTATACTAAAATTCGTTAGTATACACTTTTTTTTGTATTTCGACATAGGAAATTTATGTCGAAACGAAATAATAATTTTATTAACATATTTTGAAATTGTTTATATTTCGAAATATGTTTAATAAAATTGAAATGGTTATTTACGCGTTTTTATGGGTTTCGAAATGTAGGGTTCGATAACCGCTTTTTTGGTCGGAAACGTTTTGTTGGTACCGGGTGTACCATAACATGAGTTCAAGATATTTTCTCTAAACTTGAATAACCATCAGAAAAAAAAGGAAATGCAAAAAAAATAGAAAAAATTTAAAAAGAAAAAATCAAAATAATAAAAATCTACTTTAATGAAAGTTGAATAAAAATTTTCAGGTATTTGGACTGACAGTTGGTGTACCGTCATATACCTTCTCGAGCGCCATTTTGTAACGAAATTAACTTCGTTATTAGATTCTCGTTCTGGCTTGCTGGTGGCCACGCATTGCCGGGTTTCTCAGTTAGCTTTGTACCAAAGTTCCCACCCGCGACCGGAATACTTGCGAAAAAAACTGTCTTTTTTTCCTTCTCTCCACATTTTATTTTTGGTAACAAAGAAAAACGGGAAAATGAAAAAATGAAAAAATCAGTTTTTTTTGAGCCTTCAGTTCTATTGAAGATTGTTTAATACACTTTGTGGCGTTTATATCCACATCTTGTAAAATAATTCACATCTGACTTATAAAACTGACTTCGAAAAACTTCTTCCTTTGTACCTTACCTCGGGTGGGGGGGCAAAAGTACTATTTACGGCGTATATGTAACAACTGACCAATTTTCCGTTAACTCAGCCTTTTTATATAAATATTCTAGCCTTTAAATGGCTAGGCTTGGGTAGGGATATGTGAAGATGTAAGAAAAACAAATCTTTTCCATATATGTTTAAAAAGGATCGTTTAATATCGTCAGATATTAAACAGACCAAATTTCACATAATATACTTTAAAAGATTTGTTTATTTGTTTGTATTCGACCGATAAGAACATGTGCATAACAGATATTTTTTACAATTTTGACCGTGATCGTAAAATCACGATTTCTTGGAAAAAGGCATCTTTGCATCGTTATCCATAAATACCATTTTTATGACTTTAGATGCAATGATGCAACATGATTTTGTAGACCCTTTTTACGATCCTTTTTATGGACATTTAGTTGGCAAAGAGTTTTAAAAGATTTGCTTATTTGCATTCAAGCGATCACAAAGAACATGCGCCTTTTGTAAACATTATCTTTTAAAATTTTATTGCCGTGTTGTAAAAGAGTCTATTTCTAGGACATCATATTTGAAAATATATTTCGATGTCCTAGATGGTCGCTAGAAAGTATCTTGGACTTGCACGTTTTCTTCAAGCATAATATTTGCGTTTCTTAGAAAACGTGGTCCACTCAAATTTTATGATCGCGTACTGTGATCATTTTTTTCCAAAACGATATTTTTTTATCCTTTTGGGCTTGGGATTTTGGATGCACGTGTTCTTTAGAACATTCCAGCATTTTAGAAAACGTAGTCCACTCAAATTTTATGATCGTGTAATATGATCATTTTTACCAAAACGATATTTTTATATCCTTTTGGACTTAGAATTTTGAGTGCACGTGTTTTCACAACACCATGATAACTCACGGAAGCGCGTACAAGCTTCTTCGTAAACTTAATTGTGTGGCTAACGGTGATTTCAATGTTTTGATCACCAAAGGCTGAGGCAAGAAAGAGTAAAATGTAATTTAGAAAAGGCTCATGAACGCCACCAGAAAGCATACAATAAGCGAGTTATATATGTATCTCATTCCCCAGGACAGGAAGTATATAGACGCAACTTTATTCTTAGTGATTTCTCTAAGAATATTAGCGCTAAATTGCACAGGAAATTTTTGAAATGTAGAATTGCACGGAAAATGGAACAGCTCTATATGAGATAGAAGACCTGCAAGGAAAACGAATACGTGTATATCACGCGAAAGATCTTAAACAGTAGATGTCACCCGGTTGTGTAAGGAAGTAGCTTAATGTCGGATTATGCCCGGTTAGCTCATTCAAATTATACGAGGTTCTTAATCTCAGGGTCGTGGTCGAGCCACACGTGGGGATGGCTCAAATTATGTTGTGATTATAAGGAAGTTGCATTTTTTCTTCAACTTCGTCTGATCGGAAATGTTCCTCTCCGACGCAGTCGTGGGTGTAGCATGAAACTTTTGCCAAAAATTAAATACCTAAGATCCCGTCAAAATAGAAAGGTTTCCAAAGAAAAGAAAGAATTAAAATCAGAATAATATTCAAAATGCAGGGAATTAGTTCATTCACCTAAGAACCGAACCCACTATTATATCGAAACTATGCCCACAATAAATTCTACTTATTTGTGGAATAAAACATCCATTTGACCTAGTAGTACCAAAATCTGGGCAACCCTAATTTTTATCGCTGATATATCATTCTGTCAAAACGTGGGGGAAACAAGTAATTTCCTGTGGAGAACTTTATAATCGATGAGTCTCAGCATTTTTTCTTAAAGCCAAAAAGCGCTAGTGCATTTGGCAAAATTAACGAGTAAGAGTATATAAAATCAATTATATAATGTGTATAGTATACAATAGAAATTTTATTTAGCTTGGAGAATCGCCCTGAAAACTCAGTATATATACGAAAAATCTTATCCTCGTGTCGAGAAATAGACCCCAGTTTTGACGCAAATCACAGCTAAATTCGAGTCCCACGGAATTAATTGAATTTTAATATCTGATCTACGACTCATTTATAAAATTAGGATCAATAAACGAATTACTGTAACGCATTTAGCTTTCCATATGTATAATATAGAAATAGTAAACTAATTAGGGAATAAAAATTTTTGTAGGAAATACTCTCTAAAAATTAAGAGGTCACCTAAGCGTGATTTTAGGAAATGATAGGGAGTGAAAAGAGGAGCATTCTCTCGTAATCCTCTACTTTACCACTGATTTTTACGCATAAGATAACGGAAACAGGGATAAATTGTGTCGCATGCAGATATATGTATATGTATATATTTAAATATTGTCCTCAGCATCCATGCAGGAGGCCCTTTTCATCGGAATTGAGGGTAAGTACCTTTTTATATTGAACATATGATATATGTATATATATATATTTATATATAAATATATATATTACCGTCGCGGTGTGGTAGTGAAATAAACGAACAAAACAAAAATTAAGCGCGATCGTGTGTAAAAACCTAAGACGCCACGTTGTAATTTTAATAAGGCACTCGTAAAAAGGAACAGATAAAGGAAAAAAAAAAGATACGAACGATTCAGTTTTCAAAAAAGGAATTTCTTTCGTGAACCTCGGCTCTGGTTTTGACACAGTCGCACCTATAAAAATTTGCTCGCGCCTATAAAAATTTACTTGGGCATTAAAAATTTGTTTCACGGTATTACTTCGTTTGGCACCAATTAAATTGTTTGGTTTTCGCGTATAATTTTTATGAATTGAGTAGGGTGGGATACGAAAGTGAGTGACTCAAATTATAACATATATCGCAAGCCAAACTGAAGTTTTACTAGAGAGAGAAGGGAACAAAACGTCGTCATCCGGTTGTAATTTTTTTTGAATTAGTATCCAGTAATTGTTATCGCGTTTCTAATAGATAATTCCAAGCACTCGTTTTTACGATATCTGTGTCTGAAGCAACGATTTTCAAGCCGCACTGTCAAATTTTGGAGGGGAAAAAATTGCATTTTTTTAATTTATAATTGTTAGTGCGTTTCGGATTCCAAACCAAATTCTTTTGAATTAAATAATGAAAGTTAATAAATTTCCTATATAAAGTGTTTAATTTCTGGGTGTAATAACAAACAACATCCAAAAATTCGTGGAATTTTCTTTCACAACTAAGTTTGACATTTTTTAATTAAAATGTGCGAATTTTCGTTCTTGCCGTATAAAAAAAAGTTTTTATGGTGTTTATTTCCTTATTGGTAATCAAATAGAAATTATGTTTATTCATAAATTAGTAAAAAATTCGTTTTTTTTTTAATCCACGCCGCAACGTCAGATCCCACGTTTTTTTATTTTGATTTTAACGAAATCTACCAGTGACAGTCATTTTCTGGTTAAAATTGGGGCAATTCTTAAAATTCGTCGAAATTTTTGAAAATTCAGCATTTTCAGTTTTAAATGTCTTTTTTTTGGTTTTGAAGTTTCCAAAAAATGAGGATCTACGTATGAAATGGCTTTCGGCTATTGGTGTACGCAGGAAAGGAAATATATAGGCACACACATGCTTATAATTATTAATTAATAATATTAATTTTGTATGTTTAAGAAAAACTTGATTTTTGTAGCAATCAAACGCAAACATTCTTTTGCAATTCGGATGTTCCAGAATGCATGAGCTTTTGGCCCATTTGCAATGTCGCCCCTCCGAATTCATGTTTTTAATGGCACCACTACGCCGCGCGCATAAGCAATGAAAAGGCAAGTACATTCCAAAAGTGCTTCAATTTCCCCTGCGAAAGGCCTTTCCATATTTTCCCTAATCTAAGGATAATTCATTCTAAATGAAAGCTTCCCGCTATATGAATTTGGGATGCAGATATCAAGTTACATGGAATTGATGAGATCACATAGGGATAGAATTCTAATTAAATTTAAATAAAGACGTAAAATTATATTACCGCATTAGTTAATTAAGAAAACGTAAATTTTAAATAATCTATAGCACTAACGTTCTATGAAACTACTTTCTATTTATTTAGTTTCTGAATTTTTGTTAGCTATCAATCTTGAGTAGTATATATTATACATGTCAAGTAAATTTGTTGGGAACTTACCCTGATATGTATATAAAACATTTGTGAAATAATAAATATATATATATATATTGTGGCTATATTGTGGCTTTTGGAAGTTATACGAAGAGAGTTTGTTTCTTTTGAAATTACCCCGAAATAAATGTTCGTATTAAGATTTCTGTTGAACCTGATTATTAGTTCTGTAGACTAAATATGATGTAAGGACGATTGACAATGAAGTGAGCAATGCGATGATACATTGAATGAGGAATGTTAAAGAGGTCATGCCTATATTTAATGGTCCGGCATGATCACGCGTTTTAAGGCGTTATTCCTTAAAAGAGAGGGAGAGACTAAGACCATATGGCTGGTAATAACATCCGTAACATCTGTAATTCTAGAACAGTCACATCACCTTCATCATATGATAAATTGTGCGTCCCTCAGTACTTTGTACTATCCAGTTTCCGCAATCTTTTCTTGCGTCTTTGGACCCTCGGGCCAAATTTGATCTCATTATCAAGTTGTCACCCCTTCACCCGCTGACTAACCTTTCGTGCATCTCTCGTCAGCCCAATTCTTTAGGCACGCTATAATTCATATCCAGTGATTGATGATGGAAAGTAGTCACCCCTGCCAACGACGAGCTAGTCAGAGCAAAGAGGCTAGACGTGCCCCTTTTCTGTGCTACTTTCAGCTCTGGCATCATCGCCTATATTTGCCGCAAGACATTTATGTGCCTTTAATAAGGATCGCATGTGAGTGTATTTCATATTATAAAATGGCATCTACGGTGTTATATCGTATTTTGAAATGTATCTCATTACCTATTATTTATCATTTAACTAAGCAATAGTGAACTGATTAATCGTTACATATATGGCGCCCATAGATATAGGCTTAACGAGTTTAGTTGTGCGCTGTGTAATTTAAACTACGGTTAACCATTACAATCCGTATTTCCTTTAAACAAACATATATTTTTTTGAATAGACAATATTTCTGCCTTAAAATAAGTAAATCCATAGAGTATCAGGATCACCTGGACTGCGTTCACTCACCAACTAAAAGTAACTAAAAGCGACTAATAGTTACACTTTTGCGTTCACTGGTCATCTTTTTTTGACTACGATGACGTCATTACACCGACACTATATCGTTCACTGGTTTATATCGGTGTCGATTTGAGTAACTTTTTTCGACCAATGTCATGGGGCGTAGTCTATTATTGTCATTTCTATTTCGTCACTTAGATTTTGAATTCAAAACAAATTTTTATGAATTCAGTCCTTTTTTTTTATTATTTGGCAAATTTATAGAAAAATTGTAGTTTTAGTAATAAGTTTATATTCAATTCGTTGAATTATATTCGAAAAAAATTTAAAATATTAAATTTATTAAAAAAAAGTGAAACCATAAAATATGTTTTTTATATAAATATTTATTACTAAATTAAATATTAAAAATAAATAGATTTCATGAAAAAAATTGTAATAATTACAGTGCATTAACAATCCTATAAATGCGCATTTTCCCCAAGTACAATTTCGAAATGACACTAATTGACTACGACTAGGACCGTTCACTCGCAAACAACTTACATTTTTCGATACCGGCTTTTTTGACATTAACTTACACCGACCTTTTTTATATCGGTGTGATCGAGTGAACGGAACCCTGGTATAATGGGATTCAGACGATGAAGAAGGGGGATTCCACAACCAGTTGGCGTCCGTAAATAATTATATATCATGGAAGTCGTCGATATCACGATAATATTACACAAAATCAAAATTTAACGACTAAAACGGAAGTTAGTCGTCATATCAAAAGAAAAAGATAACAAAAGAAAGATATTAAATAAACCTAAGCAATGAATTGTTTTTTATTTTCACATTAACATATTGTATGATCCAAAAGAAAGTCTCCTTTTTCTGACAAATTTTGTAAAGTCTGTCTTGGAAAAAAAACACAAGGAAGTAACATATTATATTAGCTAAGTAATAATTTTTAAATTTAGGGTTTGCGGTTTTGGCATTGTTTTCTGAAAACAATTTATATATTGTAAATAAAATTAAATTTTTATTTCTTTTGCCTTCTTTTAGAGTTTTACGAGCTTCATTCTACATATATATATCGTTCATCAAGCTTGGGACGAACTGGAAGTTTAAGGTAATTGAGCTTATGAAATGAAATATTCCCTTTTGTTTATATAAAATAAAAAGAAAGGAACAGGAAAATAGAATGGAAGGGAAAACTAATATTATTCAAGTTTTCTTTAAAGCAAAAAACAAAAAACAAAAATACAAGGATGATAATAGGGCTCGTCACGCGTTAGTTCGCAAACTTGCGAAATTATTTGATTCATTTTGACAATTCGTTGAACCAATCAAAATGATTAAAAGACCTCGCGGATTTGGGAAGCTTATGTCAAATATAAACATGCCCTGGAGTTGATTATTGCAAACTTGCGAAGATAAATTTGAATTTTGAATTTATTTTAATGGTTTTTCTTTTGGAAGTGAATTCCAAAAACTATTAAATTGTATAAAATGTCAGGAAAAAGGGAATTAGTAGAATTTTTAATTGAAAAGGCTTTGTTTGAAATACCAAAATGAAAAAATGAAAATTATATTTGCGAAACATTGTCACGGGTGCAGATTGTTTTAAATTTTCCCTGACCAATCAGAATGATTTGTCAGACTTGAAAAATCGTCGCAAAAATAATCAAGTCTCGTGACATGCCCATATATTTTTTATATTTAATTTAAACAATCACTTAATTTTGTAATCGCGTCGAAAATGCAAAAACCAACAACAAAAAAAGAGAAACCTAGAACCTAAAAATAAAAGTAAAACAAAATTTAACAAGGAAAATTCATTATTAGTTAAGATTAAATTAAGTGAATTGGATCAATTACACAATTTAAAGAAAAGATATAACGTAAATGAATTGAAGTCTAATTAATCAAAGAAAATTGATTTAAAATGAAGTATGAAACAAAATTTTAAATTTTCTTAAATTTTTTTATAATTTTCGCAGTGGTTTAACATTTATTGTAGATGTTTAAATCTTGCTTTCATAAGTTTTGTGTTTTAGATTTTTACTGGAATCATGATCGATTTTTTGCAAGTCTCATATCTTCTCCTCGCACGGAAGAAGATATGCATTAGATCAGCGATTCTCAACCCGTGGTACATGTACCCCTAAGGGTACGCGTTTGATGGCTCAGGGGTACGCGAAAAAAATTTATTAATGGCGGATGTTAAAAATATACTAAATTAATGTAAAATTGCGAATATTTATGTTGTTTTTATGAAAAAATTGTGTATCTATAAAAAATCTTTTAGTTTTGGGCTTACTCCTTGACATGTTATTGCTATTTATTTAGTGTTAGAAAAAGTTTAAAAGAATAACAACTACGGGTATTTAAATTAAGGGCTACAATTTAGGATAATGAACTGCCAAGGGGTACGCAAGTCAAAAAAAACTTGATAACCGCTGCTTTAGATCATCAGGGGATTTGCTGTTTTTCGTAAAACCCATTTGCAGGAGTGAATTGTGGGTCACACTGTAATTACACGTAAACCCTTCTGGTACAATCCAATTGGAAATTGCTATCTCTTAAATTGAAATGGCATTTCCTTTGGAATCATAGGAATGCGAGACATCTTCACCTTTGAAAGGTCCTGTCAAGATTGGTATTTCTACGACGTTGCTCATTAATTTTTTTACTGGAAAGCTTTGGCTAGTTGAATTTCGCAACATGATAATTGGCACACCGATTTTCAAATGAAGCACGTGCGGTGGCATCCCTGGCAGATCGAGTGAATTCAAAAATTCTGTTGGATAATTAACCACTACATTTGCTTCCACAACAGTGCCGGCAGACTTGTATGTGACTCCCCCGAAATACGAAGAAAAAATGTTATTTTCCAACTATGCTACGAAAAATGAAGAAAAAATTTTAATTTCAAACGATGCTATGAAAAACGAAGAAAAATCGTTGTTTTTCAACGACGCTATCAAAGGCAAAGGAAGGAAATGAAAAGTGCTAGGGCCACTGAGTCTCATGATTTTCAGGTCATAAGAGCTTACCAGCGTTGTCTCAGTCAAAGAGAATTCCTTGAGTGCCAAATTTCCAACAATGATAATGAAAACGAAGAAATGAAAGGAATTTTCAAATCAACGATGCCAACAAAATTGAAGAAAAAGCGATATACGAAGAAAAAATGTCTGTTCAAACGATGCTACGAAAAATGAAGAAAAATCGTTGTTTTTCCACGACGCTATCAAATGCATACTTTCTTACGTGAGCAATACTTCCACTAATCATCTCTTTCGGGCTGATTTAAATTAGCCCAAAATGTATGAAATTTTAATAGAACAAAAAGAGAAGAAGAAGAAAAGAGACTATGTGGTGTATAACGATTTTGTTGTTGGATTGGGACTAAATTTCTTCTAGCCCCATTCTGGTGATTTTTTTTCTGTTCAAGCTCATAGAAATATTCGATTCTGATGTTTTTTTTTGTGTTTAAGCTAGTGAGATTTTGCGTTTATTTTCAATGATGTTTTGCTGTTTGTGTTTACGCTAGCGAGATTTTCGTTTCGGTATCTTTCAAATAAGAAAGTACAGGAAAGGTTTTTACTTAATTAATTATTGTATTTAAATTAATATAAATTAAATTAAATTATATAATAATCTAGCTTTTCGTTTATGTTTTAATTTTCTCATATATTTTTGTAGATAAATTTGAACTGATAAAATTTTAGTAGTTCGGGAGTTGTTTTTGGTGGGGCCCATTAGCCCCTAAGGTAGAGCCGCGCCTGCGGCATTGCATTTATTGATGAAGATGGTAGACGATTTTGGAAATAATTTGCCGTCTTCAAGGCCTCTGCTCAATATTTTTTCTCAATATTTGATTAATTTATTAAACATCTAGGCATTTCAACAAGTGAATGGTTTTTACGTTCTGCGACGCCATTTTGCTGCGGACTGTATGGTGCCGTCTGTTGCAAAATAATCCCGTTATTGCGAAAATAATTTTTTAATGAGGTACAAGAATATTCTCCACCACCATAAGATCGAATAATTTTGGTTTCCGACCAAATTGATTGTTGACTAGATTCACATAATCTTTAATTTTATCAATTGCTCCCGATTTCTGGTTCAAAAAGTAAACAATTGTATAACGGCTGTAATCATCAATCATTGACATTACATAACGAGCTCCACGAGAGTTTGAATTTCCATGGGACCGCATATATCAGTATGCACAAGATCGAGTACACATTCAGTTTTCGTATTTGACACTTTTGGCCCAGGTAAACGACACATCTTTCCCACACAGTCAAATAAATTCAGATTTTGGCCTAAATTCCAACGAAAAATTCTCTGAAATGCACCAGGATCTCGATGACCTAATCTTCGATGCCATAAATGCTGACAATTTTTATTGTGAATACCTCTAGCCAATAGTGAATGATGCGATTGCTTTAAACGGTATAAATTCTTAGCTTTTTCCCCGGCGACAAACACTTTACTATCCTTCATAATTTTGCATCCATTTTTCTCAAAATAAACAGAAAAACCTTGTTCAGTAATTTTATTAATAGACAATAAATTACATGCAATGAAGAAACATAAAGAACATCCTTTAATGTAACTTGAGTGTGTTGACCTGTTCCATCTGCCACAGATAGTTTCCCATTTCCAATACCTTTTGTAGACACTTTCTTTCAGCCAAATAAATGCCTTCATGTTCAGTTGAATTTAAAACACGAAAGGAATCTGCATCGTTTGTCATATGCGGTGTTGCACCCGAAGCATAGTACCACACACCAATGGACAACTTTTCGATATTTGCATCATAACAAATTTCACCACCGTTAATAGCAAAACATACTTTTTTTTCTTTTCACGCTTGATTTACCACTTACCCATCTCCTTCTTCTTTCGATCAATTAATAATTTTCGGTAATCTTTTCTCAAATGACTCTGCTTTTTGCATTTTTTATTTGTTATCATTTTGAATGCCTTTTCTTCTTGATTTGTTTCACCTTCATTTTCAATTCGGCGTCTCCATCCGTCCATCAACTTTCCTTCGACAAATTCTAGTTTAAGATCCGCTTCCGGTGTACTTTCAAGTGCGTAATATATCCACTGTAGGAAACCGGCAAGCTACTAAAGATCATAGCTGCCACTAGATGTTCAGCCAAATTTTCACCATATCAGAGAGTCGATCGACAAGAGAAGTTATTGCACTCAAACGGTCATCCATTTTCCTATTTTCACAAAGTTTTGATGAACAAATCCTTTTTAACAAATGGATTTTATTTGATAAGGAACTGCTTTCGTGATAATTATATAATGTCACCCACGTTTCATTCACTGTCTTCGCTTTTCGTAAATGAACCAATTGATTATTATCGATACTTAATCCAATAGTAGCACGAGCTTTTCCGTCTTTTATTTTACAAGCATCTGTCGGTTTTTTTGGTTTATCGTCCATTACAACATCATACCTTAGTAACCAGGCAACTCCATTAGATTTTATTCAACAATTATTTTTAATCGGATTGAAAAAGTCTGCTGGAGACTCTAAAAATTGGACTTATTTTCAGTCGGACATAAAGTCTGACATAAATTTGAACTTTTTTGATGAAGACTTTTTTCCAGACTTATTTTTTACATATTGAAATTAAAATTGGTGCCAATGAATTGAATGCATACGAATGTATGTAATTGCAATAGGTTTTTCTAGATATTTCAGATATTTTTAATTTCTAGAAATTTTTTTTCGGAAAAAATTAATTTGGCGGCTTCATAGAACAGCAATGAAATGTAAACAATTTAGGGCATTGTATTTAAAAATAAATTTGGTTTAAAATTCGTATCATGTTCATGACAAAAACACTAGAAATATTCGTAATGATCATGGGATAGATTTTAGAAACAATCTTTATTTCATTGACGTAATGCATTTTTCTGAGAAATTTTTGATATCTCGAGTCTAGTTTCTACTAATTACAAATCCGGGACAGATTGATATTTCAAAAATTTTATTTGAAAACAATTTTTGTTATGAGAAAATTTTAGAAGTATCAATGATTACAGTTGGATTCTTTTTTTTTATAATAAAATATTCATTCATTCCTGTCATCCGTAACGCATTTGTAGTTGAAATAACATATATAGGATACTTTTCTAATAAATTTATGCAGCAAAAATTTCATGGTTTCTTCGTCAACGGCATTTTTACAAATAAAGGGTGCAATTCTCAAATCGTAAATTCGCCCTGTAGCCACAAAGATCCGATCAATGCCGAAATTCCTATTCATATGTATATGTAACTATTCTATAAGTTGCTGTCAAATCGTCTATAACTTTACCAGTGGGTTCAAAATATTGGAACTCTTTAAAAAGTGACATAAAATTAGAAAGCGTGTGTTAATAAAAGTAAAATTGAAGTGAAAATTATTTAAATTTGTGTGAAACAAATAAAAATGAAAGTAAATCATTAATTCCAAGAAAATTTGTATTTATTACAAAATTTTTTTATAGTGAAATTTTTTCGGCGTAATTCATCGTTGGAAAGAAAAAGAGAAAAAAAGAATAGTTTTGGTGTAAACAATTAAAAAAATTTTTTTAAAAATAATTTAAATTAAAAAGAACATTGCGCGCGGAATTATCACAACGCTTCTACAGAGGAATTAATTACACAGCTGACGTTGGTATTGTCATAAATATGTTTTCCAACTGTTGACATTTTTTGCCTGCTTTTCTTTTTAAAATCAATTATTGTTATATAAATTATTAATTGTTAATAAATAAAACCAAAAATGTAATAAAAAAAAACAAATTTTCAAACTTTTTTTTCCCCATTTTTGACATTTCACAATAAACGGCGAATTCATTTTACGAGAGCGAAATGGAAACAAATCCAAAATAGTAATTTGGGCATTTATGTTAATTGGCTTAACTAATTCTTCATATGGAAAGTTACAGTTATATAGGCATATGATTTAAGAATTACCCACAAAATGTCAGGACATCAACTGCCAACCTAAAAATTTAATACCTTCAAAATGGCGTCCGTAGATTGAAAATAAGTCTTGAAATATGTCTCGTGGAGTTATCGGGTAAGAACCAATTCCATGCGATATTTCCAATTTTGATCATTTCTGTCGTTTAATTTTTCAATGACAAATTTTGATACCGAAATAGCGATGAAAATGAAATTTTACAAAAAGTTATAATAATATTGTTTTAATGTCTTTAAATTATTGAACTGGGCCCATAATCTGGTAAATATTTTAAAAGAAATTAAATAGTTTTTAACAATATATTTATTATATAATTAAAATTGTTTTCTTTCAACAAATAGTAAAACGCGTGTCATATCTATATTAGTTTTTTTTTCTAGCTGAAGGAATAATAAATTGGCATTCGTTGTTTTGGTAATATTGTAATTGCTGCCAGTTCAATAATTTGATGATGTGATTTCATCGCTGTCTTTTATTTCCTTTAATATATAATTTAAGTGTTGTAACGGATTCTTACATTGTTCAATGTGATTGGGTGTAATACTAAAGACATATTAGCAGCGATAATCTCGATTATCTCACGATTCTCGACTAAAATTTGATGATGGGCCAGATGTTCTCAATTATTGAGGATAGTTAACCGAGTATTTTAATTTCAATTATTGAATAATTGAGAACTTTTCGCTCTCTGATTGTGAAAAGGTTTAAAGCTTTAGCTTTTATATCTGGTAATACCGCTCATATTTATATATGTAAACCTTGAAAAAAGAAAAGGTAAGAAGAAAACATAGAAATAGCAGATTTGAATTTGGCGGCTACAAATTTTTTGTATTTTGAAGGAAATGATTCTTTTTTTTTTAAATATAATATTTTTAAATTTTTTCTTTTAGATATCATAAACAATTTTTTTTCTACTTCCAAAATTTTCTAACCAAAAAAAATTTTTTTAGAAAGTTTTGAGAAATATAGACAAATAATTGAGAATGACTTTTAATCCAGAAAAACAGAATATGTCGCAATTCTCGATTAAAAAATAATCCACTGGATTAAATCGTGTAGTAAGTCTAGGGCATGAAACTATTAATATTCTTGCATACTGATGATAATTGTTTTATTGTTTCCTCTATATAGATTAGTTCGGATTTGAATAATTCCAAATCGTAACATGTGATGATTGTCCATGTATCGCTATACAGTTGCACATGTCCAACTTGTTCGAAATAAATTCCAGGATTTGCTTCCAATTTTGTGATTTGGACCGAAGTAATTCTCTGAATTTGAAGATCCAGTAAAATTACATATACCAGCAACACTACTTGAATAAAGATAGCAAATTTAAATCGGAAAAGGGTTTATCTTTGCCTATAGTAGTAGTCCTATATATGTATACGATTTTTGGTTTATGATTATTGTTATGAATTCGTTTTAGTTTACTTCCAACTCATATGGTAGAGTTTTCTGGAGAATTTATTTCTATAATTAGCCCAGTCAATGGGTACTTTTACTTTGCAAAATGTATAGGAAACTTTATATTTGGTACGATTGTTCAATTAGATAAGCTCTTGAAAATTCCAAATTTTCGACCTTTCGGCCGCTCGCACCCCTATACTGGTTTAAAGGGGCGGAAAATCGTTTTTTTGCGATTATCTCATTACTGGTGCAAGATACGTTAATTGACATCCGTATAAAAAACGTAGACCGTACGATTCTCTACATTTTATGCCTAAAACATTTTTTTCTAAAGTTTATAGTTCTGAAGCTACCGTACGTAGGAAGTGAGCATTTCCATCAATTCCTTGGAAAATTTTATTTTTGAACCAAATTTCCCGCTATTTATTAATTTTTTACCCTTATATCCCCCCTGGCACACCACCGTAGAGGTATAGTAGTAGTATAGCAAAGAGAGTTCTAGCGCAAAATCGCGTGTATTTTCTTATGGAGGTTCATTTTGCATTTTTGTTGTTGTTGTTGTTTTTAATATGCGATAAGAATAGAATTTTGTGGTTAAATTGTAAAATCGGCGTGTAGCAGATTTTTTATGTTCTATGTAAAATCGGTGTATAGCCGATTTTAAAATGGAATTGTTCTAGAAGGTTCTGGAAAGTTCTAGAAATATATATATATATATATATATATATATATATATATATATATATATTTGTAAAATCGGCGTGTAGCAGATTTTTTATACATATATATAGCCGATTTTTAATGGAGCTGTTCTAGAATGTGGTTTTAGAATGTTCCAGAAAACTAAAATACTGTGACGTCATTGGGATTCTATATGATATTTTTGAAGTTTTTGCTGTTGACTTTTAGTGTGAGGTAAGAATTGAAATTGAATGCTGTGGTGTTAGTGTGATGCTATTGGGAGTACATTCTACTGTTAAATGTTATAAATAGGAATATATTTTAAATTTAATTCCAATATATTTTCTATATCGAACTAGTAATTTGTTATTATTATAACTAATGATTGGTGGACATACAATGTTTTTTGTTGAAACTGTAAGAGATGGGTATAAGTACTGTGTATGCGAAGCACCAAAATTGCTCATGTCAGTTTATGTGCTAATATTTTTGAAGCATACATGACAGCAGAAGATGGAAATAGGTCTCTTATACTTCATTTGAAGCATGATGATCCAATTCCTTTAGACTTAGGTTTCAATGAATATGTGTTCAAGCCTTGGCAACATGTAAAATTGAAGCCGTAGGTGGTGACATTACCCTAATTGGAAGCGCTGTAGATGGAATAAGGAGCTTGAAATCAACTAATCGTTTTCGTGAAGGTTGTCCGTTCGGTGATGAAGAAGATTGGCATAAAGAAAAATTTAATAAAAACAAAAACTAATTTCAAAATACTAAAAGCACAATGAATTTGACAATATTATTAAATAAAGATCCATTTTGCGGTTTTGATGTTATGAAATAGATAATAAATACGAATTTCACAACATTATTAAATAATGATCCATTTTGCGGTTTTGATATTATGAAATATATAAGAAATATGAATTTCATAGTTTGTTGCGATAGTTTAATACCCATAAGAAATATAAAGAAATAAAGGTATTGTCATTCAGTGATTGTGATTTGTGACGGAAGTGGAATTAAAATAAAATATTAAAATATGAATTATATCATATTTACTATAGCTCTGTGTATATTTAATATACATTGTAGAGCTATACCAATTCCTATAATGTTAGGTGAACAAAATAATGGAAATCTAGAATTCGACTTGAAATTACCTAATAATGATACTGTGCAGATATGTTTATCATTTCGGTTACTAACAATCAATGAGGAAAAGCCAACCATTAATGCAACTGATTTGAATCCAACTGTTTCAGATGAAAGCAGTACAATACGGAATGAAATAACTACACTTGGATTGAGAAAAAATATTGTTACTGTAGAAGAAGCTATAGAAGGATTTAGGCAAGATTTAATAAAAAAAGAAATCCAAATAGCTGGAATAATTCAGAGTAAAGAGCCTTTTTTTAGACATTTTAGACTTGATTGTAACGCGTGGGAACAAAAAACTGTTGATGGATCATTTTTTTTTGACAGTCAACAGTTTGGAGTTTCTACGTGAAACCTTTTTGCAGCCTGCACGGCGAAATTTACAATTTCAAAAGCTTTTCTTCTCCCCGACGAGATGGCCATCTACCACAATCAAATTTTAATACCATTTCAAGTGATCTTAGTGGTAGTTAGAGCCCTCTATTTCCGCTGGGTTAAAAAACGAAAAAAAATAAGAAAGAGACAAAAGAGCAAAATAAAACCGGTTATCAGGCACGAGGTAGGATTTGTATGAAAATGTTTGAAGCCGTTAGCCCAAAAATATGATCCGATAATTTGAAAAATTTGATGGGCAGGCAGAAAGAGGGAGACAGAGATATTTTCTTCCATTTATTCATGGGTTGTGTTTTTTGATGAAAGTTTCGAGGTGAAGACAGAGTCTGGTTTTAGATTTCATAGAGGCTGGGTGGAACGATACCAGTAAAAGGTCGATTTCTTTTTTTTATGTGAAAAGAAGAAAGAATTGTTTTTTTTTGAAATTTTAAAATGGGGAAAACGGAGAAATCTGAAAGGGAAAAGGGTAGAGTGAAATAAAAGTTTAATTAATTTAAAGATTCAAAAAGAAAAGATAAAGAAAAATAAAATAAAAACCGAATTTGTTAGTGGAAAAAAAAAAAGTTAAGTTAAAGTTTTTTTGAAAAATTTTGAGAAAAAAGAAAAAAAACAAAAATGTCTAAAGAAAATTAATTTAGCTTCGTGACTTGTTGGTTTTTAGTGGTCACGAAAGCTTAAAAGTGACACAAATGGTGATAATCCAAAAAGAAAAAAAAAATGAATAAATAAAATATTTGTAAAACTTTCGCTGAAAAAAAAAAATATGGCGTCACCCATGTGATCAAAGCACATTTTATTTTTGTTTCATCTCGGAAAAAAAAAGAAAAAAAAAATCATCTGCATCTGTGGGAATTGCGACTGAAGAGCCGGCTATTACATGTATGCTACGCTCTGTCCTGGTTTTTTTTGGAACTTTGAACCGGGGGTAACATCATTGGATGAATCTAAAGGTTTGGACGAAATTTTCTTTTCTTAGGTCGCCTACCAAGTACATTGGAAAAATTTTTATCTTCATCGGAAATAACATTCTTCCGAGCCCATTTTTTTGGGATTCTCGGCGATAAATGAAGGAATAACGGATTTGGGAAGCTACTGAAAAAAAAAACGAAGAGAAATTGTCAAAGCAACTGATGGACACCTTAACAAATTAGAGACGCCAATTGATTTTTTTTTATATATAGGGTTATACATTAATATTTGGTTAAACATTTTTTTTTTGTAGAATTAAAGAAAATAACAAAATATGTCAAAAGAAAAAAAAAATATGAAATTTGATTAATGATTAGTAAAATTTTGATTTAAAATAACATAATAATTACCAAAAGTGTGCACAAGTGATGGAAGCATGATTTAATTCCCATATACATAAATTTTTTTTTTAAACCTTCTTCCTTCTTTAAGAATAGCCTGAGCCTCATTAAAAATATATATATATCGTTAATGCGGTTCGACTTCAAGCAACCAGAAAGGATATTAAGGTAATCGAATTTATATTTTGTTCTTTTTATGAATAAACGGGAATTGGGAAATGTAACAGTATGCACGCAATTGGGAGTTAAATCTTTTCTTGCTTATATTATAATTGACACAAAATTTATATATATATATATTTTAACGTAAACATTTCGTTGTTTTTTTTATGTTCCTTGAAAGAAAAAAAAAAAAAAACAAAAAAAGAAAAAAATAGGAAAACAAATACATCTTTTTTTTTATCATTAAGTCTCAAAATTTTAAATTTCTCATTTGAAAGGAAAAGAAAAGAAATCAAATTCTAACGAGTAAATAAAATTAGTAATTCTATGATCAAATTAAATAACCTACCAGATATTTACACATATGAATATTGTAACAGAATTTCGGCTGTCGCCATTACATTTATTATATAAAAATACATGAATAAAGAAAAAAAAATATTAAAATTCAAAACAGATAATCTTTTGTGTTAATTTTCTTTTGGCGCGAGAAATAAGTTTTGATTTCACAGTAAAGAATGGGCGATTTAAAATATTAACGTTCGAGAGGGGAGAGATGGGTTAGGTGACACGGTGTGAAGAGCAGAAACATGTTAAGGGTCCATGCTCATTTGTAGGGGCGAGCATGGACATACGGGGATCGGCATTCTGCTGTCGATCCATGTGGGAGGGTAGTGCCCCAAAGACCGGTTGGCATTAACACCTTTGCCAATCGGCCCCGACATGCCTCGCAAGGCTTTCGCGGATGGCTGGTCAAGTTTCGGTGACCAGCAAATTAACGAACAGTCCCCTTATTCGGTTTTTTCTCGCAAAAACCGAATTTCCTTGCTTGATAGCTCGCGCTATCACTATAAAGTCTTAACGACGTTTTCACACATCTTGCACGCATATAATTTATGTGTCACGCGATGACAGATGGTGGTGAGCAGCGACCCACCCCTCTGGCGAGCTAGCTAGTGCGATCAGCTAGGCGTGCAGCCTTTTAGCTGCTCACATTGCTGCACCATCCCATATCTTCTCCTCGCAAGGAAGAAGATATGCTAAATAGGTCATCAGGGGATTTGCTTCTTTCGAACAAACCCCAAGTATGTGCAACCCCCCCTTGTTACATGATTTTGATGAGAATAAAGAGCTAGCTATTCGATGTATATATGATAGTAACAATGAAAAACGCACATTAAAAATATCTTGCCATGAATATCATGAATATGAAAGTGAAAGAATTTTAAGCAATGGAGAAGTAGAACTCATTAAGCAATATGTTCCAAACTATAAATCAGATTTGGAATATGTTAATTTGAGGCGAATGACACCGTCATATAATATGACTATATCATAAAATAAAAATTAGTTAATTAATAAGTACCAGTCTGTAAGGGCGTATTATTAAGAAACTATAATATCAAATCATCAATATAATGGCAAGCAAATTATCGTTGTCATTTATGATTTCTATCGAGGAATTTTTACAAGAATTTGCAGAAATATTATTTGATGAGCACAGAAAGAGATTATAATTTACCGGAATTATTTGAAACCATATGTTGGAATGGGGAAAATTACATCAATACATGGAAACCATTGTATAAGCTGCATATGGTCAAACGATAAAGCAACATCAGGTCCCGATACATGCGAATGTTATCATGTTAGCAAATATATCAATTCAATAAATAAAATTATAAATTTGTATGTTCAATTAATAAGTCATGTAAAAGATAAGAATCAATAAATTTTATTATTATAAATATTATTACTATATATCTTTTTTATTAATCCCTGAATTATGTTGAGATGAAAACCCTAGCCATTTAACGAAGATCTTATCTCCACTTGTTTCCAATATTTTCTCCACTAGATAAAGGTTTGGATATTTCGCTTTTATTAATTCCATTTCATAAAATCCTCCTTTTATTAGGTGCCCTTCATAATCAGCCAAAATATATGTGACTGGATTTGTGTTCTGAATTTTCTTAATTTTAAAAGTCTCCGTAGTCCAATTCGGGGTATACCCTTTTTCGAACACATGTTTATAACGGCTAATAGGAACAGATTCTCCAATTTGGAATTTTGGAATTGCTGCTATGTTTATATGATTGTAAACAGTTGAAAGAATTTTTTTTTCATTAGAAATGGTAACATCATGTGGACGCATTTTTATTGTTCTATGAGGAGTCTTATTGTACTTGTCAATTAAGTTCTTTATCATATCAAGCCAACGATAAGTTTCGTTCATTCTAAATTCTTCATAGCATCTATTTACTGTTCTAAAAGCTCCTCAATTTTTTTTAATTTTGTTTCAAATTGCTGTCTAAATGTACTATATACATCATCCATATGGGTTTGTGTAATAATTAATTGACTTTCAGTTTTTTTTATTTCATTCTTAGTGAAATTACTTGATTTAAGAGAATTATCCTCTATAAATTTAACTATTTCTGATGACTTCTGCATTATACTCTGTAATTTTTTTGTTACAGCATCATTTTCTTGAGTTGGATCAGCAATGTTTTTAATTTGCTTTAACGCTAAATCATAGTCACCGCTTTGTGAACGCTGTATATAAACTTCTCTTAAAGAAAACATTTATATTTTGTAACATGTGCCGTGCAATGGTGCCTCCACTGTATTTTGATTTTTATTTTGAATCATAAAAATCAGCAAAAATCATGCAATTGTCCCATGCAATACTGCAACCAGTATTGCATGGGACAATTGCATTGATTTTTTTTGTTCATTTTTTAAAATTAAAGCTATTGTTAAAAAAAGTATATAATATTATATATATTTTTTTTTAACAACTGGGAGAAGTCAGAAAAGGAAAACGGGATTTGGAAAAATTCGGTTTTTTTTTCTTTTGGGTGTGGGCGAAAAAAAAAAACGGAAAACTGGACTGGGACTTAGTTTGGGTTTTTGTAAGAAAACGGACGAGAAAATTTGATTTTTCGGGGATTTTTTTTTTATAGTCAGTTTTCTTAGAGTTTTTTTTTGGGTGTTTTTAAGAAAAGATCAGTTTTTAAGAGTCAGTTTTTTTTGGAGATTTTCTTGGGTTTTTTTTCGTGAATTTGGTTCGATATTTTCTCGAATTCGAAAAGTATAAATTTTTGTTGAGTTGAGTGGAACTAAGTGAAAACTGGATACTTTTTTTTATTCAATGATATCCTGGAAAAATTTCAGAAAAAAATACGAATATGAAATTCTAACAGAATTTCCTTGGATATAATATTGCTTTTATTCCAACTAAATTCGACAGTTTCTTAATTATGTTATGTTCACGTGTCTAGAAAAATGCTGTATACAAATATATAAATAGCGTGAAATATATAAGCCAGAAAAGTTTAAAAGTATTGAAAATTTTAAAAAAATTCGAAGGAGCAAGAATGCATCACGAGTTCCGTTAAATTGAAAAAAGAAAAAGAAAAAAAAACATAATTCATTAATGCATAAAAGCACTCCAGGCATACATAATAAATAACACATAACAAAAAAAAAAAACGTCAAATATGTAAGGTGCTAACATAAAATATATAACCTATGACAACATAACATGAAATATAAACTTAACAAAAAGTTCATATAAATAAATTAAAAAGATGCTAAATATCTACATAATTAAATAATTTTATTATAATTAATATTTAGAAAAAAAAAAAAAAATAGAAAATCATACATAAAAATTTGGAATACAACAATAAGGCAACAAAGCCACAACCAACAAATTTCATAAGGGGGTGCCTACAATTGCAACACAGGATTCTTCAAATTTTTTTTGTTTGAAAATTTTAAAATAACAAATTTTTTTCTTTAAATTCATTTTATTGCTTAGGTTTTGGTTATGATTTTTAATTTTAGTAAAGGGTGTTCCGTGGAAACCTCAACGAGACCGCTGTAAGTTAATTTTTTTTTTATGCAATTAAATTTTCTTTGAACTATAATTATAAATTTTAGTAATTTTGGATTGAAAATGGTTTAAATATTTGTTTTTTTTTTCATTACTTTTTTTTATTATCTTTAAAGAATTTTCGCATACATTCAATTAAATTTTTTTTTGTTTCTTTATTTTTTTTTGGATTTTCTTACAATTTATTTATTTTTTTTTGCTTGAAATTGTTTTATCTTTAAGTAAGATTTTTGTTTTGGTTATTATATTTAGGATCTGCAATAATTTTCTTTATTTTATTTGTATTATTTTTTTTTTATTCATATTATGCTTTCTATTTTTATGCATGAATTTCATATACTTACATATTTCCATTGTTTTCAATATTTAATAACAGTAAATAAAAGTATAATGTTAGTTAACCGATGAAACGTTTGATACTTTTATTTAGGTAAACATTTTCTTCTTTTTCGATCCTTTTCTTTTGGTTTGCACCCCTGAAAAGTTTTGGTTTTGCGTGAAATGAAGTGCTAGAAAGCATTGTGGGGGGGGGGGGTAATGTGAGAGTAGCCGAATAGGGTAAATCCACCAAAGAGAGTCAAGGGACTATGTTATTTTTATGGGCAAAACATAGTCATGAGGAGTCCTGTTTTGTTGGACTCTATGGGAGGGATAATCTAGCCCAGGGGTGAACAATAACATCAGTTCACCCCCTCTGATGACAGCACCGGCGTCACACGCAATTTTGACGCCATAAATCAGTCCGTTTGTTGTCCGTTGAGGGTTGTGTAATCATATAAATGATTCCCCTCTTTCCTTTATCTGGTAACCCCTGCTTGAACTTATAGTTCACCTAATTCCACAAGTTTTTTTATAAAATCAGTTTTGTCTTTTTATTTTATATACCCGCTGATGACATGAAAAGGTGTGGACGTAATAAATCCACTTCTCCAGCCTTTTCGTCAGCCCAAATCATGGTACACATGAAACTTTGTGTAACACCGTGATTAGTGGTAGAAGGTAACCGCCCACTTCCCTCCGGCGAGCTAGTTAGAGGAAAAAAGAAGCTAGGTGTACCTTTTCTTGGTTACTTTCGGCTCTAATACCACTACATATAACTGATACCAGTCAGTTATATGTCTTTTAGCAAAGGATCACAATGTTAGGACATTTGTTTGATGAAGCAAACAAATTCCTAACATACAACCAACACCGGTTGTTACATAAATGGCGCCCAACGTTAAGCTTTGCAGCTTTTCCGAGTTTAGTTTTTTTTCAGGTTGTGCGCGGTGCAACATAAAACTGCACGTTTTATGTTACACAAAAATGGCGTATATGCTTATTTTGTTTGAGTATTGGCAATTTTGATTGCCCATTAAACTTTCTTTTATTTGAATTAAATGAATCTTTTCTGGTGTAGATAATTATCTGCACATTCGTTCGTCCAATTAATTACATTACCATTTTAACTTTAATTTTTTTTATTTTTTTGCTTATGCTTTGTGGCAGATAAATTGCGTGTGGTTGTGATCTGGTTGGGACAAGTGTTGGATCTCACACTGTCGTGATATTTGGCATTTGTTTCAATCGGGTGATGATCAGCAAAGGTATGATCGAACACTGGATGGACATGGCAAAATAATTATTTTAGGTAACAGCACCTGAAATTTTGCCGTGTCCACCAGACAGTTGGTCAGGAAGTAGGCCCGATTGATACCATCGAGTATTATGGGACGCAATACTAAAAAGGTTGAACACCCGCGTAATTCGCGACCTACTCGTATGGATCGATTGTGCTTACGAAAAACTTTTTTTTTCGAAGGTGGCTGTGTTTGAATTCTAGTATGGTACGCGGTATATGGGTTCTTCACCCATAAATTAAAAATTATTGCAAATTTAAACACAATTTCAAATTTTTTTTTTGCGCTCTGCTTTATCAAGCACAGTCAGCTTCCAACTTTTTAACATCGCCTGGTTAATTATTAAATTAACCCACATGCTGCGCGGTGTTGTCATTGAATTTGGTGGATTTTCCCTGCTGCTGCTCTCGCTGCGCTGCCTCCCTCATTCACTTTATATTGAACAGATTGATTTCAGTGTAATAATTTTTTTTTCTCTTTTTGGAATATATTGCGATTAATACATACCATATATGGACCGAAAGGTGAATATTTTGAAAATTCCTTTTTCCATACAAAAAGAAAAAAAAATGAATAATAATAATTGATAATAACAAATAGATTATTAATTAAATAAATTAAATAAATTTAATAAATTAAATAAATTAAATAAATTAAATAAATTAAACAAATATATTATAATACTCTGAATTTATCACCATTTTTAGAAGTCTTCTATTTTCTTAGGTTTTTCTTTTCCTTTCAAGTATTATTGGAGCAATTGATTAACGTTGAGAACGGTAAAACAAAAACTATTATTTATCACCTGATTTGTCTTTTTTTTTATTTCTTGCTACCCGAGTGTAGCGGTAAATTAATTTATTATATCTAGATTGTGATGCGTAGGAAGGGAAGAACGACCCGATCATAAAATAAGCGTTATCCCCATCAATCAGCTCCTAATACACCAAGTATAATGGAGCATAACGATTACCCTTCACAGCAGACGGGTAATGTCCAACATTCTCCGGTTAGGGAATTGGAACCAATTAATGACGTTGTCGGTGCACCCTCTTTGCTTGCACAAAATAATCCAGAGGTTCCCATTAATTTAGGTTTGCCTCCTCCTCCCCTACCTAGTCGGAAAAGTTTGAATACCTTATTTAATTTGCAAGGATTGATCTCTGACTACTCGCCCATAATTAATGTGCCGACTTTCAGCCACCATCTACTACACCCAGCATGGAAACAATCCAGGAGTGGATTCGTGCTGCGGTGAAACAAAACGAAGCGAGTATTCGTGACTCAATTCGTAAAGAATTTGAGGCCAAGAGTTATGCTCAGCAAGCGCTGGCACAATCCATGATTGATCATTCCAACCAGCCACCATCGACGCGGAATATGAATGGGCGCGATAAAAATCCTCCTTTGCATCCACAACACGGTAGGACTCAACATTCAAATGAACGTGGTGATGAATTTTACCAAACACAAATATCGTCCCAACCTTCAGTTGTCTCCGATAATCGGATGGACAAATGGGGGTTTAAGTTTAGCGGGGATTCGCGTGGCATGACGGTGGATGATCTCGTGTTCCATGTGGAGAGCCTTCAGAGTAGAAGTGGAATTCCATGGGCATCAATATGCGGGAATTTCCATTTATTGCTATCCGAAATGGCGGAGGTTTGGTACTGGAGATTTTTGCGGAGAAATAGATTTCCGAATTGGCCAACCCTTCGAGAAGCACTTCTACGTGAATTCAGGGGCCTCGATACGGATTACGAGATTGTTCAGCGTATCCTAGAAACAAGACAACTATCCAATGAAAGTTTTGACTTCTTTTATAATAGGGTTCTATCCATTTATTACCAAATGCAAAGCCCATTACCCGAATACGAGTTGGTGCAAATAATGAAGAATAATTTACGCGAAAAAATTTCCAACCTCGTATTTGCAATAAACATAAGAACCCTAGAACAATTTCAGGAAACTTGTAGGAAAGCCGAAAGACACGTAGCATCCAAAGATTCCGCTAGACGTTTATGGCAAGCAGCCCCTAGACACATTCACGAAATTGAGTATCTTCCACTTGATGAAGAGGATTTATACCCATATCAAGACCCGAACTCTGAGTTCGTCCAACCACCATTACGTGTGTTGGAAGCAGTGGAGCCTGAAAGCAGACCGAGGTGGCCGTGTTGGAATTGTGGGCAAATGGGCCATGATTTTTATTTCTGCCCTTCCGACAGACGGAACCTCTTCTGTTATCGGTGTGGACGTAAAGATGTCGTCACTCCGCAGTGTCCCCGCTGTAATCCGTGAAACGCGCAAGGGCACCGAGTATTCCCCGGGACACCTCGACTGCCACCGATGCACCCGGACCAACCCCCGACTTAGAAATAGGCCCCCGCGACCCTCCGAATGGTCCGCACTCGGTATCACGCGTTACCATCTTGAAACGTGAACCCGATTGGAACGTGCCTATTCCGAAAAACATGACCCCGGTAAAATCGATGGAGTATGAGGATGCTCGGAAAAGAATTTTCGAGGTCCTTCCAAAAAGCGGTGTTTCAAAACACATTGAACGCTGTCGAGCGCGCGCTGGACGACGTAGACAGTTTAGACAAGACATAGAAGCAGTGTCAAAGCTAAAGAAGGATGACATTCGACCCTATGCTCGGGTAGAAATTGCCGGTGAACCTCTGCTAGGTCTCCTAGACAGCGGCGCTAGCATTTCATGCCTTGGTGCAGGGTCCGTTGAATTCCTTGAACGGAAGAACTTGCAGTTATTACGACGGAGTTCTGAAGTCAGGACAGCTGATGGTGCTTCTCAATCAGTTCTTGGGCATCTCTTGTTACCAATTACGTGCAAAAACGTAACAAGAGATGTCAAACTCTACGTTGTGCCCGGTCTAACGCAGGTACTGTACCTTGGCATCGATTTTGGAAGGATTTTGGAATAGCTCCACATCTGTTTGGATCTGTTGATGCGATTGATGACGACCCCGTTGAGGACCACAATATGCATGTCCTAAACGCGAATGAAAAGATGCTCCTTGAAAAGACCAAATCGCGATTTCCTTCTTTCAACCACTTCGGGCTCGGTAAGACCAATCTCGAAGAACATGTGATTGATGTAGGGAGTGTAGAGCCAATTAAGCAACGGCACTACCCTGTTTCGCCAGCGGTACAAAAATTAATGGATGCTGAGATAGACCGGATGTTGGGTATGGGTGTAATTGAGGTGAGCCACAGTGCCTGGAGTTCACCTATAGTCCTGGTTCGCAAGCCCGGAAAAGTACGCTTGTGCCTGGACTCAAGAAAGGTGAACCGGGTAACTAAAAAGGATGCTTACCCCCTGCCCCACATTGAAGGTCTCCTCAGCCGTCTCGAAAATACGAAATACATTTCGAGCATTGATTTAAAGGATGCCTTTTGGCAAATACCACTGGAAAAACAGAGTAGGGAGAAAACGGCTTTTACTATTCCTGGCCGCCCTCTGTATCAATTCACAGTGATGCCCTTCGGTTTGTGCAACGCTCCCCAGCGTATGTGCAGACTGATGGACAAAGTCATACCGACCCACTTGAAAGAACAAGTTCTCGTGTATTTGGACGATTTATTGGTAGTATCTAAAGATTTTGAGACGCATTTGGACCTGTTGAACATTGTCGCTCGTTGCCTTATGACAGCGGGACTAACAATCAACATGGAGAAAAGCAAATTCTTCTTTAAGGTAGTGCGTTATCTCGGATACATTGTTGGGAACAGTTGTTAAAAAAATGATCCCACCAAGGTGTCTGCGATGGCGGATTTTCCGGTACCATCTTCTCCAGAACAGGTACGGCGGTTTTTGGGGATGACAGGCTGGTATCGAAGGTTCATAGCCAACTATTCTAGCCTTGCATCTCCAATAACCGATTGTCTCAAAAAGTCGGTCAAATTCACCTGGACCGATGGTGCAGAAAAAGCTTTTGAGGTGCTGAAGGCATCTCTGATTTCTGCCCCAATTTTGGCGAACGCTGACTTCAGTAAACCTTTCATCATTCAATGTGATGCGTGTAAAACTGGAGTCGGCAGTGTGCTTTTGCAGTGTGACGAACAAGGGAATGAGAAACCAATCGCCTTCATGTCACAGAAACTAAACGCTGCACAGCAAAATTATAGCGTTACCGAACTTGAATGCTATGCTGCTGTGCTAAGTGTAAAGAAGTTTCGGGCGTATGTGGAAGGACAACCCTTCAAAATTGTCACCGATCATGCGAGTTTGAGGTGGCTCATGGATCAGAAGGACCTGAGCGGGCGTTTAGCGCGATGGAGTCTAAAGCTTCAGGCCTTTGACTTTGAAATAGAACACCGTAAGGGGTCGGAAAATGTGGTTCCCGACGCTTTATCTAGAATTCTGGTGGAAGAAGTGACGGAACCTGTCCCTTGCGTTGATCTAGATTCGGAACACTTTAAGTCAGAGGAGTATCAAGCATTGATCGACACGGTTACGGAAAACGGACACAGGTTACCCGATAAGCAAGTATCGGATGGCTATGTGTACGTTAAAACCGAATTCACAAAGAATGTCGATCGTGCTGACAGAACCTGGAGACTTTGGATTCCGGGGCAACTGACGCCCGAACTGGTCCGACTGGCACATGATCCGCCTCAGTCTTCGCATGGTGGGATCGCGAAAACATTGTATCGATTACAGCAAAGGTACTTCTGGCCGAAAATGGCAGCGGAAGTTCGAAAATACATAGCTGATTGTGCAACGTGTAAAGAGACGAAAGCCCCTAATTGCATATTGCGGCCGCCAATGGGTAGTCTGGTGGAGGTCAATAGGCCGTTCCAACATCTATATATAGACTTGCTAGGCCCTTATCCAAGATCTAAACGAGGGAATACAACCCTCCTTATCATCTTGGATAAATTTACGAAATTCGTTATCCTAAAAGCGTTGCGTCGTGCGAGTGCGGCGAATATCGTCGATTTCGTTGAGGAAAACGTGTTTCAACTGTTTGGTGTACCGGAAGAAATGGTTTCCGACAATGGCCCCCAGTTCCTTTCAAAGGAATTCGCTAAATTGTTGCCAACTTATGGTGTAAAGCATACTCGTACCGCGGTATATTCTCCGCAGTCAAATGCTTCGGAACGCGTAAATCGGTCAATTTTGGCCGCAATAAGATCCTATGTGCGTGACGATCACCGGGAATGGGATTTGAACCTCGGAAGCATTGGTAGTGCCCTTAGGAGCACTGTTCATGCGGCGACTGGTTCGGATCCGTATTCCCTGGTGTTCGGTACGCACATGGTGACACACGCGAGCACGTACAAACTCCTCCGAAAGCTTGACTGTGTTGCGGACCAAGATTTTTTGATATTACCGCCGAGTGATCACCGTAAGTTGGTACACGAGCGTGTCCTGAGGAACTTGGAGAAAGCACATGAACGCCATGGAAACCAATATAACAAGCGGGTGAGGCACGTTACCTACGTGCCCGGTCAAGAGGTTTACCGAAGGAACTTCACACTTAGCGATTTCCCGAAAAATATCAACGCTAAGCTAAATCGCAAGCTCCTAAAATGCCGAATTGTCCGGGCCGTGGGTAATTCCATGTACGAACTCGAGGATCTTCGCGGCACTCACATTGGCATGTACCATGCAAAGGACCTAAGGCAATAGCCCGGCTAGCATGGTATAGCACGAGACTTCTCCAGGGTGTGGTCGAGTCCCACGTTGGGCTGGTTCAAGATTACACTGATCTCCAATTGCACCCACAAGCTTTTCAGCTTCTCAAGGAACGTTTGCACATTCCCTTGAGAATCTCTGTTGTAACATGTGCCGTGCAATGGTGCCTCCACTGTATTTTGATTTTTATTTTCAATCATAAAAATCAGCTGGTTGCAGTATTGCATGGGACAATTGCATTGATTTTTTTTGTTCATTTTTTAAAATTAAAGCTATTGTTAAAAACAGTATATATTATTATATATATTTTTTTTTTAACAACTGGGAGAAGTCAGAAAAGGAAAACGGGATTTGGAAAAATTCGGTTTTTTTTTCTTTTGGGTGTGGGCGAAAAAAAAAAACGGAAAACTGGACTGGGACTTAGTTTGGGTTTTTGTAAGAAAACGGACGAGAAAATTTGATTTTTCGGGGATTTTTTTTTTATAGTCAGTTTTCTTAGAGTTTTTTTTTGGGTGTTTTTAAGAAAAGATCAGTTTTTAAGAGTCAGTTTTTTTTGGAGATTTTCTTGGGTTTTTTTTCGTGAATTTGGTTCGATATTTTCTTGAATTCGAAAAGTATAAATTTTTGTTGAGTTGAGTGGAACTAAGTGAAAACTGGATACTTTTTTTTATTCAATGATACCCTGGAAAAATTTCAGAAAAAAATACGAATATGAAATTCTAACAGAATTTCCTTGGATATAATATTGTTTTTATTCCAACTAAATTCGACAGTTTCTTAATTATGTTATGTTCACGTGTCTAGAAAAATGCTGTATACAAATATATAAATAGCGTAAAATATATAAGCCAGAAAAGTTTAAAAGTAATGAAAATTTTAAAAAAATTCGAAGGAGCAAGAATGCATCACGGGTTCCGTTAAATTCAAAAAGAAAAAAAAAAAAGAAAAAAAAACATAATTCATTAATACATAAAAGCACTCCAAGCATACATAATAAATAACACATAACAAAAAAAAAAAAAACGTCAAATATGTAAGGTGCTAACATAAAATATATAACCTATGACAACATAACATGAAATATAAACTTAACAAAAACTTCATATAAATAAATTAAAAAGATGCTAAATATCTACATAATTAAATAATTTTATTATAATTAATATTTAGAAAAAAAAAAAAAAAAATAGAAAATCATACATAAAAATTTGGAATACAACAATAAGGCAACAAAGCCACAACCAACAAATTTCATAAGGGGGTGCCTACAATTGCAACACAGGATTCTTCAAATTTTTTTTTGTTTGAAAATTTTAAAATAACAAATTTTTTTCTTTAAATTCATTTTATTGCTTAGGTTTTGGTTATGATTTTTAATTTTAGTACAGGGTGTTCCGTGGAAACCTCAACGAGACCGCTGTAAGTTAATTTTTTTTTTATGCAATTAAATTTTCTTTGAACTATAATTATAAATTTTAGTAATTTTGGATTGAAAATGGTTTAAATATTTGTTTTTTTTTTCATTACTTTTTTTTATTATCTTTAAAGAATTTTCGCATACATTCAATTAAATTTTTTTTTGTTTCTTTATTTTTTTTGGATTTTCTTACAATTTATTTATTTTTTTTTGCTTGAAATTGTTTTATCTTTAAGTAAGATTTTTGTTTTGGTTATTATATTTAGGATCTGCAATAATTTTCTTTATTTTATTTGTATTAGTTTTTTTTTATTCATATTATGCTTTCTATTTTTATGCATGAATTTCATATACTTACATATTTCCATTGTTTTCAATATTTAATAACAGTAAATAAAAGTATAATGTTAGTTAACCGATGAAACGTTTGATACTTTTATTTAGGTAAACATTTTCTTCTTTTTCGATCCTTTTATTTTGGTTTGCACCCCTGAAAAGTTTTGGTTTTGCGTGAAAAGAAGTGCTAGAAAGCATTGTGGTGGGGGGGTAATGTGAGAGTAGCCGAATAGGGTAAATCCACCGAAGAGAGTCAAGGGACTATGTTATTTGTATGGGCAAAACATAGTCATGAGGAGTCCTGTTTTGTTGGACTCCATGGGAGGGATAATTTAGCCCAGGGGTGAACAATAACATCAGTTCACCCCCTCCCATGACAGCACCGGCGTCACACGCATTTTTGATGCCATAAATCAGTCCGTCTGTTGTCCGTTGAGGGTTGTGTAATCATATAAATGATTCCCCTCTTTCCTTTATCTGGTAACCCCTGCTTGAACTTATAGTTCACCTAATTCCACAAGTTTTTTTATAAAATCAGTTTTGTCTTTTTATTTTATATACCCGCTGATGACATGAAAAGGTGTGGACGTAATAAATCCACTTCTCCAGCCTTTTCGTCAGCCCAAATCATGGTACACATGAAACTTTGTGTAACACCGTGATTAGTGGTAGAAGGTAACCGCCCACTTCCCTCCGGCGAGCTAGTTAGAGCAAAGAAGCTAGGTGTACCTTTTCTTGGTTACTTTCGGCTCTAATACCACTACATATAACTGATACCAGTCAGTTATATGTCTTTTAGCAAAGGATCACAATGTTAGGACATTTGTTTGATGAAGCAAACAAATTCCTAACATACAACCAACACCGGTTGTTACATAAATGGCGCCCAACGTTAAGCTTTGCAGCTTTTCCGAGTTTAGTTTTTTTTCAGGTTGTGCGCGGTGCAACATAAAACTGCACGTTTTATGTTACACAAAAATGGCGTATATGCTTATTTTGTTTGAGTATTGGCAATTTTGATTGCCCATTAAACTTTCTTTTATTTGAATTAAATGAATCTTTTCTGGTGTAGATAATTATCTGCACATTCGTTCGTCCAATTAATTACATTACCATTTTAACTTTAATTTTTTTTATTTTTTTGCTTATGCTTTGTGGCAGATAAATTGCGTGTGGTTGTGATCTGGTTGGGACAAGTGTTGGATCTCACACTGTCGTGATATTTGGCATTTGTTTCAATCGGGTGATGATCAGCAAAGGTATGATCGAACACTGGATGGACATGGCAAAATAATTATTTTAGGTAACAGCACCTGAAATTTTGCCGTGTCCACCAGATAGTTGGTCAGGAAGTAGGCCCGATTGATACCATCGAGTATTATGGGACGCAATACTAAAAAGGTTGAACACCCGCGTAATTCGCGACCTACTCGTATGGATCGATTGTGCTTACGAAAAACTTTTTTTTTGGAAGGTGGCTGTGTTTGAATTCTAGTATGGTACGCGGTATATGGGTTCTTCACCCATAAATTAAAAATTATTTCAAATTTAAACACAATTTCAAATTTTTTTTTTGCGCTCTGCTTTATCAAGCACAGTCAGCTTCCAACTTTTTAACATCGCCTGGTTAATTATTAAATTAACCCACATGCTGCGCGGTGTTGTCATTGAATTTGGTGGATTTTCCCTGCTGCTGCTCTCGCTGCGCTGCCTCCCTCATTCACTTTATATTGAACAGATTGAATTCAGTGTAATCATTTTTTTTCTCTTTTTGGAATATATTGCGATTAATACATACCATATATGGACCGAAAGGTGAATATTTTGAAAATTCCTTTTTCCATACAAAAAGGAAAAAAAAATGAATAATAATAATTGATAATAACAAATAGATTATTAATTAAATAAATTAAATAAATTTAATAAATTAAATAAATTAAATAAATTAAATAAATTAAACAAATATATTATAATACTCTGAATTTATCACCATTTTTAGAAGTCTCCTATTTTCTTAGGTTTTTCTTTTCCTTTCAAGTATTATTGGAGCAATTGATTAACGTTGAGAAGGGTAAAACAAAAACTATTATTTATCACCTGATTTGTCTTTTTTTTTATTTCTTGCTACCCGAGTGTAGCGGTAAATTAATTTATTATATCTAGATTGTGATGCGTAGGAAGGGAAGAACGACCCGATCATAAAATAAGCGTTATCCCCATCAATCAGCTCCTAATACACCAAGTATAATGGAGCATAACGATTACCCTTCACAGCAGACGGGTAATGTCCAACATTCTCCGGTTAGGGAATTGGAACCAATTAATGACGTTGTCGGTGCACCCTCTTTGCTTGCACAAAATAATCCAGAGGTTCCCATTAATTTAGGTTTGCCTCCTCCTCCCCTACCTAGTCGGAAAAGTGTGAATACCTTATTTAATTTGCACGGATTGATCTCTGACTACTCGCCCATAATTAATGTGCCGACTTTCAGCCACCATCTACTACACCCAGCATGGAAACAATCCAGGAGTGGATTCGTGCTGCGGTGAAACAAAACGAAGCGAGTATTCGTGACTCAATTCGTAAAGAATTTGAGGCCAAGAGTTATGCTCAGCAAGCGCTGGCACAATCCATGATTGATCATTCCAACCAGCCACCATCGACGCGGAATATGAATGGGCGCGATAAAAATCCTCCTTTGCATCCACAACACGGTAGGACTCAACATTCAAATGAACGTGGTGATGAATTTTACCAAACACAAATATCGTCCCAACCTTCAGTTGTCTCCGATAATCGGATGGACAAATGGGGGTTTAAGTTTAGCGGGGATTCGCGTGGCATGACGGTGGATGATCTCGTGTTCCATGTGGAGAGCCTTCAGAGTAGAAGTGGAATTCCATGGGCATCAATATGCGGGAATTTCCATTTATTGCTATCCGAAATGGCGGAGGTTTGGTACTGGAGATTTTTGCGGAGAAATAGATTTCCGAATTGGCCAACCCTTCGAGAAGCACTTCTACGTGAATTCAGGGGCCTCGATACGGATTACGAGATTGTTCAGCGTATCCTAGAAACAAGACAACTATCCAATGAAAGTTTTGACTTCTTTTATAATAGGGTTCTATCCATTTATTACCAAATGCAAAGCCCATTACCCGAATACGAGTTGGTGCAAATAATGAAGAATAATTTACGCGAAAAAATTTCCAACCTCGTATTTGCAATAAACATAAGAACCCTAGAACAATTTCAGGAAACTTGTAGGAAAGCCGAAAGACACGTAGCATCCAAAGATTCCGCTAGACGTTTATGGCAAGCAGCCCCTAGACACATTCACGAAATTGAGTATCTTCCACTTGATGAAGAGGATTTATACCCATATCAAGACCCGAACTCTGAGTTCGTCCAACCACCATTACGTGTGTTGGAAGCAGTGGAGCCTGAAAGCAGACCGAGGTGGCCGTGTTGGAATTGTGGGCAAATGGGCCATGATTTTTATTTCTGCCCTTCAGACAGACGGAACCTCTTCTGTTATCGGTGTGGACGTAAAGATGTCGTCACTCCGCAGTGTCCCCGCTGTAATCCGTGAAACCCGCAAGGGCACCGAGTATTCCCCGGGACACCTCGACTGCCACCGATGCACCCGGACCAACCCCCGACTTAGAAATAGGCCCCCGCGACCCTCCGAATGGTCCGCACTCGGTATCACGCGTTACCATCTTGAAACGTGATCCCGATTGGAACGTGCCTATTCCGAAAAACATGACCCCGGTAAAATCGATGGAGTATGAGGATGCTCGGAAAAGAATTTTCGAGGTCCTTCCAAAAAGCGGTGTTTCAAAACACATTGAACGCTGTCGAGCGCGCGCGGGACGACGTAGACAGTTTAGACAAGACATAGAAGCAGTGTCAAAGCTAAAGAAGGATGACATTCGACCCTATGCTCGGGTAGAAATTGCCGGTGAACCTCTGCTAGGTCTCCTAGACAGCGGCGCTAGCATTTCATGCCTTGGTGCAGGGTCCGTTGAATTCCTTGAACGGAAGAACTTGCAGTTATTACGACGGAGTTCTGAAGTCAGGACAGCTGATGGTGCTTCTCAATCAGTTCTTGGGCATCTCTTGTTACCAATTACGTGCAAAAACGTAACAAGAGATGTTAAACTCTACGTTGTGCCCGGTCTAACGCAGGTACTGTACCTTGGCATCGATTTTGGAAGGATTTTGGAATAGCTCCACATCTGTTTGGATCTGTTGATGCGATTGATGACGACCCCGTTGAGGACCACAATATGCATGTCCTAAACGCGAATGAAAAGATGCTCCTTGAAAAGACCAAATCGCGATTTCCTTCTTTCAACCACTTCGGGCTCGGTAAGACCAATCTCGAAGAACATGTGATTGATGTAGGGAGTGTAGAGCCAATTAAGCAACGGCACTACCCTGTTTCGCCAGCGGTACAAAAATTAATGGATGCTGAGATAGACCGGATGTTGGGTATGGGTGTAATTGAGGTGAGCCACAGTGCCTGGAGTTCACCTATAGTCCTGGTTCGCAAGCCCGGAAAAGTACGCTTGTGCCTGGACTCAAGAAAGGTGAACCGGGTAACTAAAAAGGATGCTTACCCCCTGCCCCACATTGAAGGTCTCCTCAGCCGTCTCGAAAATACGAAATACATTTCGAGCATTGATTTAAAGGATGCCTTTTGGCAAATACCACTGGAAAAACAGAGTAGAGAGAAAACGGCTTTTACTATTCCTGGCCGCCCTCTGTATCAATTCACAGTGATGCCCTTCGGTTTGTGCAACGCTCCCCAGCGTATGTGCAGACTGATGGACAAAGTCATACCGACCCACTTGAAAGAACAAGTTCTCGTGTATTTGGACGATTTATTGGTAGTATCTAAAGATTTTGAGACGCATTTGGACCTGTTGAACATTGTCGCTCGTTGCCTTATGACAGCGGGACTAACAATCAGCATGGAGAAAAGCAAATTCTTCTTTAAGGTAGTGCGTTATCTCGGATACATTGTTGGGAACAGTTGTTAAAAAACTGATCCCGCCAAGGTGTCTGCGATGGCGGATTTTCCGGTACCATCTTCTCCAGAACAGGTACGGCGGTTTTTGGGGATGACAGGCTGGTATCGAAGGTTCATAGCCAACTATTCTAGCCTTGCATCTCCAATAACCGATTGTCTCAAAAAGTCGGTCAAATTCACCTGGACCGATGGTGCAGAAAAAGCGTTTGAGGTGCTGAAGGCATCTCTGATTTCTGCCCCAATTTTGGCGAACGCTGACTTCAGTAAACCTTTCATCATTCAATGTGATGCGTGTAAAACTGGAGTCGGCAGTGTGCTTTTGCAGTGTGACGAACAAGGGAATGAGAAACCAATCGCCTTCATGTCACAGAAACTAAACGCTGCACAGCAAAATTATAGCGTTACCGAACTTGAATGCTATGCTGCTGTGCTAAGTGTAAAGAAGTTTCGGGCGTATGTGGAGGGACAACCCTTCAAAATTGTCACCGATCATGCGAGTTTGAGGTGGCTCATGGATCAGAAGGACCTGAGCGGGCGTTTAGCGCGATGGAGTCTAAAGCTTCAGGCCTTTGACTTTGAAATAGAACACCGTAAGGGGTCGGAAAATGTGGTTCCCGACGCTTTATCTAGAATTCTGGTGGAAGAAGTGACGGAACCTGTCCCTTGCGTTGATCTAGATTCGGAACACTTTAAGTCAGAGGAGTATCAAGCATTGATCGACACGGTTACGGAAAACGGACACAGGTTACCCGATAAGCAAGTATCGGATGGCTATGTGTACGTTAAAACCGAATTCACAAAGAATGTCGATCGTGCTGACAGAACCTGGAGACTTTGGATTCCGGGGCAACTGACGCCCGAACTGGTCCGACTGGCACATGATCCGCCTCAGTCTTCGCATGGTGGGATCGCGAAAACATTGTATCGATTACAGCAAAGGTACTTCTGGCCGAAAATGGCAGCGGAAGTCCGAAAATACATAGCTGATTGTGCAACGTGTAAAGAGACGAAAGCCCCTAATTGCATATTGCGGCCGCCAATGGGTAGTCTGGTGGAGGTCAATAGGCCGTTCCAACATCTATATATAGACTTGCTAGGTCCTTATCCAAGATCTAAACGAGGAAATACAACCCTCCTTATCATCTTGGATAAATTTACGAAATTCGTTATCCTGAAAGCGTTGCGTCGTGCGAGTGCGGCGAATATCGTCGATTTCGTTGAGGAAAACGTGTTTCAACTGTTTGGTGTACCGGAAGAAATGGTTTCCGACAATGGCCCCCAGTTCCTTTCAAAGGAATTCGCTAAATTGTTGCCAACTTATGGTGTAAAGCATACTCGTACCGCGGTATATTCTCCGCAGTCAAATGCTTCGGAACGCGTAAATCGGTCAATTTTGGCCGCAATAAGATCCTATGTGCGTGACGATCACCGGGAATGGGATTTGAACCTTGGAAGCATTGGTAGTGCCCTTAGGAGCACTGTTCATGCGGCGACTGGTTCGGATCCGTATTCCCTGGTGTTCGGTACGCACATGGTGACACACGCGAGCACGTACAAACTCCTCCGAAAGCTTGACTGTGTTGCGGACCAAGATTTTTTGATATTACCGCCGAGTGATCACCGTAAGTTGGTACACGAGCGTGTCCTGAGGAACTTGGAGAAAGCACATGAACGCCATGGAAACCAATATAACAAGCGGGTGAGGCACGTTACCTACGTGCCCGGTCAAGAGGTTTACCGAAGGAACTTCACACTTTGCGATTTCTCGAAAAATATCAACGCTAAGCTAAATCGCAAGCTCCTAAAGTGCCGAATTGTCCGGGCCGTGGGTAATTCCATGTACGAACTCGAGGATCTTCGCGGCACTCACATTGGCATGTACCATGCAAAGGACCTAAGGCAATAGCCCGGCTAGCATGGTATAGCACAAGACTTCTCCAGGGTGTGGTCGAGTCCCACGTTGGGCTGGTTCAAGATTACACTGATCTCCAATTGCACCCACAAGCTTTTCAGCTTCTCAAGGAACGTTTGCACATTCCCTTGAGAATCTCTGTTGTAACATGTGCCGTGCAATGGTGCCTCCACTGTATTTTGATTTTTATTTTCAATCATAAAAATCAGCTGGTTGCAGTATTGCATGGGACAATTGCATTGATTTTTTTTGTTCATTTTTTAAAATTAAAGCTATTGTTAAAAACAGTATATATTATTGTATATATTTTTTTTTTTAACAACTGGGAGAAGTCAGAAAAGGAAAACGGGATTTGGAAAAATTCGGTTTTTTTTTCTTTTGGGTGTGGGCGAAAAAAAAAAACGGAAAACTGGACTGGGACTTAGTTTGGGTTTTTGTAAGAAAACGGACGAGAAAATTTGATTTTTCGGGGATTTTTTTTTTATAGTCAGTTTTCTTAGAGTTTTTTTTTGGGTGTTTTTAAGAAAAGATCAGTTTTTAAGAGTCAGTTTTTTTTGGAGATTTTCTTGGGTTTTTTTTCGTGAATTTGGTTCGATATTTTCTCGAATTCGAAAAGTATAAATTTTTGTTGAGTTGAGTGGAACTAAGTGAAAACTGGATACTTTTTTTTATTCAATGGTATCCTGGAAAAATTTCAGAAAAAAATACGAATATGAAATTCTAACAGAATTTCCTTGGATATAATATTGCTTTTATTCCAACTAAATTCAAATATACAAATATATAAATAGCGTAAAATATATAAGCCAGAAAAGTTTAAAAGTAATGAAAATTTTAAAAAAATTCGAAGGAGCAAGAATGCATCACGGGTTCCGTTAAATTCAAAAAAAAAAAAAAGAAAAAAAAAACATAATTCATTAATACATAAAAGCACTCCAAGCATACATAATAAATAACACATAACAAAAAAAAAAAAACGTCAAATATGTAAGGTGCTAACATAAAATATATAACCTATGACAACATAACATGAAATATAAATTTAACCAAAACTTCATATAAATAAATTAAAACGATGCTAAATATCTACATAATTAAATAATTTTATTATAATTAATATTTAGAAAAAAAAAAAAAAAAAATAGAAAATCATACATAAAAATTTGGAATACAACAATAAGGCAACAAAGCCACAACCAACAAATTTCATAAGGGGGTGCCTACAATTGCAACACAGGATTCTTCAAATTTTTTTTTGTTTGAAAATTTTAAAATAACAAATTTTTTTCTTTAAATTCATTTTATTGCTTAGGTTTTGGTTATGATTTTTAATTTTAGTACAGGGTGTTCCGTGGAAACCTCAACGAGACCGCTGTAAGTTAATTTTTTTTTTATGCAATTAAATTTTCTTTGAACTATAATTATAAATTTTAGTAATTTTGGATTGAAAATGGTTTAAATATTTGTTTTTTTTTCATTACTTTTTTTTATTATCTTTAAAGAATTTTCGCATACATTCAATTAAATTTTTTTTTGTTTCTTTATTTTTTTTGGATTTTCTTACAATTTATTTATTTTTTTTTGCTTGAAATTGTTTTATCTTTAAGTAAGATTTTTGTTTTGGTTATTATATTTAGGATCTGCAATAATTTTCTTTATTTTATTTGTATTAGTTTTTTTTTATTCATATTATGCTTTCTATTTTTATGCATGAATTTCATATACTTACATATTTCCATTGTTTTCAATATTTAATAACAGTAAATAAAAGTATAATGTTAGTTAACCGATGAAACGTTTGATACTTTTATTTAGGTAAACATTTTCTTCTTTTTCGATCCTTTTCTTTTGGTTTGCACCCCTGAAAAGTTTTGGTTTTGCGTGAAATGAAGTGCTAGAAAGCATTGTGGTGGGGGGGTAATGTGAGAGTAGCCGAATAGGGTAAATCCACCGAAGAGAGTCAAGGGACTATGTTATTTGTATGGGCAAAACATAGTCATGAGGAGTCCTGTTTTGTTGGACTCCATGGGAGGGATAATTTAGCCCAAGGGTGAACAATAACATCAGTTCACCCCCTCCGATGACAGCACCGGCGTCACACGCATTTTTGATGCCATAAATCAGTCCGTCTGTTGTCCGTTGAGGGTTGTGTAATCATATAAATGATTCCCCTCTTTCCTTTATCTGGTAACCCCTGCTTGAACTTATAGTTCACCTAATTCCACAAGTTTTTTTATAAAATCAGTTTTGTCTTTTTATTTTATATACCCGCTGATGACATGAAAAGGTGTGGACGTAATAAATCCACTTCTCCAGCCTTTTCGTCAGCCCAAATCATGGTACACATGAAACTTTGTGTAACACCGTGATTAGTGGTAGAAGGTAACCGCCCACTTCCCTCCGGCGAGCTAGTTAGAGCAAAAAAGAAGCTAGGTGTACCTTTTCTTGGTTACTGTCGGCTCTAATACCACTACATATAACTGATACCAGTCAGTTATATGTCTTTTAGCAAAGGATCACAATGTTAGGACATTTGTTTGATGAAGCAAACAAATTCCTAACATACAACCAACACCGGTTGTTACATAAATGGCGCCCAACGTTAAGCTTTGCAGCTTTTCCGAGTTTATTTTTTTTTCAGGTTGTGCGCGGTGCAACATAAAACTGCACGTTTTATGTTACACAAAAATGGCGTATATGCTTATTTTGTTTGAGTATTGGCAATTTTGATTAAACTTTCTTTTATTTGAATTAAATGAATCTTTTCTGGTGTAGATAATTATCTGCACATTCGTTCGTCCAATTAATTACATTACCATTTTAACTTGAATTTTTTTTATTTTTTTGCTTATGCTTTGTGGCAGATAAATTGCGTGTGGTTGTGATCTGGTTGGGACAAGTATTGGATCTCACACTGTCGTGATATTTGGCATTTGTTTCAATCGGGTGATAATCAGCAAAGGTATGATCGAACACTGGATGGACATGGCAAAATAATTATTTTAGGTAACAGCACCTGAAATTTTGCCGTGTCCACCAGACAGTTGGTCAGGAAGTAGGCCCGATTGATACCATCGAGTATTATGGGACGCAATACTAAAAAGGTTGAACACCCGCGTAATTCGCGACCTACTCGTATGGATCGATTGTGCTTACGAAAAACTTTTTTTTTGGAAGGTGGCTGTGTTTGAATTCTAGTATGGTACGCGGTATATGGGTTCTTCACCCATAAATTAAAAATTATTTCAAATTTAAACACAATTTCAATTTTTTTTTTTGCGCTCTGCTTTATCAAGCACAGTCAGCTTCCAACTTTTTAACATCGCCTGGTTAATTATTAAATTAACCCACATGCTGCGCGGTGTTGTCATTGAATTTGGTGGATTTTCCCTGCTGCTGCTCTCGCTGCGCTGCCTCCCTCATTCACTTTATATTGAACAGATTGATTTCAGTGTAATCATTTTTTTTTCTCTTTTTGGAATATATTGCGATTAATACATACCATATATGGACCGAAAGGTGAATATTTTGAAAATTCCTTTTTCCATACAAAAAGAAAAAAAAAATGAATAATAATAATTGATAATAACAAATAGATTATTAATTAAATAAATTAAATAAATTTAATAAATTAAATAAATTAAATAAATTAAATAAATTAAACAAATATATTATAATACTCTGAATTTATCACCATTTTTAGAAGTCTTCTATTTTCTTAGGTTTTTCTTTTCCTTTCAAGTATTATTGGAGCAATTGATTAACGTTGAGAACGGTAAAACAAAAACTATTATTTATCACCTGATTTGTCTTTTTTTTTATTTCTTGCTACCCGAGTGTAGCGGTAAATTAATTTATTATATCTAGATTGTGATGCGTAGGAAGGGAAGAACGACCCGATCATAAAATAAGCGTTATCCCCATCAATCAGCTCCTAATACACCAAGTATAATGGAGCATAACGATTACCCTTCACAGCAGACGGGTAATGTCCAACATTCTCCGGTTAGGGAATTGGAACCAATTAATGACGTTGTCGGTGCACCCTCTTTGCTTGCACAAAATAATCCAGAGGTTCCCATTAATTTAGGTTTGCCTCCTCCTCCCCTACCTAGTCGGAAAAGTTTGAATACCTTATTTAATTTGCAAGGATTGATCTCTGACTACTCGCCCATAATTAATGTGCCGACTTTCAGCCACCATCTACTACACCCAGCATGGAAACAATCCAGGAGTGGATTCGTGCTGCGGTGAAACAAAACGAAGCGAGTATTCGTGACTCAATTCGTAAAGAATTTGAGGCCAAGAGTTATGCTCAGCAAGCGCTGGCACAATCCATGATTGATCATTCCAACCAGCCACCATCGACGCGGAATATGAATGGGCGCGATAAAAATCCTCCTTTGCATCCACAACACGGTAGGACTCAACATTCAAATGAACGTGGTGATGAATTTTACCAAACACAAATATCGTCCCAACCTTCAGTTGTCTCCGATAATCGGATGGACAAATGGGGGTTTAAGTTTAGCGGGGATTCGCGTGGCATGACGGTGGATGATCTCGTGTTCCATGTGGAGAGCCTTCAGAGTAGAAGTGGAATTCCATGGGCATCAATATGCGGGAATTTCCATTTATTGCTATCCGAAATGGCGGAGGGTTGGTACTGGAGATTTTTGCGGAGAAATAGATTTCCGAATTGGCCAACCCTTCGAGAAGCACTTCTACGTGAATTCAGGGGCCTCGATACGGATTACGAGATTGTTCAGCGTATCTTAGAAACAAGACAACTATCCAATGAAAGTTTTGACTTCTTTTATAATAGGGTTCTATCCATTTATTACCAAATGCAAAGCCCATTACCCGAATACGAGTTGGTGCAAATAATGAAGAATAATTTACGCGAAAAAATTTCCAACCTCGTATTTGCAATAAACATAAGAACCCTAGAACAATTTCAGGAAACTTGTAGGAAAGCCGAAAGACACGTAGCATCCAAAGATTCCGCTAGACGTTTATGGCAAGCAGCCCCTAGACACATTCACGAAATTGAGTATCTTCCACTTGATGAAGAGGATTTATACCCATATCAAGACCCGAACTCTGAGTTCGTCCAACCACCATTACGTGTGTTGGAAGCAGTGGAGCCTGAAAGCAGACCGAGGTGGCCGTGTTGGAATTGTGGGCAAATGGGCCATGATTTTTATTTCTGCCCTTCCGACAGACGGAACCTCTTCTGTTATCGGTGTGGACGTAAAGATGTCGTCACTCCGCAGTGTCCCCGCTGTAATCCGTGAAACCCGCAAGGGCACCGAGTATTCCCCGGGACACCTCGACTGCCACCGATGCACCCGGACCAACCCCCGACTTAGAAATAGGCCCCCGCGACCCTCCGAATGGTCCGCACTCGGTATCACGCGTTACCATCTTGAAACGTGATCCCGATTGGAACGTGCCTATTCCGAAAAACATGACCCCGATAAAATCGATGCAGTGTGAGGATGCTCGGAAAAGAATTTTCGAGGTCCTTCCAAAAAGCGGTGTTTCAAAACACATTGAACGCTGTCGAGCGCGCGCGGGACGACGTAGACAGTTTAGACAAGACATAGAAGCAGTGTCAAAGCTAAAGAAGGATGACATTCGACCCTATGCTCGGGTAGAAATTGCCGGTGAACCTCTGCTAGGTCTCCTAGACAGCGGCGCTAGCATTTCATGCCTTGGTGCAGGGTCCGTTGAATTCCTTGAACGGAAGAACTTGCAGTTATTACGACGAAGTTCTGAAGTCAGGACAGCTGATGGTGCTTCTCAATCAGTTCTTGGGCATCTCTTGTTACCAATTACGTGCAAAAGCGTAACAAGAGATGTTAAACTCTACGTTGCGCCCGGTCTAACGCAGGTACTGTACCTTGGCATCGATTTTGGAAGGATTTTGGAATAGCTCCACATCTGTTTGGATCTGTTGATGCGATTGATGACGACCCCGTTGAGGACCACAATATGCATGTCCTAAACGCGAATGAAAAGATGCTCCTTGAAAAGACCAAATCGCGATTTCCTTCTTTCAACCACTTCGGGCTCGGTAAGACCAATCTCGAAGAACATGTGATTGATGTAGGGAGTGTAGAGCCAATTAAGCAACGGCACTACCCTGTTTCGCCAGCGGTACAAAAATTAATGGATGCTGAGATAGACCGGATGTTGGGTATGGGAGTAATTGAGGTGAGCCACAGTGCCTGGAGTTCACCTATAGTCCTGGTTCGCAAGCCCGGAAAAGTACGCTTGTGCCTGGACTCAAGAAAGGTGAACCGGGTAACTAAAAAGGATGCTTACCCCCTGCCCCACATTGAAGGTCTCCTCAGCCGTCTCGAAAATACGAAATACATTTCGAGCATTGATTTAAAGGATGCCTTTTGGCAAATACCACTGGAAAAACAGAGTAGGGAGAAAACGGCTTTTACTATTCCTGGCCGCCCTCTGTATCAATTCACAGTGATGCCCTTCGGTTTGTGCAACGCTCCCCAGCGTATGTGCAGACTGATGGACAAAGTCATACCGACCCACTTGAAAGAACAAGTTCTCGTGTATTTGGACGATTTATTGGTAGTATCTAAAGATTTTGAGACGCATTTGGACCTGTTGAACATTGTCGCTTGTTGCCTTATGACAGCGGGACTAACAATCAACACGGAGAAAAGCAAATTCTTCTTTAAGGTAGTGCGTTATCTCGGATACATTGTTGGGAACAGTTGTTAAAAAACTGATCCCGCCAAGGTGTCTGCGATGGCGGATTTTCCGGTACCATCTTCTCCAGAACAGGTACGGCGGTTTTTGGGGATGACAGGCTGGTATCGAAGGTTCATAGCCAACTATTCTAGCCTTGCATCTCCAATAACCGATTGTCTCAAAAAGTCGGTCAAATTCACCTGGACCGATGGTGCAGAAAAAGCTTTTGAGGTGCTGAAGGCATCTCTGATTTCTGCCCCAATTTTGGCGAACGCTGACTTCAGTAAACCTTTCATCATTCAATGTGATGCGTGTAAAACTGGAGTCGGCAGTGTGCTTTTGCAGTGTGACGAACAAGGGAATGAGAAACCAATCGCCTTCATGTCACAGAAACTAAACGCTGCACAGCAAAATTATAGCGTTACCGAACTTGAATGCTATGCTGCTGTGCTAAGTGTAAAGAAGTTTCGGGCGTATGTGGAAGGACAACCCTTCAAAATTGTCACCGATCATGCGAGTTTGAGGTGGCTCATGGATCAGAAGGACCTGAGCGGGCGTTTAGCGCGATGGAGTCTAAAGCTTCAGGCCTTTGACTTTGAAATAGAACACGGTAAGGGGTCAGAAAATGTGGTTCCCGACGCTTTATCCAGAATTCTGGTCGAAGAAGATACGGAACCTGTCCCTTGCGTTGATCTAGATTCGGAACACTTTAAGTCAGAGGAGTATCAAGCATTGATCGACACGGTTACGGAAAACGGACACAGGTTACCCGATAAGTAAGTATCGGATGGCTATGTGTACGTTAAAACCGAATTCACAAAGAATGTCGATCGTGCTGACAGAACCTGGAGACTTTGGATTCCGGGGCAACTGACGCCCGAACTGGTCCGACTGGCACATGATCCGCCTCAGTCTTCGCATGGTGGGATCGCGAAAACATTGTATCGATTACAGCAAAGGTACTTCTGGCCGAAAATGGCAGCGGAAGTCCGAAAATACATAGCTGATTGTGCAACGTGTAAAGAGACGAAAGCCCCTAATTGCATATTGCGGCCGCCAATGGGTAGTCTGGTGGAGGTCAATAGGCCGTTCCAACATCTATATATAGACTTGCTAGGTCCTTATCCAAGATCTAAACGAGGAAATACAACCCTCCTTATCATCTTGGATAAATTTACGAAATTCGTTATCCTGAAAGCGTTGCGTCGTGCGAGTGCGGCGAATATCGTCGATTTCGTTGAGGAAAACGTGTTTCAACTGTTTGGTGTACCGGAAGAAATGGTTTCCGACAATGGCCCCCAGTTCCTCTCAAAGGAATTCGCTAAATTGTTGCCAACTTATGGTGTAAAGCATACTCGTACCGCGGTATATTCTCCGCAGTCAAATGCTTCGGAACGCGTAAATCGGTCAATTTTGGCCGCAATAAGATCCTATGTGCGTGACGATCACCGGGAATGGGATTTGAACCTTGGAAGCATTGGTAGTGCCCTTAGGAGCACTGTTCATGCGGCGACTGGTTCGGATCCGTATTCCCTGGTGTTCGGTACGCACATGGTGACACACGCGAGCACGTACAAACTCCTCCGAAAGCTTGACTGTGTTGCGGACCAAGATTTTTTGATATTACCGCCGAGTGATCACCGTAAGTTGGTACACGAGCGTGTCCTGAGGAACTTGGAGAAAGCACATGAACGCCATGGAAACCAATATAACAAGCGGGTGAGGCACGTTACCTACGTGCCCGGTCAAGAGGTTTACCGAAGGAACTTCACACTTTGCGATTTCTCGAAAAATATCAACGCTAAGCTAAATCGCAAGCTCCTAAAGTGCCGAATTGTCCGGGCCGTGGGTAATTCCATGTACGAACTCGAGGATCTTCGCGGCACTCACATTGGCATGTACCATGCAAAGGACCTAAGGCAATAGCCCGGCTAGCATGGTATAGCACAAGACTTCTCCAGGGTGTGGTCGAGTCCCACGTTGGGCTGGTTCAAGATTACACTGATCTCCAATTGCACCCACAAGCTTTTCAGCTTCTCAAGGAACGTTTGCACATTCCCTTGAGAATCTCTGTTGTAACATGTGCCGTGCAATGGTGCCTCCACTTTTTTTTGATTTTTATTTTGAATCATAAAAATCAGCTGGTTGCAGTATTGCATGGGACAATTGCATTGATTTTTTTGTTCATTTTTTAAAATTAAAGCTATTGTTAAAAACAGTATATATTATTATATATATTTTTTTTTTAACAACTGGGAGAAGTCAGAAAAGGAAAACGGGATTTGGAAAAATTCGATTTTTTTTTCTTTTGGGTATGGGCGAAAAAAAAAAACGGAAAACTGGACTGGGACTTAGTTTGGGTTTTTGTAAGAAAACGGACGAGAAAATTTGATTTTTCGGGGATTTTTTTTTTGTAGTCAGTTTTCTTAGAGTTTTTTTTTGGGTGTTTTTAAGAAAAAATAAGTTTTTAAGAGTCAGTTTTTTTTGGAGATTTTCTTGGGTTTTTTTTCGTGAATTTGGTTCGATATTTTCTTGAATTCGAAAAGTATAAATTTTTGTTGAGTTGAGTGGAACTAAGTGAAAACTGGATACTTTTTTTTATTCAATGATATCCTGGAAAAATTTCAGAAAAAAATACGAATATGAAATTCTAACAGAATTTCCTTGGATATAATATTGCTTTTATTCCAACTAAATTCGACAGTTTCTTAATTATGTTATGTTCACGTGTCTAGAAAAATGCTGTATACAAATATATAAATAGCGTAAAATATATAAGCCAGAAAAGTTTAAAAGTAATGAAAATTTTAAAAAAATTCGAAGGAGCAAGAATGCATCACGGGTTCCGTTAAATTCAAAAAAAAAAAAAAGAAAAAAAAAACATAATTCATTAATACATAAAAGCACTCCAAGCATACATAATAAATAACACATAACAAAAAAAAAAAAAACGTCAAATATGTAAGGTGCTAACATAAAATATATAACCTATGACAACATAACATGAAATATAAATTTAACCAAAACTTCATATAAATAAATTAAAACGATGCTAAATATCTACATAATTAAATAATTTTATTATAATTAATATTTAGAAAAAAAAAAAAAAAAAAATAGATAATCATACATAAAAATTTGGAATACAACAATAAGGCAACAAAGCCACAACCAACAAATTTCATAAGGGGGTGCCTACAATTGCAACACAGGATTCTTCAAATTTTTTTTTGTTTGAAAATTTTAAAATAACCAATTTTTTTCTTTAAATTCATTTTATTGCTTAGGTTTTGGTTATGATTTTTAATTTTAGTACAGGGTGTTCCGTGGAAACCTCAACGAGACCGCTGTAAGTTATTTTTTTTTTTATGCAATTAAATTTTCTTTGAACTATAATTATAAATTTTAGTAATTTTGGATTGAAAATGGTTTAAATATTTGTTTTTTTTTTCATTACTTGTTTTTATTATCTTTAAAGAATTTTCGCATACATTCAATTAAATTTTTTTTTGTTTCTTTATTTTTTTTGGATTTTCTTACAATTTATTTATTTTTTTTTGCTTGAAATTGTTTTATCTTTAAGTAAGATTTTTGTTTTGGTTATTATATTTAGGATCTGCAATAATTTTCTTTATTTTATTTGTATTAGTTTTTTTTTATTCATATTATGCTTTCTATTTTTATGCATGAATTTCATATACTTACATATTTCCATTGTTTTCAATATTTAATAACAGTAAATAAAAGTATAATGTTAGTTAACCGATGAAACGTTTGATACTTTTATTTAGGTAAACATTTTCTTCTTTTTCGATCCTTTTCTTTTGGTTTGCACCCCTGAAAAGTTTTGGTTTTGCGTGAAATGAAGTGCTAGAAAGCATTGTGCGGGGGGTAATGTGAGAGTAGCCAAATAGGGTAAATCCACCAAAGAGAGTCAAGGGACTATGTTATTTTTATGGGCAAAACATAGTCACAGTATAATAAACAGTAAGAAAACTGGCGAACAAAATGTGAAAAATTACGAATAACCTCGCCAATTTTGCGTTTATTTTTAGAATTTTACACCCGCTTTTGCCACCCATTCTTGTTATTTTCCATGCATGTGTGCTTTTTCTCAATAAAAAATGTATATAAAAAAAACCGCTATCTTTTTATGTTCTATCATTTTTTTTAGATTACGCTATATTGGTGGAACAGAGATGAATATGCATTCAGCTTTAATAAACAGTTCTAACATTTATGTAAATAATAATTCATACAGGCACTAACACCGAAAATATTTGAAAAATACATAACAAAAAATTTCTTCTACTTAAAAAACCCACGTGCTTATAAAAACTGCTGTTAAATAGGCACTAACACTTGAAAAAAACTTTAGTACAATTTGAAAAAAGTGTCAGGACATGGATTAGGCGCTTAAGAAGCACGCGGGGTTTTTTGCTTTCTTCGTTTCATCCATTCTTTTGCCGAAAACGCATAAGACCATAATAAAACTATTATTTGTCTCCCTTGCTACAATTATCTTATAGGGAGCACGTGTTAAAATTTAATATATTTGATTTATAGGTTACTTCTTTCTTTCTAATGAAAAATTTTAATTTTCTTTCCTTATTTTGTGCGGAATTTTTTCTTTCTGTCATTCTCAGAGGAAGTATTGGGAAGATCGCGTCTAATTTCTCTGCATTTCCTAGTCAAATTACTGTCTGTTTATTATACTGAGACATAGTCATGAGGAGTCCTGTTTTGTTGGACTCCATGGGAGGGATAATTTAGCCCAGGGGTGAACAATAACATCAGTTCACCCCCTCCGATGACAGCACCGGCGTCACACGCAATTTTGACGCCATAAATCAGTCCGTCTGTTGTCCGTTGAGGGTTGTGTAATCATATAAATGATTCCCCTCTTTCCTTTATCTGGTAACCCTTGCCTGAACTTATATTTCGGCTAATTCCACAAGTTTTTTTATAAAATCAGTTTTGTCTTTTTATTTTATATACCCACTGATGACATGAAAAGGTGTGGACGTAATAAATCCACTTCTCCAGCCTTTTCGTCAGCCCAAATCATGGTACACATGAAACTTTGTGTAACACCGTGATTAGTGGTAGAAGGTAACCCACTTCCCTCCGGCAAGCTAGTTAGAGCAAAGAAGCTAGGTGTACCTTTTCTTGGTTACTTTCGGCTCTAATACCACTACATATAACTGATACCAGTCAGTTATATGCCTTTTAGCAAAGGATCACAATGTTAGGACATTTGTTTAATGAAGCAAACAAATTCCTAACATACAACCAACACCGGTTGTTACAATTTATAGTATTATGAAAGTATCAAATCCCTTTCTATATCGCCCTTTATGCAAAAGGCTATCTTTGTCAATCACTAAGAATCCATATTCATCTTTCCAGCATTTCACACATGCTTGTCGAAATTCATGAAATTTTAAGTCAGCATTTACATGATCATTATATATATGCTTCAAGTTTAAATCATCCTGTTTAAATATTAGCAAAAAATTGGCATTGTCACGTATTAAGTGCTTTGGAATATGTGTATACGTCTGACAAAGATGAAAACAATCAATGCCATTATGACGGCCCATACAAAAATATGATCGTACATTATTTTGTTTTTCACATGTAACGTCATCGAAAATAAATACAGAGTTAGGCTTAGCGTCCTCTGGAGGTATAATTTCACTATTATTTGAGAATGTATAGTACCCTACTCCAGATATTGGTGATATTACATATTCCAAATATTTATATTCTGGCTGATATAATGATTTTGAGTATACGTAAATGTTTTCAAATTTGAGACCATTAGGCTGCTCGAGTAAACTAATCATAACATTTGTCTTTCCACAATTAGAAGGCCCTACAATAATACACCTAAGACTGTTAGGTAATAGCGGTACATGCTTCTTAACCTTATTGATATCCCTTATATCAGCATTCTTAACTAGCAGGGACTCTTGTTGCTTAATGAAGCGCATAATCACAACTACAAAAATTCTTATAAATACCTATGTTTATATTATTTTATACATCAGTTCAAAAACTTGATCCACCTGAAGCAATTAAAATGATTGAATATAATAATATAAGTCTCAGTCAACGGAAACCATACGAAGGTGAAGGTTTAATAAATTCTTTAATAAATAAACTTCCCATTGAACTACATTTACCTGGATATAAATATTGCGGGCCTCGAACGAAACTACAAAACGATGTTCAGGACAAAATGGCAGATCATTATGTAAATTATGCAATTTTTTTGGATATTCAATATCAACTTCTAAAATATAACCGATCGGTGATCCATCGAGCACTTCATTGCAGTCAAAAGTATGAACATTATCAACCCATTCAAATTGGCCGTATGGTAAATATTGTATCATTGCCCATCCATACTGATTATTGATATCCTTATAAATTAAAAATTTTGAGGACTGAGATTCATCATAATCTGTAGTATATTTGTTGTTTGCTTTGGAGTACCGTTTTGAGCATTGGGTTAAACCTCCCCTAATTCCTCGTTCAACAAACATTATCATATCGATATCAGTCACCAATTCCAAAGTAATGTTGGTATACTTAAGCATTGCATCCCACGTATAACTTGGCAATGTGTAATAATGGGCGGGATCTAGTAAATATGTTTTGAAACAATTGGATCGGAATTGTTCGAAAATATCAGCCAATAACAGTATATCTGTTTTTATATATAAATCAGAATATTCGCCTACATTCTGAATGTTAAATTCCCTCCAAACTTTAAGAGCATGCTCATAATCTTCTTGACTAATATCAAAATCATTTAATTTATTGTAGAAATTCAACTTGGCGGGTAAACATGTCTCAGAAAATTTGTCAAAACAATCGAAATAATCGTAGGGGTAAACACCTTTTCGCGTTAAAAGTTGAAATTTTGATTCTTCCAAACTTTGAAATTGTGATTTCAGTAAGGGAAATTCTGTTAAATACGATGATAAAGTATCCAAACTGGTGCTCATAAATCTAAATGAGTCAATAAATCGAAATTTTATAATGCTACCAACTATATGCTTAGTGAAAGAAATATATCGTTCTTTATTTATGGGTAGCAAATCAATACGGCCCTCAAAATCTGCAGCCAGGTTTTTTATTATAAAATGAGAATCATATCCACTTAGATTATGAAAGATAATTGGAACAACATGACTGTCATTAAAATTCAGGTTACAGTTGCTATGTGCTGGGCCACGATATTTGCCAGTAAGATGGCAATGATCTTTTACTTTTTTCTCATCTTCAATTAAAGGTTCCTCACAAATATGACATAATGTGGCATTTTCAAATTGTGATTTCATTTCAGAAGTTAGTTCTTCCATCAGTAGTTGTGATTGAAATATAGTTTCTACCTTTTCTACAAATTGCTGTAACTCATACGTAAACCATTTCATACAATCTTCACCACGATAGGATTTGAAAAATGATAATTTATTATCATATGCACACTTGACATAGTAACCTAAACTACATGGCAAATGTTCTTGATATTTGTTTTTCTCATTTTGCCCCTTCAAAACACATTCTAAATCTGCATAAATTACAAATGGGCTTTCAATTTTGTTCTGATAATTCTTAAATTTTAAATATTTTTGATCATCCGTAGGTAAACGAATTTTACAGTCATTCATATTAATGCAATCTAATGTACGCTCATTTAATGCTCTCTCAATATAAAAATAATGTAGGCAACGATCACAAAAATATTTCATTCCATGATTAGCATTCAATTGTGATGATATAAGACGAGATAAATTTTTAATCCAGACAAAATGATATTTTATTGGTTGATCATCAAAATCATCTTCATAGCGATCTTGTATAAGCAATAAATTTACATGATTTAGCTGCTTCGATTTTGTCAAGTATATGGGAATCGTTACAAATTTCTTTTTTTTCCTTTCTAAAGAATAAACATTGATTGAAATGGTATTCAGATTTTCAAAACGAGACACCTGTTTTATCGTCATCGGGAATTGAATTCCAGTGAGATTTAAAACTTTCGAATATTTCGGATATTTTGATGTGCGTTGTGGATCCTTAGTAGCAGGATATAAGGCTGATACAACTGCCCACGCAAAACATGCATCATCATCAATATTTTTAACATTAATACAGGCTTTCTTTCGCTTGATTTCATCTGGTAGTTCAATGTAAGAAGATGCATGAAGTGGAACGAATTTGTTAATGTTTATTTACAGGTTAACTACTTTAGACAAAGACCACCCACTACCACGCTCCTGAAATTCCTCAAGTCCCACAACGATTTGATCTTGAATATTCATTTTAAACCACTCAGTTAAATTTGTATCGTGGTAAATTGCAGCGTTTTTGGTGCTCACATACTTATATTCATAAATTTCTTCATCACCCTTTAATATTTTAAATTCTCCGTAAAAGACTGTATTCACCTTTATATTACCTTCTTTTTTAATAATACGACGCAAATGAAAGCTAAAAATTATACTGCAGTCCTCCAGAAATATTTTTGGTTCTTTATGAATTAGATTGATTATAACACCAGTTTGTATACTACATTATATTACATTAAAACTTATCATTTTCGTTTTTCTTTAATGTAAAATCTTTACATACCGTTTCCAAAAAGCTGTATCTATATTTTCCCATTTGACACGATTAGATGCAGTCTGTTTTCTCGGTTTGTATGAGCCACCAATAACATGGAGAGCTTTGAACATGTTTTTAAACCCTTTAACATGACCAATATTTGTAATAATATGTTGTTGCTCACCCAGGGATAAATTGTCATCATGGATTTCAGCATTTAAAATTCTCAATACTTTCGTACACTGATTTATCCCATCAATTATTTTACTTTTATTTTCTTCTAGATTCACTTCCATTAACATTGATTTTATCTCATTAACAAGAGATGACACTTGAGATGATGACACCATATTAACAAATAGCATTAATTAAATAATTACTTGTGTGACGAAAAATATATTAGAACTAAATTCAAATATTCAAAATATTTCTATTTCTATTTATATGCATATCATATGAAAGCCACAAGCTTAAATGTATTCATCAGATTTATAATTATCATTTTTAATATAGAATATCGTAATTATATTCAAACCTTTTATCAACCAAAATATCATATTCATTTTTATTATTTTATTCTTCTAGAATATTGCTAAAGACCTTTGCCTAAACTAAAACAGCATTAAAACTCAAACTAAAACAACAACAAAATTCTATATATATATATTTATATATATACTATATATATATTTCTAGAACTTTCCAGAACCTTCTAGAACAATTCCATTTTAAAATATACACCGATTTTACATAGAACATAAAAAATCTGCTACACGCCGATTTTACAATTTAACCACAAAATTCTATTCTTATCGCATACTAAAAACAACAACAACAAAAGCAGGAAATAAATGCAAAATGAACCTCCATAAGAAAATACACGCGATTTTGCGCTAGAACTTTCTTTGCTATACTACTTAAAGTAATAGGGCGCGTTTTTTTTACAGCAGTATCCCCAGTAGGCATAATCCATGAAGCATTCATCATGTTGAGGATAAATAATGATTTGACCTCTTCAAGCGTCTTGTATTCATTGATGTTCTGGATCAGATAATGTTGAAGAATATTGTTCGTTAGAGATTGTGGACTTTCCCTGAGAATTTTCCTCTTGTTCTTCAGGATCATAACCATAATCATCTGCCATTTGTAAAGTCAAAAATTGATTGATTTTAGGTGGTTCACCCCCGCAACTGGGTATTATTTCCGGGATATTATTACACTAAATTCCTGTGCAAGTGGCGCATATAATCGAACATTTTAAGCCTGCCTTTCTACGACATTTTGTCCCACATCCTTTTTTACACTTACATGAAATACTCTTTAATAGAACTTCGGGTGCAGGATCGTTCATCATAAGTATTGGAGTAAGGCCAAATTTACTACTTTTCCATCCCCCATCAGCTGCATTTTTATATTTGTTGTACCATAATTGAACTTGATGGTGGGTCCGTAAAGAATGATATCGTGGAGCATCGCTTGCAGGAGTCAAAGAGACCAATGTAGATTTATTTATTGTTATGGATTTAACAAAATGTTGGTAGCGCAAAGCTAAATGCTTTGCACAACCTCATCAATATTTATTCTGTAAAGTGTAACCAAAAATTTTTCCCCAGCACAAATGATATCTTGACTGTAAGCATTCTTATCTTTGAATACTTCTATATTAATTCACTGAGTGATTTATTGTTCTGAATCAAGTTGATAAATAATTGATAATAATTGAACAATCGTACCAAATATAAAGTTTCCTATACCTTTTGCAAGCTGGAGCCATTTTTTACGCTCCATTGACTGGGCTAAATTTCATATGGGCCTATTCATAATGCTGAGAACTTATTTTTCTTTACTTGATTTTTTAATAGTTCCTTGTCGCCTATAACAAATGTTTTTGTTTTGCTGCCTACATCATACTATTTTTTGAATTTACTTTTGTTATGAAAAAGATTTTCTCGTGCGATTTTATAACTGTTTTGAAGGCGAGCCTTAAGCTCATTGGCATAATTTTCGTAATTGTCTGTAGCTTATTCCGGATTCTCATCTTAATGAGGATGGTATTGTTGGTAGAAAACCGTATTGTAGTTTGTATGAGGTAAAGTCTGTACTTGAATCTTTGGGAGTATTACATGACGTTGAGTAAGTGTCCCAAGTGAGTCGATCTTTGTTGACGTAGCGACGTAAGTATTCAGTCAAAGTTCTGTGGCTTCTTTCTAATGCGCAATTCATTTGAAGGTGGTATGGAGTTGTTTGCATTTTTCGTATTTTTAGTAGGTTACATAATTCTGAAAACATTGAGCTTAGAAAATTATATCCTTGATCAGTTAGAATTATGTTGGGGATACCGTATTTGCAAATAATTTCTTCTACGATAGTTGCTGTTTCCGCATCTTTTATTGCTATTGATTCAAAGTATTTTGTTAAGTCATCTTGGAATGTTAACATATATTTCTAGCTCACAGATAATGGTTCTACTAGAAATATTTTTCAAAATGTTTTGAACTTGTGGTAGTAATTTGCATCGGGATTTTCTCGTTTTTTCGAGCTTTATTAAGTTGACAAGTGGAGCATTTCCGTATAAACTTTTTTATATCATTAATCATACCATTCCATCTACTGGGTGTTTTTTTAGGCGTTTGGTTTTTCAGTGTTACCTTATTAACATTTCGCCCGTGATTCGTGACATGTGTCAAAGTCAAACAAGCTCAGTTAGCATTGCCATTTCATCATGGATAGACTTACAAACGAACAGCGCTTACAAATTATTGAATTTTATTATCAAAAATAGTGTTCTGTGAAAAATGTTTTTCGTGCACTTCAAACATTTTATGGTCGTCATAATCGACCTACTGAGCAAGCAATTCAAGCGATAGTTACAGAATTTCGCACTAATTCGTGTGATAAGCAACCACAGGCAATACAAGAACTGCCACTGCATCCAGCTAACTGCAAAATACACTGTTTGGTGCGGTTTATGGGCTGGCGGAATCATCGGTCTTTTATCGGTATTTCTTCAAAAATGATGAAGGCAACAACGTTACCGTCAATGGTGCCCACTATCGTTCGATGATTACGAACTATTTCTTGCCAAAAATGCATGAACTGAATCTGGACAACATGTCGTTTCAGCAGGACGGCGCTACATGCCACATAGCATGAGAAACAATGAACCTATTGAAAGGTGAGTTCGACGAGCAATTTATCTTACCTTACGTTTCGGTCCGGTAAGTTGGCCACCTAGATTGTGCTATTTAACGCCCCTAGATTATTTTTTGTGGGTGAAGAGGATTTTATTTTACTATTTCAGAAAATAAGTTTTTAAACCTTTTTATAAATAAGTAGCTGTACCCGGCCACGCGTTGCTGTGGCTCAGTCTGGTTAAATGGAAAAGAGAAAACGCACGTTTCTAATATGTTTAATTTCACAGTGTTTGTGGGTATGCAATATTTTTTGTTGTTCCATTCTCTATGCAGACTGTGACGACTCTAGAGCACTCAGCATATAATTGTCCATGTGATAAGTAATCTGTGTCTAGATATAAACCGCACAATTCTAAAGATTGGCCCTGAGCTTTGTTTATGGTGACTGCAAACGCCAATCAAATTGAGAATTGGAAACTCTTAAATCGAAATGGCATTTCCGTTGGAATAATATGATTGCGAGGAATGAGGACGTATTCACCTTTGAAAGCTCTGCGGTGGCAGATCGAGTGAATTGAAAAATTCGGGTGGATAATTAACCGGTTCATCTGCTTCCATAACACTGTCGACTGACTTGTATGCGACTACTTCGCTTTGAATGTTAGACTGAATAATATTGTTAAGTTCGCAGACATCTTTGTTCTTGGCCGCAAGAATAGCTCATTTACTCACACAATGGTGATCCTTGTAATTTGTTTCGATATTGGGAAATACCTTTTCAAACAATTCTTCTTTTGACGTCACATCAAGAGCCTCGAGCGATTTTTGTGCGCCATTGTGCATTCATCCCAAACAATAGGTTTTCATTTCTTAAATACTTTTCCCATGCCGGATGCTTTGGAAATGTTGCACGTGGGAGTTTCAATGAATTGCATGTTCAATGGTAATTTCAAAGCGGAATGAGCAGTTCTACCACCTGGTAGCAATGTCGCAGCTATTCCAGACTACGCAAGAGCTAAGGCTATGTAATTTTGGGATCTAATTGCAGCCAGAATCAATCTAATTACTAACGGTTTACCAGTTCCTCCTTGAGATTCTAAGAAGGTAGTTATTGACAGTTTGCATTATTTGATCGTAAATGGCTTTTTGCTCAAAGGTTAGCAACCGTAATGTAATTTTGTTCACGACGTATTCCTACATCGAACGAAGCAGCAGCAGATCGATTCGGTGATGGCATTCCCAATTGATTGAAGGATTTGTTCGCGATTTCTCAGCACAAATCTTCAATCATTTCCAGCACTTCGTTGTAGATTTCTGCTGTGAAATCCATGTTTATATTTGAATTTTCCTTGCATATTCGACGGAAAATATCTTCAGCCATGTGGGTTTTAAATTTATTCTCATAACTCTATTGCAGATGAAGGAGAGCAGACGGTCAATATGATTGCAAACAATGCACAAATTTGATGTGGATGTGACGTGTCGCACGCATCATTAATGCAAACATCCCAGTGTCGGTCGTTCTGCAATAAATTCAGAGCTTGATATGCGCTCCGGAAAGTGGCATGTGTAACACTGTTCACAATTCTCAATTGGTGGAAAGACGTTGGAGCGGCCACATTTATCAAAAGCGTGCGAAGAAAGAAGCATTCATCTTGATTGGGATGCACGGTGTAGAGTTTGCCTGTCGTAGTTTCATCGAATATGCTAGGGGTTGCTAATTTACCGCCATTTTCTGCTGATCTTCTTCTGTATAAAGGATTTCCATCGTTTCCTGTAACTGTGTTGGATACTATCATGCATGGTGAATTTGTATCATATTTTTCGTCACAACTTCATGCAAATCCTTATCGACATCGGTATTGCAGCGCATTACATCGTCGATTTTGTTTGAAGTGATTTTGTTATAGATCCAGATTAGTGTATGTACGTTTGGGAATCCTCTTTTTGCTATTCCACTGAGTATATGCAGCAGCGCACAGAGCCAAACACGTAATGTTTTATCATGAAATCCATCAGCGATTTCAGCTTCTGTCTGAAAACAGGTGCTGTGATGTCATGCCTATCCAGCGGCGATTGCCCAGGAAGTAACAGCTTTTGTATTGTAAATCGTCCCAAGCTGGAAATTTCATCACTTTTAAATGCCTTTTTGAATTTAGGGTTACCAAAAAATGAGACTCTACGTATTAAATGTTTTTCGGTTTTGGGTTTTCAAAATTTTATACCAATTAGTAGAGAGTAGATTATAATTTTAAAATTTAATTTTGTATGTTTAAACAAACTTGATTTTTGGCATAATCCCTTTTTTTACAATATCTTTTTTAGCTCGTATTATAATTTTCGAGGGGGGGGAATTTTTTCCTTTCACACGTAAGTTTTATATATTTTGTATTAAAATGGGCGAATTTTCATTGTTGCTGTAGAAAAAAAGTTTATATAGGCTTTATTTAATTATAATTAATCAAACAGAAATGATGTTAATTCATTATTTAGTAAAAAATTTGTTTTTTGAATCAAGTTTGAATCATAAATCCTAGCCGAAATCCCACTTTCTTTTTATTTAAATTAAAACGAAAACTACTATTGACAGTCATTTTCTGCTCAGAATGGGGACAATTCTTAAAATTCGTCGAGGTTTCTGAAAATTCAGCATTTCCAGTTTTAAATTTTTTTTTGTTTTAAGGTTTCCAGAAAATTAGGCTCTACGTGGCTTTCGGCTATGGGTTTACAAAGTTTTACGCTAATTAGTAGAGATATAATTTGCTCGTTGCATTTCAATAAAGAGGATCTAAAGCGAATAATTAAATTTTGTACGCTTAAGAGAAACTTGTTTTTTGGAATAAATAACGCAAACATTTTTCGCAATTCTGCTGTTCCAGAATACATAAGCATTACGCCTATTTACAGTGTTGCCCTGGCGAATTGATATTTTTAACGCCGCCACTACGCCCATCTGTGTTTTATATAATCTAAGCTTATTATTTTGTATTATACTTTATTGATGCATGCGCGTGTGAGTAAGAGTAATCACGATACACTATAGTGTATATATGGATATTCTCACTGGAAATTCATGGTTTTAACCTGCTTGTGGCTATGTGTTAGTGATGTATTTTTTTAAACATTTATTTACTAATCACAGGTGTAACATAGGTAAATAAGAAGTATGTAAAAACCTGCTCATGTTCGAAAGGAAAATCTGTGAAAGTTTCAAAGGAATTGGTCAGGAATTTTCGGAGATTATCGATTTTGTACAAATGTACAGATACGATTTTATTTATATAGATTTATTAGATTCAATAAGAAATATTATGTCACTAGAAAAAAATGAAAATTGATTAATTAAGAAAACTTATTCTATATGCTAGATTTATAAATAATACAATTTAAGTGAACAAGTAAAGTAAACTACTCCCATGATGGTAGACACCTTGACGTGGTGTGGGGGCTTATGCTGCGAGGATCATCCAGGCAGCCCTAACCTGCAGGGTGGCCCGAGCAGCGTACCAAGAACTACCCCTCTAAGCCAAAGGTATTATGCGACTCGTACCCAATGGACTGGTTGGTAATCGGGGAGTATACCGACTACCGTAAACGGAGCCTCTCTGATACCTGACGACCTCAGAGAGTATTTAGCCTTACCATGGTATGCAGGGCTCTGGCATGGTGGATCTATTTTCCCGTGCTTTTCGCGGAAAATTATGGAAAAGAGAAAACAAAAAAAAAAAATATATAAAAAACATGCGGGCTGTTACCGCTACCCAGGCTGCGGATCTAATGGAGACTATCCTCCGTAATGATGATTCAAAGCCTGGAAAGAGTAGAAAGGAGCTGGTGGCTCAGAGTATTCCAAAGAGCACTCCTACGGTCACGAGCACTCCTAAACCTAGTACCTCTAGATCTGGAGAATCAAAACCTCCGGTGCAAGAGAGTACAAAGAATGCGGGAATAAAATGAAGAACCCGCAACTTGCCAATGCTCCCACCACCTGGCCAACCAGGTGGTCGAGAAGACCCACTGAGAAAGGGCCTCAGTGGGGCGAAAGTTAGATGGTATATCCGCTTCCTTGCTCAGGGACTTCCACCCGAAGATGCGAGGAAGAAGGCGGAAGAGATGAAGGTTGTAAACCAACCAGCCGCTATCCAGAAAAGAGGAAGAGGAGAATCCTCCTCAACCACGATTTCGGATAGCAGCTTCGCCAAAAGGGCGAAACAGAATACACCACCGGTTAAAGCCCCTGAAGGGCGGGGTAGCATTAGAGAAAAGGTAATTCCAAGCTCCAGCTATGCCGGTGTAACGAAAGCCGTGAGGGTAACAGTCCTCCCGGCTAATTATCCTCATGAAGGGCTTAGCACAAAGGACCTTACGGCAATTGAAGAGGCCATCATTGAGGAGATCTCACAGGGGCGGCATACTAAACTTCGGTTTGAAGGAATACACTTCAAACCTGGTATGCTTCTCATAGACATTGAGAATAGTGAGACAGCTGCATGGCTTAGGGAGAAGGCACCTAAGCTTGCAGGCTGGGCCGGGATCAGCCTCAGCACTAGGGTAGGAGATGATATCTCGAAACCGCACATCGTGACAATCTACCTACCCAGAAGCTCAGGCCAAGAGCCGAGCAAAGTTATAGCGCTTCTGGACGCGCAAAATGCCGGACTGGATACGAAGGAAGGGAAGGTCCTCTCCTGCAGGAATGAAGCAAGCGGACTGGTGCTTAAGATAGGGGTGGACCAAAAATCTGCAGACTCGATCGTCAAAGGGGACACTCCCTTAGCTACAGATTCGGCAAGGTTGAGGTCCACGGACTCAAGAAGAAGTGCAAAGGAGAAGTTCCTCCTGTCCTTAGGGGAGTAGAGATTGCAACATCGGCTGAGGAGCGTGTCACTCCACAGATCGATGATATCATATGGCTGGAAGTGGAGCTGGAAGAGGAAGACGTGCAATATAACCTTTATTTAAAGTGCAATTTAGAACAAGGGGGAGTGAAAAAGGTGGCGAAAAATCTTCTCGAACTCGAACTTGCAGTATAAGAACTAAATGGAGCGCTTATAAATGCCTTTGAAGAGAGCTACCCTCTAAAAGAGAAACAAACAAGCATTGATGTTCCATGGTGGAATAGGCATCTATCAGAATTAAAAAGCAGCGTAAGAGACCCATTCAATACGGCTAAAAGAAGAGGTCAGTGGGAGGTTTATAAAAGGGCACTCACCGATTATAACGTTAAAATTAGAGAAGCAAAACGGAATAGTTTTAGAGCATTCTGTGAAAGCAGCCCGACCACAACGGCCGCGGCGAGACTGCATAAAGCGTTAGCCAAAGATGGCACAAATATGCAGTGTACGCTGGTAAAAGCGGAAGGCAGTTACACGAAAAGTGAAGAAGAGAGGACGTTTCTCCTTCTCGAAACTCACTTTCCGAACTGCCTTCTAATTACAGAAGATGAAAACAGTGAGAACATCACGAGACCAACCCCGACTAACTGGAAGCAGGCCGCAGCCATCTGCTCTGAGCAGAGAATTAGCTGGGCAATTGACAGCTTCCAACCATACAAATCAGCTGGGATTGACCAGATAGTCCCAGCCTTACTGCATAAAGGGAAGAAGGTAATATTACCACACTTAATAAGAATTTTTAGGAGCAGCCTAGCACTCGGGTATATACCGAAGCAGCAATGCAAAAGGGCCAATATGGTATTTAGCCCTAAGGCGGGAAAAACCGACCATACCCAACCTAAAGCCTTAAGACCTATTAGCTTAACATCGTTTCTGTTAAAAACAATGGAGAAGCTGCTAGAGAATAAAATAAGAAACACGGCTTTAAAGAGGAAACCCCTACACCGGGATCACCATGCGTACAGAGTGGGCAGATCAACAGAAACCGCTCTACACGATCTAAAAAGCAGCATTGAAGAAGCACTGGACTATAAAGAAATAGCTCTATGTGCCTTCTTAGACATTGCAGGTGCATTTGATAACACCTCACATAAGGGGGTTAGGGAAGCACTAGTAAGGAGGGAAGTAGATCGCACAACCTCAAAATGGATGTGCGAGATGCTGAGAACTAGGAGTGCGGAGACCTTGATGGGACACAACACCATAACGGTCAAAATAGCAAGGGGATGCCCGCAGGGAGGAGTACTGTCACCTCTTATGTGGAGCGTAGTTGTAGACGAGCTCCTAGAAATACTAAATAGTAATGGCATAAAATGTGAAGGCTATGCGGACGATATTGTCCTCATAGTAAGAGGTAAATTTGAGGGAACCTCTGTGACATACTACAAAGGGGCCTAAGAATTACCCATGAGTGGTGACTGTCTGTGGGACTGAAACTCAACCCAAGTAAGACCACAGTGGTACCATTCACCAATAGGAAAGAGCTAAAACACATGCACCCTATTTAGCTGAATGGGGCTATAATAGATATAAAGCGGGAAGTAAAATACCTGGGACTTACAATTGATAGTAAGCTCCTATGGAATAAACAGAAAACGTGGTAAACCAAGCTGTGAGAGCTATAATGGTATGCAGGAACATATCAGGGCAGAACTGGCGATGCAAACCAGACACACTGAGATGGATATATACCATGATGATAAGACCTATAATCACATACGGAGCAATTGCTTGGGCTGGTAGAACACAGCTAACCACTATAAAAAAGAAGTTGTCGAAAGTGCAAAGATTGGCATGCGTATGCATCACAGATGCCATAGGAACCTGACCTACCGCAGCATTGGAGGTGCTTTTGGAACTCACTCCATTACACCTAAAGATACAAAAAATTGCCAAGGCGACGTTAATCACACTTGGAAAAGAAACATCGGAGATAGGAGCAAATATAAGAACTAAACATTGTAGCTCTATCGAAAGAAAACCCATGGCTGACAGCCCCAAGGGATGACACCTGTAGAGAACTCAACTTCAGAAGGAAGTTCACTTCAGACTTCAGTAGCAAATATGAATGGAGAGGGGAAACCACCCACTACCAGATAAAAAGTCATGCCATCAAGTGGTATACAGATGGCTCCAGAACTGCCGAAGGAACAGGTGCCGGAGTATATGGGCCCAGAACCAAATGCTCTGAACCTATGGGAGCTTACAGCAGTATCTTCCAAGTAGAGGTACATGCTATTAAAAGATGTACGTAATTCAACCTCGATAGGAACTATCGCAATAAAGATAAAGCGATAATGGTTGATAGTCAAGCGACCATTGGAGTATTAAGTACATATTCCAAACTAAATAAGTTAGGCACAGCAAACAAAGTTACTGGATACCGGCTCATATGGGTATCAAGGTAATGAAGAAGCCGATAAACTGGCCAAACAAGAGGAGGGAACACCATTCATTGGGCCAGAACCCTTCTGTGGAATCGGACCACGCATAATCCGGAAAATTATATCAAAAGAAGAGGTGGCAGAAAGAAGCATTGGGAACAACAACCAGGGCATAGGCAGGCCAAAGATCTCCTGGGGGTATACAACCCAAAGAGATTTAAAGCCTTAATCAACACAAACAGGAAGAATATGAGAGTACTGACAGGAACACGAACAGGTCACTGCAGACTCGAAGCATACCTAAAACAACTAGGACTTGCACTAGACAGCAGCTGCAGATTCTGCGAGGGTGAGGAAGAGACTCCAACGCACATTCTCTCTGAATGCGAAGCATTATTCGCAGTACAAGAAGACCCTAATATACAATCTTATCTAATCTAATCTAAACTTGTACTATAAGTACACCACATACCCCTTGCCAGTAAAAATTTTACATATATTAAAATTTATAAGAAATAAGTTAATTAATCGAAACTGTATTTGTTTCTTTTACTTTATTATTCGACAACATGCCTGTTTCCTGTGGCATATCTGCGGGCTTGGTTCTGTTAATATGAACAGGCGTAATCTTGTTTTTTTTTTTTTTAATGAGAATGTGGTTATCCGTGCTTTTTTCAGCTTTAAAGGGCCCGTCATAAGGTGGGTTTAATGTAGTGTGTAGTCCTTCTTTTTTAACAAATATGTAATTAGAAGATGTTAAATCTTTATTTACAAAAATTTTTGATAAGCCATGGTGGTTAATTTCTTTTGGTTTAATTTTTTTAAAGGTACTTTTAATAGTTTTTAAAAATTTTGAATGATCAAATTCATTTTCTGAACTTGTAAAAAATTCTCCTGGCAGTCGATTGCCCGTATATCAATTCAGACGAAATGCAACCAATATCTTCCTTAATAGCATTGCGGAAACCTAACAATATAATAGGTAGCTCATCCATCCAATGCATAGTATTAATAGTAGCCATTAATGCTGATTTCAATGATCTATGAAAGTGTTCAACCATGCCGCTACTTTGAGGGGGATATATCGTAAAGTGAATTTTGTGTGCGCCTAAAAATTTTGAAAAATCCGAAACCAGTTTTGATTCAAATTCGGTTCCTTGATCTGTGGTGATTGTATGTAGAACACCAAAGCGAGGAATGTAATTTATAAACATTGTCATTGCTTCGCTGCTGAAATATCTTGCAATGGATATGCTTCTGGCCAACGTGTAAATCGATCTACTAAGGTAATTAAGTAATTATAACCCTTTGAAGAAGGTAAAATCTAAATGAATATATTCAAATCTGCCTTTCGGTAAACTAAACGAATTTATTTTACTATGCGTATGTTTATGTTCTTTAGAAATTTGGCAATTTAAACATTGCTTTGTCCAATCAAGTTGAATTCATAATTGGCCAAAATTATTTGCTGGTAATGAGTTTACGTGTTGCACGTATTCCTGGATGCGAAATACCAGCAGCTGTGACTATCTGCGGAGGTGGGGCTAATTCAATATTTGCCTAAAAAAAAGTCATTACATATTCTAATAAAGTATTTGTCTGCGAGCACGAAATATTCAAGAAATATTTTTCAACGAAAATATGGAGCCGACATAATATAGTAACTTAAAATCGGCTAATCGAAATGCGACTAAAACACATATAGTAACTGGAAATCAACACATAGCCGATTTTTTGATGCCCTATGGCAGAAATGGAACAGAAAAGCTGTCAAAACTAATAATATTTCAAGGTTTTTTCTTCATAACTTTGTTTCCTCTTTTCAGGTTACCTAGACCCTAAGAGCATACATCTAATCTGTAAATTTTGTGCAAATCGGTGTATGAGTTTTTAAAGTACATCGAAATAACTCTATGAACAGGATAATTTTCTGCTAAGATTATTTGTTTCTCCACTATCCTTGGACCGATTTAACTGACATGGTCCATTTATGTAGTTAACCAATACAATTAATATAAACAAAATTGCTTCACAAATTTTCCAATTAAATCCGAAAAACCATATAAAAAAACGACAAAACTTTTTGATTACCATGGTTTTTGCTTAATAACTTCCCCTCTGTCAATTTTGCTGAAATGCAATACCAAACCCAGTTAAGAAATAACGAAATCACATTCTTAATTTTAAGGAAATCAGATAACGCGTTTTTGAGTTATTTTGTACACGGACGGGTGGACAGATATGCATAAATCAATAAAACTTTTAATTCTCTGCACAACCATACCCTTCAAACCTTTCTACGATGATTATTTCAATGTGTTACACACTTAGCAACAAAACTAATATACCCTCTGGTAGTAGCTACCATGGCGCATTATTACGCCGACGTATCGTAAGCAGTTATACTATTGTATTCTGAAGTTATTATAATTATAAAAATTTTAATCTTTGAACCATTCTCCAGCATTTACAGGTTTTGTAAAAAAAAAGAATAAAAACCGTTGAAAAAGCACTTAAACGAACTTTTTTACTGCACTTTTTGTTGAAATGCAATACCAAATAGAGGAATAATAAACTCACATTGATATTTTGACATTCATAGGAATAAAAAAAATTAATTAATTATTGTGCTTCCAAATAATTTTAGTAAATAATTGAAAATACTGAACCGAAAATTTTAAAAAATAATTCAAACTTTGAAAATGCTAATAATTCTATATGAAAATTTGGTGCGAAGGAATTTAAATTAAATTCATCGAAATTTATTGAATAATTAAATTTTTTTTACACCTATGCTTTCATTATAAAGTAAGGCATCAAAATAAATTGGATTTATTTATCTAAAGTATTCAAAAATTTATAAAAATTATCAATTTCATTCAAAAATTTTTTACATAAAATGAGAGTTTGATTTCTAAACAGAGAGAGCAAAGAGAGATATAAATATGAAGGTATTCATTAAAATGGTCAGAATTTGAACTGCACACTTTCTTGCGCGAACAATACTTCTACTAATCATCTCTTTGGGGCTGATTTAAATTAGCCTAAAATGATTGAAATTTTAATAGAGAAAAGGAGAACAAGAAGAAAAACTGTGTAGTGAATAATGATTTTGTTGTTGGGTTGGGGCTAAATTTGTTCTAGCCCTTTTTCGTACGATTTTTCCATCTGTTCAAGCTCATGGAAATTTTCGATTCTGATGGTTTTCTTGTGTTTAAGCTAGTGAGATTTTGTGTTTCTTTTCAATGGAGTTTTGCTGTTTGTGTTTACGCTAGCGAGATTTTCGTTTCGGATTCTTTTAAATAAGAAAATAAAGCAAAGGTTTTCATTTAATTTATTTTTGTATTTAAGTTAATATAATATATATATATACAATATATAGCTTTTCGTTTATGTTTGAATTTTCGAATATTTTATTAAAATAAATTTTACCTGAAAAATGTCGGTAGTTCGGTAGATTTGTTAGGTAGGGCTAAGCCCCATTAGCCCCTAAGGTAGAGCCGCGCCAGCAAAATACTATGTAATTTATTCCAAATTATTTTCCTTAATATTTGTGGGATATACGGACGTTCTTGCTTGGTAGAAATGTCGCACCATACTCCAAAACTTTAGAATGGAATTAGGATCTCTTTTAATAAATATTTTGAACTTTTCTTTTGATTATTTAGAAGATTGGGTAATTCTAAATCTTCTTGTTGTGCCGAATATAATGCTTGAATATTGAAATGTTCTGATATTATTTCTGAAATTTCTTCTTCAAAAATTCGGGATGAAGTGTCTGCGACTATATTCTCTTTCCCTTTAATATGTCTAATGTGTAAGCGATATTCAAAAACTTTATTTCAGCCGGGATAGCAACGTGACTGGACTCGACGGTAGCTTCTTTATTAGTCATTCTTTTTAATACAGTTGCGTGTCAGAACATTTTAGTCTAGCATTGCCAGATATTACAATATTTAATTTTTATAAAATTGCCTACAGTTCGGCCAATCTGACAAAATAATCGACCTCGATTATTGTACATATTACTGAATAATATTCTTAAAATATAATTAAACAATTTTTCACATTTTATAAAATCTAAGCAATATTTATACGAGAGTATAAGTATATAGTATTGAAATTATACATGAATGTGTAAATTCCAACTTTATCAAACTAAATTGAAATTTAACATTCTTTTCCTTTTTGTAAAATTTGAAATTACTTAAACATAACTATTTACTTTAAAATTAAATATAGTATTGAAAATTATACATAGTATGATAATGTATGTACATATATTAAATCACATGAGACTGCAAACGTTAATACATTAATAGACATTAACGAACATTACTAAACAGTATTGATATTTTTGAACATTATTTCGAAACAAGAATAAGGAATATAAACGCTGATACACTCATTTGCAAGTTTCAGAAGTAATATTCATCATGTATGGTTTCATATTAGCGGGACTACATACCCCTGTATAAGGATTCCGTGATATTTGCATTCCTTGGATATCCTTGATAACATATCGGTCATTAGGCAAAATTACAACAACTTCATATGGCCCGCGATACTTAGAAAGAAGCTTTTTATTTAAACCAGGTGTAGTGATCACGTTCTTTACCATGACGTAGTCACCAATCTGATAAAAATGTGGCCGTTTATGAGATTTATCATGATATGCTTTGTTGTAACTTTGGGATCGTTCGATATTATTGGATGCTTCGTCTCTTACTTTTTCTAAATCTCTAACATTACGCGCGTCATTCTGTTGAAAATATTCCATAACTTTGTCATAAACTTCCCCCCTTTGGTTGACACCGAAGAGAAGCATACTAGGACTGAAGCCGGTTGTCCTAACTACAGTATTATTAATGGCGAATTCAACTTTTGACAAGTGCTTTTGCCAATTTGCGCATGTTTTTGGTTCTACTTCTTTGGATAACATGGGTGTTAAAATCCTGTTCACCCGTTCGACTTGACCATTCGACTGTGGTGACATGGTAGCTATTTTTATGTGGGTAATATTTAAGTTTGACAAAAAGTCGGAGAAACTGGTAGACGTGAAGCATGTTCCACGATCTGAAATAATTTTGTTGGGTCGACTATACACAGAAAAATAATTTTCTAGACATGATATGGCTTCCTGAGTAGTCGTACTATTTACTGCATACAATTTAGTGAATTTTGTAAATGCATCAACTATTAAAAAATAAGTTTTTTCTTGGTTTGCGAAGATGGAAGTGGACCGAAGTGGTCAATGTGCAAAACGTCGAAAGGTAATTTACCTTTGGGTATACTATGTAGGGTTCCTTCAGTTTTACCTGAAGTTGATGAAAAATAGATACATTTAAGACAACTTGCAATGTACGTTTTTATTTTTGTTTTCATGTTAGGGAACCAGTACGTTTCTTTAAGTAGTTCATAACATTTGTCCGTCCCTGCATGACACATTGCTTCATGATGCGTGTTAATAATTCGTTCTTCCATTTCTTTCGGCACATAAAATAGGACTTGGTTTTTTGTTTTCCTGTACACAAGGCCGTTTATCATTGTGTACAACTTACTTTCTGTCGTTTCTAATTCGTCAGCGATTTGTTTTATGGTCTGGTCTCGATGTTGGCATGCAGCTAAAGCAGATTCAAGAGTATCGTCTTCTATTAACAAGATGCTGCTGCAGCGGCTTAGTGCGTCTACGTGAGACATTTTATCACTAGATCGATGTTCGATTTTGTAGTCGTAACTTTGTAACTCTAGCGCCCAACGAGATATTCTGGGATTCAATAGCTTTTTCTTAAGTGTCAAGGTAAGAGATTGACAATCCGTTATTATTTTAAACTTAATCCCAAATAAATATACTTGAAAACGTCTGAGAGCATAAATTATAGCAAGAGTTTCAAGTTCGTAGCTATGGTACCTTGATTCGACTTCTGTGGTTCGTTTAGAAAAGAAGAATATTGGATGAAAGTTTTTGTCGCTCTGTCTTTGCATCAACACCGCTCCGAATCCAATACTACTAGCGTCGCAGTGAAGCTCGGTCTCATAAGATGGATTATAAATTGCTATAACCGGAGACTCTAATAATTTTGACTTAAGTGTTTCGAAGGCATGTATTTCATTGACTCCAAACTTAAATATGGCGTTAGTTTTTAATAGATCATGTAATGGTTTACAGACAAGGGCAAAGTTTTTAATGAATTTCCTGAAATATGAACACAATCCAATGAAGCTATGGACGTCTTTAGTATTTTTGGGAGTAGGGAATTCGCTGACTGCGCGTATACTTTCGGGGTTTGGTCGTATCCCATTAACGTTAACTAGGTACCCCAAATAAATAATTTCCTCAAAAAGAAATTTACACTTATCAAGTCGTAAGTCTAGTGAATTCTCCTTTACTAATTTTAGTACTTCTTTCAAAATTGTGAGGTGTTCTTCAACTGTTTCAGTAGCTATTAACAGATCATCCATATATGTGAGGATTTCATTACTCCGAATTAACTTGTTAAATATTCGATTCACATATCTTTGAAAAACCGATGGTGAATTTTTTAGACCAAAAGGCATTTTCAAATACTCGTACTGCCCTAGTGGCGTTACGAACGAAGTATATTTTATGGAATCTTCAGTGAGATCAACGTGATGGAAAGCACTTTTTAAGTCTAACACTGTGAAATATTTCTTTTTTTGTAGTTTATCCACGAGATCTTCGATTAACGGTAGCGGATAATTGTCTCTTACTGTTAGTCGGTTTAATTCACGAAAGTCGACGCAAAGGCGTAACTCACGGTTTTTCTTTTCGACAAGAACTATTGGAGACGCGTATGGAGAATTGCTTTCGCGGATAATACTTTGTTGTAAAAGGTCGTCAATAATTTTTTGCAATTCGATCTTTTGTGAATATGGTAACCACCTAGGTGCGAAATAAAAAGGTGTGTCTTTAGTCAACTGGATTTTCATTTTTACTTGCTCAAGTAAACATTTAGAAGTTCGAACACCATCAATTGATTCTTTTTCGTTAAATATATCATTAACGCTTTTCCTAATTTTATAGCTCAGGTTTCCGTTAATGTTAAGGGTTAGTTGTGGAATATCTTCTTCATACTCGACATTCAAAATTTCGTCAAAGTTATGTTTTGTTTGAAGGGATGCAAATGAAGTACCTGAATTTCCTTGTAAATGAGTATCTGCGTTATCATCCTTTCCTTTCTTTTCCGTGTCACTATTTTGTGTCACTAAGTGCATATTGCTACTTTTTATAAAATTTCTACCTAAAATAATATTATGTTTCATTGTATTGTCTTTAACTACATATATTTTTAAACATACATCATTATTATTAAAACTTACTTTAATATTTGTACTACCTATTATTCCTAAAGGACTGTTGTTAATACCGCAAAATTGGTGTTCATCAGAATCCAAGTATACCAAATTGGGTGGTACAAATTGTTGTTGTACGAAGCTTACTGGGCTTCCTGAATCGAAAAGTGTCCACAAAGAAGTGCAACATTTTATTTTATCATTTCCATTACTGAAGAAACTATAATCAAGTAGATGTTCAAATTCGTTATCATTTAATGTAAAATCAACTGTTTTTTCTTTGTTGTGTGCGTTATTTATTGTATTGCGTGCATTTTTGTTGTTGTTTTCAGTTTGGCATCCATTACTGTTATTTTGTATTGATGGGACTGGTTTATAGCGGCAATCTGGAGCTTTATGACCTGGTTTATTACAATTAAAACAAAAAATATTTGGACGAGTTATTGTTTTTCGATCAGTACAATCTTTACTGATATGTCCCCACTGGTTACATTTAAAACATTTAGAATTTTGATGATTATTTCTCTTCATATGACTATCATGGTTTCTATTACTTTTGTTGGTAAAATTATTTCTGCCAGCTTTTCTTTTGATTCTGTCATATTTATATAGACAAATTTTTAGTTGATCGATATTTTCGGCGTTATATAAGATTGTTTTATTTGTTTCAAAGTCCTGGATACCGTCAATTATGTATTGTACAATATCGGCTTCTTCTGTATCGGTAAATGAAGCAATTTACTGCATTGCAAGAACATATTGTTGAAATGTTTCGTCATGATTTTTCTTGCGATTTCGTAGTTGCTCATATACGTCAGATTTTGTAATCTTTTTCTTAAATTCTTTCAATAAAACGGTTTTTAGTTCATTGTACGATTTTACTGTTATTGTGCGAAGAAACTGTTTAGCGGTACCTGATAATAATCTTTTTGCGTAAATGAATCGAGTGTTATCGTCTGGGTTAAAGGTCTCGATACATTCTTCAAATTGTTCGATCCATTTTTCAATTGAGAAGTTATCGTTTCCATTAAATGTTGGAATAGATTCCTCAATATCTCTAAAACAAAACTGTGAATATGATCGATGATTGTCTAAATTTCCCAACGCAGTAATTTGACGTTTTAATTCGGCAATTTCTTGCTTTTTCCTTAAAATATTTCGAAGATTTTCTAATTCTTCGTTTAAATCATTATGATCACTTCCAGAACTTTCTTCATCGGTATCACTTCTGACATCACCGTTATTTAACAAATTTTCTGGAAAAACTCTACTTATTTCGTCTTCGTTTAAATTCACTATGTCATTTCGTATTCTTAATTTCAACGTTGCCTTATTCCCGGTTGAAGAAATGTTTAAAATTTCGCATTTCCCTTTTAACATTGCCAACGTGGCATTCTCCAAGAAATTTTCCACATGTTCCATTTCCGCCATTTAACTTTTTAAATGCAATGAAAAATACAATAATTTACCTTGGTCACAAAGAATCCAACTCCACATCTGAGATTGTAAGCGATATTCAAAAACTTTATTTCAGCCGGGATAGCAACGTGACTGGACTCGACGGTAGCTTCTTTATTAGTCATTCTTTTTAATACAGTTGCGTGTCAGAACATTATAGTCTAGCATTGCCAGATATTACAATATTTCATTTTTATAAAATTGCCTACAAATGTTACTTGTAAATTGTCCGATAACGTCCAAGAAAACTCTAAAATGTTTGATAGCTGCGTACGCAGCTAATAGTTCTCTGTCAAATGCGGAATATTTCATTTGAGATAATGATAATTTTCTTGAAAAATTAGCTATGGGTTTTACAATATTTTAATCCCGGTGCTCGAGTGTTGCTCCAATGGCAGAATTAGATGCATCCACAGTTAAGGAAATTGGAAATTTATCATTAGGATGTACCAGTAAAGAGGTTTTAATTAGTAAGTTTTTAATTGAATTGACCATTTTTTATCTTTTTTAGTTTTAACTTGATTAATTTTGCGGATAAATCATGGAAGGGTGCCAAAAAATGTGCTAAGTTAGGGATGAAACGATGATAGTACGTTATTATTCCGATAAATTGTTGCAAACTCTTTAAATTAAATGGTTGGGGAAAATTATCTATTAGGGTAGACCGGGGCTAAATGGGGCCAGGTGTTAAATGGTACGTTGCGTATAATTCGAAAACTATATTCGTCGTGGTGATCATTCTTTAGAAGCAGAAACTCTGATAGATTTTTACAGCTGCTTCTACCACAAAAAATTTTGATATGCATATTTAAGGTGTCAAAAGTTATTGTCAAAAAGATGAAAACTTCAGTTTTTACGAACTTTTGTTTTCCATAGAATTTTTCGTTTTTTCGTTTGTAAAAATTTGAGTTCGAACTTCTGTTTGTAATCGAGTGATACAAAGCAAAATTCCACATATCTTCTCGTATTTCTTAAACGCGGTCAGCAAAATTATTTTACAATATTTTATTAAAATATAGAATCACAAATTCCTAAGTTTCGTTTTTCATTAAATTTAAAAAACTCGAATTTCATTTCACTTTTATTAAAATCGCGAATTTAGCATTTTGTAATTTAAGAACTTAGGAATTTATTTATGATCCTGAGAACGATTTACGTTAAAGATTTTTCAAAATTAATTCAAGGCTAGAAAATTGACATTTTTTAGTCAGTCCTTGTTACGCGCTCCTAGCGGAACATCCTCCTTCCAATAATATATACTTAATATTAGAATTATACTTGCAATAATTTTGATAATTATAAATTAGAATAGTGAGGTAAATAAAGAAGTTTTTCTACAATTAATAAAACCATTCTTTCAATAAACACGGAGTGGCGGAGTGACTCGATGCCAAGTAAAGTGAAGGTGTACCTAAAAAGCAATACAACATTTTCTGGTGGCAGCGGTGGGATTCCACGGGTAGTAGAAAAAAGAATTTTAAAAAATACATAATTAAAATTTAACAATTTATAATATCAAAAAAATAAAGAAAGTGTTTAAAATAAAAATAAACATAAATTCTTAAAGTAAAAAAGCAACAACAACAAAGATAATTATAATAATAAAATTGAAGTGAGGAAATTATATGGCGGGCAGCCCTTAGAAGCCGTCCAACTATATCCATCTACAACAAATGTAATAAATAATAGATGTATATATCATATATGGTATATATTCAAATATATATAATATATATATATATAGCGCGTAGGTCTTTAAGTTCATATGCTTTCACATAGGCGCCATCTAAAAATAAATCGATATGTCGAATCAACCATCTTTTTAATGATACGTGTCAAAATTTGAGAGCAATCGGACCAATGGTTCTCAAATTATTGCTCTAAACGTCACATAACTTTATTTATTGAAAAAAAATGGATAAAAAAGAATTTCGTGTGTTGATTAAATATTGCTTGATGGCCAGAAAAATACCATTGAAACAAAAACTTAGCTTGATAATTATTATCCGGACTATGCGCCAGCAAAATCAACCGTTGAGAAATGGTTTGCTAAATTCCGTACAGGCCATATGGGCATCGAAAACGATGAACGCAGTGGACGTCCAAAAGAGTCTGTTACGGACGAAAACATCAAAAAAATCAAAATAATTTTCTATGACCGTAAAGTGAAGTTACAAGACATAGCGGACACTCTAAAGATATCAAAGGGCAGCGTACATCATATTGTTCACGAATATTTGCGTATGCGAAAGCTCTGTGCAAAGTGGGTGCCGCGAGAGCTCATAATCGATCAAAAACAATAACGAGTTTGTGATTCTGAGCAGTGTTTGGTGCTTATCAATCATGATAAACCCGATTTTTTGCGTCGATGTGTGACAATGGATGAAACATGGCTCCATCACTAGACTACAAGGCCGCCCAAAGTGTGCACGGACGCAACAATCGCCTCGCAAAGTTATGGCGTCTGTATTTTGGGATGCGCATGGAAAAATTTTCATTGACTATCTTCAAAAGTGAAAAACTATCAACTGCGACTATTATATAGCGTTATTGGAGCGTTTGAAGGACGAAATCATGGAAAAACGACCTCATTTGAAGAAGAAGAAAGTGTTGTTTCACCGAGACAATGCACCGTGTCACAAGTCGATAAAAACGGATGACAAAATTCAAAAGTAAAAACATTATCTGCTACTGAGATTATAAACTATATAACTAAGTGAATTCAGGGTTGCCACAGTACTCCCCTTCAAGTGGATGCGTTTCATTAATTTGTTGAAGCATGAATTTGACTTTTTTTTTGCTTTTGAATAATTTGTTTTGCTTTCCCAACTTCGGTTTCCAATTGAAATGATGGTTTCAGGCGGTCAATAGATACATATTTTTCTTTACCATGAAGTTTTATTTCGAAAAATTTGTCGCTGCGTCCTAAGACTAAAAATGGTCCATCATATGGTGCTTGAAATGAACTATTGATACCATCCTTCCTAATAAACACATGAGAACATTTACTAAGTTCTTGATGCACAAACAATTTTCTTTTCGTATGAGCAGAAGTTGGAATTGATCGTATCTTCTGCATCGTATCTCGCAATTTTTCGACAAAGCAAGATTGGTCGTTATCATACCTGCATATTGAGCTATCAAAAAAATCACCAGGAAGTTGTAAATGTGTTCCATATACCAATTCTGCTGAGGAAACGTTAGTGTTCTCTTGAATAGCTGATCTTAGTCCCAATAACACCATTGGAAGAACGTCAACCCATCGTTCAGTCTCATAGCAGTTGATAGCGGATTTTAATACTCTATGCCATCGTTCAATTATTCCGTTTGCCTGAGGATGATAAGCAGTAGTATGCAACTGCTTTGCACCCAATAATTTTGAAAATTCTCTGAAAAGCGATGACACAAATTGTCTACCTTGGTCGGTGGTTATTTTCTCGGGAACTCCAAATCGAGATATCCAACCGACTAAAAATACTCTTGCGACAGTTTCGGCAGTGATGTCTGTTAAAGGGATAGCCTCAGGCCATCTCGTGAATCTATCGATGCATGTTAAACAATATTTGAATCCCTGTGATGATGGTAATGGACCAACTAAATCAATGTTGACATGACGAAAGAATTCACTTGGTACCGAAAAATTTATTAGTGGACTATGAACATGACGTTGAATTTTACATTTCTGGCATTCGACACAATTTCTTGCCCACGTGTTACAGTCTTTGTTCATTGATGGCCAGGTAAATCTTTTCTTCAAAAGTTTCAATGTTGCTTTAATGCCTGGATGAGTCATATTATGTATATTCGTAAAAATAGCCTTACGAAACGTTATTGGAACATATGGTCTAGCTACTCCTGTTGACACATCGCATTTAATTTCAATATTGGAATTTGGAATCTTAAAATATTTGAAAATTAGTGAATGGTCCGAAAAGTGGAGTGTTTTATATTCATCGCAACTTTGTTGATGTTTAGCCATGTCTTCATAGTTAATCGGTCCGTGGATATTAATTGTGCTTATTCTGAAAAAAGTATCAGCTACAATATTATCCTTACCTGAGATATGTCGAATATCTGTAGAAAATTGCCCAACACAGTCTAGGTGCCTAAGTTGACGTGGTGATGCTTTATCAGCTTTTTGCTGGAACGCAAATACTAATGGTTTGTGGTCTGTAAGTATAGTGAATGGTCGTCCTTCTAACATACTTCTAAAACTTTTTATTGATGAATATATAGCTAGCAGCTCCCTATCGTATGCGCTATATTTTTGTTTTGCCTGGCTTAGTTTCTTCGAACAAAATGCAAGAGGCTGCCAACTATTGTTCTTCCACTGCTGAATAACCGCGCTCCTTGCATAGTCTGATGCGTCCGTCAGAAGTGATAGTGGAGCTGAGGATGATGGATTCGCCAGCAATGCCGCATTAGCTAAATCATTTTTGCATTTGATAAAAGCTTCCTTCCTTCCTTCTGTCCACTTAATTACTGTCTTATCGTTTTTCTTGTTTCCTTGTTGACATTCTAAAAGTATCATTTGTGTTTCGGCTGCCTTCGGAATAAATCTTCTATAAAAGTTTATCATCACCAAAAAACGACGTAACTCTCGTACAGTTGCTGGTTCCTTGAATTCTTTGATGGCTGTGACTTTCATGGGTAATGGCTCAGTACCTTTCTCAGAAATTAAATATCCGAGGAACTTAACTTCATTCTTACCAAAAACACATTTGTCCATGTTAATTAATTTACCGCAAGACGGAAAACTAAATGTTAATTTCAGTGACTAAAGTAACTGGTTTAGAAATCAGTCTCTTGTATATTCATGACAAAACCTCGGATCAGAAATATCTCGTGGATACTGGAGCTGACATCTCAGTGGTACCACCTCTTCCTCAAGAACGCTTCCAAAAAAACTTTTTCTTCTTATATGCTGCGAACGGATCAAAAGTTAATACCTATGGAAAGAAACTCCTGGCACTAAATCTCGGACTTAGGCGCTCTTTTCGTTTGACTTTCCGGATTGCTGATGTTACAAAACCCATAATAGAAGCAGAGTTTTGAGAAAATTTGATTTATTAGGGGATTTGAAAAATGAATGCCTCATTGATAACTTGACTTCACTCAAGAAGAGGGGAATAGTGGTCACAGACAAAACAGCCAGCGTTAAGACGATTTCTGGAAATATCATTTATCATGAGCTCTTAACTAAGTTCAAGACAATAACTAGTCCAGGGACGAGTCGAACTGCTGTCCAAAATAAAGTAACTCATCACATTGAAACTCGAGGACCACCAGTGTTTGCAAAGGCAAGAAGACTTCCACCTGATAAATTAAAGATTGCGAAGAACGCATTTGAGTTTATGATGGAACAAGGAATTTGTCGTCCATCTAAAAGCAGCTGGTCAAGTCCTTTACATATGGTACCAAAGACCAAGGTTGAGTGGCGCCCATGTGGTGATTATCGTCGTCAATATTCAAGACTTTGCTCATCAATTAGAAAGTAAGAAAATATTTAGCACAATTGATTTAGTTAGAGCTTATCATCAAATTCCAATGGAAGATATAGATATAGAAAACAGAGCAATAATAACTCCATTCGGACTTTTCGAGTTCCCATTTATGACGTTCGGACTATGCAATGCCGGCCAAACTTTCCAGAGGTTTATCCATAAAGTCACGAGAGGTTCAAGTTTCTGTTTCCCTTATCTGGATGACATCTTAGTTGCTTCAAGTAGTACAGACGAACACTTACAGCATATAAAGATCGTATTTGAACGTCTTAAAGATTATAGCATGGTAATTAACATGGACAAATGTGTTTTTGGTAAGAATGAAGTTAAGTTCCTCGGATATTTAATTTCTGAGAAAGGTACTAAGCCATTACCCATGAAAGTCACAGCCATTAAAGAATTCAAGGAACCAGCAACTGTACGAGAGTTACGTCGTTTTTTGGGGATGATAAACTTTTATAGAAGATTTATTCCGAAGGCAGCCGAAACACAAATGATACTTTTAGAATGTCAACAAGGAAACAAGAAAAACGATAAGACAGTAATTAAGTGGACAGAAGGAAGGAAGGAAGCTTTTATCAAATGCAAAAATGATTTAGCTAATGCGGCATTGCTGGCGAATCCATCAGCCTCAGCTCCACTATCACTTCTGACGGACGCATCAGACTATGCAAGGAGCGCGGTTATTCAGCAGTGGAAGAACAATAGTTGGCAGCCTCTTGCATTTTATTCGAAGAAACTAAGCCAGGCAAAACAAAAATATAGCGCATACGATAGGGAGCTGCTAGCTATATATTCATCAATAAAAAGTTTTAGAAGTATGTTAGAAGGACGACCATTCACTATACTTACAGACCACAAACCATTAGTATTTGCGTTCCAGCAAAAAGCTGATAAAGCATCACCACGTCAACTTAGGCACCTAGACTGTGTTGGGCAATTTTCTACAGATATTCGACATATCTCAGGTAAGGATAATATTGTAGCTGATACTTTTTTCAGAATAAGCACAATTAATATCCACGGACCGATTAACTATGAAGACATGGCTAAACATCAACAAAGTTGCGATGAATATAAAACACTCCACTTTTCGGACCATTCACTAATTTTCAAATATTTTAAGATTCCAAATTCCAATATTGAAATTAAATGCGATGTGTCAACAGGAGTAGCTAGACCATATGTTCCAATAACGTTTCGTAAGGCTATTTTTACGAATATACATAATATGACTCATCCAGGCATTAAAGCAACATTGAAACTTTTGAAGAAAAGATTTACCTGGCCATCAATGAACAAAGACTGTAACACGTGGGCAAGAAATTGTGTCGAATGCCAGAAATGTAAAATTCAACGTCATGTTCATAGTCCACTAATAAATTTTTCGGTACCAAGTGAATTCTTTCGTCATGTCAACATTGATTTAGTTGGTCCATTACCATCATCACAGGGATTCAAATATTGTTTAACATGCATCGATAGATTCACGAGATGGCCTGAGGCTATCCCTTTAACAGACATCACTGCCGAAACTGTCGCAAGAGTATTTTTAGTCGGTTGGATATCTCGATTTGGAGTTCCCGAGAAAATAACCACCGACCAAGGTAGACAATTTGTGTCATCGCTTTTCAGAGAATTTTCAAAATTATTGGGTGCAAAGCAGTTGCATACTACTGCTTATCATCCTCAGGCAAACGGGATAATTGAACGATGGCATAGAGTATTAAAATCCGCTATCAACTGCTATGAGACTGAACGATGGGTTGACGTTCTTCCAATGGTGTTATTGGGACTAAGATCAGCTATTCAAGAGAACACTAACGTTTCCTCAGCAGAATTGGTATATGGAACACATTTACAACTTCCTGGTGATTTTTTTGATAGCTCAATATGCAGGTATGATAACGACCAATCTTGCTTTGTCGAAAAATTGCGAGATACGATGCAGAAGATACGATCAATTCCAACTTCTGCTCATACGAAAAGAAAATTGTTTGTGCATCAAGAACTTAGTAAATGTTCTCATGTGTTTATTAGGAAGGATGGTATCAATAGTTCATTTCAAGCACCATATGATGGACCATTTTTAGTCTTAGGACGCAGCGACAAATTTTTCGAAATAAAACTTCATGGTAAAGAAAAATATGTATCTATTGACCGCCTGAAACCATCATTTCAATTGGAAACCGAAGTTGGGAAAGCAAAACAAATTATTCAAAAGCAAAAAAAAAGTCAAATTCATGCTTCAACAAATTAATGAAACGCATCCACTTGAAGGGGAGTACTGTGGCAACCCTGAATTCACTTAGTTATATAGTTTATAATCTCAGTAGCAGATAATGTTTTTACTTTTGAATTTTGTCATCCGTTTTTATCGACTTGTAACACGGTGCATTGTCTCGGTGAAACAACACTTTCTTCTTCTTCAAATGAGGTCGTTTTTCCGTGATTTCGTCCTTCAAACGCTCCAATAACGCTATATAATAGTCGCGGTTGATAGTTTTTCACTTTTGAAGATAGTCAATGAAAATTTTTCCATGCGCATCCCAAAATACAGACGCCATAACTTTGCGAGGCGATTGTTGCGTCCGTGCACACTTTGGGCGGCCTTGTAGTCTAGTGATGGAGCCATGTTTCATCCATTGTCACACATCGACGCAAAAAATCGGGTTTATCATGATTGATAAGCACCAAACACTGCTCAGAATCACAAACTCGTTATTGTTTTTGATCGATTATGAGCTCTCGCGGCACCCACTTTGCACAGAGCTTTCGCATACGCAAATATTCGTGAACAATATGATGTACGCTGCCCTTTGATATCTTTAGAGTGTCCGCTATGTCTTGTAACTTCACTTTACGGTCATAGAAAATTATTTTGATTTTTTTGATGTTTTCGTCCGTAACAGACTCTTTTGGACGTCCACTGCGTTCATCGTTTTCGATGCCCATATGGCCTGTACGGAATTTAGCAAACCATTTCTCAACGGTTGATTTTGCTGGCGCATAGTCCGGATAATAATTATCAAGCTAAGTTTTTGTTTCAATGGTATTTTTCTGGCCATCAAGCAATATTTAATCAACACACGAAATTCTTTTTTATCCATTTTTTTTCAATAAATAAAGTTATGTGACGTTTAGAGCAATAATTTGAGAACCATTGGTCCGATTGCTCTCAAATTTTGACACGTATCATTAAAAAGATGGTTGATTCGACATATCGATTTATTTTTAGTGGCGCCATCTATGTGAAAGCATATGAACTTAAAGACCTACGCGCTATATATATATATATTATATATATTTGAATATATACCATATATGATATATACATCTATTATTTATTACATTTGTTGTAGATGGATATAGTTGGACGGCTTCTAAGGGCTGCCCGCCATATAATTTCCTCACTTCAATTTTATTATTATAATTATCTTTGTTGTTGTTGCTTTTTTACTTTAAGAATTTATGTTTATTTTTATTTTAAACACTTTCTTTATTTTTTTGATATTATAAATTGTTAAATTTTAATTATGTATTTTTTAAAATTCTTTTTTCTACTACCCGTGGAATCCCACCGCTGCCACCAGAAAATGTTGTATTGCTTTTTAGGTACACCTTCACTTTACTTGGCATCGAGTCACTCCGCCACTCCGTGTTTATTGAAAGAATGGTTTTATTAATTGTAGAAAAACTTCTTTATTTACCTCACTATTCTAATTTATAATTATCAAAATTATTGCAAGTATAATTCTAATATTAAGTATATATTATTGGAAGGAGGATGTTCCGCTAGGAGCGCGTAACAAGGACTGACTAAAAAATGTCAATTTTCTAGCCTTGAATTAATTTTGAAAAATCTTTAACGTAAATCGTTCTCAGGATCATAAATAAATTCCTAAGTTCTTAAATTACAAAATGCTAAATTCGCGATTTTAATAAAAGTGAAATGAAATTCGAGTTTTTTAAATTTAATGAAAAACGAAACTTAGGAATTTGTGATTCTATATTTTAATAAAATATTGTAAAATAATTTTGCTGACCGCGTTTAAGAAATACGAGAAGATATGTGGAATTTTGCTTTGTATCACTCGATTACAAACAGAAGTTCGAACTCAAATTTTTACAAACGAAAAAACGAAAAATTCTATGGAAAACAAAAGTTCGTAAAAACTGAAGTTTTCATCTTTTTGACAATAACTTTTGACACCTTAAATATGCATATCAAAATTTTTTGTGGTAGAAGCAGCTGTAAAAATCTATCAGAGTTTCTGCTTCTAAAGAATGATCACCACGACGAATATAGTTTTCGAATTATACGCAACGTACCATTTAACACCTGGCCCCATTTAGCCCCGGTCTACCCTAATAGATAATTTTCCCCAACCATTTAATTTAAAGAGTTTGCAACAATTTATCGGAATAATAACGTACTATCATCGTTTCATCCCTAACTTAGCACATTTTTTGGCACCCTTCCATGATTTATCCGCAAAATTAATCAAGTTAAAACTAAAAAAGATAAAAAATGGTCAATTCAATTAAAAACTTACTAATTAAAACCTCTTTACTGGTACATCCTAATGATAAATTTCCAATTTCCTTAACTGTGGATGCATCTAATTCTGCCATTGGAGCAACACTCGAGCACCGGGATTAAAATATTGTAAAACCCATAGCTAATTTTTCAAGAAAATTATCATTATCTCAAATGAAATATTCCGCATTTGACAGAGAACTATTAGCTGCGTACGCAGCTATCAAACATTTTAGAGTTTTCTTGGACGTTATCGGACAATTTACAAGTAACATTTGTAGGCAATTTTATAAAAATGAAATATTGTAATATCTGGCAATGCTAGACTATAATGTTCTGACACGCAACTGTATTAAAAAGAATGACTAATAAAGAAGCTACCGTCGAGTCCAGTCACGTTGCTATCCCGGCTGAAATAAAGTTTTTGAATATCGCTTACAATCTCAGATGTGGAGTTGGATTCTTTGTGACCAAGGTAAATTATTGTATTTTTCATTGCATTTAAAAAGTTAAATGGCGGAAATGGAACATGTGGAAAATTTCTTGGAGAATGCCACGTTAGCAATGTTAAAAGGGAAATGCGAAATTTTAAACATTTCTTCAGCCGGGAATAAGGCAACGTTGAAATTAAGAATACGAAATGACATAGTGAATTTAAACGAAGACGAAATAAGTAGAGTTTTTCCAGAAAATTTGTTAAATAACGGTGATGTCAGAAGTGATACCGTACACGGTTCAAGGTGCTGCACTCCTGCAATCAGATTCAGACAAAATTCCGATGGTACTCAGCGGAGACTTCAACGCAAATTTTGCATCAGATCAAGCAAAACCGTTGATTGCGTTTTTGGAAGACGCATTTCATCTAAGGATGAGCAACGAACCCACAGTAGCCACTACAAACTCAGGAACTACCCTCGATGCAGTCTTCACGAGATATCTTGAGAATTTTTAATCAAAAATTTTCATATCATACTTCAGTTACCACAAACCTATTCTGTCATTATATGAGTCCACACAAATGGAAACTGAATAGAACTAGATGTTATCTGATATAAATGTTGTTTTTCTTTCATATTATGTCGACAAAAAAGTTAGTGTATGCTTTACAAGGCAACTTCCAAATTTACACTCGTAAACATATACATCCTACTTCAGTTAATACAAACCCATTGTATCTTTACATGAGCCGCCGCTAATAAAAACAGATTAATATTCAAATACTGCAACCAAAGACAATAAATAATTATAAGATGTGTAAAATTGGGTTTGCCCACAAATTTCGACTTAAAAAACTAAATGAAATATAAGGAAAAAATATACGAGGAGAATTCTTTCTTATTTTTACATTTCGTTCTTGAGCTTTGGTTTTTGTACTGGATTGATAGTATAGACAACTTTTTTCAAATCATTTAAGGAAATTAAGCTTTGAATTCATTAATCTTATTAATCCCGTGGATGAGTATATTTTGTTCTTGGTTTTTTTTTCTTTCTTCTAATTTTAGAATTAAAGTGTTTGATGGTAGAGAAACTTTTGTTCTATTCATGTGCGCATATAAGCAATTTCTGGCTTTGAATATATCTTATGGAGAAATATGAATGGTATGGATTGATATATTTTGTGTCGGTTTTTTGTTAGCCTGATTTTAGAATTCAAACGTACTTTTAGAAATATTTTGTATGTTCGATTGTGTGCATAATTGGATAATATTGAATGTATTATAATTTTTCTGCGAGTGCCTCATTCTAATAATATACTTCTTGCGCTCAAGTTGTCTTTAGAAAAAGTAAAAAAAAATGAGTGATTCTTTGAATTTAAAACCAACAGCCTTTTTCAAGGCTAACAAAAACACGAATTTCCTCAGATGTTGCATAACTGGTTGCAGTGGGAAACATTTTTCATCAAATGTTACTTTCTTTCGTTTTCCGAAAGATATCAATTTGTTTGAAAAATGGTGCCATAATTTGCAACTAAGTCCAGAATACTGCAAAAAAACTATTGTGCGAATCTGTAGTCGTCATTTTGAGAGACAATTTCTCGGTAGAAGAAAATTAATCGGAGGAGCGATACCTACTCTTTTTTTGGGGCACGGAGAAAATGAAAAAATTTTTTTAAACTCCAAGCTAGAAAGAAAAAAATATAGAAAATGTTGTATGGAAAACTGTAAAAGTTTTGGCAAAGGGAAATTTTTTGCGTTTCCAAAGAATGCAAAATTAAGGAAACAATGGATCAGTATTTGTCGTTTGGAAGAAAATTGTAATACAAAAAATAAGTTTATTTGGGTAAAATACTTTGATCCCGAACATATAGGAAAACAAAAACTTGTGGCTGGTACTTGTCCTACATTTAGACCAATTGAAAAGTTGAACGACAATGCTTTAAATAAAATATCACTAGATATAGATTATAATTCGAAAGATCAGATATGTGATGTTTACGAATTTAACGATAATAGTTTAGACGAAGTTCCGCAATCAGTGTTGATACCAAAGAAAACATACAATGGGCCTGCTTCCATAAATAATATTCTTAATAATGAAAGTGATATTAGCTTAAGTGAGCTGAACTGTCTTAAGTCTCCGTCGAATTCAAGGCGAAGGGTTTCTGATTCCGCCGAAGACATTCCCTTTTGTAGTCAATGTAGGAGGATACAAGAAAAATTGGAATATTATAAAAAGAATGCTAAAAGTTTTTCTGAGGAATGCATGCAATTACGGAAAGAAAAGGAAATGTTGTTAGAAAAAATAAAACAATTGAAAGAAAACAAGTCCATTGATGCTCATATCGATTCGTTACCTAGCCTAAACTTAAATAGCAAAGAATTTTGTAAAATGATTTTAGCTGAAAAGAATAGCTATAATGATATCCAAAAATATTTGTCTCAAAATGTCAATTATAAGTCTGCATCTTGTTATAATTTCTTGCGTGATGATTTAGGTCTTGACTTACCTAGTGAGTCAGCTACAAGGTAGTGTCCAAAGTAATCAGGACTTTAAAAAAAAAACAGAACAAATGGTTTTGTCGGCAAAATCAATTGATTTTATTCAAAATAGTCTCCTTCTGCTTCAATACACCTTTTTGCACGGTCCAAAAGCATGTCGAACGAGTGTTTTAGCTCGTTGGCCTGTATGGCCGCCAGTATGCCGGTGCAAGCCTTTTGAATGGCCTCTACGTCTGCATAACGCTTTCCTTTCATCGGCAAATGCATTTTTCCGAAAAGGTAGAAGTCGCACGGTGCCATATCCGGTGAATACGGGGAGTGGTTGATGGTTAAAATGTGATTTTTGGTGAGATAATCGGTCACAAGCGTCGATCGATGAGACGGCGCATTATCGTGCAACAAACGCCAACTTCCATCTTCGCGATATTCGGGCCGAACACGTCGAATACGGCGCACCAAACGCTTCAAAACTCCTAGGTAGAATACCGCATTAACGTTTTGACCGGGTGGAACAAATTCTTTGTGGACAATACCCTTGGAATCATAAAAACAAATCAGCATTGTCTTCACTTTTGACTTCTCCAGGCGCGATTTTTTGGGTTTCGGCTCGTCTGGCGCCTTCCATTCAGCACTCTGGCGTTTCGTTTCGGGATCATATTGAAAACACCACGTTTCGTCACCAGTCACAATGTTATAAAGGAAGTTTTTGTCCTTTTTGACCTCTTTAATGATGTCCTTCGAATGTTGAATTCTGAGCAATTTTTGGTCGTCGAAGCTCATTTTCGCACCGATGACACAAACATACTGCACTTAAAACGCAATAACTTCACTTTCAATAGATGAAATGTCATGAAATTCTCACAGGAAGTCGATAAAGGATAGCAGATTCTAACGCACCAGTCGACATATAGATGGCGCCACTAGGGACGCTAGATTCAAAAAGTCCTGCTTACTTTGGACAACTACTTGTATATATAAGTGGAGTCCTGTGAAACGACTTCAACCAGGTTTTGATGATATTTTAATAAAAAATTTGGTACAATTAGTTAATGAAATGGACAAGCAGTGTAAGCAGGCAGTGTTATTATTTGATGAAATATCAATCAGAAGAGATTTAGTTTATAATACATCTCATGATCTCGTAGATGGGTTAGTGCATTTAGATGAAAATGATAGGAAATTATTACTAGGAAAACAAATATGCGTTTTCATGATCAGAGGCTTGTTTTCTAATTGGAAATATATAATTAGTTATTTTGTTTCTGAGAACAGCATTGATGGTGCCATTTTAAAATAAAAATTGGAGGCTAATGTAAAAATATGCTTCGAAATAGGGCTTACGGTTAGAGCTATAGTGTGCGATCAAGGTATGAATAATCAAAAATGCTATAGGCTGTTAGATATTAATAAAGAGAAGCCATATTTCTATTATAATCAAAATAAAATAATTGCATTATATGATCCTCCTCATTTATTAAAAAATATAAGAAATACACTCAAAGATTGCACTATTGAGACTCCTGACGGACCTGCGAGTTGGGAAGTTATAAAAAGTGTTTATAGCATAGACGAAAAATCCAAAAAATATAGGTTGTGTCCAAAGATAACAAAAAATCATATTGAACCAGGGGTTTTTGATAAAATGAATATCAGACTTGCAGTGCAAGTCCTGAGCAATAGTATGGCAGACGCAATAGATGCATTATTAGAAAATAACTCCTTTCCACAAACGATTAAATTATATGCAGCAGCGACGAGTAAATTCGCTCGTAGTTTTGACAAAGTTTTTGACTGCCTAAATAGTCGTAATTGTGCGGAAAAAAATCCATATCGGAAGCCATTAACAAAAATTTGTACTGAATTTAATTATTTAAATGAATTCAAAGAATATCTTACAAAATTGAGTCTCCCTGCAAAAAAAAAACTATTGTTTTGACGGATTATATCTTACAATTAATGGTATTTTAAATTTAAGTACAGATATATTTTCAGACAAATATTTAAAAATTAACTTTATATTAACATCTCGACTAAATCAGGACCCATTAGAGAATATGTTTGCGCAAATTCGGGCAAAGGGCGGTAATAACAAAAATCCTAGTGTCCACGAGTTCAATGGAATAGTTGCGCGCCTAATGTCAATGAGAATTATGACGTTCTCATATGCAAATAAGAATTGTGAAACTGATGAAGACATTTTACTTAATTGGGATAACCCATTAGAAGATACTTATATTGATAATTCTAATGAAATTACATCCAGATTATTGGCACAAAGTTCTGCAATTGTTTTGGATGATATAGAAAAAGATGCGAAAATAAATGAAACCTTAAACTCCAAGAGTAATTCCGACGTCGCAGACCCAGCAAAAAGATATATTGTCGGCTATGGAATTTTGAAAATTATTTTGAAAAAAATAAACTGTCCAAATTGTGCCATGATAATGAATAAAGACGAATGTGATTTTCTTTTACCGTCGGAAAAACTTATTAAACACAAAAATTTCGACAAAACTATTCAAAGGACTTTTCTACAAAATCCTTCCGATCTTTTTTTCGAAATTTGCAAATTGCATTTTCAAATATATGAAACTTTTTTTGATAGTTATTTGCATTTTACCAACTTAAAAGCAAAAATTATCGAGGAATGCATTCAAAGAACTAATGAATTTTACCCCAGTTGGTTTGCTGAGAACCAATGTTTAGAACATCGAAAGGAAGTTCTAAATTTTTTAATTGTGGTTCTATTAAAAAAGAATTGTTCTTGGGTCAAAAAAAATGGAAATATTTTACCCAATAGTTTCACAAAACACCCACGCTTAAAAACTTTAAATGAATAAATAATCCTGATATATATTTTCCAACCTTCTAACACGACATCATGAAATCAGTTATTTGGTTATTCAAAGCATTCCTGAAAAAAATTATGTCAACATTCGATGTTAAAATTGTAGGAAAAGGTATGTTGCCAAATATCATCACATATTAACTGTCGAAAGTACTTAAAATGAGTTAGACAAAATTCTTCCAAATAAATATATTATATAATAATCTTTATATGTAGTATATATAATTTCAAATTTACGGAAATCCAATAATCCTTAGTTGACCATAAAATATCAATATTCTACTATATAATTTTTAAAAAAGAAATGAATATGTCGATTACTTAAAACAAAATTCAATTCAATTCTTGGCCCAAGTTCGAAAGATTTTAAATTCTTTATTTAGCATTATCTAACAGTACACGAGAAATTCTGAGAAAAAAATTTGTTCAAAAAATACATATAATACAATCGACATTATTTTGTTACACACACAATCAAGCATAAAAAATATTTCTAAAAGTACGTTTGAATTCTAAAATCAGGCTAACAAAAACCCGACACCAAATATATCAATCCATACCATTCATATTTCTCCATAAGATATATTCAAAGCCAGAAATTGCTTATATGCGCGCATGAATAGAACAAAAGTTTCTCTACCATCAAACACTTTAATTCTAAAATTAGAAGAAAGAAAAAAAAACCAAGAACAAAATATACTCATCAACGGGATTAATAAGATGAATGAATTCATAGCTTAATTTCCTTAAATGATTTGAAAAAAGTTTTCTATACTATCAATCAAGTACAAAAACCAAAGCTCAAGAACGAAATGTAAAAATAAGAAAGAATTCTCCTCGTATATTTTTTCCTTATATTTCATTTAGTTTTTTAAGTCGAAATTTGTGGGCAAACCCAATTTTACACATCTTATCATTATTTATTGTCTTTGCTGCAACCATAAAAAAAGCTTCTATTTCACTTCTACAGTGTGGTCAAAAGCACACTTCCTTTTTTTTTGAATATAAGTACTTTCTCTGTTTTTTATAACAGTGAACAATTTACAAATATAATTTCAAATATAAATTCGTTGATATTAAATTAATTTTTTTTTTTGAATAATAATTTTTATATTAATCAATAATGTGAACTTCAATTTAAAACGTTTACTTTTGGTTTCTTTTGATTTCTGTTTTTTTTTTTTTCATATCACTCTTGTTATTAGTTCCTTTTAATAGGTTGTGCACAGCTGAAATGGTTGGAAATGAGGTATTAAACCAAAATATCAGCAGTGACAGCCGAGTTTGATGGGGGCGTAGTGAATTTTCTGATTTTGTTTTCATTTTGATTTGTAGGTTGTGGAGATCGTACTTTTCAGGCGTATTTCCAGGGCCGGATGCGATCCACAAAGGGATATTATGTTGTAATTTGCCCTTTGGGTGGGATAAAGGCCCTGGTGTTGGCAAAAACATCTGCCGACACCATTTGAACAATTTGCTTCGGATCAACCCCTCTTCAGAATCTTTTGTCCCTCAGCCTGTCATTTTAATTGAATTCCGTTTCGTGGGTTTTCAATGAAAAATTAACCTATTCTATAAAATCTTGCCATCTCTTTTCTTTCCTCGTGACATTGGTTACACATATTTCCCTTTTATTTTATTTTAAACATTTTTACCCATTCCGCTAGTGACCTGAGAGGGTGTGAATTATTATTTTCACATCTCCAGTCCTCTTGCTAGCCCAAACAATTTTGTTTTCTGCACGCATAAAAATTATTTATACGTGACGGCATATGGTAGAAGGTAACGACCCACCCCATCCGGCTAGCTAGTGCAAGCAGCTAGGCACTTTCAAGTTACCTTCTTGCTATACCATAAAACGCACTTTCTGCCGCAAGACAGAAGTATTTGTTTGATCAATCTGTTACTCTGGCAACACTTCGATGCCAAATTGTCGCGATTACAAAACAAATTAAATCATTCCTCGGGTTGATAGGTTATTACAGAAAATTTATACCTCAATTTTCGAAATTGGCGGCTCCACCAAATCGTTAACTAAAAAAAGATATTCCATATTCATGGGATGCTTGCTGTGATGAAAAGTATTCCGTCATTAAAAAGGGCGATAATTAATCCACCCGTCCTTCAATATCCAAATTGCGCAGAAAAGTTCTTTCACACAAGAGATGCTAGCAATTCCGCCATAGGAGCAGTCCTATCTCAACGGTGTAATTCAGAAGAAGCGTTGGAGAATTAAACTCGAAGAGTAGAATTTCGATGTTGTTCATAAATCAGGTAAACTTAATAGCAATGCAGATGCTTTAACTAGATTGTAAACAGAAGAAGTTAACGTAGTTACAAGATCACAAAACCTTGAATTAAATATAGAAAATAAAATTGATTCTGTTATAGAAATAGCAGATAAAGAAGAAATACAGAAAATATTGCAAGAATATCACAACTGTCCGACAGGAGGACATCAAGGTGTTGCACGTACTTTTAAGCGAATCAGAGCAAAGAATATATTTGGCGAAATAAAAAAATATATAAAGAGCTGCGAAATTTGTGAAAGAAATAAATCAACTCTCAAGACCAAAGTACCAATGAAGGTTACGACAACAGCGAAAAGACCTTTTGAACGCGCAGCGATCGATATCATCGGACTTTTACCTATTTCAGACAATTCCAACAAATATATCCTAACATTTCAGGATGATCTCACAAAGTTTATGTTAGCAATTCCCATACCAAATCAGGAAGCACACACTGTCGCAGGATAGTATGTTAGAAAAATTGTGTGCATTTTTGTCACTCCAACATCTTTATTAACAGATCAGGGTACCAACTTCTTAAGTGCCTTGTTCAAATGAGCATGTAAGCTCCTTCAAATCAAAAACATACAAACAACTCCTCATCATTCGCAAAGTTATGCAAGAAAAGATCCATCTAACTGGGACTCCTGGTTGAAATATGCAACATTTTGCTATAACACAACTCCTCATTCAGCAACTAATTACACACCATACGAAGCTTTATTTGGAATAAAACGTGAGTTGCCATCATCTATTGTAAGAGCTGTTGAACCTGTGTACAATTATGATGACTACGTAATAGAGCTTAAAGCTAGGCTTCAAAACGGATATGCAATTATTCGTGAAAACTAACTCCAAGCAAAAAAGAAATCAAAAACCTATTATGATCGAAACACGAAATCAATTCAATTGCATATAGAGGATAATGTCTTTTTAGAACGAAAAGATCGAAAAAAAAAACTTACCCCAATTTTTGAAGGGCCTTTTGAAATAATAGAAACAATTTCGCCCGAAATTTCCAAAATAAAAATATGTCGAAACTCTAAAGTTGTACATAACAACCTTTTAAACAAGGTATTACTGTAAAATAGTTACACAATTAAATTTCCAGGTTTTTTATGTTACTATCGTTCCTACACAACAAATCCGTGTCTGGTAATAACCATAAAATTTCACATTTAGTCAATGGTACTGGAGTATATTTTCAACAAATCGGATCACTTCTAAATCAACATCGTCTTTTTATATTCATTTAAATTTGACGGAATTCCAGGAATCTACAAAGGAATTAAATTCATATTACAACAATTTAGATACTCTATGCATGCAAAATAAGGGAAATTTCCCATTAGATCACTGTAGAATTACCTTAAGAATCATCAATGGAACTTTAAATGAAGCTCTCGAAAATGACTACTATTTCACTAGAATTTTTAATCTTGTTAATAAGCGGGAAAAAAGAGGTCTTATCAATAGTATAGGAAGTTTACAGAAACTTTTATTTGGAGTTATGGAAAATGACGACGCACACATGTTGGACGATATGGTAAAAGGACTGAAAAACAATCAAATTAATTTACATCATAATCTAGAAAAACAGGCCTCAATTATCAGCAATATAGTCCAAGCACTCAATAAATCTAATCTAGAATTACACACAACTTTTGCAACAATTCAGTCACAAATTTTAACGTTATACGAAGAAATGCAAAATAAATCGGACTTTGAAAAGAATCTTCATATTTTTGACGAATTAGCCAATATCATGACACTATCTTTGGATCAGTTAATTTCAAAACAAAAAGTTCTTTTTGATATCATAGAATAAGCTATTTTGGGAAAGTTGGATAAGCACTTATTAAATATAGGCACTTTCCTAAAAGCGCTAAAACAAGTTCAGTGAGAATTCGATGGTAATAAAAAACTCCCAATGAAATTGAAAACTTCGAATCTTCCATTTTTAACTAGAATTGCACAAGTCAAACCGGTATATGCAAGTAATTACTTTTTGTTTCAAATTAAGATCCCACTAATATTAGAAAAATATGAATTAAATAAACTTACCAGTTTACCTTTCAAATTTAAGGATAACTTATTTTATTATGTAAAAACAAGTGCTGAATATGTGGCTATCAATGAGATATTGAGTCAATACCACTATGTTCAAAAAGTAAGGTGAATTTTGTTTTAAAATTATAAATTTTTTGTTCTGTATTTGAAGTAAGTAAGAATGCTTAGATACGACTGAATTTATTAGTATACAAATTTAACATACATAAAGTATTTCTATGAAGAGGTGTTCATAAAATATTCAATATACATCACGCTCTCCCTTAAGCTTGTTATTTGCGTACTAAATTGTTTGAGATTAAATACATATAATTTTAAGAATACATATAACATATACATATATTACTTTGAAATATACAATTTTTATGAGCGAAATAAAAACAAAATTATTAATCTATCCCTATTGCTTTAACTACTTTGCCATTTACTCTTGGCCTTAATATTCTATCTGATTGTGTGACAGAATTATCTCGAACGGGTGCATCTAGAGCAGATGAGGTTGCTGTGGATGTAGATGGAACACTTGTTTGCCTTCTGATACTCCTTCATTTATTTCATTATTTAAGTTAGTCAGAGTCGAAACACCATCTCCATCACGAATTTGATTTAAATGTCGTTTTATTGCTCTATTGTTGTTAATTATGATGGATTTCGATAATCGCGTATGAAAACTTTTTGTCCATGAGAAAAAACTTTTTTTCTTTTGCCTTTATGATTTTGTTTACTTTCAATTTGCTTTTTTATTATTATATCTTGGACAAGTGGAGGTTTAAATAAATCAAATCGAGTCTTCAATGATGTATTAAAAAATAGTTTAGCAGGAGACTCGCCGGTAGTTGTATGCACGGTATTGCGATTGTTGTAAACCGATTCTTACCTTTTACCAGTTCTCACGAAATTATTGTAAAGCGATCCATATATTTTCCGTTATTTTTTCTAGTTCTCATGAAATCGCTTATTTCGTATTTTCAGTTATTTTAAATATAAAATAATATTGCATTACGCGACATCCGCCCAGACAAAAAATATTCATATTTCTATTATTGAAATATTCATATTTCAATAAAAGTCATTTTTTGTATTTCTCGCGCATCTTTATAAAACAGCAATTATGCATTTTTAGATATGAAATAAATAATAATTATTTCTTCAAAAACCAGTCACATTCTAACAGCGAAGTCCAGCTCACCTAAATTCTCTCGTCGAATATTTTAAATTAAAAAAGAAGATAAGTTCTGTGTTCCAAAACTAACCGATATAAAAGGAAATAGAAAAACCAAATAGTGTAATAAATAGTGTAATAAATATCAAACGGTTGTTTTATTTAAGAAACCAAAAAAGCCTTTCCAACAAATGGTGTCAGATGTGGGGTTGTTTCAGATAAAATAAAGCGCCGTTATAAATTGATTGATTGATATTTATTGATTGATAAATACGCCGATTTGGTTTTTCTTCTTTATTGGTTAATCGGTAGTTTCGCGAAAAAAAGTGAAGTGAAAGAAAAAACATTTTTTTTTAAACCAAATAAAAAAAAAGAAAAGGATCAAAACTTCAAGAACTTCCAACAACAACATTTTGATCATCGAAACTTCAAGAACTTCCAGCAAAATTCTAACAACATTTTGATCGTCAAAACTTCAAGAACTTCCAGCAAAATTCTAACAACATTTTGATCTTCAAAACTTCAAGAACTTTCAGCAAATTCTAACAACATTTTGAACTTCCAGCAAATTGTAGCAACATTCTGATAATCTTCAAACTCCAGGAACTTCAAATCAAGTAAGATCGTTTTAATAAATATTTATATATTTTTTTTTTATTAAATTTAATAAATAAAGTAAAAGTGAAAACAAAAATAAAATTAAATTAAATATATAGAAATAGAGTTTATATAAAGTTATTTAAAGTGGATTCAAATTTGTTTCGGTTTTTTTTTGCTACTGTGTTCCTTGTGAAAACGACTGTTGTATATCTCTTTTTATTTTACTTTATGAGTGATTCTTCTTCTTCTTCCGAAGATATTTTTTTGGGTTTCGAATTAGCACCCGCGATGGTTTTCGACAGGGATTTTGCACTAAAAATCATACCCGAGTTTAACGGAGAGATTCATTCCATAAATTTATAACATGTTGTGATATAGTGTCGACAAACTTGACGGCTATAGAAACCGCGTTATTTCTAAATATAATAAAAACTAAATTGTCGGGACCAGGTTACAATATTATTAAATACAATACTTTCACGGACTGGACAGAATTAAAATGCTTATTACAAGAGCAATTTTTGGAAAAACGAACGCTTGCGCAAATTTAAATGGAATTAGTGATGTGTACTCAAAACCCTAATGAAGATGTTCGTTCTTACGCAAACCGAATTGAGCGACTTAAAGCTGACCTAGACGATGCTTGCATTGCTTCGGAAGGTCAAGTTGCAAGTACGATAATAGTTAGTCTAAACGGCAAAACCGCACTCAAAGCTTTCGTTGATGGATTACATAATTCCATTCGGTTAATAATAAAAGCAAGTAGATTTTTAAAACTCTCGGATGCGGTGGAAGCTGCGGTAGAAGAAGAGAAATCGTGGAAACACAAACCCAGCCAAAAACCAAAATCTCAATTAAAATGCTCTTATTGTCACAAAATGGGTCATGAATATTCTTCTTGCTACTTAAGGACCAATACTAAATCAAATAATTTACCTTCTTTTCAAAAAATTACCGTGAAAAAGGAAAATCTTAATTCGTCTTTTAATGTTAATGTTTAGTTTGCAGCTACTGCAAAAAAAAGGTCATCATATTAAAGAGTGTAGGAAACGAAAATATAATGAAGATAGAAAAAAATCTTTTGATTCGGGAAACGCTTCAAGCCCTGGGACAAGCGGTGGTGTAACCAGAGCGGCGGAAGCGAAGTAATCCACCTTAACGAAAATTCTTACTAAATTCTACCTCCAAATTCTCACCAAATTATAATGAAATTGTTGATTCAAAAAGCATAAAAAATTCTTGTGAAAATATTCTACTAAATTCTGATGCTAAATTATTACCAAATTCTGCTACAAAATTCTCACAAGATTCTAATATTCAAACTTCTCAAAATTCTGATCAACAAATTTCTCAAGAATCTTATAATATTATGGATCACGAAATTTTACAAAATTCTTCAACATTATTACAAAATTCTGCTAAAATTGATAGTACTAAATTATCTTCTAAATCTAAAAGGAATAAGAATAAAAAATCAAACTCAAATGTACAAATTTCTAATAGTTCTGAAAAAACGTCTAAAATTTACAATATTACTCTTAAAAATCTCGATAAATGCGACTCAGTTATAATCAAAACACAAACTACAATAAATAATAATGCAAAATTATTAGTAGACAGTGGAAGTGAAGTGAGTTTATTAAAAGTAAATCATCTAAAAGACGACGAACTTATATATACGGATCATAAATCACAACTTAAAGGTATAAGTGATATTCCTCAAAGTACGTTAGGCATTTGCCATGTAAAAATCAAAATAAATAATAGTGAAATAACTCATCCTTTCCACGTCGTGAAAAGTGACTTTCCTTTAATCAACGATGGTATTCCAGGAAGCGAATTTTTGGACAAATATAAAGTAAAACTCGACTTCGGTACAAAATTATTTTCAATGTCATATGAAAACGAAACGTTTTCACTAAATCTTCAACCTTCAATTTCTGAAATCCTAATTCCTGCAAGATCTGAAGTTATTGTCCGCGTAAAAAGTACTACATTGGAAAATTGTTTATGTCAAGCACAACAATTAGAAAATGGATTAATCATTGCTAACAGTATTTCTAAACCAAACAATAATCTTTTCCCAATTTCTGTTATAAATCCTAACGAAGAAGATACAATTCTAAATACTGATTTATTAAAAGTACAAAACCTTTCTCAATTTCAAATTCTTGGCATATATTCTGAAAAAATTAAATTCGATCAAGAGTATGATCGTATACAACGTCTTCATACTGAAATTAAAACTGAGCATATGACCTCAGAACAACGTGAAGCTATTCTAAATATTTGTACAAAATATATAGATCTTTTTTATCTCGATGGTGACAAACTAACTTGTACCGACTCTGTTTACCATCATATACCGACTCCTGGTGTACAACCAATTCATGTAAAACCGTATAGATTACCAGAATTCCAGAAATCTGAAGTTGACAGGCAAGTTCAACAAATGCTACACGATAAAATAGTCGTTGAGTCTAAAAGCCCCTGGAATTTTCCCCAGTCGTGGTACCCAAGAAACCAGACAAGGAGGGAAACAAGAAATGGAGAATCGTGGTTGATTTTAGACAGTTGAATGAAAATTCAATCGGAGACGCGTACCCATTACCTAATATTACCGAAATTCTAGATCAATTAGGTAGTTCAAAATTCTTTTCTACTCTGGATTTGGCGAATGGGTTTCACCAAATTAAGCTTAATCCAGAAGATATGCAAAAAACTGCATTTTCAACGCCATTAGGACATTATGAGTATGTTCGTATGCCTTATGTACTTAAAGGAGCACCAGCGACATTTCAACGCCTTATGAATAATGTGCTCACAGGGTTACAAGGTGTTAAAGTTTTTGTTTACATGGATGATATTGTTATCTATGGAAAAACTCTTAATGATCATAATGAAAAACTAGTTGAAATCTTTGAACGATTAAAGTCTAACAAGTTAAAGCTTCAACCAACTAAATGTAAATTTTTAAAATCTGAACTAACCTACTTAGGTCATGTTATAAATGAAAACGGTATAAGCCCAGATCCTAAAAAGATTGACAGTGTCAAAAATTATCCAGCCCCTAAAAATCCTAAAGAAATAAAAATGTTTTTAGGCTTGGCCGGATACTATAGAAGATTTATTAAAGACTTTGCGAAATTATCTCAGCCTTTAACGCAACTCTTGAAAAAAGACGTCAATTTCGAATGGACTCCTTTACAAACTCAATCCTTTAATGTTCTGAAAGAAAAATTAACAAATCCTCCTTTACTTCAGTATCCAGACTTTACTAAAGAATTCGTGTTAACTACTGACGCGAGCGGAGTAGCGATTGGCGCTATACTTTCGCAAGGAGAAGCAGGACATGATCTTCCTATTGCATTTGCTTCTAGAACACTCGGAAAAAGTGAGAAAAATTATTCAACGACGGATAAAGAGTGACTTGCTATTATTTGGTCAGTTCAACACTTTCGACCTTATTTGTTTGGTAAAAAGTTCAAAATTTATACTGATCATAAACCTTTGATTTATATTCATAACTGTAAAGATCCAAGTTCAAGATTAATGAGATGGAAAATAAAATTAGAAGAGTTTGATTTCGAAATTATCTATAAAAAAGGTTCTATAAATACTAATGCGGATTCTCTTAGTAGAATATGCCACATAACTCTTCGATCATCGATACCAGTTTCTACAAATTCGTGCACAATTCCTCAACATAATTCTTCAGAAATAAATTCAAATAAAGAAAATTCTGTACTAACTTATTCCAAATTCATCGAAGATATCAATAACAATGTAATTTTAAATCCTAACATTCGAGATCTTGATGGAAATTTATTCACCGAAACTTCAAAATCTAATATTTGCATATTCTTAAATGAAGAATTAGAATCAGACGATCAAATTATCAATTTTATTCAAGAAAGAAATCACTTAGAGCCATTGAAAAATCAAAATCCAGAAACTCATACTATAATTCCTTTTGTAGAAGATGACAGACATACAATCTATTTAATTGTTTCTTCTAGACAAAATCAAGCAACTTACGAAAATTTCTTCGAAACATTCAAAAATCTGAAATTATACCTTTTGAACAAAAACATTACAGAGATTTATTTGCACAACCCTTTTAAAATTTCTTTCTATCAGCATCTAAAATATGAACAACTACGTACAATGTTACGCTATATTTTTCAAGACACTGATATTTCTATTTCTATCTATCATAATAATTATAATGCAAATTTAACAAAGGAAGAAATAGCAAATATTCTTACAGAATTTCATGTGAATCCCACAGGTGGACACAACGGTGTCAATAGAACAATCAAACGAATTAAATTATATCATAAATGGCGAAGCATGTATCGTGACGTAAAGAAATTTATTAAATCTTGTGAAACTTGCAAGAAAAATAAAACTACTAAATATACAAGAGAACCTATGGTTATTACTTCAACTGCTAAATTTCCATTTGAAAAAATTGCACTAGACATTGTAGGACCATATCCAACGACAAACAATGACAATAAATATTTACTTAGTGTGATAGACGACCTTACTAAATACGCAGATGCTATACCTATACCAAACCAAGAAGCTAAAACAATAGCAGAAGTGTTTGTAACAGAAATCATATTTAAATATGGTACTCCTAAATTCGTACTTACAGACCAAGGTCAAAATTTTCTAAGCCAAGTTCTCAAAGAGACATGCAAACTCTTAAAAATTTCCAAATTACAAACTACAGCATATCGTCCTCAATCTAATGGATCCTGTGAACGAAGTCATCGAAGTTTTAATGACTATCTAAAATGCTATATAAACCGATCACAAACTGATTGGGATACGTGGATAAAGTACGCAGTCTTTGTTCACAATACAACACCAAATTCTTCTACTAATTTCACTCCTTTCGAACTAATGTTTGGTCGTAAGGCATATATTCCAACTTCTGTAAAAAAGCCTCCAGATATTTGTTATAATTATGATATTTTTTCTAACGAGTTAAAAGCTCGACTACAACATTGCCATGAAATAGCTCGAGAAAACCTTATAAAAAATAAGGAAATATCTAAAATTTGGTATGATAAAAAAATTAATCCTAATAATTTTAAAGTTAACGATTCCGTTCTTTTAAAAGACGAGAAAACATATAAGGGAAAAAGTAAAAAATTATTACCTTCATGGTTAGGCCCATTTGAAATCATTTCTACTTCTGGTGTTAATTCTACCATTCTAATTAAAAATAAACCTACCATTGTTCATAACAATCGACTAAAATTATTTTCTGTTTAATTTCAATTTCAGGTTCTGAAAATGTTTATTCTTACTAAACTATTTATAATCTTTTTATTCTGTGACATAAACCTTGCTCAAGATGCAGACAAGCCTTACTTTATACAAAATTTATACAAGGAAACAGGACTATTTTATGAACATATCGGACAACTAAATTTATATAACGACAAATGGAAACTATTAATTTATACTAATTTTGACGAAATAAAACTACAATATAAGCAAATAAATTCTTATATGATAAGAATAGAAATCATTTGCAACGACTTACATAAGAAAAATGTTAGCCTTAAGGAATGTTCACACTACGTCACGCAAATGAATCAAAGTATTCATAATATACAAATGCAGAACAAATTAATAAGTAATCTCTTAGGATCAGAACGAAATCTTATACAAAAACGAGGTCTTTTAAATATAGTAGGCACAGTAGCAAAACAACTTTTTGGAACTTTAGATAATAATGACGCCGTATATTATGACGAGCGAATTAAATCATTAGAAGAAAATGAAAATAACTTTCAAAATTTATTAAAAGAACAAATTAGCGTTTATGAATCCACTCTAAATCAATTTAATATTACAGCAAGCCATGTGTACGAGCTAGAAGGGAAAATAGATAAAATCGTGTATAAAATAAATCAACTACAAAATTATACTATTTATACCCAATTTGTAACTTGCTCAATAGCTACATTAACAGAATTTTTTTCTACTTTTATAATGTTAGCTGACAATTTTGCAATTTCTCAATCACGTATTGTAGATATTATAACTTCAGCTTCTCGTGGAATCTTACATTCATATGTATTAGATACAAATACGATGTTAACTGAAATTATTAAAATTCCAACACATTTGTCAAATGATCTAAGATTACCACTTGCAGTAAAAATAGAAAATATCGAAGGATATTATAAATTAATTGAGACACATATCTATTATAGTAATAATCAATTCAAATTTTTAATAATAATACCACTTATAAGTTCTCATTTATACAATAGTTTCAAAATAACTAGCATACCGAAATTAATTAAAAAACATAAAGTAATTTAAAATCGGCCTATAGCCGATTTTTTGATGCCCTATGGTAGAAATGGGAGAGAAAAATTGTGAAAACTAACAATATATCAAGGTTTTTCTTCATAACTTTGTTTGCCCTTGTTAAAATTTTCTCTAATTTGTAAGTAACTCAGACCCTGGTAGCATAAGTCTAATTTGCAAATTTCATTCAAATCGGTGCATTAGTTCTGAAAATACATCAAAAAAACTTTCTGAACAGGGTTATTTCTTCCTACGACTACTTCTTTCTCCACTATCCTCTGACCGATATCACTGAAATTTACAATGGTATCGTCTATTAATGTAGTCAACCAATATAATTAATTTAAACAAAACTGCTTTACCAATTTTCCAATTAAACCCGAAAAACTATATAAAAAGAAACGACAAAACTTTATGGTCGCACCTGTTTTTCCTTAATAACTTCGCTACCCCTCACTCGATTTTGCTGAAATGCAATACCAAAACCACTATAGAAATAACCAAGCAGCATTCTAAATTTCATCAAAATTGGATAACGCGTTTTTGAGTTATTTTGTCAACGGACGGACGGTAGTACCAAACATGGAGCATTAATATAGGGAATTTTTTTTCAGAATTTTGGCTCATTTTCAAAACCCAATTACCCCAATTTTTTCTGCCAGAATTTCACAATTTTTTTTTCAAAGTATTCTATAAGATGTCACCTTTTCAGCGCGCTATAATATAACTTGATAGGATTAGAACTACTAAAGTTATACGATTCTAAAGCCAACTATTGGAAAAAAAACGCCACGAACTTTCTGCTTAACTGAATATTTTAAGGTTTTTCTCTCCATAACTTCGTTTCTTCATTCTCAAATTGGCCCAAATTCACAGGTAGGCTGGCGTCTAATAGTATAAACACGTTTCGTAAATTTGATTCAAATCCGTATATAACTTTTTAAAATACATTGGAAAAACTTAATGAACAAGCTTATTTTAGGCTACAACTATTTCTTTCTCTACTATCCTTGGACCGATTTGACTGAAAATTAATTCGGTATCGTCTATTTATGCAGTCAACCTACATAATTAATTTGAACAAAATCGGGTCACAAATTTTCCAATTACATCCGAAAAACCATAACCAAAAAAACGACAAAACTTTCTGGTCACCCTGGTTTTTCCTTTATAACTTTGCCCCCCGTGGATCGATTTGGCTCAAATGCAATACCAAACCAAGTTAAGGAATAAGCAACTCAAATTATAAATTTCATCAAAATCGGATAACGCGTTTTTGAGTTATCTTGTCTACGGACGGACGGACGGACGGACGGACATGCATAAATCAATATAACTTTTGATTCCCTACACAACCATACCCTTGAAATTTTTCTCCGATTATTATTTCTATGTGTTACACACTTAGTGACAAAACTAATATACCCTCTGGTAGTACCTACCATAGGGCATAATAAGAACTATGCATTAATAGTTCCAGAAAAGCCTTTAATTGTAATTGATTCTGTAAAACAGTATTACTTTCTATATACTGAAGAAGAATTAAATAAATGCCAAAAATTGTATAAAAATAATTATGTATGCGAACAATTATTCCCAATTTCAATTTCTCATCTTAATAGTGCTTGTGAAATGACCTTATTTTCTCCAGTATCGAGTTTTCCTAAAACTTGTGTAACGCGTTCAACTCATTTGGACAATTCAATTTATCTACAAATGGCAAAAGAAAATTCATGGCTATTTATAATACCAACTAAAGAACACCTAGTAATAAATTGTAAAGATTTGAATACAGCATTAGAATTAACTGATATTGGAATTTTAAAAATCAAACCAGGCTGTGAGGTGCATACAAAATTTCTTATACTAAATTCTAAAACCGAATATTCTAGCAACAGTACATTGGATCATTTCACAAACAGTATTAATACGTATGAAACTATCGATTTGGAATTAAATCTAGAAGAAATGAAAAATTTAAATGTAAGTTCTAAATCACTCACAATTTCTAACCAAATCGAAAATTTAAATAAAATTAGTGATAACATAGAAAAATTAAAACAAAAAACAATTCATTTAAAAATTTTAAAAAATCACTATACTAATTTTTATTCATTATATTCTATAAGTTTTATAATAAGTTTGTTAATTTTGATATATGCTATATATAAAATATATAAAAATTGTAAATTTTGTAAACAAACAACGAAAACACAGAAATTGAACTCGAGCAAAATTTAAATAAAAAAGTAGAAGCTGAAATGAATGCATCCACTTCTAATGTTGAAAATTGCACCAATCCTAGGTACAATTTTCAAATATAACGGCGGGAATGTTGTAAAACGATTCTTACCTTTTACCAGTTCTCACGAAATTATTGTAAAGCGATCCATATATTTTCCGTTATTTTTTCTAGTTCTCATGAAATCGCTTATTTCGTATTTTCAGTTATTTTAAATATAAAATAATATTGCATTACGCGACATCCGCCCAGACAAAAAATATTCATATTTCTATTATTGAAATATTCATATTTCAATAAAAGTCATTTTTTGCATTTCTCGCGCATCTTTATAAAAATGCAATTATGCATTTTTAGATATGAAATAAATAATAATTATTTCTTCAAAAACCAGTCACATTCTCACAGCGAAGTCCAGCTCACCTAAATTCTCTCGTCGAATATTTTAAATTAAAAAAGAAGATAAGTTCTGTGTTCCAAAACTAACCGATATAAAAGGAAATAGAAAAACCAAATAGTGTAATAAATAGTGTAATAAATATCAAACGGTTGTTTTATTTAAGAAACCAAAAAAGCCTTTCCAACACGATAGTCAAATAAAAATATGTTTAAAATAATATCGAAATCAAGATATTTTTCCGATTTCAAATTCACATATAATGATTTTTTTAAATTTGTGACGAAAATTTCTGCCTGACCATTGGTCGCTGGATGGCCTGGTGCAGTTAAAATGTGATTAGCATTGTTCATTTTTAAAAACGTCTTGAAATCATTTGATGTGAATTGTCTACCGTTGTCACTAACGAGGGTATGAACAATGCCATAACGACAAAATAATTCTCGCATTTTGCTAACAGCAAAATTTGAAGTTATGTCTTTTGTTTTGAAAACTTCAACCCATTTAGTAAATGAATCGATTATAATCAAAAAATAAAATTATTTTATTTTACCAGCGAAATGCATTAGATAGGTCTAATTTAGTAAAAAGTTCACCGCCTTCAAGTGATGTAAATATTTCGTCAACGCGAGGTAGCGGATATTTTACATCACTAAGATGTTTATTGATTGTGACCTTGTAATCGCCACATATTCGAATAGTACCATTTGGTTTGGGGACCTGGACAAGTGGAGTTCTCCATTCAGAATTGTCTACTAATTCTAAAATATCATTTTTAATTAGATCTCGCAACTGTTTTTCGATATCATCTTTCCATGTGATTGGCAATGGCCTAGGTTTAAAAAATATCGGTTTTGCATCATGAGAAATCTGTAAACTAATCTGTTGTCCATTAAATTTTCCAAATTCATTACTGAAAACATCACTAAATTCAGATTTTAATTGATCAACAATTATTGAATGTTTTTCTACATTTGAAACCAAATTTACTTTCTGTAGTTTAAAATGAAAGGCTCGCAAGAATGTTCTACCAAGTAATGGTGGAGTCTTAGCATTAGAAACGATTATAGGAAAGTCCTTCTTAATACCTCGATACATGATAGAAGCATCAAACTGACCAAATACTTTTATTTGTTTTCCGTTGTAATCAACATACGGCATCGAACATGGAGACAATGTTTTATATCCGTATAAACTATAGTATAATGACACAGGAAATAATGTACATGGGGCTCCGGTGTCGCAAACAATTTTCATCTTATTTCCATCGACCTCAACTGGAAGCAAATACACACCGTTTGATCCATTCGTGTTGACACTGAAAATAGAATAATTGAAAATATCATAATTAATATCTTTATTAAAATTGATTTCTGAATCTGATATATAATTGACTGCCTTTTTTCCTTTTGAACGGCATGCTGAAGCTAAATGACCCACTTTGTTGCACGTGTAGCATGTGGTGGTTTTATATTTACAATCCTTTGCTTCATGATTTGACCATCTGCACCGTGTACATTTTACCTTTTTATTGTTGTTGCTGTTTTCTTGACTTTTATTTTTGTTTTGATTAGTTTTGTTGTTATTTTTGGAAATTCATTTTTGTACAAAATTTATGTTGGAATCAGTTATTGACTTGGTTGCATATTTTGTTTCCAAAATCATTGCTTTGCTCAGTGCCTTTGATATTGCTATTGTTTCATTTTCTTCACACATTTGCTTGAAAATATTTTCTGGCAATTTATTTAACACAAATGCATCTGAGTTTACACCAAATTTGCAATTTAACGCTGAATTTTTAACTCTCGCATACCATTGCGTAACTGTTTCTTCATTATTTTTCACAGCGCTAAAGAAGATTTTTCTTCCATTAAAAACAATTGTTGGTGGTGTATAATGTGTCTCCAAAATTTCGCACAATTCTTTAAAAGTTATTGTTAACCGCGATAATGGACTGCACAAGTCATATGTTAATTTATATGGTACTTCTCCAAACGATTTTAATAAAATCATTTTCTTTTTATTTTCATCCAAAAAATGAAGGTCCAATTTTTATTTCCACATAAACCATGATTCTTCACTTGGTTGAAATTCTGGAACATTCGAAGTGATGAAAAATGTTGACGTTGGTGATGTCATTATATATAAATCAATTAAATTCTTTTTTTTTAAATCACTTAAATTTTTGTAAAAATATTACAGAATATTTATTTTAATTTTCTATTTAAATTTTTTCTCGTGGTTGATATATTTTTTTTTATTCTCGTCGCCAATTGTTCTGTATTTGAAGTAAGTAAGAATGCTTAGGTACGACTGAATTTATTAGTATACAAATTTAACATACATAAAATATTTCTATGAAGAGGTGATCATAAAATATTCAATATACATAATTTTTATTTATTCTTCCAAATCGATTTCGTCCCCCTCAAAATAATCCCCCCAGCTACAATACACTTATGCCAATGTTTTTTTTTGAAGCATGCTAAAAAGTCGTCCTCAGGTATAGCCTTCAATGCGCGTAGCGATTCACGTTTGATCTCTTCAATCGACTCAAAACGATTTCCCCGGAGTGGTCTCTTGAGCTCTGGGAACAGCCAGAAGTCACACGGTGCTAAATCAGGCGAATACGGTAGTTGTGGAGCGACATGAGTGGAGTTTTTGGCGAAAAACTCACGCTCTTTTTCGAAAAAATTGAGAAATTTTAGCACCAAACGCGATTTGACTCTTCTGAGGCACAAATGATCCTTCAAAATTGCTTGCACTGATTCAATTGATATTGCAAGCATGTCGGCAAGATCTCGAATTGTTAATCGACGATTTTCGAGCACCAATTCTTTGATTTTCTTGATGTGTTGCTCATCAATTGACGTCGATGGTCGTCCAGAGCGTTCCAAGTCATCAACACGTTCTCTGCCTTCTTTGAAGTCTTTGTACCACTTGTAAACATTTTTCTGTGACATAGTCTCGTCACCGAAGGCCGTTTCAGCGGCAGAAATTTCATTCCGCAAGCAAAATTTAATAGCACTTCTTTGCTCAACAAAAGCCGACATCGTAAAAATCGCCAAATTCACTGTTCTTTGCTCACAAAACCAAGCGTAAACTAAAAACTAATAATGATAATGACATCTAATTTGTCACGGATGTTACTAACAGTCCTAACAACTTGAAAAAAATTCATTTGTCCGATTCGGTTAACTCGGGAAGTTTAAATTAAAAATTGACCTTACCTTTTGATCATAGTAGTATATGTATATAAGTATTTTTAATTCGTTTTATTGTTCGGTTTTCTCCTTGGTGACCCTAAGGGTGTATCGTGGTATTCCTTTAAAATTTTATTTACGTCTTTTGGATCTCTGAGCGTAATGATTGCGTTTATATAGAAAATAGGCTAAATTGGAGAATTTTGGAATACTTTAGAGCAAATTGATGTAGTTACAAAATAGTGGGCATTGTTTAGTACCTGAATATTAATTTCTTTTTCTTTCACATGACGTTCTAAAATTGGAAAAAATTTTCTCGAGGACTTTTTGGTCTTGCTGTATAGGTGCTTTACCTATAGTGAAGGTAATTTTATCTGCTTTGAATTCTTTTATGTCTCCATGTTTCATAACATATCTTCAATTTCTTTAAAGTTTCCCTCTAGTTCTGTGTTATTTCCACAATAAATGAAATATTTATTTTTTCTTTTCTTGATTTCAATAAGCAATTTTTGTTTTCTGGATTATTGGCGGCTTTACTTCTTGTTATTATCTGAATAATTTTATTTTCGTCTGAGTTAGCTTGAGACCAATAGGTCAATTCCTTACTTCCTTCTGTGAGTATTTGGTATACAAATTGTAATTGATCAGCTGTTTGTACAAGTCCCATCCTATATTACCGTAATTGACACAATATATGTCTTACCGAAAGAGATATTTTTTCTTCTTTTTCGATAATTGTCAGACAACAATGGATTAAACAGAATGTTCCTGATCTATCTATGCCGGCACTGCAATGTATTACAGGTGGTCCGACTTCGGTATTAGATGTGCGTACCTGCTTTTCGAATTTCCTTGATAAAGTCTAAGAATTCAATAGAGGAATATGGAGTTTCGAAATCAGGCCAATTTTTATAGTGGAATTATGTAATTTTTTGACTTTCTTTTGAATCAAAATTTGTAAGTTTGAAGGTTCGCTTTGCAAAATTTGTATATTCTTCATTTTCTATATATTCTATCGTGAGACTTTTTCAATTCCGTATATGATTCTTTTCAAAACTTTTCGGCCAATATGTGTTATTTTTTTTCTCATTATTTTCGAGTAGTTTATTTAACTTAATTCTTGTTTTTGTGTTTCCTTCCCAGATCGTTAACCAGAAATAACTTATGGTTTTTTAAAGAGGTTCTTGGGTTAGAATGTATCTTCGCCCTGCTTTATTCATATTGATTAAATTAGCATTGGTGTAATCAGTTTTCCACGATGGATTTTTATTCGAGAATGATCGTAAAGGATTATATTTAAATAAGGTGACCAACTATACTCATTTACTGAGTTTTGTACTCTTTTTTCGCAAACCGTACTCTTTTCAAATCCTGTACTCTGAAAGTACTCATTTGTATAATTTTATACTCATTTGTATTTCTAAAACATTTTTTAGATTATTTTATTTCAATTTTATTAATTAAATATTTAAAATTTTTTTGACAGTGATTTGAATTTCACGCGCGCATATTGCTTGCCGTTTCCGGCACGTCAGAGGACAGGGCAAACACCAGACACGAGTTTGACAGTGATTTGAATTTCGCGCGCACATATTGCTGCCGTTTCCGGCACAATTGAGAGGCCACATTATGTACCTGGAGAGATAGATAGATACTACAGACCTCTTTTTCTAACAACGTCAAAATTACATTTGTGAAAAGAGATGGATATATCTATCTCTCCAATATTTGTGTACGTAATCCCCAGGCCGATCTTTGATGTGCAGTATGTACGGCATGCTTGACGCATGCGTAGTATGTACGGCAAAGTTTTATGGGAATTCCCTTTCTGTTTAATTAATTTGAGGTTAGAGAAAACCAACAATTTCGTACTTTTTGTTCAAGTTAACAAGATTTGAGGGGTACAAAACAAAATAAAATTTTATTTTATTTATCTAGTGAAGGTGAAGTTGCATGTAAGTATTAATATTATAGTTTCATTTTCATTTTACTTAAATAATATCAGATTATAATATTTATTTAAAATCAAAATAAAAAATATATTACTAATATAATTTTTAGATTATTAATTCAAATATGAGCGATAACAAAAGAAGGAAAAATCGTTTAAACGAGAATTTAAAAAAAGAGTTTCCGTTCATTGTAGTTAAAAATCGAAATGACGACTCCTTGGTTAAATGCACAATCTGCAATAGGGAATTTTCAATTGCAATTCATGGACGTAGTGCAATAACGGCACACATTGAAACTAAAGTACATAAAACGTCTCATGACACAGCAGCGTCAACATCCAAACTGACAACATTTTTTAAAGGGAATACTTTTGGAACTAATGAAAAAAAATTGGCAGTTATGGAGGGTACTTTCGCTTTTCACACAACAATCCATAATCAAAGTTTTCGCAGCATGGACTGCACTACTAAATTATTAAAAAAATTTTGTGACGAAAAATTTTCTTGTGCGCGAACAAAATGTGAGTCTATCGTAACCAGCGTATTTAATGAATACTGCAAGAAAATGCTATCAGAAAATCTAGATTCTGTATCATATATATCTATTCTATCAGACGCATCGAATCACAGTGAAATAAAACTTTATCCAATTTTAGTAAGGTATTTCGATATTAAGAACGGTATTCAAATTAAAATTTTAAATTTGGAATCAATCGAAGGGGAAACATCAGACATTTTGTCTAATCACTTATTTCGAGTTATAACAGACAACAATTTGAATAAGAAAATTTTGGCGCTCTCGGCTGATAACACAAATACTAATTTTGGAGGACGCACCAGTAAAGGTGTCAATAATGTGTACACAAAATTACAAGATCTTCTGAAACGAAATATTTTGGGAATTGGTTGTAATGCTCACATTATATCAAATGCCATCAATACAGCATCAAGTTCAATGTCAATAGATGTGGAAGTAATTATTACAAATTTATATTTATATTTCAATCGGTTTACAGTACGGGTAGCAAGTTTGAAAGAATTTTGTGAAGAGGCTGGTGTTCAATACAAAAAACTGCTTGGTTATTCCAAAGTCAGATGGCTTGCTTTAACTCCAGCATTAGAACGCGTTTTGCAGTTATATGATCCACTACGTTCATATTTTTTAAGCCTTGACAAATGTCCTACAATTTTGAAGAAATTCTTTCAAAACGATATGTCAGAACCTATGCTTTATTTTATTCACAGTCAGGCGTCGTTGTTTCATAAAATTACTCTACAAATTGAAGGAGATAAAATTTCAGCAGCAGAAGTTTGTATTATATTAAACGATTTCATACTGCAATGTAAATCAAGATTTAATGATGGATTTTTACCACCAATTCTAAAGAATAAACCGACCGTTTTGGAAGATTCCAATCCCGGAATAAAAAATGAATTTTTAAAAGAAGTTAAAAATTTTTATAAAATTTGCTATGAATATATCGAAGAATGGAGCATTAAATTGTTTCAAATGGACCCTACTAAATAGTAAAATTGAATGGAAAGAAGTTTCTTCAGCAGTCGAATTTGTAATGAAGGAAGTAAAAGATATTGTTATTTATGACAATTTTCTCTTTGAAGAAATTCGAAGAGTAAATTTATATTTAAATGAAGAAAAATTGAAGAAATGGAACGATGAGAAAATAGAACTGTTGTGTAATATGGCCCTACAGGCGACCCTCGTGGCTATCTCCGGGAAATTGTTTAGTGAAGATGATAGAGTTTTTTCTTTCGGAAGAGGAATCGCGAATTGGTGGTTGCAAGGGTTGCCGCTTGGGTGGTGTTATAATTTATTTAATGTAAATAGGACTTACGTAGTTTTACTTGGCTTATTGTTGACTGCTTCTGCTCCACTGGATACTTATTGGGCACTACAATCATTCAGTAAAATAAAAACTCTTTAAACTTTCTTTTCTTTAAACTTTATTATGTAAAAACGTTTTTTAACACTAAATCTCTTTTTCTTTTCAAACTTGTTTCAATAATGTAAAAACTCTCTTAAAATCTTCGTTTCTTTAAATTTTATTATGTAAAAACGTTTTTTAACACTAAATCTGTTTTTCTTTTCAAACTTATTTCAATAATATAATACTCTCTTTAAATTTTCTTTTCTTTAAACTTTATTATGTAAAAACGTTTTTTAACACTAAATCTCTTTTTCTTTTCAAACTTATTTCAATAATGTAAAAACTCACTTAAAATCTTCGTTTCTTTAAATTTTATTATGTAAAAACGTTTTTTAACACTAAATCTGTTTTTCTTTTCAAACTTATTTCAATAATATAATACTCTCTTTAAATTTTCTTTTCTTTAAACTTTATTATGTAAAAACGTTTTTTAACACTAAATCTCTTTTTCTTTTCAAACTTATTTCAATAATGTAAAAACTCACTTAAAATCTTCGTTTCTTTAAATTTTATTATGTAAAAACGTTTTTTAACACTAAATCTGTTTTTCTTTTCAAACTTATTTCAATAATATAATACTCTCTTTAAATTTTCTTTTCTTTAAACTTTATTATGTAAAAACGTTTTTTAACACTAAATCTCTTTTTCTTTTCAAACTTATTTCAATAATGTAAAAACTCACTTAAAATCTTCGTTTCTTTAAATTTTATTATGTAAAAACGTTTTTTAACACTAAATCTGTTTTTCTTTTCAAACTTATTTCAATAATATAATACTCTCTTTAAATTTTCTTTTCTTTAAACTTTATTATGTAAAAACGTTTTTTAACACTAAATCTCTTCTTCTTTTCAAACTTATTTCAATAATGTAAAAACTCTCTTAAAATCTTCGTTTCTTTAAATTTTATTATGTAAAAACGTTTTTTAATACTAAATCTCTCTTTCTTTTCAAACTTATTTCAATAATGTACAAACTTCTTTTAAATTTTCTTCGGCTCAATTCTGGACAATCGATGATCGAGCAAATGTACTCGAAATACTACTTTTAACTTGTTTTACGTATTAAGAACCGTCCACGTTATTACCGCGTACCGTATGTTTTTCTAACTGAACTGAACTCGTGATTATCAAAAACTAGCATTCTTATAGGCAGAAAATTCATACTTTGTGCTCATTATTTTCTAGGTCGCAGAACATTTACGTAATAGTTCTGGTTTACTTTTTTCCCTAGAATGTTTTCATTGATTTCATAATTCATGCCAATAACATGTATTACAAAATCAATGTAATTTTCTGCCGATAATGAGTTTCGAAATGCATCAAGTAATTTTAATGCATTTCGCAATTCATTATTTTTTATTCACAAAGTAGAACTTTCGCCGAAAAATGTCTACAATGATTTTTGGTTTTGAAATATGATTTTTCGGCACATTTCCGTGTTGCTTCAACATGAAAATGTGTCACTAAACCAATCACATTAAAGTTCGTAATCCAGTTTGTAATTACGAGGGGTATCTGTAATGTTTTATTACATTACAGAACTAGACAAAAGATGGGTAGAAATCTTTCGGCATTTTAGAGTAGAACATATCCCACATGAAAATTTAAAAGTTTTAATAGAAATTTCCTTATGTTGTCCAGGCACTAATGCTGCTGTTGAAAGGGTATTTTCACTAGGGAATGATTTTTGGAGAAGTGAGAAGTCGCAACTTTCTGTAAAAACATTATCTGCCGTCTTAACAGTCAAATTTAATATGCAAAATGAAAGTTGTCCGGATGTGGCTACATTATTAAACGAACATCCTCATTTAGCCGAAGAAAAATATGTTTTTAAAAGAAAATGAAGTTTTTATCGTTTTTTCTTCTTTTTTTTCACCTATGAAATACTTGCAAAGTGTACTCTTTTTGAACAAAAAAAAAATTGGTCACCTTAATTTAAATCAACGATTAAGTGCTTGATTTTCGCTTTTTTGAGTGATTTTTCTTCTGTTTCTAATTTCATTAAATATTTTATTACATTCTTTATTGGCTTCGATCCTATTGTATTCCTTTTCGATATGATTTATGTTCGTTTGATTAAAATTTTTATTTTTATTTTGCGTAAAGCTTCTGCGTTTGTGCCGGAATACACGCGGTGTTTTTTGGGAAGAATTCTACCGCAGACACAGGTATCGGTGAGTTGGAGGTGAGGTATAAGATCTACCTCTCGAAATACTGACGGAACGAAGTTTTTTACGCGCATACACAAGGGTCACTATTTGTATCGGTTTCGAAAAAAATTGAAAGTTCGAGCGCGCCATTCGATTACTGACCGTCAACAGGTAATCATAATCTGAAAGTACATAATAAATAGTAAAATAGTAGATCCTAACAGTTTGACGGTTTAAGGTCGAGTAATGCTGTGTTTACATACACTAATACACTTCTTGTGCAGCTTGTATAAAAGACTATGGTATAAATATACCTCGTCTAATCGGTTTGGTAGATTTCTACCCAAAACTTGACGGTAGATTTGGATCGCGTGTAATCCAGCATTTTGAATTAGCTTTACCCGGGTCGAAATTGTGCTACTGCTAATATAATTCCGAATAGTTCTTTTTCGATAGTTCAATATCGTGTTTCTGCAGTATTAAGAGTTCAAATGGGTTTATCTCCGCAAATCCACTGACATTGAAGGTTACAAACAATTCTTTATCATATTGGAGATATTGTAATAAGGGCGGTGTAATTAGTCTTTCTTTTAGCTTGCTAAGCAATTGGTCGCAAAAGGCATCCCATTTAAAGTTTTCACATTTTTTTTAATAATTTGGTCAATGGTTTTGCTAATTTAGAAAATTCTGGGACAAATCGTCTATAATCTCCGACGAATCCGACAAAGGCTATAATATCTTACTCTTTTTTGGTACTGGGTAGTTTTTACTACTTCCATCCTACTAGGGTCCGGTGATACACCGTTTTCTCTAACTGAATGTCCTAGATTTTGAATTTGTTTACTAGCGAAATGATATTTTTCACGTCGTAATTTAAGATTATTTGATCGCCATCAGGGCCGGCCCAAGCTATTTCAGCGCTGGGTGCAGATTGGGTAAATGGTGGCTTCAATACTAAATATATCGTATGGATAATAAGAAAAAATGTAGTACCTTGGAATCACAATGCACGTTATGCTTACTCGTAATAACCAAAAAATATTAAATCTGTTCTCAAACATATTCAAATATGTGTATTTCAAAAAATTTGATAAAAAGTGCAGTAGTGATTGTGTGATTGTAATGTACATACCATATATTAAATTGTTTATATATAATTACATAAGAAAATAACCCAACATAAAAAAAAGTAATTAATTAAAAAATTATACGAATTTATTTCATTTTTTAAAAATATAATATAAACAAAAGTAACAGTCATTAGTAAAAAAAATAACAAAATAAGAATATAAAAGTAACATTCATTTGTAAGAAATAATAATAATAATAATAAATATGGTAATCACATTATCTCTATTTTTCTGTCGTTAATTTCAGAAAACTCTTTTATTAATTTATCGTATTCTAATAAATCAGAAAATTCAGATTCAATTGACAGAAAAGCCAATCCAACGAGTCTCTCCTGGCTCATGCTTGATCATAAATAATTTTTAATAAGCTCTAATTTGGAAAAGCTCCTTTCAGCGGATGCTACTGTTACTGGCAACATCAGCTGCATTCTCACTGCTATAAATAAATTTGCAAAAAGTTTTCCATGTTTCGCAAACATGGACAGTTTAAAATTTTTATCGGAGTTAGTTTTTTATTCATTATAGCATTGAAATTTTGTAGTTCTTCGCAGAGTTCTATTGCATCAATATCTCCATCGGATCAGCAGGAGTCCGTCAAAAATAATTCGAGATTTTTACAACATTTTAGAACATAATCCTTTCCCTGGTTTTTTAATTCAAATATATTCTATAAAAATCCAAATCTATCATTGTGTGCCTCCATTTGAATAAATCTGTCTTCTAATGAATTAATGGCAACATCAATAGCGAAGTAAAAGAAATTTACTTTGAAATTTTGTTGAGGATCTAATATTACATCATTTTGTGATTCATATTCAAAATGTCTTGCTTTACGACGAAGTCTTATTTGATTTGGATGCGGGAAATTTGGTTCACTTTCTAAGATATCCGCCATCATTTTTGCTTCATTAATTACTTCTGTAAATTTTTCATCCGACCGGTAATTCTTTAAAAAATTTAAAATATTTTTATGCGTAGAAATACATTCTATTACATTCAAGTTCGGAGTTTGCATCCTTTTAGAAGCAACATTAATTTAGGAGAGAATGTCGTGCCATAAAACTAGGCTGCAAAGAAATTTAAAGCATGATATTTGCTTCGATAAACCTTTAGCTTTAGATTGTGTTATGCTGTCACGCGTCTTGCCTAAATAAATGTCAACTAAAGCATCATAAACTTCTGGAATTTGAAATCTAAGAGGCGTAACAGCCGATATCCGACTTTACCATCGAGTTTCACAAATTGGCTTTAAATTAAGCTTTTTTACGTGTTTCTTAAAAACATCCCAACGACTGACTGATTTCGAAAAAAATACGTATAACTCTTGAATCAAGTTGAAAAAATGTACAGTTTCTCCGGAAGATGACGCTGCATCATTTATGTCAAGATTTAGAGAATGAGCTGCACATGGTATGATAGTTGCCCTAGAGTTAAGCAGCTTTATTCGATTTTGAACTCCGGCATTTTTTCCCTTCATGTTCGATCCGTTATCATATCCCTCACCTCTCATGTCAGCCAATGAGATCTGCATTTTATTTAGCTCATTTAATAATGCATCAGTTAAACCTTCGCCAGTAGTATCAGTTACTGCAATAAAACCTACGAAATGTTCACGAATTTCCATTTTTTCATCACATCTTGTTACAAATCTTATTATAACCGACATGTGTTCTATATGGCTTTTATCAGGTGTACAATCAAGAATAATGGTATAGTATTTATTTTTTCTTACTAAACCAATTATATGGTTTTTGATGTCTTTTTATATGAGGAATATAAGCTGATTTTGAATCCGATGGCTAAAATAGTGAAAAGAGGATTTCTTACATCTATAGCTATTTACATGTACTTCTGTACTCTTATCAAACTTTGCCAATAATTCTATTAATTTTAGAACTAACTTCGTGCCGCTTTAAATCACGGAACAAATGAATCTAATCCGAATTTCCACACACACCCCAGTTTGTTTTATTTTTTAAAAATAAAATACAAGCAAAGCAAAAAACTGTATCTTTGGAAGTAGAATACATTAACCAGCGTCTAGAGTATTTTGCACCATTAGACAAAGTATGGCCAAAATATGAAGCTGAAAAATGGCGGCCATTGTCGCTGATAGGAAAATTTATGTTCAGTTTTTGAATTGGAGGGCCTCTTTTCACCAAAAATTGTCTCATTCGATCACTTATTATTTTCCACTTTCCAGGATCTGTAGGTATTTCAGATACGGTTGAAAAAGAACAATTTGATGTAGAAGCAGCAACGTTATCCGATTCTTCTTCGAAGCTGACCTCTTGAGTATATGCTTCAATTGACTCGTTTGTATCTTCACTATTAGTTCCTTTTTTATTTTGTGGTTCATTTTCATTAGTGTCTTTTGATATTTCACGTGAACATGAAGCTTCATTTAAAAAAGCGCTTAGCGCTCCACTCTGTCTTTGACCTTCTCTCTCTCTGCATTCTTTCTGTTTTTTTATTTTCCCAGCCAGATTTCTTTTTTCTTAAACTTTGTGCCATATTTAGGCATTTGTATTTTTTTTCGTTTAAGCCAAAGTTAAATATTTCGACGTGTTACTATAGTTACAAAACGTTTATAAAACTCTTCTGTTATTGAATAAAAAGGAAACAAAAATTAACTTTAAAATGTAAATTTTAGTATTGTATATATGCAAATATTTCAACTACCTTATTTTACTATTTCAAGTAATAATTATAGTAATATAATATTTTATATTTACCACAATCGAATTAATTAATATTCGTAATTATACAATTATTACACACTTAGTTTATTTACCAATTAAATCAAAACAAATGCCAATATACTCACTGAAGAAATGCAATATGCGTCAAAGTATAAGTAATAACTAACAAGAATAAGCACAAAAAAAAGCAAAAAAAAAGTCTGGGGGAGAGAGAATGAAATATTCCTACAATCTTATACAATTTTCCTTGGCTCTTATTTTTGTTCTAGCATGTGTATATTTGTATATAAATTTCTGCCTGTGTTTCTTTGTTTACTATACATTTTAAATTACGCATTTGATATTTTTTTTTAAGAAATCAAAGAAAATACTGCATTAAGACTAAAATGGCAAAGAATGGAAAAATATAAATTTGTTTATTAATGACTTATCATTTTTAAAAAAGTTTGTAACGGTAATTTTCGTCACTCAGAATTTTTTTCACTTTGACTTGCTGATGGCCACGCATTTCCGGGTTTCTCAGTTAAGTTATATTACAGGGTTCCCATCAGCGATCAAAATGCTTGTAAAGCGTGGATTAAAAAAAAAATAAAAAAAAACTCAAAGAAAAGAGAGGACAACATTAAAACCGTTTCTGTGCTCCTAAACAACCGACGTAAACTTCAATAAATCATTCGCACCATCCACATGCCAGGCCTCAATCACCACATTTAATTTTCCTAGCACCTCATTGTGCAAAAGAAAAATTTAGCCAAACACATCACAAAATGAACAAAAATAATAAAAAAACTCAAATAAGGATATATTTAACAAATTCCTTTTCTTTATTTAATTCACTTTTTATTAAAATATATTTTTACTTTCAAAAAAAAAACTCGACCTGGATCTTCGATCCCTATATAATAATTCAAATCATCGACCAGGATCTTTGATCCCTTTAAAATAATCAAACGTTTTACTATAAACTACCAAAAAAAAAATAAAAAAAAAATGAATTAAATTCACCACACTAGCAACTGATGGTATTTGACGTTTCCAAATAACGTGCGCGAATTATTTAATTATTGTTTACCTTTTTTTTTTCTGTGTTTTTCTTTTTTTTTTTATATAACAATTTTTCACTTGTGCGTTAAGTTTATTGCATAGATCCAACCGGGATCTTTAAGTGTAGTGTAGTGATATGAATTAAATGATGTGTTATAAGTTATAACACTTTTAAAAAAAAAATAAATGAACTAAAAATGTGAACTCAAAATAAACAAAACAAACGTCAAATTTATAAACGAATTCATTAATTTGTTTATTAGTACTTTGCTTTGATTTATTTTGAGTTATTCGTGAATTATATTACCAAAAAAAAAAAAATTTAAGAAAAAAAAATCAAAAGCTAAAGAAAAATAATAAAAAAAAAAATTATGTTTGAGTGACTTAGCTGTGTGTCCGTTAAGCTAGTGTTGGTGCGACCTTGTGACCCATATAAATCTTCGGAAATTCCAAATTCGTTGACCCCGGTATGATAAACTTTTTCTTGAAGGTAAACCGTTGTTTTCCTTTTCCCGGTTTTCTTTTTTTTTTTTTCTTTTCTTCTTCTTTTCTTCCTTTATATGCTTCACAGCCCGGAATTCCTCAAAAGAATTTTAAAATATGACCAAACAAAAAAAAAAAACTATTAAAAAACTAAATTTTCACCACTTTAAAAAAAAAAAAAAAATTAAAGTAGACAAATTTATAAAAAAAAAAACTAAAACCCAAAGAAAATTTTCGGTAGCGAAACGACCTCCACAAATTTCGAATAAGACCAACCTTTTTTCTTCGTCGTGACAGCCTTTTTATAGGCTTTCGGATAACTGGATTCGTGGTTAAAATAGGCATTAATTAGTTTTATAGATATTATGCTATTAATTATGATTTTTATTTAATTTTTGCATAATCTTTATTTAACAATGCAACTATTTACCTACTAGTGAATCCTATTTAATGATAATTTTGCCTATTTTTTAACAAATATGGAATTTTCTCTTTGTGAGGTCGCCGCGCTCGCAAAAAGGTTAAAATTTTGGGCTTCGTCCTTTAAATCCCGCCAAAATGATTTTCGAAAAAATATTTTTATATTTTTTTTTAAAATTAATTATAAGTTCCGGGCTGTAATGATAGTTTATCAGTCTCTAATTCCATAAAAATTAGTGCTTACAGAAGTTTCTACTATTTCCAGTGTGAAAACCAAGAAAAAGAAAGCAAGGTTAGTTTGACCCAATGATCATAAAAATTTTCTATTCTCTAATTATTTTATGTTAATTTTGTTTCAGGTCGCTTCCCTACATTATTGCGGTCATGATGATATCACATATGTGGGGAAAAACATGAAGATCGCAGCAACACAGCTGTTTTCAACTTTGACACTCCAGAAGTCGATTTCAATCCGTCGCGCTTCTATAAACCAACGGTAAGGTTGCCACTGATCTAATGTGGTTTACAATATAAAAATAATTTTAATAATATCAACATTTTTCCACTAATTTCAATTTTAGGTGCTTTGTTTACTGCGTCCACTTTCTGCTCAGGAAGTGAATTCATCTGGAACAAAACCTGTGGACACGAAAAAAAATCTACTAGGTAATTCATTCGTTTGGGAACATACAATAGTATTGAGACAATACAGGACTTTCACACTTGGTACAGATAAGTATTTTGCATTGATTTTCCTTCCTATAATTAATCATATGTTTTCAATTTTTCTTCCAGGGTTTCATCTACTAAAAGACGGTCGTTACAGGGCAGGTTTGTTGGACATTTCCACAAGTCCATACAAAGCTGAGGAGACAAACCTGTGGTTTGATCGGCCGGATTAAAAAATATCATAAAAAAAAATTTTAAAAAAAAGGAATATTAGCCTAACAAAAAAATAAACTGGTAATTAGTTACGTATATCCTTTGCATGATAGATACCAATGATTTTACCTTCCTGGTTTGCTAACTCATAATTTACGTGACCTATTTTCCGAGTGACGGTCGCTTTATTAAATTTAGGTGCAAGTTTAGCCGAGAATTTCTTTGACGCATCGCTCTGAGCAAAGCTTCTTACAAAAACAGATTGTCCCGGTAGAAATGTAACTAGTCTCGATCTTAAATTATATTGTCGCTCGTTTCGACGATAGGCTTCGGTTATATGTTTCTGTACCTGTTTGTAAATTACTGGCATCATATAATCTCTTGGTAGTACTTCTATGTCGTTCTCGCTCACACAATCTAGATTTCTTAATAAATTATATCCATCACCGTGTAATAGCATATGTTGCCCAAACATTAAAAAATGAGGTGAATTCTGTGTAGTTTCGTGGAAAGAATTGCGCAACGAACAACCAACAGCAGATAGGTTTTCATCCCAACACCGATGATCTTTTTTCAGGTACGACCTTATTGCAGCCAGAATTGAACGATTCACGCGTTCTGACGCGTTGGATTGAGGGGAATATACAGCAGTATAAATATGTTTGACGCCATGAGTTGTCAACAATCCGTTGAACTCCTTCGAGATGAATTGTACACCATTGTCCGTATGTATAAATTCAGGCACCCCGTATACATAGAATACTTCGTTTAGTAGATATTGCGTGATTTTAATAGCGTCCGCCTTTGGTAAAGCCTTCAATAACACAAATTTCGTTAGTTTGTCTAGAATTACCAGGATTGTAGTATTACCTTTCTTGGAACGTGGGTACGGACCTAATAAGTCTATATACAGCCGTTGCCAAGGACGTTCTGCAAAAGATTGTTGCCCCATTGGTGGTCTTAAAGTTTTATTTGGAGCTTTTGTTGTTTTACAAACCTCGCAATCTTGGACGTACTGATGTACGCGTTGACGCATTTTGGGCCAATAGTAGTAGCGTCGAAGGCGTTCCAACGTTTTGGTGATCCCTCCATGAGAAGCTGCCGGTACATCGTGTTCTTGACGTAGAAGCTCGCCTACTAGAGGTTCTGGTACCCATAGTTTCCACAGCGGGATATCTGATACCTTGTCTTTCTTTGACAGCTCAAGACGAATATAAATATGTTCGTCATGCACCTTCAAGTTAGTGTATAACTCTGGCTTCTTCATAATTGATTCCCTCAAATTAACGTACTCCGCATTTTGAAAATCAGCAGATTGTAGATCAATCGTCTCTATGTTAAACTTTTTCATGTCTTGCACCAGTTCTTCAGGTGTTTCGGTATATATTCGGGATAGTGCATCCGGTACTACATTTTGACTACCCCTCTGATGTTCAATGTTGAAGTCAAACGGTTGTAACTTTAGGCTCCAACGCGCTAGACGACCACTCAATTCCTTCTGGTTCATCAACCATTTCAGACTGGCATGATCTGTAATTATCGTGAACGGAAAACCCTCGATGTATGCTCTAAATTTTTTTACACTTAGAACCACTGCCAAACACTCCAACTCTGTAACGCTGTAGTTCTTCTGTGCTGCGTTTAATTTTTGGGAAACGAACGCAATTGGCTGTTCATCTCCATCACAGGTTTTCTGAAACAGCACACCTCCTATACCAGAAGTACTGGCATCACAGCGAATGAAAAAGTGCTTTGTGAAATCTGGATTTATTAAAACTGGTTTGGTGATTAGAGCGTTTTTTAATTTGTCGAATGCATCTTGTGCTTCAATCGTCCACGAAAACTTTATGCCTTTTCGCAACAAATCAGTTATGGGTGATGTGACTGCTGCATAGTTAGGAATGAAGCGTCTGTACCATCCAGTCATTCCTAGTAGTCGTCTAGTCTGCTTCACCGTTGTCGGAGCTGGAAAGCTGACTATCGCTTCCACTTTACCAGGATCTGGCCGCACACCATCTTCTCCCACTATGTGCCCTAAATAGCGAATTTCCCTCAGCACAAATTTGCTTTTCTCGATATTGATTGTTAAACCTGCTTGACTTAAAAAGGTCGCAACCTGTTTAAGCAGGGCGTTGTGTTCTTCAAAAGTCGCCGAAACTATCAACAAATCATCGAGATAAACAAATATGTAGTCGCGAAATTCGTGAGGAATCACTTTATCCATTAAGCGGCACATGCGTTGTGCTGCGTTACATAACCCGAAAGGCATTACTTTAAAATGGTATAGCGGCCTGCCTGGCACAGTGAACGCGGTCAGTTCCCTCGAAGAAGTCGCAAGAGGAATCTGCCAAAAAGCATCCTTCAGGTCCAAACTGGAAATAAATCTGGTGTCTTGTAGTCTACTCAGTAGACCCTCGATGTGTGGAAGAGGATACGCATCCTTTTTTGTGACTGCGTTGACTTTCCTGGAATCCAGGCACATTCGAACCTTTCCACCTGGTTTGTTTACTAACACCACCGGAGAACTCCAGGAACTTTGACTTACTTCTATTACGTCCATTTCCAACATTCGGTCTAGTTCTGCATAAAGGTGCTTTTGGACTGCCGGAGAGATCGGATAATGACGCTGTTTGATTGGGTTGGCATTACCTACTTCAATCTCGTGTTCTTCAAGCTGCGTCCGTCCAAGTCCTTTCTTGTTAAATGATGGAAACAGCGCAATCGTTTCGGCTAATTGTTGCTGTTGCTCTTCAGTAAGTCTATGTTGTGGAGTCTCTTCGATGTTATTTATTTCCAGTTCTTCCACTATCTTTGGCTCTATTCCAAATGCTTCCCAGAAGTCTACTCCCAAATACAACCTCTCCTGCAGGGTAGGCACTATATAATACCGGATGTTTTTGGTCTTTCCGCAATACTCCGTAGGTAAGTCCACATATCCCACAATCCTGTTAGCTCTTCCGTCTGCTGTTTTTACCGTGGCTTGCAATTTACGCTCATTTAAATCCGCTTCTTTCAGGAATGCTTGAGAGTTTGCACCCAGGATACTTACTGTGGCTCCACTATCTAGGAGTCCTGTAAGCTGCATGCCACCAAGTTTAACACTGATAAATGGACGACGATCTTTTGGGGTATAGATGGCGGATACGACAGCATTCTTAATTATTTTTCGTAACTGCCAATATTGTTGTGTACGTAGTTTGTTTTTTTCTGGAATTGGGAATTCAGTTTGAGTGCTAATGGTCTTTTGATTTCGTGAATTTGTTACCGGTGGGTTGATGGTTCCGTGTTCGTTGCTGCCTCTGTCGTATTGCTGGGCTTTCTCAGAATTTGATGCGAACGCGATGTCCCAACTCCTGTCGCATTCGGCCTCCGGTTTCCCTGGTGTTTCGCATTATAACAATAGGAACAATTCGGCTTAACTATACCTGTCCTGCCGCAACCATAGCAAAAGATATTTCTCACCGAACTCGTGCATTCTTGGTAAATGTGTCCAATATCCTTGCAGTTCCAGCAAATTCGCATGTTTGACTCTGTTCCAAGTTCTTTCTCCTGGACATGCTTATAGTTGTTTGGTGTAGCATAACTTAGAGCATTTAGGTGATTGTTGCTTGAGTAATTCCTTTCGTGATTCTCTTGACTATCTCCATGTTCGTCTACACTGAAAGTCTGAAGTGCATGAACACCGTGTGAAAATCGTCTTGTTTGGGTATCACACAATTGTCGGGGATCATATCCAGACTTAGACCACAATCTTTCCAACCTGCTACATATGACTCTCAAGTCCTCAGTCCTGACAAAATATTGAGATATTGTTGCGCTTTGTAGCGCCGGATTCATATTCTCGCGAATTATCTCTAATAACTCGTCTTCGGAAAACGGGCGAAGCAGGCGACCATTCATTCCTTCGACATCGAGAAGAAAGTCGTTAAAATTTTCCTTGACTTTCTGCCTACGAGTCTCCACCATTCGTCTCGTTTCCCTGTCAGATTCATAACTGCAGAACCGACTTAAGAACGCTGTTCTCATTTGAGTCCAGGTTGCGTTGGGGAATTTCCTGGAAAAGACCCAGAACCAATCATTGGCTGTCCCCTTCAGGAAGTCAGAAACTACTGCCGTCAAATTTTCGGTTCTAATGCCGTCTCTCCTTGCTAAAGTTTCCAACCGGTACAAGAACTCATTCGCATCCAGACCATGGCTTCCACTGTCAAATGAAATATTCCACTTCGGTGGTCTTTGGTATTCTTGTTGTTGTACTGGTGACCTATGCAACTGCTGTTGAAAAGACTGGTTTATGGGATAACGAGGGTGATTACTTGTGCTTGCTCCCGCACGATCATCTGTAGGCAAGGTTGAAGGCCAGACATTCGTAGGTGGCATTCCAAAAAATTCTACTTGGGCACCCTCTAGAAAACTTGCCCGAAGTTGACTTGGCCTTGTTGGTGTGCTGTCGCGTTGAGGGCTTACAAATGTTTCATTTTGATCATTTGCTAATGATCCGTTACTCTCAGTTCTTTCGTTCCCGACACCACCGTCCGCCTTTGTACACTTGGGACCTGGTAGTTCCTCTAGTCTTAAACGCATTGCTTGCAATTGTTGCGTGATTCTGTTGATTTGTACAACCATTGATGATTTGCCATCCGACAACCGTTCTGCCCGACCATACCAATGTTTAATTCTTGTTACCAGACCCCTTTTCTCATCAACCTCCAATTCCCCTCTCGATGCAAGCACATCTAGGGCTCGAATCGCTTGATTGCACGCTTCTAATTCACCGGTAGGATTTCTAAGATTGTGTGATTTAGTTGGTCGCAAAGAAGGATCATCCTGCTCTCTCTCAAGAAACTTTACCAGCTTTTGTTTGGAATCCGACTCATTGACTGAGAGCTTCCGGAGCTGCAACTCGACATCTAGTTCATCGCTACTTAAATTGTCCACTTCACTAGGTATCAAAAACATCTTAACTTTGATTTAAACACCGAGCAAAAGAAACTAAAACTAATACTTCAAAAAAAATTAGAAAACTTTAAAACTAGTACGTTGGAATAGATAAATAAAAAAAAGTAATTAGCAAAAAAAATATCTCAGAACTATAAAACGGATCCTTCGAGAATCCAGGAAGGAAAAACCCAAAAAGAAAATCAGAAAAAAAAATATAGGAAGGAATTAAGAAAACCACAATGCAACCTATTTATTGATAAACACAATTTATTTAATTAACAAAAAAAAAAAAAATTTTACTTTTCAGCTGATCATCAATTTAATTGACGACCCCAGGTATATATTATATATATTTTAAAAGAAACAAGGGGTGATTGCTGCCTTGACGCATAAAGTAATGCAAACAGATAAGCCTTGTCGATCGCAAGAACACAGAAAAGTTTGAAGGACGGTCCCAATAATTAATCCTAATAATTATATTAATAATAAAAGAAGAAAAAGAAAAAAAAAACAAATTTGTATTTCTCGTATAATGCCTAAATTGTTTGTATAAATGAATTAATAGATAAGATCAAAAAAAATGTATTAATGTATGAAAAAAAAAATATGATAATTAAAAGTTATTACTTCAAAGTTAAACTATAATGTAGACAATTTATTTATTTATTTATTTATTTTTTTTTAAAAGGGTTTAATCGTTGCGCACATTTAGTTGTACCCCTTCGAATTATTGCCTCGCTTCGATGGGTAATTACTCAAAACTCTACACCGATCGATTTCATAACGATAGAGGATCTCTAATGCCGACAAGTAATCCCATAAAAAAAACTACTTAATTAAGCTAACGCTGAATGGTATCTTCAAACAACCGTTCCCATGCGGATAAATAAAATTATTACCTTCGACGCATTTCTGGTTGCGTAGAATCACTCTCGCAAGAATTTAAGAACGAAAATCAAAATTTAAAGTAATCAAAAAAACTATAAAATCAAAAAAAACCATTAAATATCGTTTACTTATTTACTTTGCTTCATTATATTAAGTCCTCAAACAACTATGCCTTTCCAAGGATACGTAGAATCTCTATATTCAACAAGTAAGTACAGTTGCGAAGTATAACTAATAAACGTAAGAAAAATTTAAATTGAAAAAGAAGAAAAAAAAAAAATAAAAAAAATGAAAATGAAAATAAAAAATTTTTATTATTTTTTTTTTTTTTTTTTTTTTTTTTTGTTTATGACCTGTCATCTGTCAGGTCCCTGCTCGGGCGCCATCTTGTAACGGTAATTTTCGTCACTCAGAATTTTTTTCACTTTGACTTGCTGATGGCCACGCATTTCCGGGTTTCTCAGTTAAGTTATATTACAGGGTTCCCATCAGCGATCAAAATGCTTGTAAAGCGTGGATTAAAAAAAAAATAAAAAAAAACTCAAAGAAAAGAGAGGACAACATTAAAACCGTTTCTGTGCTCCTAAACAACCGACGTAAACTTCAATAAATCATTCGCACCATCCACATGCCAGGCCTCAATCACCCCATTTAATTTTCCTAGCACCTCATTGTGTAAAAGAAAAATTTAGCCAAACACATCACAAAATGAACAAAAATAATAAAAAAACTCAAATAAGGATATATTTAACAAATTCCTTTTCTTTATTTAATTCACTTTTTATTAAAATATATTTTTACTTTCAAAAAAAAAACTCGACCTGGATCTTCGATCCCTATATAATAATTCAAATCATCGACCAGGATCTTTGATCCCTTTAAAATAATCAAACGTTTTACTATAAACTACCAAAAAAAAAATAAAAAAAAAATGAATTAAATTCACCACACTAGCAACTGATGGTATTTGACGTTTCCAAATAACGTGCGCGAATTATTTAATTATTGTTTACCTTTTTTTTTTCTGTGTTTTTCTTTTTTTTTTTATATAACAATTTTTCACTTGTGCGTTAAGTTTATTGCATAGATCCAACCGGGATCTTTAAGTGTAGTGTAGTGATATGAATTAAATGATGTGTTATAAGTTATAACACTTTTAAAAAAAAAAGTAAATGAACTAAAAATGTGAACTCAAAATAAACAAAACAAACGTCAAATTTATAAACGAATTCATTAATTTGTTTATTAGTACTTTGCTTTGATTTATTTTGAGTTATTCGTGAATTATATTACCAAAAAAAAAAAAATTTAAGAAAAAAAAATCAAAAGCTAAAGAAAAATAATAAAAAAAAAAATTATGTTTGAGTGACTTAGCTGTGTGTCCGTTAAGCTAGTGTTGGTGCGACCTTGTGACCCATATAAATCTTCGGAAATTCCAAATTCGTTGACCCCGGTATGATAAACTTTTTCTTGAAGGTAAACCGTTGTTTTCCTTTTCCCGGTTTTCTTTTTTTTTTTTTCTTTTCTTCTTCTTTTCTTCCTTTATATGCTTCACAGCCCGGAATTCCTCAAAAGAATTTTAAAATATGACCAAACAAAAAAAAAAAACTATTAAAAAACTAAATTTTCACCACTTTAAAAAAAAAAAAAAAATTAAAGTAGACAAATTTATAAAAAAAAAAACTAAAACCCAAAGAAAATTTTCGGTAGCGAAACGACCTCCACAAATTTCGAATAAGACCAACCTTTTTTCTTCGTCGTGACAGCCTTTTTATAGGCTTTCGGATAACTGGATTCGTGGTTAAAATAGGCATTAATTAGTTTTATAGATATTATGCTATTAATTATGATTTTTATTTAATTTTTGCATAATCTTTATTTAACAATGCAACTATTTACCTACTAGTGAATCCTATTTAATGATAATTTTGCCTATTTTTTAACAAATATGGAATTTTCTCTTTGTGAGGTCGCCGCGCTCGCAAAAAGGTTAAAATTTTGGGCTTCGTCCTTTAAATCCCGCCAAAATGATTTTCGAAAAAATATTTTTATATTTTTTTTTAAAATTAATTATAAGTTCCGGGCTGTAATGATAGTTTATCAGTCTCTAATTCCATAAAAATTAGTGCTTACAGAAGTTTCTACTATTTCCAGTGTGAAAACCAAGAAAAAGAAAGCAAGGTTAGTTTGACCCAATGATCATAAAAATTTTCTATTCTCTAATTATTTTATGTTAATTTTGTTTCAGGTCGCTTCCCTACATTATTGCGGTCATGATGATATCACATATGTGGGGAAAAACATGAAGATCGCAGCAACACAGCTGTTTTCAACTTTGACACTCCAGAAGTCGATTTCAATCCGTCGCGCTTCTATAAACCAACGGTAAGGTTGCCACTGATCTAATGTGGTTTACAATATAAAAATAATTTTAATAATATCAACATTTTTCCACTAATTTCAATTTTAGGTGCTTTGTTTACTGCGTCCACTTTCTGCTCAGGAAGTGAATTCATCTGGAACAAAACCTGTGGACACGAAAAAAAATCTACTAGGTAATTCATTCGTTTGGGAACATACAATAGTATTGAGACAATACAGGACTTTCACACTTGGTACAGATAAGTATTTTGCATTGATTTTCCTTCCTATAATTAATCATATGTTTTCAATTTTTCTTCCAGGGTTTCATCTACTAAAAGACGGTCGTTACAAGTTAAACAGTCCGTTAAAAAAACACATTAATGGCAACACCATCATGTCTAAAAAATGGGAACAATTCTTCGAACAGAAAAATAACGAAAAATTGGAACTTTTTTAAAAATAATATGACATCATGTTTCTCGTTCACCCATAGTGCAATTTGTTGCCCTATCTATGTCAGTGGATTGAAAATAGTTTGAAAAATTTAAGTCAAAATCTGAAAAGCGTCGTCAAGGTAAGGATAGGAGCTTTACATACTTTGCAATTACTTACACTTTGATATGTGTACACTTTTACAAATAACATAACAATTTGAATTATGTACAAGTATCGGCACTAATTTATAATTATACATTTGCGGAATTTGGCACACATAAAGAAAATATTCGTGACTTTATGGCGCCGTTCAGATATTTCTTTTATTCAAAATTTAGTTTTATTTTCCACTAAATCTGATATAAAAGAAAACTGAAAAATTTCGTGAAATTAAAAAAATAGCGCTCAATTTAGGCGCCTTCTGAACTTTGGCGCTGGGTGCGGCGGCTCCATTGCACCCATGGTTGGCCCGGCTCTGATCGCCATTGTTGCAATATCCTTATTAACTTTTCATTGTGATATTGTAAATTATACCCGTCCACTACAGTGTCATCCATGTAGACAAAGCATTCAAATCCCTGAAGACCAATAAATACTGTATTCATTAGACCGAACGGCATTCTATTATAATGATAATGTCAGAATATACTTGTATATACTTGTATGTTAGAATATAATAAAAAAAAATGTTAAACAACCGAATATTGTAATGAAAACTGAATCGGAAAAATAAAAGTTTCTTATTTACCATCGATTTTTTTATTTATTTCGATTTTCTTATTGTAATTTGTATACACGCATTTATATTTACATACATACATTTACATAGTACATTTTGTGAAACTGTGTACAAGAATTTGATTTTTTTCGTTTTTTCTTTGTACTCTCCTCGTTTCAAAGAGAATTCCTAATTTTTTGTGAAAATATAATCGTCACCGATTGCGAATAGCATTATAGACAATAATTAACAAATTAGTTGTGAATGTCCAGGACCAGAAAACTCATTGAAATAACTTTGAATATCTTTTATTTCTATGAATTTTAAAATATTTTTTATATTCTTTTTTGTTAAAGTTTTCGTAAAAACTTTTATTCCTATGTTAAATTATGAAGTTTGAATTTTTTTTTAATAAATAATAAATTTATGTTTTATATTTATTGTATAAAAAAATCAATTTATTATAGCTTATTTAACAAATATGAATTATTATTAAAAAATGTGGGTCGCAAAAAACTTATGAAATATTTGGGGGCCGTGAGTACAAAAAGGTTAAGATCCACTGATCTAGAATATCAGTTATGTTTGGTAATTGGAATGCATCTCCAACAGTGATTTCATTTAAACGACGAATGTCAACGACTAACTTCCATCTTTTGTTTCCCGATGAATAACACTTATTCGGTACGAGTAATAAAGGTTAATTCTATACGTATTATTACTTGGTAAAATTATACCTTCTTCTATTAGTTTGTCGATGTGCTTCTGGTAGTTTATATGGTTTTACCTTTACAATCGGTTTGTCAGATAGAATTGGGATTGTATGATTAATTGAATAACACGGAATTTGAATTACACGAATTAGCGAACACACATATTACTGTTAACGATCACAAAGTGCATATGCACATAACGGATTTGCAGGAAATACATAGATAGGAAGCAAAGTTGAAAATGTCAGTTTTTATGGTAGATAGATTTTCTTTCTTCTTTGTGCTCAGAATAGCTATTAGTCTAGTCAAATGGTGTTCAAAAAGGGCAAATAGGGGAAAGTTTTGGTGTAGTTTTGATATTTTGGTTCTATATGTTTTTTGGGCTGCTGAACACGAATTTCAGGTTTGCCAACAAGAATTTCGCATGGAAACCTGTTTTTTAGGCGAAAAATGGCCAAAATGAAGGCCTTTTTTCATTTATCTCAAAATAACTTGAAAATTATCCACTTTCCGTAAACTTTGGTTATATATGATTTTGGAGGGGATAAAATTTCCTATATTTCATGTATACATACATTTTTTTCTATACAGCATGTTTGTGAATGAATCATCATCATCATCATCACCACCATTTGATTCAGATTCAAATATAGACAACGATGATCATATTTCCGATATGGAAATTGATATTAATAATTTGGAGCCGGAGCCGTTTAGTAACATTGTTCAGGAATATTATTTCTTGACACCAAACAATCCCATTACAATTGATTTATCTTATTACATATACAATGATATAATCTATTGTGCCAATTGTGTAAATGTTATTAATGCTAATCATTCGTTTTTACAATCATGTATATGATCATTTAACTTTTGATAGTTTAGATGCTTATAATTATTTTATAACAACTAATTTATTTGTATGTTCAGTGTGTAAAAAAATGCATATTGAATATAATATTTGAAATAAGCAATAAAAAAGAAAATATAAACTTTAAAAAAATGTTTTTATTATCCAATATAGAAACTGTGAATTACATTTGAATTAAAAGAAGTTTTGAATTATAAAATTCCATTCTCATCAATCCATGAATTATGTTCTGAGTTAAATCCCAACCATTTAACATATATTTTATTGTTACGTTTCTTTACAATTTTTTCAACTGAAAATTATTGGGATATTTTGCTTTATGCAACTCCATTTCGTAAAATCCTCCTTCTATGTGTTGTTGTAATCTTCTAACAGATATGCTGTTTTTTTTTTTTTTTCATATATACTTTATTTTACCCTGAATTCATATTTTGCTATAAACTTAAAGTATTAAAGAGTTTCTTATATCTAATTTTATTTAAACTTAAGGCTAACTTAAAGCTACTGTGTTTATTTCGAATTCTAAAGTTTGTTTCTTTTACAGTAAAAAATTTTAATTTAGTTTTAATTCATTTTTTATTTTTAAAATTTTTGATAAATTTTATCATTTTTTTTTTTTTTTTTTTTGTGTATTGCATGAGGAAAAGGGTGTAAAAACCTCCGCCAATTAATGCATATATATATATTTTTTTTAAAACTTATTCTAAATAAATAACATTAAGACGAAACAATATATCAGACGGTAGACAGGCACATGTTTTATGTAGGAAAGGGGATAAGGGTGCGGGGAGGAGGGATGATCTTTAGATATTTTATCTATTATTTTGTCCTGAATATTTTTAATGCTTAATACGAAAGATGTTCGTCCTACTCGTTTTATTTCCACCAGTATTTAACCTCTCTTTGATTATATGTTTTATCTCGATAAGAAATATCTGTGGAAAGTCTGACCAGACTCGATATATCTTCTACTTGGCTTGGGTTGTAGAGTACCTTTTTATCATTCGAATGGCGATAAATATGATATATCGAGGGTATATTGTTGCGATCCTGGATAAATCCTTTCTTATCGAGATAGTTGAACCCTTCCGGTGGGAAGTTTCCAGTTTTCCTCGCATTTTCAAAGTATCCGTCATCCATATGATATGGCAGGTATATAGTATCGTTATCGTGAGTCTGCGCTGCTTTGCATATGTGATTACGAATTAATTTGAGGATGAAAACGTCAAAGCGATGTACCTGTGCTGTGTTGTATAAAATGTTGTTTGGAACATAGTGCAAAGTGTTTAAATTTCTAAATTTACGTAAAGCGGTACGCAAGCACTTACGTTCGAATATTCGAATTCTCTTCATATAGGATGGAGAGATATTATACCATACCGGACATCCGTAAGAAAGTATTGGGCGGATCAGCGATTGGTAACAGATTATCTTGACACGAGTGTTAAGATATTTCGTAAAGAAAAGTCTTCGAATCAGATGGAAATTTTTGTTAGCTCTTTCCAATTGTATATTAAGGGGTTAGGGGTAGTCAGAGGCACGAAAAAATGAGAATTTTCAGTGCTTTTTTTTGCTATTAAATCGTGTTATTTTACAAAAGTAGTAATATGGCATTATTATACAATGTTTTGCCTTGAAGTCACGAAAAATTCAAAAAAAAAAAATTTTATTTCCAAAGTTATAGCTGTCTGTGTTGACCCAGTTTCAAAAAAAAGTCTTTGCGGTGACAATCATAAGTCCTTGGAGATTCATCTAAAATCAATCGGATAAAAGAAATTAGTTTTATAAATAGATAATCCTGGGCCTGGGCCGAAGGATTTTTGTTTTTTTCAAAAATTAACAAAATGGCGGCCTCAGGAAATTTTTGTCTAGATTTTTAGGAAAAAATCAACAGTAAATTGGTCTAAAAAAATCGAAATTTTTGAAAAAAAAAAAAATCCTTCGGCCCAGGCCCGAGTTTATTATGTATTCTAAAAGCTGTATAAATTTCATTAAAATCTACTGAGCGGTTTTCGAGTTACAGTTGTCACCAGTTTAAAAAACATAGTTTTGAGAAAAACGCGTTTAAAGTTTCACACTAGATTTACGTACAGAAATACGAATTATTAAATTACTTACACCGAGCGCTTTGAAGTGCCAGAGCTCTCTTTGTTATTTGTCGAATAACTCAAAAACTAATGATCGGATCAACTTGAAATTTTCAGAGAATAATTTTAAGATATTATACTTAACGAAAATGCAAAAAACCAAAAATTGATTTTTTGAAAATTCTGACTACCCCTAACCCCTTAACATGGTTGTTAAAATATAAGAAATGATCTAGGTGTATACCCAGGTATCGGACTACCTGTTTGTTTTCAATGATCCGTTCTTGGGAGTTTTTAATTTGAAATTTTTTGTAATTTTTTTTTATGTTATTAGGCGCAATGTTTAAAGGTGTTCTAAATAAGATGCTTTCGCATTTATTATAATTTATTTTTAAATGCCAATCATTACTATATTTTTCAACTGCTTTGAAGAGTTGCTGAAGGTTTTGTGTTACAGTCTCCTCTTTTTTACCGTGCGTATAAATTATTAAATCGTCTGCAAAGGCGATAGTGTTATCTTTTTTGGTTGCAATAAAATCGGACGTGAAAATATTGAATAAGATTGGTGAATTAACAGTGCCTTGTTGCAATCCGTTGGTTATTCGGTAAGTATGTTCCGAGTGTTTGATACCATCAGTAAGGTAGAATTTTTTTTCAGATATCATTTCATATATTAGTCTAATTAGATGTTGTGGATAGACTTGGTAGTTTGTCAGTTTATATATTAGACCTTCTAACCAAACGGTATCAAAAGCCTTTTCGTAGTCTATTAGGCAGGCACCGGTTACTTGTTGTTTATTTTTATACCAGATGATGTCTGATACCAATTTAGTCACGGCATGCGTTGTAGAGTGTCTATGCCTGAAACCGTATTGGTTATTAGGTACAATATTACAAATTTCAGTGAAATGCAATATCGAGTTATTTATAATTTTCTCAAACACCTTACTGATATTTGGTAACAGACTAATCGGACGATAATTCTTTATTGAACTTAAATCTTTGCCCTTTTTTGGGATTGCAACTACCTTTGCAGTTTTCCAATTTCTAGGAAAGGCACTGTTATTAAGAAGGTTGTTAAATAGTATACAATAATCGTTTAGAATAATAGAAGGTAAGTGTTTTAGTATGATATTTGGAATATGATCATGTCCTGAGGACTTTTTGTTATTCAGAGATCGGAAATATTCAGTTAATGTATCTATTGTTGTAAAATAGTTGTTAAGATGTTCTTTGGGAATACTGTTCGCGTGCAGCGAGGGAGAAAATTGCAGAATCGTTTGTTTAAGTTCCTTTGTTGTGGAGCAAAAAGGACGATAAGATCCTACCCAGGATGACTCTGGGAAACTTTTATTTTACAAGGAATTTTTGTCTCCGGGGGTCGGAAATCCCGGAAAATCGATATTATTTGGTTATAAAAATAAAATTGATAACGCTTACCCCTTGCTGGTTCAAAAAAACAAACAAAACACTTCCCTTTTTTTTTTGAATGTTAATACTTCTCCACTTTTAAATAATTTAAATAATAATTCACGTCACTTGGAAAATATGTTAATTAGTTAATAAATTGAATGAATTAATTTATTTTCAATGATGTTATATGTTGAAAACTTTATAAAAATTTGATAACAACCGAAATGTTGGTAAATATTTTGTTTGACCAGAAAACACCGGTTCTCTTGTATCCACAAAGAAAAGGGAGATTCACTTCAAAAATAAAACGACGAAAAGATTGAAAGTATTTCAACTATTTTTGACCAACTAAAATTGACATTTTAAAACAAAAATCACGATTTCAAAAAGAGAAATAAATTTATTTAGTATTTTACAAATTTTCACAAACAAAATTTTCAAATTTTCTTTTCAAAATTTTACAACCGTTTAAACGTTTAACTATAGGATTTAAACTGTTTCTAAGTTACAATAAACAAACTTCTCAACTTCTCAAAATTTTACAACCTTTTAACGTTTAACCATAGGATTTAAATGGTTTTTAAGTTACAATAAACAAACTTCTCAACTTCTCAAAATTTTACAACCGTTTAACGTTTAACCATAGGATTTAAATGGTTTTTAAGTTACAATAAACAAACTTCTCAAATTCTCAAAATTTTACAACCTTTTAACGTTTAACCATAGGATTTAAATGGTTTTTAAGTTACAATAAACAAACTTCTCAAATTCTCAAAATTTTACAACCGTTTAACGTTTAACTATAGGATTTAAATGGTTTTTAAATTACAATAAACAAACTTCTCAACTTCTCAAAATTTTACAACCGTTTAACGTTTAACCATAGGATTTAAATGGTTTTTAAGTTACAATAAACAAACTTCTCAACTTCTCAAAATTTTACAACCGTTTAACGTTTAACCATAGGATTTAAATGGTTTTTAAGTTACAATAAACAAACTTCTCAAATTCTCAAAATTTTACAACCGTTTAACGTTTAACCATAGGATTTAAATGGTTTTTTAAATCACAATAAACAAACTTCTCAACTTCTCAAAATTTTACAACCATTTAACGTTTAACTATAGGATTTAAATGGTTTTTTAAATCACAATAAACAAACTTCTCAACTTCTCAAAATTTTACAACCATTTAACGTTTAACTATAGGATTTAAATGGTTTTTAAATCACAATAAACAAACTTCTCAACTTCTCAAAATTTTACAACCATTTAACGTTTAACTATAGGATTTAAATGGTTTTTAAATCACAATAAACAAACTTCTCAACTTCTCAAAATTTTACAACCATTTAACGTTTAACTAAAGTAAATCACAAAAATGGTAACAATTAGTTTCGACCCAAAAAAGAAGAAAAACTTTCTTTTTCACTTTTACGGACAATCGCGACCGGTCAATAAATATAAGTTTAAAACGCGTTTTGAAAATTAAAAAGAAAAAACAAGAAACAACTGAAAAAACGTTTTTAAAAACCACGAAACAACTGAAAAAACGTTTTTTAAAAACCACGAAACAACTGAAAAAACGTTTTTAAAAACCACGAAACAACTGAAAAAACGTTTTTTAAAAACCACGAAACAACTGAAAAAACGTTTTTAAAAACCACGACCGGTCAATTAGGAAAAAGAGTATATCGCGTTTTGGAAAACAAATTATAACTACTGATCGATAATTGATTTCAAATCGATCAAGAAATTTTTAAGAAAGGTATCAAAATTTGGTCAAAGTACTTTAAGTTCATCGTACTTTGACCGATATTACTTTTTTTTGCATAATTGACAAAAATAATTATTCTTGGAAGAAAAATAATTATTGAAGAAAAAAAATTCGCGTAATCAAATTTTTGATATTGTAAGAACAAAAAATGAATTTAAATAGCGTTATACTAAAATTTGTTAGTGTACACTTTTTTTATGTATTTCGACATAGGAAATTTATGTCGAAACGAAATAATAATTTTATTAACATATTTTGAAATTGTTTATATTTCGAAATATGTTTAATAAAATTGAAATGATTACGCGTTTGTATTAAAAATTGGATTTCGAAATGTAGGGTTCGATAACCGCTTTTTTGGTCGGAAACGTTTTGTTGGTACCGGGTGTACCATAACATACCTTCCCGTTACTGAAAAAAAATTTTTTGTCGGCTTTTAAACAAACTTACAAAAATTGTTTGTTCAAAAGTCACAAAAAATTTTTATACTATTATAATGTTGATAAAAAAGGAATGGTATGTTTTACCATTTTTACATTTTGGTTTCTTACTATTCTAAATTCTGTACTTATATTTAGTAAACAACAAAGTATTTCTATTTGTTTTTAATTCAGATGGGATTGTTATCTGCATTTTATTTTGCATGGGTCGGATTACCTATAAGAATTTCTTACTTCCAGAATTGTTTGGTAATATCTCGCATTACTTTTTGAAAAAATTTTTTGTTTAAGGAATACTTTACGTGCATGGATATTAAAAAAAAATTTTGGAAGGAAGTAAAAAAAAATGCACTCTACTATTGAACCTAGTGTCTAACCGAGGCTTTCCATAGATTTTCGTACCCTCTGTTTCTTGTTGAGGGTGTCACAGATTTGTTTTACTTTTCCTATCTGAATTTGCGGGGGCGGTGGTGGTGGTATAGTCATGAGTTTAGGTTGAGTAATTTTAAATTCTGTTTCTGATTTTTGAACTGTCGGGGGGTGTTTAAAGTTTGTCGTGTAGGTGGTTCTGTATTCGGTTGCGTACTACTCGGTGGATGAAGAGTATTCAGAGCGATTACCGTTGCCGTGTTTTGTTTTGGCAGTTTGGGTATATATATATAAGCGTTTATTGCTGCGGACGGGAGCCGGGAGTTGAGGGTGCTCATCGGTTATTTTTAAATTGTTTTTGTTCCCTTTTTCCTTTTTTTTTTAAAATGAATTGTTCAAAATTTATATATTTTTGGTGTTATAATTTGTTCTTCTTTTTAGTTGTGGGCCTTTACTTTTTGTTGTTTGTTTGTCCATTATTGTCCTCTTAAATTCCTTAGGATTTCTACGGGGAGTTTTTCCATATTCCAACAAAGATTAAGTTTGGAAAATTGTTCTTATTAAGATTTTGTATCCAAAATGTTAAAAGACATTTTCCCTTCGTCTTTGTATGACTGTACCTGAGATATGTAAAAAAAAATTTTGTGGTGGTATCATATTTCTTTTGCTTATCTTACGGCAAGTGGTACTGCAATAGTTATATATTATATATATATATATTAATTTATATATATAAATATATTTTATTTACATTGAAATCTCCTTAGGTTTTATTCGTGGACGTAGGTATAAAACATGTTCAATGTTTACCATTTGGCAAAGAACAAATGGGTGAACTTGAACTTGACCTAATTTTGAAATTTCATATGTAAAGAAATATACTTTCTCTATGTTTATGGTTGGGTGTGAAACATTTTTTTTTTTTTTTATTGTCGTTCACAGAATAAAAGATTTTTGCGTTTAATAAAATAGGTGTGGTAAAGTTTTTTGAAGTTTTTAGACAGGGTGTAGTTAAAATTTTTTTAATCGGTTGTTATGGACTCTTCGCATTTTCTTTCCGATTTGTATGGAAGTATTTAGGTCATCATGAACTTTTCGCACTAGAAAAGGGCCATTCCATACTGCTGATAATTTGTGTTTCGTTGCTGCGTTCCTCAATAGTACTGTATCTCCTACGTGGAATTTTACTGTCTTTGAGTTTTTGTCATAATACTCTTTCGATTTTTCCTTAGCTTTCATGAGGTTTTCCTTCATACTGGTGTGAATTTTTTGTAATTTGTATTTGATAGTATTACAATAATCATCAAAATTGTATATGGGATCTGGTTTTTTCGTGAGGTTTGTGGGTAGAGCGCGATGGTAACCATACAAAGCATGAATTGGTGTAAATTTACTTCCGCTATGTGGTGTGTGATTGTGTACAAGCGCGGCTTCCGAAAGGTACTGGTCCCATGTGTCAATATTGTCGTCGACCATTGTACGCAAATATTCAATAAGGGGTCCGTGAGTGCGCTCTAGTGATCCATTCGATTGTGGGTGGTAAGCAGTAGTTTGCACTTTTTTGATATGTAGTAACTTGCATAGTTTTTTGAACAATTCGCTGGTGAAATTTGCACCTTGGTCCGTTATTAATTTGTCAGGCACCACTAAATATTTTAATATGATACGGTGATAAAAACAATCTGCTATCGTACTGGCCTCGCCATCTGGTATAGCAAAACAATCCAGGATTTTGGTTAAATCGTCTTGAAAAGTTAGAATATATTTGTTACCTTGTTGAGAGATTGGAAGAGGTCCGACGACGTCCAAATAAACTTTTTCGAATGGACGATTGGCTGTGTCGGTTATTCTCATTGGCATTTTTAACTGTTTTCCCTTTTTGTTACGTTGGCATTTTGAGCATTTTTTAATATAAGTTGTTATGTCAGAAAGCATATTTTTCGAACGGTAATTTTTTCGTAAACGGTTGAAAGTTTTTTGGATTCCGGCATGCCCTCCTAAAGGTGAGTCGTGATGGGCTTTTAAAAGAGTTTGAATATCGTTTGGATTGGTTAAAATTTCAACTTCTTCTTCTTCGTCGGATTCTGATGTTTCATATGAGGCATTTGACTCTGTGTCTGATGGTACGACTTCAGTGGGGTCTTTTAAATCTGTTCTTATGGGTTCGTCAATCGGGTCGATGTTTGTAGGTGCTATTTCCAGTATATTTGTGGGTTTTTGGGGAAGTTCCACCTCATTCATTTGCTCGTTTTGTTGGGTTTTAGTGTGACTTCTGGTTACAACATTAATTTGGCTTGAGTTGAGTTCTACCGATGCTATATTATTACTTGTAGAATTTGGGGTGATTTTTGAGAGAAATTTTTGTCCTTCTAAAATGGTTAAGTATGCAAATTTTAATTGTTCGGCAGTTTGAACTAAACCCTTCCTTTTTTCGCGCATTTCTAATAATATTTGGGGTATCGTTTTTTCGTTTCCATTTTTGGTAGCAAGTAAAGTGAGGCAAATATCGATTAGACAAAATGTGCCTGATCGTCCGATTCCAGCACTGCAATGTATTAATAAAGGTTCATTTTCGCATTCGTGTGTTTTATTAAAAATTGGATTTCGAAATGTAGGGTTCGATAACCGCTTTTTTGGTCGGAAACGTTTTGTTGGTACCGGGTGTACCATAACACCTTTGCGCTTTTATGTTGATTGAGAAATTTCTTGAAATTGTTCTTTACCAAATTGTGTGTAGGGTTGGTTGGATTAAGTGGTAATTCCTTGTGCACATCTTGTAGAAAAGCACCTAAAATATTTAATTTGTTTTGTTTTGTATTTATTAAAATTTTTTCATTTTCAACCGGAAATTGATTTATAGAGATATCAGAATATTGTATAATATTCCTATTTTCCGTAGTATTATCTATCTTGAGATTTTCAATTTCGGGTTTCGATTTTGCTCTGAAAATTTTATTAATGTTGGGATACATACTAACTGGATCGCGTGGTGATATATTCTCAATCTTATTTTTCCAGGATTCATTAATATTTTTTGTCATATTTTGTGAAAGCAGGACTTTGACATTTTTAATGATGGATTTAAATCTCTTGACAACAGGGTCTTGGGAGCCAGTATCTAAGTAAGAATAATTAGCACGCACATGATTTTTAAGTTTACTAACAATTTGGTTCTTGTAAGCTAATAAATTCTTTATTGTTCGCGACATATAGGGTTTTACCGAGTCCTTATTGTTATCAATTTTAGGCACCATTTTATCGATTGCCCCAGCAATAACGCAATTTATTTGCTCTAGGTAACTATTTATTTCACAATTACCTATATTTTCGTTGATCGGTATCTGAATGTTTTGGTTTTGGTACATAGTCGCTATCTTTTTTTCGAATTTTCTCCAATTTATAAATTTGAAATTCAGATTATTTTGTGATTTATCTGTTTCATTTATATTAAGTAAATTAAATGGTGATTCGTTTAAATGTTGTACTTTAATTTGTACCGCATTATGATCACTATCGTAATTTATGGTTTTTAGACAATTCGTCATTGTATGGTCATTTAGGTTAGAATCTGATATTCTACAGTACGATAAGCGACTATCCAAGAGGAAAACATCCAGATATGAGTTACTTCGAACGTAAGTAGGTGTAGAACCTGAAGCCAAATTCGTCCGATAGTTTATTGCGCTATTGCTTAGCCAATTTACAAGATGTATACCCCTGGTGTTATTTACATGATTTTTCCAATTAGTATGTTTGGCGTTAATGTCCCCGCCTATAACATAAAAATTGTTTAGATCATTTAATCGTAATATCTCGAATAATGAATTTAATTTTCCAAAGAACACGTTATCAGTTTCATGTTTCGCATATGCAGACACAATGTACAAATTTTGGTTCTGTGTCAATTTTATTCGGATAATTGTTGTTTCGAGGATTTTAAAATTGAGGATTATCTCATTATCCACATGTTCGTACGCGATATTTTTTCGAATTACAATCGCTGTTCCGCCCGCTTGCTTTGATCTTGGTCTATCGGTTCTTGTGGTATTATAGTCTTGGAATGAGACTTTATGACTTTTCATTAGCTTGGTTTCGCTCAAGAGAACCATATCCGCGCTGTTGAGTTTTAAGAAGTTTGCCAAATTAGCCCTTCTAACGTTTGTAATAACGGAATTAACATTTATAGTGTAAATGTTGAAGTTATTTTTTGTAGAAGTTTTCGAAGGACTTGTTTTCTGGGTATTACTATGGAAAAACTCAGACATTGTTAGGCATTTCGAACGCATTATATAATACCTCAATTTTCTGGGCATGGGTATTAAGTTCTGTTTTAATTGATAATAGTTCGCTCTCTAAGGATTTTAAGAGACGTATTATTTCATTCATAGCATTTGTGTTGCTAATGGTGGTGTTTATATTTGAATTTAATTCATTTTGGCGTTCCGGTTGCATATTGCTACGAGTCATTTTCGAGAAGGAAATATTTGGTTGAACGAAATTGTTCAGGGAAATAGCTTTTTGTTTGGCCTTAAGTTGTTTATCGGCCATCTTTTCTTGAATGAGTTTTTTCATCGCAACATATTTCGGACATCCTATATATGTAGCAGGATGTCCATTTTTTTGGCAATTAACACAGAATATATTTTCTTTTTCGGTAATTTCAGAAATTTTACACTTTCCACGTTCATGTTTTTCTTTGCACTTCGTGCATCGATAATCCATGCCACAATTGGAAGCTGAGTGTCCAAATCGTTTGCATTTATGACATTGAACAACATCACTGTATTGAATTTTTTCAAATTTAACCGCTTGGTTCATAATTGACCTGATATTTTTTAGACCTGCTGGGTTAGATTCAGGAGTGATTTGCACTATGAACATAGGTAACTTTTTCCCCTCTAGACGTGATTTCGTCATAGAAAAATGAGTTACCTTGATAAAGGATAGGTTATTTATTGTTTTTTCTTTTTCCCTTAGTTCGGATAATATATCCTCTTGTTCTGTGTTAGGATCCACACCTCGGAGTAGGAATGTATGTGGTTTTAAAGATTTAGGTGTTTAGGCGAAATATGGTGCATTACATTCGTTTAATAATTGCTTAATACCATCATACATTTTAATGGTATTAGTATATATAGCCGACTTATTACCATTAATACGCTTAATGGTAAAATCTTTGGTTTTTAAACCTTCAATTATAGTTTTTTTAACAACACTGAAAAAATTATATTAGAAAAACCAACTAATCATAATTAGTTAATCGATTTTTAGCAGTTTCAGCTAATTCATTTGTTGATATATCCACTTTATTAGCTATGAGAAGTAACCAAATTAGTTGATTTTTTCAATTTGAATTAGTTGTTTGTAATGTCCAAGTTATTGTTTACTTCAACTAATTTATTAGAATTAACCACTAATTCAATTAGTTGATTTCAATATTTCGGAATTATCAACTAAAATATTAGCAATATCAACTAATTCGACTTTCTTTCTCATGAGTAAAAAAAGAGATTTAAAAATCTAGATTTTTCCATAGATATATATATTACTAAATGAGAGCAGAACTAACGAAAGAAAAAATCAAAGCTCTAAACATTTTGCAGTGCTTAATTTTTATGCGTGGTGTGAGGACGCTTTGTATTGTGTTGTGTTTCAAAATTTCAGTTTGTGTTTATTCCAAGAAATGGAAACAGAATATCTTGAAGTGACTAGTGAAGAAAAAATTATTGAAGAGTTACTAAGTGAGTGATGCTGTAAAGAACTTCTCGAGGATTTTAAAAGTACTTGTATGTAATTTTTAATTTTTTTTAAATGTTTTGCTAAATTTGTATGCCTATTATAGCTTGCGGAATTGACCTCGAGGTGTTGAAAACTATAAGCGAATCCGATATTAACGATTTAATTCCAAGGGAAAAACTTGGACTTAGGGTCAAATTTAAGAACAGACTTTCCCAGTGGCGAAGAGCAAATGTAAGTTAAATTTAAATATATAGCATCTGTCCTTATATTTACTAAAGTGTAAAAATTATACTAGAAGTATTTTATTTATTTTATTAAAATTAGTAACAAAAAGTTAAAAATATTTACGTTACATTTTTAGGCGTGTGAAAGTGTTACTGACAAGAGTTTAACAGCCAGTGTAACAAGCAGCGTGTATTCTTGGATTTTGGAAAACTGTCCGGAAAGTCCAAAATCATCCACATCTACTACATATTCGTCAAATTTGGTAACATTTGTAAATACAATTCAAAAGACAAAATCCATTTTGTTTATTTTTAAGGTATTGGGACAAATACTAGATGGTTCTATTCTTGGAAAATCCATTGTGACCGAATATGAAAAAAATAATAAATTATCGTCAGCATCTAGAGGTGTTTTAACAGGAATAATTGTGGATCATTGGCTGTCAAATAATGAGACAGTAAACAGAAAAACTTTCATCGCAGCTGCAGATGAGATCATATTAAATTTCCCGACAGAAGATAAAGTAATGGTTTTAAATTTACAAATTCTTTTCTAATTTTAATTTAATTTTTAATAAACTGTGCAGGCAACTTACTACGTCCCACGTTGTGATAGTATTCCCCCTCGTGGAAAGCTGGTAGACAAGTATTACTCCCGATCAAAGAAGTATCAAACGCTGGGTCTTATTTCACGTAGATATAAAAGAAGAAAGATAGCAGAGGAAAATCATAATTGTAAAACATTAGCTAATGTAGAAAGCGGTGAGTTTGAATTCATTTACTATTTGCTCGCCCTTTAATACGTATTATATTTTATTTTGATAATATTCTATAATTTAATCCATATTTTTCACATTTTAGATGGAAATGATCTAGAAGCGGAACAAGCTTATTTATGGCTTAAAAATAATAATGACCCAATTAATTTAGTCACCGAAAAGTGGAACCTTTCATACTACAAAAGAAAGGAAGAGATTTCATCTTCTTCTCAGAAGGATATTATTGAAAACTGGCCAACACTCAAACTTCCTTCGGGATATATATTCGTAAGCTCCTATGTTAATCATAGTTATTTTTAGGAATGAAAACACATGCTATATACTAAATATGTAATGTTATTCTTTGCAGATTGAAATCGACTTCGAAAGAGCATATCCAGGTAAAGACGTTTTGCTATTTTCTAAATGGGATAATTTTAAAACTAAAATTCGATCTATATTTAAAACAAATATAAAGGATCCACACAATAAGGAATTACTCAACTTACTTGAAAAGAGTTTGCCGGAAGGTATTTAGAACATTTTTGGAAAATCCGATTACAGCTTGCCTAATTTTCTTTTTATACGAGTAGATACTGTAAACTACATTATTTGCATACTTCTTAACGCTATTTTGGTGCCTAAAGTGCAAGTTCTAAAAGAGCAGCAATCGAAAATTTCCTGGAAACCCTCCATATTAGATGCTCAAAATAGCTTTGCAATTCGAGTGAATGTAATTTTGATTTTGTTTTTTCTTAATAATAAAATATTAATCAAATTTTAATTTCAGACCTTTAATGATATAGAACCAGCGATTCAGAGGCAACAGGCAAAGTTCTTGGACTTAGGAACAACGATGCAACCGTGCATCATTGTTGTTGGAAGTAATGAGGAATTCAAAGAGTTCTACTGTTATTTTAATGGTATATATTACAAACTGCAAAGTTTTTTGAAAACTTTATCAGTTAGTTTTAAGTTGCACCAAATTTTAATGTTTGAATATGCATTAGAATGTAACCAAGTCTGGTATTTAATAGAAAAATATTTCTTTGAATTTGAAAAAATTAGTGGAAAACCTTCAAACGCACTTACTGCATTGCTTTCAGACTTACGTACATAAATACATATTATAATTTAATATTCTTTATTGATTTAGTTTATTTATGAAAAATGTTTGTTTGTTTTTTATGTCAAAAATCCTATGAAAGGGTGTTAATTTATATTGAACACTTAAAATTGCAACATAAAGTATGCAGAATATCAAGTTTTTTTTGTAATTTTAAAAATTTTATGCAATCTTTTCAGTCTATATATTCTTTTAAGAAACATTTGTTGAAGAAACACGGTAATTCTACCGAACAAGTAGTTAATAGTAATGATTCTGAAAATTGTGTGCTAGTAGAACCAGAATTTGTTAATGCAAAGAAGGAAAATCTTGAACCTATTACGCATGAACATGCACCTGAATCTAAACAACTCGCTGATATAAAGGAAATTATAGAAAATTTTGCAATTTCCCTGTACGGTAATTTAAAATTAACTAGAAAAGAAGCCAATTCAATTATTATGGAAGTCAAAGATATTATTACCAGTCATATATTAAATTTTATAGAGGGAATGATTTCTTGCAATTTTTCTGAATTGTCAGATAAAAGTAAAGAAACAGTATTCAAAAGTATATCAGACTGCAAAGGTTTATTTGAAAATATAGCAAGCGAACATATGCTTAAAAATTTTTTAACTTGTAATGATGAATATACTGCTCCGAAAGAATTTCTTATTGCTGAGAATAGTGTTGTTCAGGGCTCCGTTAAAAAGGGGGTACTTCTTCCAATAAGAGAAAACTTTCGGCGATTTTTAGAAAAACCGAATGTTTTACAAAACTGCCTTACAGATCTTAAAATATTGTCTGAGTCCGAAGGTTTAAAAAACATCATCCAGGGCTCCGTATGGAAACAAAAAATTAAAAAATTCCCAAATAAAATAGTTCTACCCATTGTGCTTTACTACGATGATGTAGAGATTAATAATCCCTTAGGGTCACATTCTGGTGTACAAAAATTGTCTGTATTTTATATTCAGTTTCCATTTTTAATTCGGTTGGAATCTCAAAATTAGAAAATATTTTCGTATGTTGCTTGCTTAAAGCTAAAGATTCTTCGTTAGGAAATCGGAAAAATTTTTTGACATTAATTGAAGAATTAAAATATTTAGAAACTGAAGGAATAGAAATAAAAGAAAATAACAAAATACATAAAGTGTATTTTCTGCTGGCCAACATAACTGGGGATAATTTAGGTCTTAACAGCGCTTTGGGATTTGTTAAATGTTTTTCTGCAAATTTTTTCTGTCGAATATGTAGAAGTCATAAAAACCAAATTTGGGAGCAAGCTGTGGAACAACCTTCAACTTTAAGAAATAAAGAAAATTATGATGAAGATATTTTAACAAATGACTATTCAAAAACTGGGATACGAGAACTTTGCGTTTTTAACGAAATAGATTCTTTTCATGAGATAGACAATATTACGGTTGATATAGTTCATGATTTATTTGAAGGTGTATATCATTATGATCTTTGCAAGATATTTCAAAACTTAGTTCACTCATCTAGATATTTCACTTTGGAAACTCTAAATTTTCGAAAAAATCATTTTGAATATGATAGCGTTGATAAGGGGAATCAATCAGTAAATATAAAACAAGATGATATAGACAAGTGCAAACTTAAGATGTCTCCTTCAGAAATGCAATCTTTTGTTTGTGTTTTACCTCTTTTAATCGGAGATCTGGTTCCTAACGCTGACCCGTTTTGGAAACTTTTGTTGTTGTTAATAAAAATTGTTGAAATGGTCTCAATGACTGCTTTTACAAACGAATCACTAATTTACTTAAAAAATTTAATAGAAGAGCATAATATTACATACATTGAATTATTTAAAGAAAAATTGAAACCAAAACATCATTTTTTGGTCCATTACCCAACGGTAATTCAAAAATTAGGACCTTTAAAAAGGCTTTGGACCATGCGATTCGAGTCTAAGCACAAAGAGTTGAAAACTTACTGTAACGTTATAACATCAAGAAAAAATAAATTAATTAGTTTAGCTACTAAGCTTCAATTTCAATATGCGTCTAAAGAACGAACTAGAAACATGAAACAAATGTTTGAAATGGGAAAAAGTGTTAGAATAGATTTTAAGAAAGACGAGATTATTAACAAAGTTGTTAATATAGCTTCTTATACTGAAATTAATTTTGAAAGTATATTATCTTGCAAGAAAATTTTATTTTTGACTTCCAAATATGAAATTGGTGATGTTGTTGTGATTTTAAGCAATAATAATGACAAATTATTATTTTATAAAATATCTCATATATTATATAGCAACAAAATTTTCCTCATTTGCAAACAAATTATAAATGAAGAATATCTTGAACATTACCATTGTTATGGTATTAATGATAAATGTGATCAATACTTTTTATTTAATCCGGATTTTAAATATCCGCCAACAAAAATTGTTACTTTACCGAAAAGTAGTCAAAATTAGACCTCCGTTAGAATAAAATTATTAAATATTATAAGTATAAAATTGAATTAATTTAACAAAAATGAATTGTTTTTCTATAAAATTTTTTAATTAATAAAATATTTCTTACAAAAGAAAAACTGTTTTTATTTAAAATCCCTTTAATATCATATTTGCATAGTTTGAATGCAGGCAAATTATATAATTGAACTATTTTAATTTGTACTGATTGCTATTTTAGGGCAATATTTTGACCATCTCAATTAGTTGAATCAACTAATTTTGGTGTGACAAAATAAATATTGAATAGTAAACTTTTCTAATAAATTAGTGTAGTTTACTAATTTTAATTTCCAAAAAATATTGCCAATTGGCTCTCAATACTGATTTTAATTGTAAAAATCAGCTAATAAATTAGTAGTAACTGCATTCGGAAATTAGTGATATATACAAATTTTTAGAAAATTCAACTAACTATTAATTTGAATATTAGCTAATATTTTGGTTGATTTTGTTATTTATGGATCTACTAATTACAGTTAGTTGGTTCAACCAAGATTATTAGTAGGCTGAGAAACAACTAATTTTTCGGCTAATATTCCTGATGTATTAGTACAAATCAACTAATGCTTTTTTTCAGTCAAGGCTAATATCCTGGTTATATACATTAATTGGTGGAAGTTTTTCCACTACTTTTAAATTGGTTACAAAATTTTTGTGGATTATATTTTCACTATTATCATTTTTTAATTTTGTCTTTAATTCATTGTTGTTCTTATTATTATTATTAGAATTTTTTTTTTTTAACTGAGTTAATGCATCAAGGGGGGGGGGAAATGATTCGATTGCGAAGGGTTATTGGATGTATCCATCATATTTTCTTCATTTTCAAGCATTGAAAATCTGTTTGCAGTACTTACTTGCTTGTTATTGTTGTTATCTGTTGCAATTTTTTTTAATTTGTTCGGTGATTTTACTGGGCTTTGTTGAATGTTGCTTTTTTTATTTTGCAAGAGCTCTAGTTGTTCTTGTAGATTTGTTAGTTTGTTTCCAAACATACTTTGTTGTTGTTCTAGTTTCTCTTGTAGAACGATGACGTATTGTTGTAGAGATTCGTTTTGTTTTGCTAATTCATTGTTTTGTTGTTGTAAAATGTTGCTTTCAGATGTCATTTTTGAGGTAGATGGATTTGATGTTATTGACTTTTCGGAATCTGTAAATAATAAGTGATCATTATTGTTTGTTTCGTTTATCATATTTATTGCGTTAATGATGTGTTTTTGTTGGATTTTCGCTGGTTGATTTTTCTGTTGGCTAGTTTCTATTTCATCTGCTTCTACTTCCAGGTAGTTTTTTATACCACCTGCCGATCGAGATCTGCGTGGGGCAGTTTTTTTTGTGACTTTTTTGCCTCCCATAGGTTTTAGCAATGCATTATTTGGTGTATCTTTTGGTGAACGTTCCGCTTGTTTTTAGTTTGTTTTTTTTTTCTTTTTAATAGTTTGTTAAGTAAGTTTATTTCTTTTAATTTTTTTTTTTTCAATTTTCACTATGTGTTCTATTGTTTAACTGTCAAAAAAAAAATATTACCGAAAAATGAAATTTTCCAGGTAATATATGGACTAAATCCACATTTTTTTTTGTTAACAAGACACTTTATTGTTTTAATTAACTTTTATTTCACTTTTCACAATTTTTTATTTTATATTTTTATATGAAAAACTTTAATTTAAATTGATCTGAATTTTAATGATTTTTTTATTAATCTGCGCGCCCAGATATGTTGTAATTGCATTTGTATTTTGAAGTTTTCTAATTTTAAAAATTTCTGTTGTCCAATTAGGAGTGTAACCCTTTTCAAATATATGTTTATATTTACTAATTCGAACGAAATCGCCGATTTTAAATTTGGGTTTCGGTATTATTTTAATACGGTTATAAATAGTTGCAAGTAGCTGTTTTTCATTTGAAGCATTAACATCACTTGGAGACATTTTTATTGTTCGATGTTTTATGTTATTATATTTATGAACTAATTCTTTTATTACCATTCATACTAAATTCTTTCCACATCATGTTTTTTAAAGCTCTATTGAATCGTTCAACTATTGATGCTTTAAGTGTGCTGTAGGTAGAATAATGATTAATCTTATATTTATTCATTAGATTTTGAAAATGTTTATTGAAGAATTCTTTTCCATCATCAGTTTGTACATTTTTAGGAATGCGCCCTTCTTTGAATACATATTTAAATGCTTCCACGACTTCTATTCCATTTTTTCTTAATAGGAACTACCCACGCATATTTTGAGAAAGTATCAATAATTGTGAGTAGAAATCTGTAACCTTTTTTCAGATGCATATGGACCCATTTCAACCAAATCTGCTTGCCACAAGTCATCTAAACCTTTAATAATAACGCGTCGTCTTTTAAAATTCCTTCGAGCAGATTTATGAAGTTCTTTAACTAATTGTCTTTTGATGTTCTTTGTTTGTGCAGTCTTATGCTGTTTGTTAATGTTTGGTCTTTTATTCATTATAGATGCGATTGAATGAAATAAAATATTAAGTTGTAGATACTTTTATAGACTATTAATTTTTTTCATTATTTGTGAAGGTTGTATAATGTTATATTTTAATTTACCCCTTTTTTTATCAACATCATTTCTTTTCATATCCGGTAAAGCAGCATTCTCAGTTACTGTGATATATTAAATACAAATTATTATTATAAATCACATTTTATTTAATTCTTTTATTTTCTTTTCTTTCTTTATAATTACGACTTTACTGCATGATGAGCGAATTAGAACTGGCCACCAATACTATTTGGTATTGCGGTACACACAAACTACTATACTACATTTTGGTATTGCGGTACACACAAACTACTATACTACATTATCCCCCTTAATTCGCTTATTTGCAATTTAATTCTTTACTTTACTTAATTTACTTTGTTTCTTTTTCTAAGATTATACCGGTTTTGATTCTGTTCAATTTCAACAGTTGGCTCCGGATTTTCTGTTATTTCTTCATCAGAAAATAGTGTAGAACAGTTCATTTTTTTCGCTATTATTTTTTTTTAATATTTCTGGAAAATACACGTGACTATTATATAAATTCTTGCGACACAAATGACGTCCCATTATCTGTAACCACTAACTTAGGTAAACCAAAACGAGCAAAAATGGATCTCAATTGTTCTATTGTACGACTACTTGTTATGCTACTTCCCATGTCAATACATTCTATCCACTTACTATGGGCATCTACTATTATCAAGAAATATTTGTTGAATATAGGACCCATAAAATCTAAGTGAAGTCGTTGCCAAGGTTCTTCTGGCCAATCCCAGGTTATCAGAGTATTTTTAGGTTGGTTACCTTTGTAAGGCAAGCACATGTCACAGGATTTAGCTGTATTTTCTAAATCCAAATCTAATCCAGGCCCCCAGAAATAACTTTGCGCCAATCCTTTCATTTTAACAATCCCTAAATGTGTTTTATGGACTTCCTGTAAGATTGAATCTTGTAATATTTTAGGTATGACTATTCTATATCCCCAGAATATGGATCCACACTCTTCCGAAAGTTCGCTTCGTCTATTAAAAAATGGAATTAAATTTGAGTCAATAATTTTGTGTGGCCACCCATTTCGGACATAGTTCAGTACGGTTCGTAAAACTTCATCTTTTAAAGTTTTTTCAATTATTTGTTCGAATTTTATTGGACTCAATTCACTATTTTTTATGTAATTTATGAACACATCGGTGGATAATAATCCTGGAATTGACGTAGTCTCAGCCGGAAAATTGTTAACAGCGCGAGAAAAATAATCGGCTAAATTTTTTTTTGTATTTATATATTGCGTCTCATATTGATACCCTGAGAGGAATAATTCGTAGCGGGTGAGTCTATTTGCTGATAAGGTCGGAACTCCCCTTTTTTCGCCAAAAATTGAAATCAATGGTTTATTGTCTGACACCAGAGTGAATTTTTTTCCAAACAAATATTGGTGATATTTATTGACACCGAAAACTATGGCTAAAGCTATTTTTCGATTTGTTAATATTTCATTTCGGTAGCTGAAAGTCTTTTTGATGCGAATGATATCGGTCTTTCGACTCCATTACCATATGCATGAGCTAACACAGCTCCCAAACCAACAGGGCTTGCATCTACTATCAATTTAACTTGTAATGACGGGTCAAAATGAGCTAAGCACGTTTCTGAAGCCAACATATTCTTAATTTCCAAGAAAGCCCTTTCTTCGAATTCGTCCCATTTAAATTTATTTGGTAACAGCTCGTATAAGGGTGCTGCTTTTGTTGCCATATCTGGCATAAATTGTCTATAGAAATTTACTACTCCCAGAAATGATTGCAGTTCTCCAATATTTGATGGAGAAGATAATTTTAGGATTGATTCCCCTTTATTTGGATCTTTGTGAAGCCCTTGTGCATCAATGGTGTGACCCAGGTAATTAATTGAAGTTTTTAAAAATTCGCATTTAGATTTTGATACCTTGAACCCGTATTGTTTCAGTTTTGATAGCACTATATCTAATGTATGAATATGTTCTTTTCTATTTTTTGCTGTTATCAGAACATCATCCATGAAAACCCTAACTCCTTCGATACCCAATAAGAGAGAATCAATTATTTTTTGAAAAATTGCTGGCGGGGATGCGATACCATAAATCATTCTTGTATATCTAAAAAGTCCTTTGGTTGTTGAAATCGTGGTTAGATCCTTCGAATTTTCATCTAAGACTAATTGTTGATATGCCATTGACAAATCAAGTTTTGTAAATTCTTGGCCACCATGTAGTTTAGCAAATAACTCTTCAATTTTTGGCAAAGGATATTGGTCGATTTACAATTCTGGATTAATTGTTACTTTAAAATCACCGCAAATGCTAACAGAACCATCATTTTTAAGATAGTTACGATGGGTGTTCCCCACTTCCTATATGTAACTGGTTCCAATATTCCTAAATCTACTAATTTTGAAAGTTCCTTTTCAACCTGGTCTTTTACGGAAAATGGCAATTTTCTTGGGCGAAAAAATTTTAAATTTTAAATTTGAGTCGTTCTGATTTTGTTTGTTTTGGTGAATTCGAGCGGTGACATTTGGAAATTTGGACATTTGATTTTGGTTCTGCGTATATACGATCTTCTGGTTATACATAAAATAATTTGATCCGTTTTTTTTCAAATTTTTTTGGTATGATTTCAAAATGGCGAATACAGATACAGGTGCCATCCCAAAAACCAACGTAACCAATGATCCAATCGTAGAGTCCGAATTGAACCCAAATGGTCACAGGGCTACGGCTAATGTATTGACAGGTCAAGACGAATCTCGCGTAACCCGTAGCCAATCACAGCTTTCGTTGGATCTTCCACAAGCTTAAAAATTCGTAGCTTCGGCTACAATGACAACTCGCAGTCGTAGTGGTAGGAGAAGAGGTGCGCGAAACCCAACTATGACACGATGGGGTTCTAGTGATGGCGCCTCTTTAGTCTCTCCGTCAGAGAGCCTCAACGGAAAACATAGGCACTATGATCGAGGCGGCTGTGAGTAATCAGATGGCGAAGATTCAAAGCAATTTAGTTAATCAAATAAAACAAATGACCTTAAATGCACCACCGCAAGCACCCGGTTCAGTGGCTCCACAAAAACCGGTTGACCAGTCTGCTAACCTCAATTATTTGAAAGAAAAATATAATTTGATAGTGGTATTCGAGGGTTTGCAACCGAAAATATGCGGGTAAACAGAATCCAAAATCATTTGGAAGCTATGGACGCTATTGGTAGATCACGGTTCAAGTGTTGCAACTGTGACAATGTTGGTCATGGTTTTTTCGAGTGCATAATACCTCAACGGTCCTTCTTTTGTTATCGTTGTGGTAGAAAAGATGTGTCGTTACCGATGTGCCCAAAATGTATTCCGGGAAACGCACAGAGGCACCGAGAGTCGCACGTGAACCCGCGGTTGCCAATAATTCCCCCGGACCAACCGAAATAGAACCAACCTTGAGTTCTGATCAATCATTGCAACCAAATCCTCCGTCTGTCATTAAAATTTTAAAACGTGATGCAACAACTAAACTCTCGTCTAATAATAATAATACACTGGAAAGGTCGACTAAAACATTACATCAACGTCAAATGGAATATGACGAAACTAGAATTAGAATAATCGGTACTGTATTAAAGCCGAGTAAGATTAGTAGGTTTAGAGAAAGATGCAAACAAAAGAAGTTATTGGGTAAAACGGTGAATCCGGTTTTGTGAAGCTTCAACATGACGTTCGACCATAAGTTAAGGTGGAAATCGACGGCGAATCCCTTTTTGGCCTTTTGGACAGTGGCACAAGTGTGTCCTGTCTAGGTGCTGGCGCCGTAAATTTCCTCGAGCGTCATAAAATTTTAAGTACTGGTCGTCCCACCTCAGTCAAAACGGCTGACGGTAAAGCTTAACATGTACACGGGTAAATAGCGATTCCAATTACTTATAATAACATTACGAAAACACTTTCTCTATACGTAGTACCAGGACTTACCCAAAATCTATATTTAGGTGTAGATTTTTGGAAAGAATTCGATATAGCTCCGACTATATTTTCTAAAAACGAAACTTTAGATTGTTTGTCAATTGACAATCCCAACACACAGGCGCCAAATTCGGAACAACGCGCGCGTCTTGAAAGCATCTTAACTTTATTTCCTTCTTTCAACCAAGTCGGCTTACGAAAAACACATTTAGAAGAACATATTATTGAGGTAAAAAACGCGGAGCCTGTAAAGCAACGCCATTACCCTGTTTCCCCTGCGGTACAAGCGTGTGTGCTGAGTTGGACCGTATGTTGGAATTGGGTGTCATTGAAGAAAGTGTCAGCGCGTGGAACTCTCCTGTAGTCTTGGTGCGCAAACCTGGAAAGGTTCGCCTCTGCCTCGACTCCAGAAAAGTGAACACCCTAACGAAAAAAGACGCTTACCCACTTCCACATATAGAAGGCCTTCTCAGCAGGCTTGAGAAGACGTGTTTCATTTCAAGTATTGATTTAAAAGACGCCTTTTGACAAATACCGTTGGAAAAGCAGAGTAGGGAAAAAACTGATTTCACAGTGCCTATTAGACCGTTATACCAGTTTACAGTGATGCCATTCGGGCTCTGTAATGCTCCTCAAAGAATGTGCAGACTGATGGACAAGGCAACTCCAATCGAGCTAAGAGAAAACTGTTTCGTCTATTTGGACGACCTTTTAGTAGTTTCTGAAGATTTTAATTCTCACGTTAAACTTTTGGCAACCATTGCACGTTGCTTGTCTTCTGCTGGACTCACAATAAATTTGGATAAAAGCAAATTTTGCATGAGAGAAGTTAGATATTTGGGTTACATCCTCGGAAAGGGATGTTTAAAGACCGACTCAAATAAAGTATATGCAATTTTTGACTTTCCTGCTCCTACCACTCCAAAACAGGTTCGTCGGCTTTTGGGTATGACGGGATGGTATAGGCGCTTTGTTGCCTAAAGAAGAGTGCCAAGTTTAATTGGACAGCGGAAGCTCAGGTAGCGTTTGAAGCCTTAAAATCTTTATTAACTACGGCCCCTGTATTGGCCAACTCTGATTACACTAAACACTTTATTATACAGTACGACACGGGTAAGACCGGTGTCGGAGGTGTTTTACTGCAAAGCGACGACGAAGGCAATGAGAAACCCATCGCATATATTTCTCAAAAGCTGAACTCTGCACATCGTAACTACAGCGTGACGGAACTGGAATGTTTCGCCGCGGCGTTGAGCGTTAAAAAGTTCAGAGCCTACGTCGAAGGTTTGCCGTTCAAAATAATCACCGACCATCCGAGTTTAAAATGGCTCATGAGTCAGCGCGACTTGAGCGGAGGTTTGGCTCGATGGAGCTTAAAGCTTCAAGGCTTGGGGTCAGAGAGAGATGGCAAGTCTCGTTTTTGGTTGATGCGTTTTTGGAACGGGAGAACAAAAAACGTACGACAGAGAGTCTGGTTTGAATCAAGCAGGAAGATAGTTGGAATTTGGATTAGAACAAGGACAAATTTAAAAAGCAAAATTAAAAGGGAATATAAATTTAGAAAAGCGAAAATAATTTTTTTTTTAAAGGAAGGACCAATTTAAAAAGTAAATAGAATGTAATTTTAAAGAGATAATGTATGAAAAAAAAGGGAAAAAACCAGATTTAACAGGAAAAGTGTACAAGGATTCCGAAATTTAATTTGTGAGATAAAGCGAAAATGTCTTGAAATTCAAGAGACACAAAAAGAAATCATGAAACGAAGAAAGAAATTATCTTCTAAACGTGAACTAAGTAGAGCAATTTTGAAAGAAAAAAAAATATATTTAATAGAAATTCTTAAAACAAAAAAAGAAGAAAAAATGGGCAAAGCAAACCATAGTAGTGAATTTACATTCTCTCTATATCGGCCGGGCCACTATGGAACTTTCCCGATAATGTCATCAAATATTCACTTCAGTTCTCCCATTCTAAATGTACATTCCAAGTTTCATTAAGATCCGCCGGTTTATTGACCGAATTATTAAGGTTTTTTTATATCACCCTCCCGCAACCCCCACCGAGGGGAGACGCATTCTATCTTTTCACTTGCCCTATCCAGAATGTACAAACCAAGTTTAAAGAAAATCCGCCTATTATTGAGTGAATTATTGAAGTTTTTCTTTTTAATCCCTCCACAACCCCCCACCGAGGGGAGACATATTTTATTTTTCAGCTGGTCCATCCCAAACGTACGTTCGAAGTTTCATTAAAATCCGACTATTATTAACCGAATTAGGGAAGTTTCTATATTTAGTTAATATGTTCTGATTTCGATCTTAGTACACAAACTGTGCAAATCTCATCAAAATTGGACATGCAGTTTCGGTTTTACAACAAGTGCAAAAATAGACTATATTTGGACAAAATGTATTTTTAGAAAGTGTTGCCATAGTCGAATATGGCCCAAAAACTAATCAGATCTAAGTTAGGATCAAATATATGAACTATGTAAATTTTATCGAAATTGGCCTAACAGTTTAGTCTGAACCGTGCGGACAAAATTTTGTCGTTTTTAGACAAAAAAAGCGGTACCAAATAGTGTTGGCATATATTAATTTCGCCCAAAATCTAACACCATCTGGCATTTGATGCAACAACAAAATGGTGAAAATTTCATGGATCATTCATTCAGATTTGATTAACGATTTAAAAAAGCGGATGGACAGACGGACGGACATGGGGCTAATTATTTTTGACGAAGCGGATTTTGCACTTATTTTCATCTTCCTAGCCCTTCTAGATCAAAAGTTAGGTTTTCGCACGATTATAGTACTTTCCTATAAACATTCGTTTATCGGGAAAGTAAAAATATTTTGAAAGAAAACTATTTCAACCGGCGTTTTTTCCCCGCTACACTCGAAAAAAAAATTAATTAAATTTGAATCTGCAATGGCGGATAAAATGATTAGCAAAACTAAATTATAGTGTTTCAAATGGTAAAACAACGTAAAAACCAAGTTTAAAATGCAAGTTAAGTCAAGAAATTTCCTTTTAAAGTGGTAGCAACGAAACGTGTTTGATCAGTTTTTATAAACTTTAAAATTTTGAACCTAAAATGGTTCGAAAGTGATGATGATCAGAATCATAATTTTTTTAAATTATCAAATACAAATACAATTTCACCCAAAATTTTTCAAATATAAAATGCAATTTATTCAAATGTTTTAGCAAAATTTCCGCAGCTTACGGCGGAACCCAATTATGACGCACCACTCAAACATTGTGTTCGACACCATATACTTACAAATGGGCAACTTCCTTTCGCCAGACCTCGTAAGCTAGACATTATAAAATCCACAATAGCTAAAACAGAATTTGAACATATGGTAAAACTAGGAATCTGTCGGCCATCTTCTTCATCGTTGGCCTGCCCCTTACAAATGGTTCCCAAAAAAGATTCCAATGATTGGAGACCATGTGGGGATTATAGGAAATTGAATAGGGTTACTATCCCGGAAAGATATCCTCTACCATTAATACAAAATTGTAATATGAATCTAAGAGGTTGCACAATCTTTTCTAAAATTGATCTAGTTCGCGCATACCATCAAATTGGTGACCGGCCGATTCCACTCGCACAATTCCACTCGCACAATTCCACTCGGTCACAATTCCACTCGGCACAATTCCACTCGGAATAATTCCACTCGAAAAAATTTGACTGGGCAACAATTTAATTTCTTTTACATATACGAATAATAACATAACAATTCAACTAGAGAGCAATTTAAATCAATGTATTTAACTCGCGCGAGTTAAATACATTGAATTAAATTGCTCCCTAGTCGAATTCTGCCGAGTGGAATTGTGCGAGTGGAATTGTCCAAGTGGAATTGTATCGAGTGGAATTGCGCCCGAGTGGGATTGTGCGAGTGGAATTGTACGAGTGGAATTGCCCGAGTGGAATCGGCCTAGAATCCATCAAATTCCAGTATCAGAGGAAGATATTTATAAAACAGCTATAACCACACCTTTTGGCCTTTCCGAGTTGCCTCGAATGCCTTTCGGTTTAAGGAACGCGGCCCAGCCTTTCAGCGTTTCATGAACACTGTCATAAGCGGTTTAGATTTCATTTTTGTTTACCTAGATGACATACTGGTAGCAAGTAAAAATGAAATTGAGCGCTACCAACATTTAGAAAATCTTTTCACTCGCCTTAACGATTTTGGTATTAACATCAAACCATCTAAATGCGAATTTGGAGTTACGCAACTTCGATTTTTAAGCCATACCGTGTCATTAGAAGGAATTTTACCATCAGAAGATCGCGTTAAAATAATTAAAGATTTCCCACATCCGTCCACACTAAAACAACTTCAACGATTCATAGGCATGATAACATGCTATCATCGCTTCATTCCTAATTTGTCCAAAGATTTAGCTTCTCTGCATAATCTAGTAGCACAATTAAACAAAAATAAACTTAAACAAATTACGGCTTGGACTACGGAAAATGAAAACGATTTTTGTTTTATTAAAGACAAGCTGGCGGACATAACTTTGTTAGCCTATCCTACAAATGAAGGTCATCTTACTCTCACGGTAGATGCTTCATCTTCAGCTTTAGGGGCAACATTAGAACACACATTAAAGAGATTTGGGAACCTATAGCTCATTTGTCCAAAAAATTGTCTTTAACAGAAACCAAATACTCAGCTTTTGATAGAGAACTTTTAGCCATTTAGTCATCAGTTAAACATTTCCGGCATTTAATCGAAGGTCGCCCTTGTATTATTTTTACAGACCACAAACCGATTACTAAAGCTTTAGATGCCCAAACCGATAGAAGCCCTCGACAGATTCGACACATGGAATATATAGCTCAATTCATTTTGGATATACGGCATATTTCTGGTAAATCAAATGTCGTAGCGGATACATTTTCTAGATTAGATGCATTTCCGTTATAACTAGAAAAGAATTGGATGTGAGATCCTTTAGTAAAGAACAACAAAACGATTCGGAACTAAAAACGATTATTCAAAATTTATCGCAGAACGGCAATAACACACTTCGACAAACTAGGTTTCCTTTTACGAATCAAAATTTGTGGTGTGATGTCTCTACCTCAGAACACAGACCATTTGTTCCAAAAACTTTTAGAAAAATTATTTTCGATAAATTTCATAATGTTTCACACCCTGGCTTTCGCTCTACACGAACTTCTATTACACAAAGATATTATTGGCCTCGCATGAACACAGAAATTAATTTGTGGTCTAAGACTTGTTTGAACTGTTAACAAGCACAGATTCACACACACACACTAAATCTAATCCGAGCCATTTTAATATTCCGAAAGGACGTTTTGAACATATCCATCTAGACCTGGTAGGACCACTTCCGTCTTCAGGTGGATGTATTTATATTCTCACATTAATAGACCGTTTTACGAGATTGCCAGAAGCTTTCCCTATTACAGATATTACGGCACAAACGGTGGCAGAAACATTCTTTACTCAATATATAACAAGATTCGGAGTGCCACATACTATCACCACCGACCAAGGTAAACAATTTGAATCGCGAATATTTTCACAGTTAGTTATCTTTTTAGGAGCTCATGAAATACACACAACCACATACCACCCACAAATTTACAGCATCGAAGTCTTAAAGCAGCACTAATAGCTCGGGACAACTGTTCAAGTTGGAAACTAGAATTGCCGGTTATTCTGATGGGTATTCGTTCACTTTATAGATCTACACTGTTCTCCAGCAGAACTAGTTTATGGACAGAGTCTTCGACTCCCAGGAGAGTTTTTCACCGAATCCGAGTCAACTTTGGACACTTCTCGTATACTGGTGGACCTAAAGAAAATATTTAAAGATGTTAAACCTACGAATACAAGATCAAGTAATACTAACAAAATCTTCTTTCATCCAAACCAAGATACCTGCACCCACGTTTTTGTCAGAATTCATCACCATCGCCCTGGTTTAACTCCACCGTACGAAGGGCCTTACGAAATTATACAACGTTCTAAAAATCATGTTTACGTTAAAATTGCAAACAAAATCACACCAATCCATATAAACCGCACTAAACCCGCGCATATCTTAAATGCTACACTGCCAAACGAAATTAAATCCAAAAAGAAAGTAAGTTTCGTAATTAATTAATTAACTGGGAGAGGGGTATTGTGGTGGAACACACTTTTGTACTTAATTTCTACTACTGTAAATTTATATTTTCCTTTATACAAAGTTCTCTTAATACTGGTTGTAAAATAGTAAATTTAAGTTTTAGATATAAAGATACTTTTGAATTTTATAAATTTTCTTAAAACAATAATTATAATTATTATTCTCGTTATTAAAAAAGCTCCCAAGTGAAAACATTCAAATTTAATAAAATTATTATTAATCTGAACGATAAATGCTTGTTTATTAGCATGAACGTGTGGTGTTCCCATTTTCTACTAAACCACTAAAATTTACATTCAGTTTTAATTTGAATTTTTCTACTCAATTTATAAAATAAAACTTAGTTTATGTTTTTGTATTTTTTCAATCTAGATTTAATTAATTTAATTAATTAATGAGCTAGTTGTTTTTTATTTTTAAAATATTAAATTAAAACAAAAAGAATTTTCAGTTTTTTCGTCAAGCTTCGAGGCAGAAGTTCAATTTTAAATTAAAAACATATAGTAACTTAAAATCGGCCTATAGCCGATTTTTTGATGCCCTATGGTAGAAATGGGGCAGAAAAACAGTCAAATCTAACGGTATTTCAAGGTTTTTTCTTGATAACTTTGTTTCCTCTTTTCAAAATGTTCTCTAATTCGCAGGTAAGCTAGGCCCCAATAGGGTAAATCCAATCCGCAAATTTTATTTAAATCAGTATGTTAGTTTTTAAAGTACATCAAAAAAACTTTATCGACAAACTTATTTTCTCCTAGGATTATTTCTTTCTCCACTATTCTTAAACTGATTTTGCTGAAATTTAGCATGGTATCGACTATTTACGTATTTAACCAATATAATTAATTTAAACCAAATTGATTCACAACTTTTCCAGTTAAATCCGAAAAACCATATAAAAAAAACGACAAAACTTTCTGGTCACCCTGGTGTTAGCTTAATAACTTCCCTCCCCTTTTGTCGATTTTGCTGAAATGCAATACGCAGTTAAGGAATAACCAACTTACATTCTAAATTTCAACAAAATCGGATAACGCGTTTTTGAGCTATTTTATCCACAGACAGACGGACGGACGGACATGCATAAATCGATTTAACTTTTGATTCCCTGCACAACCATACCCTTGAAATTTTTCTGCGATGATTATTTCTATGCGTTACACACTTAGTGACAAAACTAATATACCCTCTGGTAGTACCTGCCATAGGGCATAAATATCATATTTAAAATTAAAATTATATAAAATAAAAATATTGTATTCAAACTTTAAAATAAAAATAATTATTAACATGTAATAAAAGTGCACTTATTTAAAATTAAATTAGTTGGAAAAAGGTTTTATTCAAAAAATAAAACATATTCAACATTAATATTGGTGACCCCGACGTGGACGCTTCCAATACGGCTATTGGAGCAGTTCTTCAGCAGTCAGTAAATAACATTTGGCAACCAATTGCTTTTCACTCAAAAAAACTAAAAATTGCAGAAATTAATTATTCCGCTTTTGATAGAGAACTACTAGCTATTTTTCTATCAATAACACATTTTCGGCATTTTCTTGACGGTAGAGATTTTTGTATATTCACGGACCATAAACCTCTTACCACAGCCCTTTTCACCAAAACTGAGCGTAGTCCAAGACAAGAACGGCAATTAGACTTCATCGCACAATTCACAGCAACCATCAGACACCTAAAAGGAAAACTTAATGTAGTAGCAGATACATTATCGCGCATCTCACAAGACGAATGTTGTTCTAATGACCCCCTTAAGATAGACTTACAAACAATTCAAACATATCAAATCCGCGACGAAGAACTAACAAAATTAATTGCAAATAACGATCGATAAATAGATTCCAAATTCATACTCTCCAACATTCAAACACCAAATTCAAAATTATTAATTTGGTGCGAAATTGCAACAAACAAAAATAGATCATATGCACCAAAAACCTTAAGAAAATGTATTTTCGAGAGTCTACATAATTTGGCACACCCTGGTATACGAGCTACAAAGCAATTAATATCAAGCAAATACTTTTGGCCCAAAATGAACATTGACATTAATTCATGGACGAAAACTTGTATTAGTTGTCAACAAAACAAAATTCACAAACACACAAAATCTCCAATTGGTAAATTCAAAATTCCAGAAGGCAGATTTGACCATATCCACATTGATATTATCGGTCCATTTCCTATTTCAAACGGTTATGCACACGTTCTCACTATTATTGATCGTTTTACTCGTTGGCCGGAGGCATATCCTATAAAAGATACCACGGCAGCAAAAATCGCAAAAACTTTTTTCAACGAGTACATCACCCGCTTTGGAATTCCATTAAGACTTACAACCGACCAAGGACCACAATTCGGATCAAAATTATTTAACAAATTAACAACATTTTTAGGCATTCACAAAATTCATACTACTGCGTACCATCCTCAATCAAACGGATTGGTTGAAAGATTCCATCGCACTTTAAAAACTGCATTAAGAGCTTCAGGAAACACCATACACTGGACAGACCAAATTCCAATCATTCTTCTCGGATTACGAACCACCATTAAAGAGAAGTTACAGTGCATTCCAGCAGAATTAGTATTCGGACAAAACTTAAGAGTTCCAGGAGAATTCCTAGTGACTACAAATAACAACGATTTTCGAGATATTCCAAATTTTGTTAGCACTTTACGAAACTACTTTAAAAACCTTACTCCTATGCAAACTAGTAACCATTCAACAGCAAAATCATATATACCAAAATACCTTTTTGAGTGTGAGCTCGTGTTTCTCAGAATCGATAAAATTAGATCCAGTTTAAATCCTCCATATGAGGGTCCTTTCAAAGTTCTGAAGCGTGAACCAAAATGTTTCACATTACTCATAAATGGAGAATCAAAAACTGTCTCAATTGACAGATTAAAGCCAGCTTTCCTAGATGAGCAAAAAGAAGAACCCACTATTATCCCAGCAAAAATCAAAAAAAAAGTTACTTTGGTTTTTTTAAGAACATTTTAAAATTTTTTTTTTTTGTTGTATCTCAGACGTTTTCACTGAAGGGGGAGTATTGTGGTGTTCCCATTTTCTACTAAACCACTAAAATTTACATTCACTTTTAATTTGAATTTTTCCACTCAGTTTATAAAATAAAACTTAGTTTATGTTTTTGTATTTTTACTTTCCCGATAAATGAATGTTTATAGGAAAGTACTATAATCGTGCGAAAACCTAACTTTTGATCTAGAAGGGCTAGGAAGATGAAAATAAGTGCAAAATCCGTTTCGTCAAAAATAATTAGCCCCATGTCCGTCCGTCCGTCCGTCCGCTTTTTTACATCGGTTATCAAATCTGAATGGATGGTCAGATTTCCATGAAACTTTCAACATTTTGTTGTTGCATCAAATACCAGATGGTGTTAGATTTTGGACGAAATTAATATATGGCAACACTGTTTGGTAACGCTTTTTTTGTCTAAAAACGACAAAATTTTGTCCGCACGGTTCAGACTGAACTGTTTGGCCAATTTCGATAAAATTTACACAGTTCATGTATTTGATCCTAACTTAGATCTGATTAGTTTTTCGGCCATATTCGACTATGGCAACACTGTCTAAAAATACATTTTGTCCAAATATAGTCTATATTTGCACTAGTTGTAAAACTGAAACTGCTCGTCCAATTTTAATGAGATTTTCGCAGTTTGTATACTAGGATCTAAGTCAGAACATATTAAATTTTCAACGGAATTTACATCTGGCAACACTAATGCGCAAAACTTTTTTAAAAAAATGTTGTGGTGGAAATATAGAAACTTCCCTAATTCGGTTAATAATAGTCGGATTTTAATGAAACTTCGAACGTACGTTTGGGATGAACCAAGTAAAAAACTAAGTATGTCTCCCCGCGGTGGGGGGTTGTGGGGGGCTAAAAAAGAAAAACTTCAATAATTCACTCAATAATAGGCAGATTTTCTTTAAACCTGGTGTGAACATTCTGGATAGGGCAAGTGAGAAGATAGAATGCGTCTCCCCTCGGTGGAGGTTGCGGGAGAATGATATAAAGAAACCTTAATAATTCGGTCAATAACCGGCGGATTTTAATGAAACTTATAATGTACATTTAGGATGAGCAAACTGACAAGATAAAATGCCTCCCCTCGATGGTGGGTTGTGGGGGCCAGAAATAGAAAAACTTCAAGAATTCAATAATGGGGGAATTTTCTTAAAACTTAGTGTAACATTTTGGATAGGCCAACTGAAAAGATAGAATGCGACTCCCCTCTGTGGGGGTTACAGGAATGCAAAATAAAAAACCCTAATATTTCGGCCAATACTAGTCACATTTTCATGAAACTTGGAATGTACATTTGTAATAGGAGAACTGAAATGAATATTTGATGACATTATCGGGAAAGTTCCATAGTGGTCCGGCCGATATAGAGAAAATGTGAATTCACTGCTATGGTTTGCTTTGCTCATTTTTTTGTTTATAAATTAAATAAATAAATAAAGAAATTTTAGCTCTAAACTCATTTATTTTAATTTAGTTCAGTTAACTTAGTTGTGATTTTGAAGCACGGAAATGCTTTGGTCAAAAGACCAAGTACTTAATTAATTGCCCAATGCATCCTTAAATGACGAAAAATGCATTCGTGAATATAACAATATGCAACTTTTAAGGAGCATAAAGTTAATCATGAGTTTTAAAAATCGTTTTAATAAAAATTAGAAATTATTTTCTTAATTTTTAAATTTCATAATTTATTGAAGAAATGAAATATTAAATTATTTTGTTTTAGGTGCATTTTATATTTGAGCATCCTCAAAAAAAATGCATTGGTCAATATAAATAAATAATGTATTCCTCAACACATTACTGGCATTGAATTTCAATAAATTATACATATATTTTTTGACCCAAAAAAACGGAGCTATTATTTATGTGAATCTTATGCATTAAAAATTGTAATTAAAATTTTCAAACAATATGCCGCAATGGTCGAACTTATGGTTTTACGAAAAGCACAGATGTAAATGAAGTAAAAAGGAATGCGCCCAGAAACTGAATAGTTTGGGACCGCCAATACGAGAAGCAGATGGATGGAAAACGGTAAGATTAGAATTAAATTTAAAAGAAACTGGTCCAATTTTATGTATTTATTTTTTTGTATTATCGGTAGGTTTGGGCTGATTTTAAATATAATTAGAAAAAACTAGTGTACTTGTATAATAAAGAGCAGATCACTGGCACAGGAGGCGAAAAAAGTAAAACGAAAAGAATATCTTCCATTGAAGAGATTGCAATAAATTTATTGAGCCTAGAGACCAGTGTTTCATATGGTAGTATTGTACGTGTATTGTCTGCTACTACACCCAAAAGGCGAGCATTATCTGTAACCGTAACAATTGGGCTAGCGAGAGGGCTGGAGATGCGATAACAATAATTCACACCCTCTCAGATCACTAGCGGAAGGAGTAAAAATGTTTAAAATAGAATAAAAAGGAATATGTGTGACTAATGTCACGAGGAAGAAAAAAAGAGATGGCAGGATTTTAAAAGAAATGTTAACTTTTCATTGAAAAGCCACGGAACAAAATTGAATTAAAATGATAGACTCACTGACAGAAGATTCTAACGAGGGGTCCATTCGAAACAACTGGTTAAATTGGTGTCGGCAGATGTTTTTGTCAACACCGGGGCTTTTATCCCACCCAAAGGGCTGATTACATAACTACCCTTTGTGGATCGCATCCGGCCCTGGAAACACGCGTGAAGATTGCGATCCGCAAAACCTGAACTAAAAATGAAAAAGTTGAAAAAGAAAAATCTTACGCCCACATCATCCTCGGTCGTCAACGCTCAATTTTTGGGTTTAACACCTCATTTTAAGGAAATTGAATAGATTTTCCAGAGGTGCACAACCCCAAAAGAATGAAAGAACAAATGACACATAAACACGAAATAATAACAAAAGGTTTATGTGCCACTTAACATAATTTATTTGAAAACAATATTTAACCCTTCTTTGCATGGTGATGGAAATTTCAATCATAATATTTAGTCAACAAAAAAAGGTACTCAAAACCCTTGTACTGTAAATTTGTTGTTGCTGGCAACTTTTTAAGCGACTATTGCGTACAACAAAACGCAGTTTTCAAAAAATAGCAAACGTCGCTGTGAATTACCAGGCCTAGAACTTGTCATTCCGCTGTTTGTTGTGACTGGAAGAAAGGAGCGAGATTTTAAATTGTTTTATGGAAATAAACGGAGATATAAAATACAATAAAAGTGAAAATGAGTGGAAAAAAGGTTTGTTTTCATGTTTTTGTTATTTTATGTACAATTTATATCAAAACACTGTGAATAAATTTCTCAAAATTATGTGATGGAAATTTACATCAATATGCAGTAACTTCACTTGTAATGTATGGCAAACATGATCTTCACAAACCTATAGGTCATCCAGAACATGACAGGCTTTATAAAATCCGCCCTGTTATCAAGCATCTCAATGAGAGGTTTGCCACAGTGCCAATGAATCAAAGACTTTCTGTGGATGAACAGATGTGTTCTACCAAAATAGGGCATTTTTTAAAACAGTATCTGCCTAAGGGGCTTCTTAGGCAGATACTGTTTTAAATGGGGCTTCAAATTATATGTTCTCTGTGATTTGATGGGATATGCCCACAAGTTTGATGTATATTCTGGACAAGAGAATACAGAGAAACTCCCAGATGAACCAGATCTTGGTGCAACAAGAAATGTTGTAGTTCGTTTGCTTCGAGGAGTGCCAAGAAAGCAAAACCACATCATATACTTTAATAATTTTTATACCTCTTCGCCATTGGTAGTTTTTTTAGCTAAATCAGGAATTCACACAGGGGGAACTGTGCAACAAAACAGGATACCAAATAATAAACTTCCAGAGAAGAAAAATTTCATGAAAAAATCTGTGCCCAGAGGTAGTTTTGAGGAAAGAGTGTCTGCGCATGATGGTATAGATTTGAGTTGTGTGGCTTGGAAAGATAATAAGATAGTAACCCTGTTATCTTCTTATTCTGGAGCATTGCCTATAACTAAAGTCAATAGATTTGACAGGATAACAAAAGGAGAAATTGATATTACTTGCCCGTTTATTGTCCAAGAGTACAATAAACATATGGGAGGAGTAGATCTCATGGAAGGCTTTTTGGGCAGAAATCATATAAAAATGAGGTCTAAAAAGTGGTATTTGCGTATTTTTTTTCATCTATTTGATCTAGCTATTATAAACTCTTGGATTGTTTATAAAACAAATGCTCAAGAAAGAGGTGAACCTAAAAAGAGTCTGCTTACAATGGGACAATTCAGAAATGAATTGGCCTTTGTGCTATGCAACAGAGGAACCACCAAAGAAGCTAAAAGAGGGCGTCCTAGTACCAGTGTACTAGAAGAAGAATTACAATAAAAAAAAAGAAAAGGTTCTCCAGCTCCACCACCTCCAAAAGACATAAGAAAAGATGGTGCTGAACATTGGCCAAAAGTAGGTGGGTCACTCCGGTGCAAATTTCCCAAATGTAAAGGCTATTCCACAATTTCGTGTAATAAATGTGGCGTCAATTTGTGCTTAAATAAGAATAATAATTGCTTTTGAAATTATCATAAAGAATAAAGAAGATTGAGTAAACTATATTTTTTTATTTATTTAGTACTGAGCTAAATATGCGACAATGCATGATGATGTAAATTTCCATCATATTGTTTTTTACATAATACATATTTTTATTTACACTAGGATTTTTTTAAATATTTTTCCTTTAATCTAGAGCATTAATTACATCACCCTGATTTATTTTAAAAAAATAGAAAAAATCATGCAAAGAAGGGTTAAGTGCCAACGAAAGCCAGTTGTAATGGCAACAACACTCAATAATAAAAAAAAATAATAGAGGTTTAAAATAAACCAGCGAAAATGAAAATTAATAAAAAAAAATAAAAAGTTAATATATGTAAATAAAAAGAAATTGAAAAGCATAGTTAACCAAAAAGAAAAATATAATAAGAAATGTCAAAAAATTTCCTACGTAATAAAATAAGCTTTAAGATAAATAATAAGAAAAAAATTTTAATATTAAAAAAAAATACTTGCAGAGGTTTCGCCAAGGCTTTAACGTAACACCCTGTATAAATTGAAAAAATTTTTTTTGTTGGAAGGGAGTCTGGTTTGAAACTTTGAACAAAAAAGTCAAAAACAAGTCTAGAGCAGACCACATGTGGGTAATAATTTTTTTAAAAGATTTTCAATATTCTTTGTTTAAGAGGAAAAGTAATTCAAAATGTATATTTTTGCACAGAAATATTTAAGTATTAAAGTTTTCAAAATGTTATTAAATTCAAAATCAAGAAATGAGTTAGTGATGAGTGTAGATGAATTGACAAAAACCTATATACATTTTAGTTTTCCATTGCGTTAAACACGAACATTTCTTCGTTGATTACGAAATCACCTTTAGAAAATTCTTCAGCATTTTATATAATTGATTCAAAATGGGATCCAAAACAAATAGAGTTTAATATAATTGATTATTCAAAACCTGAAAATCAAAAAATGGTATGTTTTGCTTTCTTAAAATGGAGAATCTTTAATTAATTAAATGAGGTAATTAAATAAATATATATCGAGTGTCTCCATAATAGCGCCAGATTTAAATGTCGTGCGATTTTCGTTTCACTAAGTTTACAGTACTGAAATCTTCACATCTGTCATATGCCATTGTTGCGTTTAATAGTCATGGAACTTTGCAGGAAGAAACGGCATTATTTTTGACAGTTTGTCAAGTTTCGAGCGCCTACTGTTGTCAGAATGACAATTCCACAAAATTCAAATTGTGCGTTTCTTTCGGAGCAGTCTTTATTTAATTAATTATTAAATTCCCTATCGAATGAGGTATAATTCATATCTGTAGGACCCAGAATACCTGAGATATACGTATACCTTCATACAAGAGAATTCTTGTGTTTCCTGTCCTAAGAAGGAATATTTTTGAAAACGGTGAATGGCATTTAATTCCTTATTAAATTGATTGTCGAATGAGGTATGGGTCGTCTTTATAAGATGCAGAATACCCGAGATATACACAAACTTCAGTTACGCAATTCAAATCTTGCACTTTTATTTGGGACACCCTATATATATAAAGGTTTTTGAAGTTAAGTGAAAAAAAAACAAAAATCAAAAGAAAAGAGAAATAGGTTTTCTTTTTATTCGAATTAGAATCCAAAAAGCGGGTTAAAATTAAAAGAAAAATGAACAAAAAAGCAAATTATGGTTTTTTTCTGAAAATAAAAGAAAAGAAAATGGCGATTTGTAGAGAATCCATGCGGTTTTTTTTTGTTTCTTTGGTTGGCCAAAAAAATTTAAAATTTAACTTAAAATTAATACCAATATCTATGTGAAATTAAAGTAAAGAAGAAAAAAAATGTATAGAAACAAAAAATATGTAGTTCTGGACCTAGACTTAAAAAGAACGCTGTAATAAATGTTATACAAATAAATTAAAATAATAATTATATGTTTTTTAGTATTATAGATTACATATTATGTTTTAAAGTTTCTTGCACAAATCTAGTTATTAAATGCATGGTTCCAATTTATTAATTAAACTAGTTTTATTTTACTTATTAGTATTGTAACGTGCTACCCGTTCGGTTCGATGTTATGAAAATGATAACACTTTTTATTTATGTGAATTTAGTGTATAAACTTTATTTATAATTATTTCTGCGTTAACAATTGTCTTAAAAATATTTGTTTATCAATAATTTAATTATTACAATTAATTTATCACAGCTTATTTAAATACACAGTCACTATTTTCAATAATTGATCACTATTTTTACTTTTAGATTCAAAGTTTCTGTTCTGCGCTAGGCTTTACTTAGAATATTTGAAATACACAGCTTGACTTCTCGATTTTAATTGATTCGAGACTCAATCCTTGGCTGCTTTTTATAGCAAATTGGTGTGTGTCTGGAGAGTCCTCGAAAAGTCTCGATTTTCGCTGGCTTTTACACTATGTGGCAACACTCTCGAATAATCTTGATATATAAATGTTCTTAGAATTATTTTTGACGTTGTTTTGTTTATGATATTTCAAATTCGAGAAATGTCATGGTTATTCTTTCGGTCGTGTGGTGTTTAATAATAGTGAATTTGTGTAGTGTTTTTCTAGAAATGTCCCGATTTCTTTTTCTTTATAAAGAAATAGGGCATTTCTAGAATTTTATAGTGCAGTATTTTATTTCCAATGTACTTAAAATTAAATCACTTTAATTTGCCTTACCACTAATTCATATCTTTATTATTAATATTAATATTCTTACTATTATTATTTTTACCACCATTTCTTAAGGGGCGGCTTTGGCACAGCGTTTCCAACAAAGTTTTTATGGGCGGCTCAAACTGTAAGTGGCGATTTTCTCCAGAATAAATCCCGGGCGTGTTAACTACTGATTTGGCCAATAATATTTAACACCCGATACGACAATGCGATACAGTAATACTTGGTAGTAAAAGTAGTAAGATTTCTTCTCTAAACATAATACATTAATTAATACAAATGAAAAATATAAAACAAAATAATTAACTTGATTTTCTTCACTCAAATCCAATTACTTTAAATCTAGACAAAATTAATATGACAATGGCGGCGTCTGGCTTGCTTTCTCAACTTTTATAAATTTACACAATCAATCTGACAATGGCGGCGTATGACTTCTCTCTGTCCTCTTTTCCAATCCTTTTTTTATTGTTATCTTCTTCTTCTTTCGACAATTTTGCAAATCGGACAACTTAGACAAGCAGTCAGACAACTTCTCGTCTAAACTCTAAAATCCCACCCCCGTGAATCAACCTCGGATTTACTTTTATCAGCAACGTGTAGTACTGCTAGTTTGGATACAGGCCTACGAATTGTGCATTCAGCTAGTTTGATGATCGCCGACCTAATGACTCCGTCTTTGCCCATGAATATTTCTTGGACCCTCCCTCAGCGCTACTTACTTCTTCAAGTGTCGTAGTCGCACACTATTACTAAATCATCGATTTTAATGGGTTCGCTCCTTTTGAACCATTTTATTCGTCTGGTTAATTCCGGTAAGTACTCCGCTATCCATCGTTTCCAAAATTCATTTTTCAATTGCTGCGATATTCGCCACTTTCTTTGTAAACATAATTTCTTGTCAAAAGGAGCTGGTGTTTGGGTTGAATTGGCTTTTCCAAACAAGAAATGGTGAGGTGTCAATGGCTCTTCATCTTCCGACGAAACTGGTAAATGCGTCAAGGGGCGAGAATTTACGAAATTTTCTGGTTCTAATAACAAACTGTAGAGCGTTTCAGGCCTTGGCACAATCTCTTTTAATGTCAAACTCAAAAGCCTTTTTATACTACGTACTAATCTTTCACAACATCCGCCAGCACTGGGGTCGGGTGGACAATTGAAAACCCACTCAATTCCAAGCGATGACATTTCCGCCTGAATTCTATCATTATCTAAGAAGTCTTTAACATTTTTTAATTCGCTTTCGATTCCCACAAAACTTGTTCCATTGCCACTCCTCATACGTACGGGTACCCCACGTCTGTTAATAAAATTCCGGATACCAATGATGCAAGCATCAGTTGACAAATCTGCTGCTAATTCCAAATGCACCGCGCGTGTTGTGAGGCACGTAAAAGAACGACCCATCTTTTCTCATGACGTCTTTCAATTGTAACTAAATAAGGCCCAAAATAATACACACCTGTATAAGAAAATCGACTCACAAACGGTGTTACTCGACCTGTAATCGGTGTGTCTGGATTGGCAAATTTAATTTTATATAACTGACATTCGGCGTTGGCCCATTTCACTAAAACTCTTAAATGAGGAATCCAAAATTTTGTACGGATTTCATTTACTATCAGCTGTTGATTTCGATGATGAAAGCGTCTGTGATAATATTCAACAATAAGTCTAGTAAACTTGTGTTCCTTTGGAAGGATAATTGGATTACGTGTATGCATTGGAACCACCGTGGCTTTATCTATTCGTCCTTGCACACGCAAAACTTTATTTTCGTCGGCTTGTCGTGCTAATTTATATAACGAACTACTTTTATCAGTAGCTTCATTGGCTGTCAATGCTGCATATTTTTCGGCAAATGCGGTTTTTTGGAAGTTTCGGCAAAGAAAATATTCAGCACATTCCATTTTGAACGCAGTTAACTCACCGGATTGGATTTTTCCTTGGTACTACGTACTTTATCTAAACAGTTATGTTTGAATCTGAATATCCAAGCTGTGGTTCTTTTAAGTCTGGAGTAATTCGAAAATCGCTTATAGTCTAATACATCTTTATTTATTGATTCCATTAAGTAAATATAATTTGGTCTCAGCTCCGAATCACATTTCCTTTTCGTATCAACTTCTCTAAATTTTGCCCAATGTTTTGTCTCTTGAAGTAGAAATTCAGGACCATTAACCCATCGGCGATTTAGATGGCAACCAATTCCAGTCCGAAGTGGCTGTGTTTTCGAGAATTTCTGCTATTCGATGTGCTACAAACGGCTTGTAACGACGATGATCTGACTTCAGCCAACTAATTACAGTTGAAGAATCACTCTAAAATACACATCGAGTCACTTTTATACTATGACTTTCTACTATACATTTCATCAGTCTTGTTTCCAATACTGCGGCTTGAAGTTCTAAACGAGGAATTGACATAAACTTCGGAGCACATTTAGTTTTGGCGACGATTAACGAAATCTTAACGTTATGTGTTGTTTTTATACGCAAATATGTTGTGTAAATTAGCCCTACAGGCGACCCTCGTGGCTCCAGATTGGAGCTTTTGCGGTTTGAAGGTGGTTGTTGTAAAAAGAGTAATGAAAAACAAATGACTTACATAACTTTCTGCTTGCTGTCTGGTTCTCCTGGCACTTACTTCACTTTATTCACCAGGTCCTTCAACAGTTACAAATAAAAAACCAATACAGTTTCTTTCCTTTTACTCAAGTTCTCTTTATTAATTTAATTCTTTCTTACTTCAATAGTTACAATAGGTCTGGCTTTATTTCACAATAGATCTTTGAAACTTCTCTTAAACTTTATTTTATTTCGCAATAGATCTTTAAAATTTCTCTTACACTTAATTTTACTTCGCAATAGATCTTTAAAATTTCTGTTTAACTTTATTTTATTTCGCAATAGATCTTTAAAATTTCTCTTACACTTTATTTTACTTTGCAATAGATCTTTAAAATTTCTCTTACACTTTAATTTACTTCGCAATAGATCTTTAAAATTTCTCTTACACTTTATTTTACTTCGCAATAGATCTTTAAAATTTCTCTTACACTTTATTTTACTTCGCAATAGATCTTTAAAATTTCTGTTTAACTTTATTTTACTTTGCAATAGATCTTTAAAATTTCTGTTTAACTTTATTTTACTTTGCAATAGATCTTTAAAATCTCTCTTACACTTTATTTTACTTCGCAATAGATCTTTAAAATTTCTCTTACACTTTATTTTACTTCGCAATAGATCTTTAAAATTTTTCTTACACTTTATTTTACTTTGCAACAGATCTTTAAAATTTCTCTTACACTTTATTTTACTTCGCAATAGATCTTTAAAATTTCTGTTTAACTTTATTTTACTTTGCAATAGATCTTTAAAATTTCTCTTACACTTTATTTTACTTCGCAATAGATCTTTAAAATTTCTCTTACACTTTATTTTACTTCGCAATAGATCTTTAAAATTTCTGTTTAACTTTATTTTCGCGTACTGGTCGCGGTATGAACAATTATTTTCTACTACTGACTTTTTACCGAACTTTACTTTTTTTTTTAAAAGAAACGTAACGACTTTACTTTAAGTTATTACCGCGTACCGGATATTTTTTTACTGAACTCTTTTATTAAAGCGTCACGACTTTACTTTGAGTCGTTAATGGCTATCCGACATTTTTGGAACTGACCTTTTGGTTATTCAAAGCCTGTATTTTTATAGGCAGAAAGCTCATACTTTGTGCTCATTTTTTTCTAGGTCGCGGAACATTTATGTAATAGTTCTGGTTTACTTTTTTTTTTAGAATGTTTTCATTGATTTCATAATTCATGCCAATAATGAGTTTCGAATTGCATTAAGTAATTTTAATGCATTTCGCAATTCATTATTTTTCATTCACAAAGTAGAACTTTCGCCGAAAAATGTCTACAGTAATTTTTGGTTTTAAAATATGATTTATAACTAGAAGTATGTGTAATGTTTTATTACATTACACTCCTTCATATTGCCGCAAGAAAATTATATTTACTTTTAAACAAAGAATCGAGATACTTTGTTAAAAAGGAGATATAATTTTCTTTATGTTTACATATATAAAATTGAACGATCGCCCGAATGTTAAGAAACAAGAAATAAAGTTGTTGTTCAAAAAAAATTTAACTTATTACTATTTTTTTTGTCTAAATTAAATTTTCAATAAAAATAAAAAAAATGTAAATTTTTGTTTTGTTTACATTTTTTATAACAATAATTTTTATTACTTAATACTAAAATTTAAAAGGCTTATTGTTTAAATTTGTCTTCAATTCAATTTACTACAGTTGTAATATTTAAAAAAAATGATTTGCTATGTCAGCATTTTCACATATGAAAGGTTTATGGTTAAAAATTTACAAATGGGCTTTTTATTTGCATACAAAAAAAAATAGATCACCTTTTCAGTGATTCATGATTGATGTTTGTTTTGATATCTGTTTGGTATGGGCTTATATAATTGGTTTTGTTTACATTTTGTTAAAAATTGTTTTAAAAGAGAATCGACATATTAATTTGACCAATTTTTGGATGAAATTCTAAAATTTATAGTGTTTCAAGTTATTGGCAAAAACAAAAAAAAAAAATGTTATGTTATTATATTTTATAGAAATTTAAAAATATTCAAAGAAAAACATGGATCGCGCAAAGACTAAATGTTAATTTTATAATAAAAAAAGTTTTAAAGATCCAAAATGTAGGTTATCATTGGTTTAAACAAGAAATTTTTCTTTTTCGCGTTTTATAATTTCTTATATTGTGGTCTAAAAGACTTGGTTTGAGCTCGCGGTGTTCAACTGGGTTGTTTTTGTAAAATAATGTTGTACTAGGCTTAGGGAATAATGAGTTTTTAGGACGTTCCTTATCTATATGGACTTTGTTTTCAAGCATTTCGTTTGTTTTTTGTTGAATTTGTTCAGTTTTCTGTTCTCTTGGTTGCTTATTGAAGGTACAAACCGTCATTTTCTCGTCAACTGGCTCGACAAAGCAACTTCCAAAATAAACTTCTTTAGAAAAGAGGGGTTTATCTTGTTTCGATTCCTTCTTTGTACGAACTGATTTAATGGAACGAATTGGAATAAGAATTTCTCTCTGAGTCTTTGTTTCATATTCCAAATCGTTTACCTTTAAATTTTGGTTCAAAGGTTTTTGTCCGTTCTTGCGGCCACTTACAATTTTAGCCTTAGGTACTGGTGTTTCAACCTGTGCCTGGGCGACATCTATATGGACGACCTCTGTGAATATTGCGGACATACCTATAAAGGATGGAATCTCAATGTTTTCCTTGTCAAGTTTAGTTTTCTTGAACGTTACGCGTTTGTTTGGTCTTTCAATAATACCATTTGGAGGCACGCAATTGAACCCTAAATTGCCATACTTTGAATTCAGACTGGCTTTTTCCACTGCATGTTCTTTGCTTTTTGGGAGTATCTGGAGTGGAGAACTTGTACCTCTATTTTGTAATGTGCCGGGTGCCGATTGAACTTTATATTTTTCTTCATCATTCTTATTATTCTGACTTTTTGTCGACTTATTTGTTTGCTTATATACTAGTAATTCGGCCGGACTTATTTTCTTTGTTTGGGGTATAGATCCTATAATTGAATTAGAGGGGTTCGTTGCGGGTTGCCTGAGAGGAGATGAGTAATTTTTCTCCCACTGTTTTTTGGGGTAACATGTGTTTTCGTCATGTCCCGGTTGTAAACAAAAGTTGCATTTATCATTATTTCTATTATTATTATTATTATCATCGTTTGTAACCATGTGTATGTGGTTACTTATATTGCTAGGTGAAAGACAATTACACGTATTATTCGTGTGTCCGTACACATGACAATGATCGCAGTAGGGGGTGCGCATGCGAATTCTGCATTCATCGTAAAGATGACCAAATTTACTACAAAAACCACATTGTATCTGTTGATTTGAGTAAAGGTCATTATTAAAATTTTGGCCATTCGTATCGTTATTATTATTTTGATAATTAAAGTTGCTAATATTATTATAATTATTATTATTATTATTATTTTTGTTATAATTGTTATTATTATAACTATTATTTTTATTGTAATTATCGTTCCTATTGAAATTATTTTGATCATTTTTAAAGTTGTTGTTTCTATTATTACTCTGTTTATTACCATTATTATTTCTATTATTCTTATTATTATTATTATTATTATTACAATGTCCGGTACTATTACTTGGGAAGTTATTGTAGTGATTGTAGGTAAGTAAATTCTCTTCTATATTTTGTCCAAAATTGTAATTGTAATTACAATTGTTCAATATTAATTGCTCATTTAAAAGAAAATTATTTTCATTTGTTAAACTAGGTTGAAAGTTTCACTGTAGGTTGGGTGTGAAATTGTTAAAAGATGAGGAGGTTGCTAACGCAAATTATTTCTCAGCCCCCTCGAGGTATTCAGCCTTTTTAATAAGCTGATCAAAATTTGTAAGTTCATGTTTTAAAAAAAGTATTCGGTAAGTTGGATTTAGAAGTCCAGCTTGGAATGTAAATACAGCTGTTTCTTCTAAATACTCTATAACTGATTCATATCCCTCCGGGTGCCTCTGGATTGCTTGGTTTATGCATTCCCTTAACAAAGTTTTCATTCGCCCTGCAAATCCAGATAAAGTTTCACCCGGTAACTGACTTAAGTGTCGTAATTCGTGTAACAAGGTCGGATATGGCTTACGTTCAATTAACTTTTCTTGCACATTATTTAAAAAATCAGTAAAATTTCCCGTCGGAATATTTACTAAAACAGCGGCGGCTCGACCACGGAATCTGAGGGGAAGAAGGGATACAAAAATTTTTTGCTCTTCTGCCGAAAGAATGTTATATGTTGTTCGGCAACATCCCATAAATACTGTTACCTCGGATGCTAAACTAGGTCCGAGTTCCGCGCTTAGTAAAGGAATCGAATTGCACACAAAACTGCTTATTTTTTCTAATAACATATTTGATCTTATTGATTAATGAGACTTAAATTCTATTAAAAATTTTTTTTTTGAAAATCTGCTGTTGTTAATGATATTTGATGCTTCGCGTACATCCTGGTTTGTAGATTATTGATAATATGGGGAAGTTATCCAGCTGCTGTTATTGATGATAATTCGTCGATTCTTTTCTTCGAAAGTTCGCTCTAGCTCTTCTTTTGCAACTTCCGGAGGAGAGTTTGAATCAGTCATCCGTTAGGCTATTACACTTGTAAGTTCGTATTTTCTCAGATTTTTAACGCTTAGCGCCTGAGAACCACCGTAGCTGCGCCAAATGTTGTGTAAATTAGCCCTACAGGCGACCCTCGTGGCTCTCTCCGGGAAATTGTTTTGATAAGATGATAGAGTTTTCTTTAGTGAAGAAAGGAAATCGGGAATCCAGATTGGAGCTTTTGCGGTTTGAAGGTGGTTGTTGTAAAAAGAGTAATGAAAAACAAATGACTTACATAACTTTCTGCTTGCTGTCTGGTTCTCCTGGCACTTACTTCACTTTATTCACCAGGTCCTTCAACAGTTACAAATAAAAAACCAATACAGTTTCTTTCCTTTTACTCAAGTTCTCTTTATTAATTTAATTCTTTCTTACTTCAATAGTTACAATAGGTCTGGCTTTATTTCACAATAGATCTTTGAAACTTCTCTTAAACTTTATTTTATTTCGCAATAGATCTTTAAAATTTCTCTTACACTTAATTTTACTTCGCAATAGATCTTTAAAATTTCTGTTTAACTTTATTTTATTTCGCAATAGATCTTTAAAATTTCTCTTACACTTTATTTTACTTTGCAATAGATCTTTAAAATTTCTCTTACACTTTAATTTACTTCGCAATAGATCTTTAAAATTTCTCTTACACTTTATTTTACTTCGCAATAGATCTTTAAAATTTCTCTTACACTTTATTTTACTTCGCAATAGATCTTGTAACGGTAATTTTCGTCACTCAGAATTTTTTTCACTTTGACTTGCTGATGGCCACGCATTTCCGGGTTTCTCAGTTAAGTTATATTACAGGGTTCCCATCAGCGATCAAAATGCTTGTAAAGCGTGGATAAAAAAAAAATAAAAAAAAACTCAAAGAAAAGAGAGGACAACATTAAAACCGTTTCTGTGCTCCTAAACAACCGACGTAAACTTCAATAAATCATTTGCACCATCCACATGCCAGGCCTCAATCACCCCATTTAATTTTCCTAGCACTTCATTGTGTAAAAGAAAAATTTAGCCAAACACATCACAAAATGAACAAAAATAATAAAAAAAAAACTCAAATAAGGATATATTTAACAAATTCCTTTTCTTTATTTAATTCACTTTTTATTAAAATATATATTTACTTTCGAAAAAAAAAAACTCGACCTGGATCTTCGATCCCTATATAATAATTCAAATCATCGACCAGGATCTTTGATCCCTTTAAAGTAATCAAACGTTATACTATAAACTACCAAAAAAAAATAAAAAAAAAAATGAATTAAATTCACCACACTAGCAACTGATGGTATTTGACGTTTCCAAATAACGTGCGCGAATTATTTAATTATTGTTTACCTTTTTTTTTCTTGTGTTTTTCTTTTTTTTTTATATAACAATTTTTCACTTGTGCGTTAAGTTTATTGCATAGATCCAACCGGGATCTTTAAGTGTAGTGTAGTGATATGAATTAAATGATGTGTTATAAGTTATAACACTTTTATAAAAAAAAATAAATGAACTAAAAATGTGAACTCAAAATAAACAAAACAAACGTCAAATTTATAAACGAATTCATTAATTTGTTTATTAGTACTTTGCTTTGATTTATTTTGAGTTATTCGTGAATTATATTACCAAAAAAAAAAATTTAAGAAAAAAAAATCAAAAGCTAAAGAAAAATAATAAAAAAAAATTATGTTTGAGTGACTTAGCTGTGTGTCCGTTAAGCTAGTGTTGGTGCGACCTTGTGACCCATATAAATCTTCGGAAATTCCAAATTCGTTGACCCCGGTATGATAAACTTTTTCTTGAAGGTAAACCGTTGTTTTCCTTTTCCCGGTTTTCTTTTTTTTTTCTTCTTTTCTTCTTTTATATGCTTCACAGCCCGGAATTCTTCAAAAGAATTTGAAAATATGACCAAACAAAAAAAAACTAATAAAAAAAACTAAATTTTCACCACTTTTAAAAAAAAAAGAATTAAAGTAGACAAATTTATAAAAAAAAACCCAAAGAAAATTTTCGGTAGCGAAACGACCTCCACAAATTCCGAATAAGACCAACCCTTTTTCTTCGTCGTGACAGCCTTTTTATAGGCTTTCGGATAACTGGATTCGTGGTTAAAATAGGCATTAATTAGTTTTATAGATATTATGCTATTAATTATGATTTTTATTTAATTTTTGCATAATCTTTATTTAACAATGCAACTATTTACCTACTAGTGAATCCTATTTAATGATAATTTTGCCTATTTTTTAACAAATATGGAATTTTCTCTTTGTGAGGTCGCCGCGCTCGCAAAAAGGTTAAAATTTTGGGCTTCGTCCTTTAAATCCCGCCAAAATGATTTTCGAAAAAATATTTTTATATTTTTTTTAAAATTAATTATAAGTTCCGGGCTGTAATGATAGTTTATCAGTCTCTAATTCCATAAAAATTAGTGCTTACAGAAGTTTCTACTATTTCCAGTGTGAAAACCAAAAAAAAGAAAGCAAGGTTAGTTTGACCCAATGATCATAAAAATTTTCTATTCTCTAATTATTTTATGTTAATTTTGTTTCAGGTCGCTTCCCTACATTATTGCGGTCATGGTGATATCACATATGTGGGGAAAAACATGAAGATCGCAGCAACACAGCTGTTTTCAACTTTGACACTCCAGAAGTCGATTTCAATCCGTCGCGCTTCTATAAACCAACGGTAAGGTTGCCACTGATCTAATGTGGTTTACAATATAAAAATAATTTTAATAATATCAACATTTTTCCACTAATTTCAATTTTAGGTGCTTTGTTTACTGCGTCCACTTTCTGCTCAGGAAGTGAATTCATCTGGAACAAAACCTGTGGACACGAAAAAAAATCTACTAAGTAATTCATTTGTTTGGGCACATACAATAGTATTGTGACAATACAGGACTTTCACACTTGGTACAGATAAGTATTTTGCATTGATTTTCCTTCCTATAATTAATCATATGTTTTCAATTTTTCTTCCAGGGTTTCATCTACTAAAAGACGGTCGTTACAGGGCAGGTTTGTTGGACATTTCCACAAGTCCATACAAAGCTGAGGAGACAAACCTGTGGTTTGATTGGCCGGATTAAAAAAATATCATAAAAAAAAAATTTTAAAAAAAAAGGAATATTAGCCTAACAAAAAAAATAAACAGGTAATTAGTTACGTATATCCTTTGCATGATAGATACCAATGATTTTACCTTCCTGGTTTGCTAACTCATAATTTACGTGACCTATTTTCCGAGTGACGGTCGCTTTATTAAATTTAGGTGCAAGTTTAGCCGAGAATTTCTTTGACGCATCGCTCTGAGCAAAGCTTCTTACAAAAACAGATTGTCCCGGTAGAAATGTAACTAGTCTCGATCTTAAATTATATTGTCGCTCGTTTCGACGATAGGCTTCGGTTATATGTTTCTGTACCTGTTTGTAAATTACTGGCATCATATAATCTCTTGGTAGTACTTCTATGTCGTTCTCGCTCACACAATCTAGATTTCTTAATAAATTATATCCATCACCGTGTAATAGCATATGTTGCCCAAACATTAAAAAATGAGGTGAATTCTGTGTAGTTTCGTGGAAAGAATTGCGCAACGAACAACCAACAGCAGATAGGTTTTCATCCCAACACCGATGATCTTTTTTCAGGTACGACCTTATTGCAGCCAGAATTGAACGATTCACGCGTTCTGACGCGTTGGATTGAGGGGAATATACAGCAGTATAAATATGTTTGACGCCATGAGTTGTCAACATTCCGTTGAACTCCTTCGAGATGAATTGTACACCATTGTCCGTATGTATAAATTCAGGCACCCCGTATACATAGAATACTTCGTGTTGAAGCCAAAACTACTGTAATCACAAACAAAAAAGAAAAAAACGGTAACCAACTGAATTTGGTGATACAGTTTATTTTATAATCGTCAAGGCATTGAAAAAATATAAATTAAATTTTTTGGATCGAGTTTTTAGGGAAAAAGAAATAATAGAATAGAATTTGTTTGTACATCGTTGATATCGGGTCGTTCTTTTTTATTCTCCTCTTATTATTATATTGTTTAATTTGAACGGTGAATTAATTGTCGATTCTTTTTGTAATTTATTAGAATTAATAAATATCGTTGTTCATGTTTTTGAGATCGGAGTTTTATTTTAATTTGTTTTAAGGTTCGATAATTTTTCAGTTTTCTTGGTCAGGAAATTTTTGTAAGACAATTCTTTCGATTGTGAAAACGCTCACGATTAATCATTGGTGCCGAAACCCGGGAAAACCGCCTGAAAGAATTACTGAAAAAGTGAACTTTTATTCACATTCGGTGAATATTACAAATTATTGTAAGCAAATTCGAACATTGTTGAATTTTGAAACCTTTATCTCGTCGGAGTCGAGTAAACAGTTGTGTCGTGGTTTTACAATCTAATAGTATACGCGAAATATTATTTGCTAATAAGTGCAATGCCAGGAGACGATGAGGAACCCAGAGTGGTGGATGCGTCCCAAGCTAAAGCATTAGCTGAAATGAAGACGCTTCGTACAGCTACAAAGAGAAGTTTGTCACGTATAAAAATAGCAGCGATGGAAAAAAGCAGTGAATGGTCGCCCATCGAAATAGAATGTCGTTTGGGTTTACTGGAAACGTATTTTAAGCAATTCGTTGGTGTCCAAAATCAAATTGATAAATTCGACCTAGATGAAGACAACTATCGTGAAGAAGTGGAAGAAATATACATTGTAGCAAAATCGAAATTGACATCTCTAATTAATCCACATCCTACATCGGCTGGCGACAGTTTTAATGCATCATTCGGATTCAATTGTACCAAAAGTCCGCAGGTATTTCCACAAACAAAAATTCCAAAATTTTCAGGAAATTATGCAGACTTCCCGAATTTTATTGGAACATTTGAAAGGAAAGTCGATCAAAACACGAATTATGACGATCTCGATCGGTTCAATATTTTGATGGAACATTTGACTGGTGCTGCAAAAGCAGCAATTGGTAAATATGAAATCGAAGCTAAAAATTATAGAAGTGCTTTAAACAAATTGAAACAAAGATTTGATAATAAAAATTTGATTTTTTCCGAGCATATATCAGCATTGTTCGAAATACCAAATGTTACCAAGGATTCTGGATCTCAACTTCGGAAGTTAGTCGATGATGTCAATGCTCATGTCGGAGCTATGATTGCTAGCAGTCCTGATAAGGACGGAATGGTTTATATTGCAAATGCCATGATTATTCATTTAGTCGTTCAGAAGTTAGATTGGGAATCAAGAAATAAATGGGAAGAAGTAATTGATTATTCGAAACTTTCAACTTGGGAAGAATGTAAGGCAGTTCTTGAGAAACGGTGTAAAAACTTGGAAGCACGTGAAGTGAGATCTGGGAATATCTCGATTAGTGAAGAAAGAAAAGTATCCAATAATCACCGTCAGGGTACATCAAAAAATAAAAGCAAGTTCAAGTCAACAGCACTGACAACCGCTCAAGTTTTGTGTGCATACTGTAATAAAAATACTCATATAATAAATAATTGCGAAGAATTTCAAAAACTTAGAGTTCTTGAAAGATTTAATGCAGTCAAAAGGTTATCTTTGTGTATAAATTGTTTTGAAAAAGGACATTCGGTCCGTATGTGTACAATGGCCAAGTGTACTATTTGCTCGGGACCGCATCATCAATTATTGCACAGGTACAACATGTCAAAATCATCATTGTCGAAGGATTCTTCGTCAACGAATCCAGCTGTGTCGCAGAATTCATTAATTGTTGAGCAGAAGGATGATTTTGTGGTACCCGTTGCAATAGATGACAATTCGAAACATGCATTACATACGGAACCGTCTTTGGAAAGTCGAATTGGTAGTGAGCATCTACATACATTCTTAGCAACTGCTGAAGTTTATGTTAGCGATAAATCTGGAATCTTTCATCCTGTCAAAATATTATTAGACTCTGCATCGCATCTTAATTTCATTACTATGGAAGCGGTACAAAGGCTGGGTTTACGAAAGCGAGGTATTGATCAACAGATAAATGGTATTGGAGACATTAGCACAAAAATTCATTACAGAACTGAAGCTGTTATGAAATCTAAATTTAATAATTTTGAAGTATTTTTAGAGCTGCTAGTGCTTCCGAGTATTACTGGAAAACAACCAGACCACAAGATTGACATTAGTAATTGGGAAGTCCCATCAAATGTTAACCTGGCGGATGAAACTTTCAACATTCCATCAAAAATTGATTTGTTAGTTGGAGCTGGTCATTTCTTCGATTTGCTGTCAGTTGGTCAAATAAAACTTGGCAATGGTTTACCAGTTATGCAGAAAACATTATTGGGTTGGATCGTATCGGGTGGTGGTGTAACGACTCAGTTGAAATCAAAGGTTTGTAATGTAGCTGTTAATGAACTAAATATACAAAACAAAGATTTGAATAAGATCGTCGAGAGATTTTGGGAGTTAGAGTCCATGGATGGGAAGAACATTAAGTGGACGGAGGAACAATCGGCTTGTGAAAAGCATTTCGTTGAAAACGTTTATCGTTTGAAGAATGGGCGATTTCAAGTAAAACTCCCATTTAAGTTGAATCCCGAATTGTTGGGGGATTCACTCGTTTGTGCGCAGAAAAGGTTTTATAGTTTGGAAAGGAAACTGAGCAGGTATCCAGAATTAAAGAACCAATACTCGTCCTTTTTGCGGGAATATGAATCGTTGGGTCATATGGAAATCGTTCGACTGGAGGAGTTGCCTTTGGTCAAATATTATGCGCCTCATCAAGGTGTTCTTCGTCCAGACTCATCATCAACCAAATTAAGGGTGGTTTTCGACTGTAGTAGTAAGTCGTCATCATCATACTCGCTTAATGATTTGTTAATGAAGGGGCCGACAGTTCAAGATGAATTATATTCGATAATTCTTCGGTTTCGGTTTGGAAAATTTGCGTTAACGGCTGATATTTCAAAAATGTATCGTCAAATTTTAGTCGACCCAGTTGATGCAAACTATCAATGCATTTTATGGCGTAATCAACCTAACGAAACAATGAAAACATATCGTCTCAAAACATTAACTTATGGCACAACCTCAGCACCTTTTGCCGCAACTCGGTGTTTGAAATTATTAGCAGATGAAAATGAGTATAAGTATCCATTAGGGTCAAAAATTATCAAATCAAAATTTTATATGGATGATCTCATCTGTAGTGCGGATACTGAAAAGGAGATTGATCAAATTATTTTTGAGGTTACTACTATTTTTAAGTCAGCGCAATTAGAGTTGAGAAAATGGTATTCTAATCTTCCAAGTTTACTTCAACAGATTCCTGAGTCCGAGCGAGAAGTGCCATTAAGAATTAATGACTCCGATGTTATCAAAACACTGGGAATTATATGGGAACCTGTTGGTGATGTTTTCCGATTCGTATCTCCAGAGTTTGGTACGCATTCGAAAATAACGAAACGTATTGTTTTATCAGAAATGTCAATGTTATTTGATCCGCTTGGTTGGATAAACCCTATCGTCGTTAGGGCTAAAATCTTCATTCAACATCTCTGGAAATTGAAAATAAAATGGGACGAATCATTATCGATGGAGTTGCATACTTTATGGACTGATTTTAAAGAACAACTTAAACAGTTAACTTATATTCAAATTCCTCGTCCTGTGCTGTCGTTAGAAAAAGTAAAATTTGTAGAAATTCATGGGTTTTCTGATGCAAGTCTCAAAGCATATGGAGCTTGTGTATATGTAAGATCTGTCACAGTTAACGGGAACGTTCAGGTCCATTTATTGAGTGCAAAATCAAGAGTTGCCCCAGTGAAAACACAAACATTGGCTAGATTAGAATTATGTGCCGCAGAGCTACTTGTTGACTTATTGGAAAAAGTGATGCATAGTTTCGAGACACCAACTCAAGACGTCATTTTGTGGGTTGATGCTACTATCGTACTAGCTTGGATCGCAGCGCATGCGTCCACATGGAAGATCTTTGTATCAAATCGAGTTTCAAAGATACAAGAGAAATCAAAACATGCAACATGGAGGCACGTGCCATCCGATAAAAATCCAGCGGACATAATTTCGAAGGGTGCTTCTGTAGAAGAACTCATTTCATCGATTTGGTTCAAAGGTCCAGATTTTTTATATCTTTCACGTGAATATTGGCCGACGAATAATGGGGAAAATGTGTGCTTCAAAGAAGAAGATTTAGAAAGAAAGAAATTCGAAATATCGTTGATAGTTCAGAATAGTTCGCAATCGTTCGATTATATTTTTAAACAAACATTCGCTCTGCAGAAATTTTGTCGCATTATTGCATTCGTCTTTCGATTTATTGAAAAGTTGAAAGACAAAGTCGCTAAAACGAAGCCAGTAATAGTGGATAGTTTATTGGCAAACGAAACTAGTTTTACACCTGAAGAATTGGAACGCGCACTTTTAAGAGTCGTTTGGTACGTGCAACAAACTGTATTTTTTCCTGAAATTCAACAGCTAAAAAAAAGAAATGATATCAACACGAATAGCCGTTTGAAGACGTTAAATCCCTTTCTTGCAAATTGTTTTGGTGTTGAATTGCTTCGTGTTGGTGGTCGACTTATTAACGCTGAATTGTCCTATGATGCCAAACAACCTATATTATTGCCAAAAGATCATCAATTTACAAAAATGTACGTCACATTTTTGCATCTATCAAATCATCATGCAGGCCCACAAGCATTGGTAGCATTTATTCGTCAAAAATTTTGGATAATCAACGCGAGAGAAGTCGCAAGGTTTGTAGTTCGAAAATGCGTTAAATGTTTTAGATGTCGTCCAATCCTACAACAACAAATAATGGGAAATTTACCCACGAATCGTCTTAAGCCTACTAGACCTTTCTTGATCAGTGGTGTGGATTTTTGCGGACCTGTTCAAATTACTTACAAGATTCGAGGGAAACGTCCTTACAAAAGTTACATCGCTGTGTTTGTTTGCTTTTCTACCAAGGCAGTTCATTTGGAACTGGTGTCAGATTTAACTTCAGATGCTTTTATTGGTTGTTTAAAGCGATTTATAAGTCGAAGGGGATTATGTCAACATTTATATTGTGACAATGGGACAAACTTTGTTGGGGCTCGTCGGGAGTTGGCTGAATTAAAGGAGAAATTTCTACATCAACAACTTCAAGCAAAAATCGCTTCCTGGTGTGCTGCAGATGGTGTTCAGTTTCATCATATTCCTCCGAATGCTCCACATTTTGGTGGCCTGTGGGAGGCAGCGGTTAAATCTGCAAAACATCATTTATATCGCACGCTGGGAAACGCCCTATTAACATTCGAGGAAATGACGACTGTATTGGCTGAAATTGAAGCAGTTTTAAATTCAAGACCCTTGTGTCCTATGTCATCAGATCCAAATGATGATCAGGTGCTAACTCCAGGACATTTTTTAATTGGGTGTCCAATTAACGCTCTTCCAGAACCTATATGTTTAAATGAGACATCACATGTAACTCGTTGGCGTCGAATATCAATGTTGAAGCAAAAGTTTTGGCAACGGTGGAAAAACGAATATTTGTTGGGGATGCAACATCGTTATAAATGGAAGTCTCGGCAAAATAACGTAAAGTTGGGTTCAATAGTTCAGATAGCAGATGGAAACATTCCACCACAACAATGGCTACTTGGAAGAATAGTCAATGTCATCAAGGCTAAAGAAGGTGAAGTACGAGTGGTAGATGTGAAGGCAAAATTAAACATATATCGCAGACCTATCCATCGAGTAGCAGTATTACCCATTGAGATCGATATTGAGTCAACCGAGGTTAACTCAAGGGAGTCGGCATGTTGAAGCCAAAACTACTGTAATCACAAACAAAAAAGAAAAAAACGGTAACCAACTGAATTTGGTGATACAGTTTATTTTATAATCGTCAAGGCATTGAAAAAATATAAATTAAATTTTTTGGATCGAGTTTTTAGGGAAAAAGAAATAATAGAATAGAATTTGTTTGTACATCGTTGATATCGGGTCGTTCTTTTTTATTCTCCTCTTATTATTATATTGTTTAATTTGAACGGTGAATTAATTGTCGATTCTTTTTGTAATTTATTAGAATTAATAAATATCGTTGTTCATGTTTTTGAGATCGGAGTTTTATTTTAATTTGTTTTAAGGTTCGATAATTTTTCAGTTTTCTTGGTCAGGAAATTTTTGTAAGACAATTCTTTCGATTGTGAAAACGCTCACGATTAATCACTTCGTTTAGTAGATATTGCGTGATTTTAATAGCGTCCGCCTTTGGTAAAGCCTTCAATAACACAAATTTCGTTAGTTTGTCTAGAATTACCAGGATTGTAGTATTACCTTTCTTGGAACGTGGGTACGGACCTAATAAGTCTATATACAGCCGTTGCTAAGGACGTTCTGCAAAAGATTGTTGCCCCATTGGTGGTCTTAAAGTTTTATTTGGAGCTTTTGTTGTTTTACAAACCTCGCAATCTTGGACGTACTGATGTACGCGTTGACGCATTTTGGGCCAATAGTAGTAGCGTCGAAGGCGTTCCAACGTTTTGGTGATCCCTCCATGAGAAGCTGCCGGTACATCGTGTTCTTGACGTAGAAGCTCGCCTACTAGAGGTTCTGGTACCCATAGTTTCCACAGCGGGATATCTGATACCTTGTCTTTCTTTGACAGCTCAAGACGAATATAAATATGTTCGTCATGCACCTTCAAGTTAGTGTATAACTCTGGCTTCTTCATAATTGATTCCCTCAAATTAACGTACTCCGCATTTTGAAAATTAGCAGATTGTAGATCAATCGTCTCTATGTTAAACTTTTTCATGTCTTGCACCAGTTCTTCAGGTGTTTCGGTATATATTCGGGATAGTGCATCCGGTACTACATTTTGACTACCCCTCTGATGTTCAATGTTGAAGTCAAACGGTTGTAACTTTAGGCTCCAGCGCGCTAGACGACCACTCAATTCCTTCTGGTTCATCAACCATTTCAGACTGGCATGATCTGTAATTATCGTGAACGGAAAACCCTCGATGTATGCTCTAAATTTTTTTACACTTAGAACCACTGCCAAACACTCCAACTCTGTAACACTGTAGTTCTTCTGTGCTGCGTTTAATTTTTGGGAAACGAACGCAATTGGCTGTTCATCTCCATCACAGGTTTTCTGAAACAGCACACCTCCTATTCCAGAAGTACTGGCATCACAGCGAATGAAAAAGTGCTTTGTGAAATCTGGATTTATTAAAACTGGTTTGGTGATTAGAGCGTTTTTTAATTTGTCGAATGCATCTTGTGCTTCAATCGTCCACGAAAACTTTATGCCTTTTCGCAACAAATCAGTTATGGGTGATGTGACTGCTGCATAGTTAGGAATGAAGCGTCTGTACCATCCAGTCATTCCTAGTAGTCGTCTAGTCTGCTTCACCGTTGTCGGAGCTGGAAAGCTGACTATCGCTTCCACTTTACCAGGATCTGGCCGCACACCATCTTCTCCCACTATGTGCCCTAAATAGCGAATTTCCCTCAGCACAAATTTGCTTTTCTCGATATTGATTGTTAAACCTGCTTGACTTAAAAAGGTCGCAACCTGTTTAAGCAGGGCGTTGTGTTCTTCAAAAGTCGCCGAAACTATCAACAAATCATCGAGATAAACAAATATGTAGTCGCGAAATTCGTGAGGAATCACTTTATCCATTAAGCGGCACATGCGTTGTGCTGCGTTACATAACCCGAAAGGCATTACTTTAAAATGGTATAGCGGCCTGCCTGGCACAGTGAACGCGGTCAGTTCCCTCGAAGAAGTCGCAAGAGGAATCTGCCAAAAAGCATCCTTCAGGTCCAAACTGGAAATAAATCTGGTGTCTTGTAGTCTACTCAGTAGACCCTCGATGTGTGGAAGAGGATACGCATCCTTTTTTTGTGACTGCGTTGACTTTCCTGGAATCCAGGCACATTCGAACCTTTCCACCTGGTTTGTTTACTAACACCACCGGAGAACTCCAGGAACTTTGACTTACTTCTATTACGTCCATTTCCAACATTCGGTCTAGTTCTGCATAAAGGTGCTTTTGGACTGCCGGAGAGATCGGATAATGACGCTGTTTGATTGGGTTGGCATTACCTACTTCAATCTCGTGTTCTTCAAGCTGCGTCCGTCCAAGTCCTTTCTTGTTAAATGATGGAAACAGCGCAATCGTTTCGGCTAATTGTTGCTGTTGCTCTTCAGTAAGTCTATGTTGTGGAGTCTCTTCGATGTTATTTATTTCCAGTTCTTCCACTATCTTTGGCTCTATTCCAAATGCTTCCCAGAAGTCTACTCCCAAATACAACCTCTCCTGCAGGGTAGGCACTATATAATACCGGATGTTTTTGGTCTTTCCGCAATACTCCGTAGGTAAGTCCACATATCCCACAATCCTGTTAGCTCTTCCGTCTGCTGTTTTTACCGTGGCTTGCAATTTACGCTCATTTAAATCCGCTTCTTTCAGGAATGCTTGAGAGTTTGCACCCAGGATACTTACTGTGGCTCCACTATCTAGAAGTCCTGTAAGCTGCATGCCACCAAGTTTAACACTGATAAATGGACGACGATCTTTTGGGGTATAGATGGCGGATACGACAGCATTCTTAATTATTTTTCGTAACTGCCAATATTGTTGTGTACGTAGTTTGTTTTTTTCTGGAATTGGGAATTCAGTTTGAGTGCTAATGGTCTTTTGATTTCGTGAATTTGTTACCGGTGGGTTGATGGTTCCGTGTTCGTTGCTGCCTCTGTCGTATTGCTGGGCTTTCTCAGAATTTGATGCGAACGCGATGTCCCAACTCCTGTCGCATTCGGCCTCCGGTTTCCCTGGTGTTTCGCATTATAACAATAGGAACAATTCGGCTTAACTATACCTGTCCTGCCGCAACCATAGCAAAAGATATTTCTCACCGAACTCGTGCATTCTTGGTAAATGTGTCCAATATCCTTGCAGTTCCAGCAAATTCGCATGTTTGACTCTGTTCCAAGTTCTTTCTCCTGGACATGCTTATAGTTGTTTGGTGTAGCATAACTTAGAGCATTTAGGTGATTGTTGCTTGAGTAATTCCTTTCGTGATTCTCTTGACTATCTCCATGTTCGTCTACACTGAAAGTCTGAAGTGCATGAACACCGTGTGAAAATCGTCTTGTTTGGGTATCACACAATTGTCGGGGATCATATCCCGACTTAGACCACAATCTTTCCAACCTGCTACATATGACTCTCAAGTCCTCAGTCTTGACAAAATATTGAGATATTGTTGCGCTTTGTAGCGCCGGATTCATATTCTCGCGAATTATCTCTAATAACTCGTCTTCGGAAAACGGGCGAAGCAGGCGACCATTCATTCCTTCGACATCGAGAAGAAAGTCGTTAAAATTTTCCTTGACTTTCTGCCTACGAGTCTCCACCATTCGTCTCGTTTCCCTGTCAGATTCATAACTGCAGAACCGACTTAAGAACGCTGTTCTCATTTGAGTCCAGGTTGCGTTGGGGAATTTCCTGGAAAAGACCCAGAACCAATCATTGGCTGTCCCCTTCAGGAAGTCAGAAACTACTGCCGTCAAATTTTCGGTTCTAATGCCGTCTCTCCTTGCTAAAGTTTCCAACCGGTACAAGAACTCATTCGCATCCAGACCATGGCTTCCACTGTCAAATGAAATATTCCACTTCGGTGGTCTTTGGTATTCTTGTTGTTGTACTGGTGACCTATGCAACTGCTGTTGAAAAGACTGGTTTATGGGGTAACGAAGGTGATTACTTGTGCTTGCTCCCGCACGATCATCTGTAGGCAAGGTTGAAGGCCAGATATTCGTAGGTGGCATTCCAAAAAATTCTACTTGGGCACCCTCTAGAAAACTTTCCCGAAGTTGACTTGGCCTTGTTGATGTGCTGTCGCGTTGAGGGCTTACAAATGTTTCATTTTGATCATTTGCTAATGATCCGTTACTCTCAGTCCTTTCGTTCCCGACACCGCCGTCCGCCTTTGTACACTTGGGACCTGGTAGTTCCTCTAGTCTTAAACGCATTGCTTGCAGTTGTTGCGTGATTCTGTTGATTTGTACAACCATTGATGATTTGCCATCCGACAACCGTTCTGCCCGACCATACCAATGTTTAACTCTTGTTACCAGACCCCTTTTTTCATCAACCTCCAATTCCTCTCTCGATGCAAGCACATCTAGGGCTCGAATCGCTTGATTGCACGCTTCTAATTCACCGGTAGGATTTCTAAGATTGTGTGATTTAGTTGGTCGCAAAGAAGGATCATCCTGCTCTCTCTCAAGAAACTTTACCAGCTTTTGTTTGGAGTCCGACTCATTGACTGAGAGCTTCCGGAGCTGCAACTCGACATCTAGTTCATCGCTACTTAAATTGTCCACTTCACTAGGTATCAAAAACATCTTAACTTTGATTTAAACACCGAGCAAAAGAAACTAAAACTAATACTTCAAAAAAAATTAGAAAAATTTAAAACTAGTACGTTGGAATAGATAAATAAAAAAAAGTAATTAGCAAAAAAAAATATCTCAGAACTATAAAACGGATCCTTCGAGAATCCAGGAAGGAAAAACCCAAAAAGAAAATCAGAAAAAAAAATATAGGAAGGAATTAAGAAAACCACAATGCAACCTATTTATTGTTAAACACAATTTATTTAATTAACAAAAAAAAAAAAAAAAAATTTTACTTTTCAGCTGATCATCAATTTAATTGACGACCCCAGGTATATAATATATATATTTTAAAAGAAACAGGGGGTGATTGCTGCCTTGACACATTAAGTAATGCAAACAGATAAGCTTTGTCGATCGCAGGAACACAGAAAAGCTTGAAGGATGGTCCCAATAATTAATCCTAATAATTATATTAATAATAAAAGAAGAAAAAGAAAAAAAACAAATTTGTATTTCTCGTATAATACCTAAATTGTTTGTATAAATGAATTAATAGATAAGATCAAAAAAATGTATTAATGTATAAAAAAAAAAATATGATAATTAAAAGTTATTACTTCAAAGTTAAACTATAATGTAGACAATTTATTTATTTATTCATTTATTCCTTTTTTCTTTAAAAGGGTTCAATCGTTGCGCACTTTTAGTTGTACCCCTTCGAATTATTGCCTCGCTTCGATGGGTAATTACTCAAAACTCTACACCGATCGATTTCATAACGATAGAGGATCTCTAATGCCGACAAGTAATCCCATAAAAAAACTACTTAATTAAGCTAACGCTGAATGGTATCTTCAAACAACCGTTCCCATGCGGATAAATAAAATTATTACCTTCGACGCATTTCTGGTTGCGTAGAATCACTCTCGCAAGAATTTAAGAACGAAAATCAAAATTTAAAGTAATCAAAAAAACTATAAAATCAAAAAAAACCATTAAATATCGTTTACTTATTTACTTTGCTTCATTATATTAAGTCCTCAAACAACTATGCCTTTCCAAGGATACGTAGAATCTCTATATTCAACAAGTAAGTACAGTTGCGAAGTATAACTAATAAACGTAAGAAAAATTTAAATTGAAAAAGAAGAAAAATAAAAAAATGAAAATGAAAATAAAAAATTTTTATTTTTTTTTTTTTTGTGTTTATGACCTGTCATCTGTCAGGTCCCTGCTCGGGCGCCATATTGTAACGGTAATTTTCGTCACTCAGAATTTTTTTCACTTTGACTTGCTGATGGCCACGCATTTCCGGGTTTCTCAGTTAAGTTATATTACAGGGTTCCCATCAGCGATCAAAATGCTTGTAAAGCGTGGATAAAAAAAAAATAAAAAAAAACTCAAAGAAAAGAGAGGACAACATTAAAACCGTTTCTGTGCTCCTAAACAACCGACGTAAACTTCAATAAATCATTTGCACCATCCACATGCCAGGCCTCAATCACCCCATTTAATTTCCCTAGCACTTCATTGTGTAAAAGAAAAATTTAGCCAAACACATCACAAAATGAACAAAAATAATAAAAAAAAAACTCAAATAAGGATATATTTAACAAATTCCTTTTCTTTATTTAATTCACTTTTTATTAAAATATATATTTACTTTCGAAAAAAAAAACTCGACCTGGATCTTCGATCCCTATATAATAATTCAAATCATCGACCAGGATCTTTGATCCCTTTAAAGTAATCAAACGTTATACTATAAACTACCAAAAAAAAATAAAAAAAAAAATGAATTAAATTCACCACACTAGCAACTGATGGTATTTGACGTTTCCAAATAACGTGCGCGAATTATTTAATTATTGTTTACCTTTTTTTTTCTTGTGTTTTTCTTTTTTTTTTATATAACAATTTTTCACTTGTGCGTTAAGTTTATTGCATAGATCCAACCGGGATCTTTAAGTGTAGTGTAGTGATATGAATTAAATGATGTGTTATAAGTTATAACACTTTTATAAAAAAAAATAAATGAACTAAAAATGTGAACTCAAAATAAACAAAACAAACGTCAAATTTATAAACGAATTCATTAATTTGTTTATTAGTACTTTGCTTTGATTTATTTTGAGTTATTCGTGAATTATATTACCAAAAAAAAAAATTTAAGAAAAAAAAATCAAAAGCTAAAGAAAAATAATAAAAAAAAATTATGTTTGAGTGACTTAGCTGTGTGTCCGTTAAGCTAGTGTTGGTGCGACCTTGTGACCCATATAAATCTTCGGAAATTCCAAATTCGTTGACCCCGGTATGATAAACTTTTTCTTGAAGGTAAACCGTTGTTTTCCTTTTCCCGGTTTTCTTTTTTTTTTCTTCTTTTCTTCTTTTATATGCTTCACAGCCCGGAATTCTTCAAAAGAATTTGAAAATATGACCAAACAAAAAAAAACTAATAAAAAAAACTAAATTTTCACCACTTTTAAAAAAAAAAGAATTAAAGTAGACAAATTTATAAAAAAAAACCCAAAGAAAATTTTCGGTAGCGAAACGACCTCCACAAATTCCGAATAAGACCAACCCTTTTTCTTCGTCGTGACAGCCTTTTTATAGGCTTTCGGATAACTGGATTCGTGGTTAAAATAGGCATTAATTAGTTTTATAGATATTATGCTATTAATTATGATTTTTATTTAATTTTTGCATAATCTTTATTTAACAATGCAACTATTTACCTACTAGTGAATCCTATTTAATGATAATTTTGCCTATTTTTTAACAAATATGGAATTTTCTCTTTGTGAGGTCGCCGCGCTCGCAAAAAGGTTAAAATTTTGGGCTTCGTCCTTTAAATCCCGCCAAAATGATTTTCGAAAAAATATTTTTATATTTTTTTTAAAATTAATTATAAGTTCCGGGCTGTAATGATAGTTTATCAGTCTCTAATTCCATAAAAATTAGTGCTTACAGAAGTTTCTACTATTTCCAGTGTGAAAACCAAAAAAAAGAAAGCAAGGTTAGTTTGACCCAATGATCATAAAAATTTTCTATTCTCTAATTATTTTATGTTAATTTTGTTTCAGGTCGCTTCCCTACATTATTGCGGTCATGGTGATATCACATATGTGGGGAAAAACATGAAGATCGCAGCAACACAGCTGTTTTCAACTTTGACACTCCAGAAGTCGATTTCAATCCATCGCGCTTCTATAAACCAACGGTAAGGTTGCCACTGATCTAATGTGGTTTACAATATAAAAATAATTTTAATAATATCAACATTTTTCCACTAATTTCAATTTTAGGTGCTTTGTTTACTGCGTCCACTTTCTGCTCAGGAAGTGAATTCATCTGGAACAAAACCTGTGGACACGAAAAAAAATCTACTAAGTAATTCATTTGTTTGGGCACATACAATAGTATTGTGACAATACAGGACTTTCACACTTGGTACAGATAAGTATTTTGCATTGATTTTCCTTCCTATAATTAATCATATGTTTTCAATTTTTCTTCCAGGGTTTCATCTACTAAAAGACGGTCGTTACAATCTTTAAAATTTCTCTTACACTTTATTTTACTTCGCAATAGATCTTTAAAGTTTCTGTTTAACTTTATTTTACTTTGCAAAAGATCTTTAAAATTTCTCTTACACTTTATTTTACTTCGCAATAGATCTTTAAAATTTCTGTTTAACTTTATTTTACTTTGCAATAGATCTTTAAAATTTCTCTTACACTTTATTTTACTTCGCAATAGATCTTTAAAATATCTCTTGCACTTTGTGTTACTTCGCAATAGATCTTTAAAATTTCTGTTTAACTTTATTTTCGCGTACTGGTCGCGGTATGAACAATTATTTTCTGCTACTGACTTTTTACCGAACTTTACCTTTTTTTTTTAAAAGAAACGTAACGACTTTACTTTAAGTTATTACCGCGTACCGGATATTTTTTTACTGAACTCTTTTATTAAAACGTCACGACTGTACTTTGAGTCGTTAATGGCTATCCGATATTTTTGGAACTGACCTTTTGGTTATTCAAAACCAGTATTTTTATAGGCAGAAAGCTCATACTTTGTGCTCATTTTTTTCTAGGTCGCAGAACGTTTATGTAATAGTTCTGGTTTACTTTTTTTTTTTAGAATGTTTTCATTGATTTCATAATTCATGCCAATAACATGTATTACAAAATCAATGTAATTTTCTGCCGATAATGAGTTTCGAAATGCATTAAGTAATTTTAATGCATTTCGCAATTCATTATTTTTCATTCACAAAGTACAACTTTCGCCGAAAAATATCTACAGTAATTTTTGGTTTTAAAATATGATTTATAACTAGAAGTATGTGTAATGTTTTATTACATTACAAATACGCAACGCATACGCAATGCGTAGGCTGACTCACTGGCATAAAAAAATATGTGTATTCGGTGTTTGAAGCACTAAGGAAATTCGGAGTATAACATCTTGGTACCACCTTTCATTAATTTTATCCGGTATACGCTCATCCCAATGAATTCCTATCTTCCAAACTTTTTGTAAAAGAATCTTTGAATATATGTATGAGATAGTTGGCCAATAACCTGAATGGATCGAAAATTGGCATAATTAGGCTAAGTAGCTCTCTCTTCGTTGGACGTCTTTTTGGCAACAATATGCCGTTTGGAACTCGGCGTTAAGCGTTAAACGAAGAAAAAATATCTTTTTTAACGATGCTACGAAAAAACGAAGAGAAAACGTGATTTCCCAACGATGCTACGAAAAGCGAAGAACAAATGTTATTTTCCAACGATGCTAGGAAAAACGAAGAAAATCGATATTTTTCAACGCCGCTATCAAAGGCAAAGAAAGGAAATGAAAAGTGTTAGGACCACTGAGTCTTATGATTTCTCAGGTCATAAGAGCTTACCAGCGTTGTCGCTGTCAGAGAAAATTCTTTGAGCGCCAATTTTCCAGCGATGACAACAAAAGGAATTTTCAAATCAACAATGCCAACAAAATTTAAGAAAAAGCGTTAAACGAAGAAGAAATGTCTTTTTTCAACGATGCTGTTGTTTTCCAACGATGCTAGGAAAAACGAAGAAAAAATGTTATTTTCCAACGATGCTACGAAAAACGAAGAATAATCGTTGTTTTTCAACGACGCTATCAAAGGCAAAGGAAGGAAATGAAAAGTGCTAGGGCCACTGAGTCTCATGATTTTACAGGTCATAAGGGCTTACCAGCGTTGTCGCAGCCAAAGAAAATTCTTTTCTTCAAATTTCCAACGATGACAATGAAAGGAATTTTGAAATCAACGATGCCAACAAAATTGAAGAAAAAGCGTTAAATGAAGAAAAAATGTCTTTTTCCAACAAGGGTAATGAAATGAAAACACAAAAACACAAAAATCAGAGTTTTTTTTTAATTTCCACTTGAAAAAACAAAAACGTCGTAGAAAATCGTTAATTTTTTCACGAACTTTTTCACATATATTAATTTTTTTTTATTTCCACTTGAAAAAACAAAAACGTCGAAGAAAATCGTTAAACATTCGTTATTATTCTGTGTGGGGATGACATCATTAATACTTTATTGATGTAGATGCTAATCACTATTTTGTGCATACATGATGTATATTGGTATATATGGGTATATTATCGCTGGAAATAGATGAATTTCACGATGCTTGTAGCATTGTGTTAGTAATGCATTTTATGGAATTAACTTTTATCTGTCTCGGGTGTGACATAGGTAAATAAAAAGTATATATAAACCTGGTCATAATCACATAGGATATTCTGTAAAAATTTCAAGCCAATTTATCAAGAATTTTCGGAGATTATCGATTTTGTACAAACGTACAGAAACGAAAATATTCTTTTTTTACACATTTCACAAAAAAAATTTATAATTTCATTTTAGATTAGTATGTCTTAGTTTTATGTGTAACGGAGGGGTTTACATATATATACCGTGTGACCCAATTGTCACACTGCAAGTATGGCATAAAGGAATGAAGCAAATCCCCCGATCATTAAAGCATATCTTCTTCCTTGCGAGGAGAATATATGAGATGGTGCAGCGCATGCAAACGACTAAAGGCAGCATGCCTAGCTGATTGTGCTAGCTAGCTCGCTGTTGGGCGTGGGTCTTCGTTTGCCACCATCTATCATCCATATACATATAATTTATATGCGTGCTGATAGAATTTTATACGTCATTAAGACTTTATTATGATAGTGTAAGCTATCAAGCAAGGAATATACGGTTTTCGCGAAAACAACCGAATAGAGTGGAAGTTCGTCAGAGTATTTGGTAACCGGACTAGACCAACTCTCTACAATTGCCTCTGCGAGGCATGTCGGTGCCGATTGGCAAGTTGGTATGCTGACCGGTATTTATTTGGGGCTCTTTGTCCCTCCCTAGGGGTCAAATGCGTATTTTGACCCCTATTCGACCATATCAGCCCCGAGCGATGAGATATGATCCCTTACTTGTTTTGTTTTTTTCCTGATTTATGCCCTCGTCAGCAGTCCACCCGCTCTCCGTCCTCACTTCATGTATCTCTCTCCCCCTCTCGGTGAGATATCTATCTACTGTTGCTCGTCATCTCTGTTCAAGGATTTATAAAATCTGTCAGAAATTTTACAACCACGAATTGATATCCAAAGGAACCTAATAGTCAAAACCGTAAATTTTCTTCGTTCTTAATTGGTATATATATATTTATTTATTTATTTATTTCTTTATTAGCTAAATTGTCTCAAAATTAAATATGTGTATCAAAAAAATTGTAAAAGAAAATTTGCTTAACCTTTTTATAGGTGAATAAATATTAGAAATGAAATTTTATTATTTTTTTTTACTTTCCCGATAAACGAATGTTTATAGGAAAGTACTATAATCGTGCGAAAATCTAACTTTTGATCTAGAAGGGCTAGAAAGATGAAAATAAGTGCAAAATCCGTTTCATCAAAAATAATTAGCCCCATGTCCGTCTGTCCGTCCGCTTTTTTAAATCATTAATAAAATCACCATATTGGTGTTGCATCAAATGCCAGATGGTGTTAGATTCTGGGCGAAATTAATATATGGCAACACTATTTGATAACGCTTTTTTTTTCTAAAAACGACAAAATTTTGTCCGCACGGTTACTAAACTGTTGGGCCAATTTCGATAAAATTTACACAGTTCATGTATTTGATCCTAACTTAGATCTGATTAGTTTTTGGGCCGTATTGAACTATGGCAACACTGTCTAAGAATACGTTTTGTCCAAATATAGTCTATTTTTGCACTAGTTGTAAAACCGAAACTGTATGTCCAGTTTTGATGAGATTTGCACAGTTTGTGGACTAAGGTCGAAATCAGAAAATATTAACTTTTCAATGAAATTCTCTTCTGGTAACACTAATGCACAAAACTTTGTCTAAAAAATGTTGTGGTGGAAATATAGAAACTTCCCTAATTCGGCCAATAATAATCAGATTTTAATGAAACTTCGAACCTATGTTTGGGATGGACCTATAGCGTTTGTGCTAATAAAAAAACATTTATCGTTCAGATTAATAATAATTTTATTAAATTTGAATATTTTCACTTGGGAGCTTTTTTAAAAATGAGAATAATAATTATAATTATTGTTTTAAGAAAATTTATAAAATTCAAAAGTATCTTGATATCTAAAACTTAAATTTACTATTGTGTGTTCCACCACAATACCCCTCTTCCAGTTAATTAATTAATTACGAAACTTACTTTCTTTTTGGATTTAATTTCGTTTGGCCGTGTAGCATTTAAGATATGCGCGGGTTTAGTGCGGTTTATATGGATTGGTGTGATTTTGTTTGCAATTTTAACGTAAACATGATTTTTAGAACGTTGTATAATTTCGTAAGGCCCTTCGTACGGTGGAGTTAAACCAGGGAGATGGTGATGAGTTCTGACAAAACCGTGGGTGCAGGTATCTTGGTTTGGATGAAAGAAGATTTTGTTAGTATTACTTGATCTTGTATTCGTAGCTTTAGCATCTTTAAATATTTTCTTTAGGTCCACCAGTATACGAGAAGTGTCCAAAGTTGATTCGGATTCGGTGAAAAACTCTCCTGGGAGTCGAAGACTCTGTCCATAAACTAGTTCTGCTGGAGAACAGTGTAGATCTATAAAGTGAACGAATACCCATCAGAATAACCGGCAATTCTAGTTTCCAACTTGAACAGTTGTCCCGAGCCATTAGTGCTGCTTTAAGACGTCGATGCTGTAAATTTGTGGGTGGTATGTGGTTGTGTGTATTTCATGAGCTCCTAAAAAGATAACTAACTGTGAAAATATTCGCGATTCAAATTGTTTACCTTGGTCGGTGGTGATAGTATGTGGCACTCCGAATCTTGTTATATATTGAGTAAAGAATGTTTCTGCCACCGTTTGTGCCGTAATATCTGTAATAGGGAAAGCTTCTGGCAATCTCGTAAAACGGTCTATTAATGTGAGAATATAAATACATCCACCTGAAGACGGAAGTGGTCCTACCAGGTCTAGATGGATATGTTCAAAACGTCCTTTTGGAATATTAAAATGGCTCGGATTAGATTTAGTGTGTGTGTGTGAATCTGTGCTTGTTAACAGTTCAAACAAGTCTTAGACCACAAATTAATTTCTGTGTTCATGCGAGGCCAATAATATCTTTGTGTAATAGAAGTTCGTGTAGAGCGAAAGCCAGGGTGTGAAACATTATGAAATTTATCGAAAATAATTTTTCTAAAAGTTTTTGGAACAAATGGTCTGTGTTCTGAGGTAGAGACATCACACCACAAATTTTGATTCGTAAAAGGAATCCTAGTTTGTCGAAGTGTGTTATTGCCGTTTTGCGATAAATTTTGAATAATCGTTTTTAGTTCCAAATCGTTTTGTTGTTCTTTACTAAAGGATCTCACATCCAATTCTTTTGTAGTTATAACGGAAATGCATCTAATCTAGAAAATGTATCCGCTACCACATTTGATTTACCAGAAATATGCCGTATATCCAAACTGAATTGCGCTATATATTCCATGTGTCGAATCTGTCGAGGGCTTCTATCGGTTTGGGCATCTAAAGCTTTAGTTGTCGGTTTGTGGTCTGTAAAAATAATACAAGGGCGACCTTCCATTAAATGCCGGAAATGTTTAACTGATGACTAAATGGCTAAAAGTTCTCTATCAAAAGCTGAGTGTTTGGTTTCTGTTAAAGACAATTTTTTGGACAAATGAGCTATAGGTTCCCAAATCTCTTTAATGTGTGTTCTAATGTTGCCCCTAAAGCTGAAGATGAAGCATCTACCGTGAGAGTAAGATGACCTTCATTTGTAGGATAGGCTAACAAAGTTATGTCCGCCAGCTTGTCTTTAATAAAACAAAAATCGTTTTCATTTTCCGTAGTCCAAGCCGTAATTTGTTTAAGTTTATTTTTGTTTAATTGTGCTACTAGATTATGCAGAGAAGCTAAATCTTTGGACAAATTAGGAATGTAGCGATGATAGCATGTTATCATGCCTATGAATCGTTGAAGTTGTTTTAGTGTGGACGGATGTGGGAAATATTTAATTATTTTAACGCGATCTTCTGATGGTAAAATTCCTTCTAATGACACGGTATGGCTTAAAAATCGAAGTTGCGTAACTCCAAATTCGCATTTAGATGGTTTGATGTTAATACCAAAGTCGTTAAGGCGAGTGAAAAGCTTTTCTAAATGTTGGTAGCGCTCAATTTCATTTTTACTTGCTACCAGTATGTCATCTAGGTAAACAAAAATGAAATCTAAACCGCTTATGACAGTGTTCATGAAACGCTGAAAGGCTGGGTCGCGTTCCTTAAACCGAAAGGCATTCGAGGAAACTCGGAAAGGCCAAAAGGTGTGGTTATAGCTGTTTTATAAATATCTTCCTCTGATACTGGAATTTGATGGATTCTAGGCCGATTCCACTCGGGCAATTCCACTCGTACAATTCCACTCGCACAATTCCACTCGGGCGCAATTCCACTCGATACAATTACACTTGGACAATTCCACTCGCACAATTCCACTCGGCAGAATTCGACTAGGGAGCAATTTAATTCAATGTATTTAACTCGCGCGAGTTAAATACATTGAATTAAATTGCTCTCTAGTTGAATTGTTATGTTATTATTCGTATATGTAAAAGAAATTAAATTGTTGCCCAGTCAAATTTTTTCGAGTGGAATTATTCCGAGTGGAATTGTGCCGAGTGGAATTGTGCCCGAGTGGAATTGTGCGAGTGGAATTGTGCGAGTGGAATCGGCCGGTCACCAATTTGATGGTATGCGCGAACTAGATCAATTTTAGAAAAGATTGTGCAACCTCTTAGATTCATATTACAATTTTGTATTAATGGTAGAGGATATCTTTCCGGGATAGTAACCCTATTCAATTTCCTATAATCCCCACATGGTCTCCAATCATTGGAATCTTTTTTGGGAACCATTTGTAAGGGGCAGGCCAACGATGAAGAAGATGGCCGACAGATTCCTAGTTTTACCATATGTTCAAATTCTGTTTTAGCTATTGTGGATTTTATAATGTCTAGCTTACGAGGTCTGGCGAAAGGAAGTTGCCCATTTGTAAGTATATGGTGTCGAACACAATGTTTGAGTGGTGCGTCATAATTGGGTTCCGCCGTAAGCTGTGGAAATTTTGCTAAAACATTTGAATAAATTTAATTTGATATTTGAAAAATTTTGGGTGAAATTGTATTTGTATTTGATAATTTAAAAAAATTATGATTCTGATCATCATCACTTTTGAACCATTTTAGGTTCAAAATTTTAAAGTTTATAAAAACTGATCAAACACGTTTCGTTGCTACCACTTTAAAAGGAAATTTCTTGACTTAATTTGCATTTTAAACTTGGTTTTTACGTTGTTTTACCATTTGAAACACTATAATTTAGTTTTGCTAATCATTTTATCCGCCATTGCAGATTCAAATTTAATTAATTTTTTTTTCGAGTGTAGCGGGGAAAAAACGCCGGTTGAAATAGTTTTCTTTCAAAATATTTTTACTTTCCCGATAAACGAATGTTTATAGGAAAGTACTATAATCGTGCGAAAACCTAACTTTTGATCTAGAAGGGCTACGAAGATGAAAATAAGTGCAAAATCCGCTTCGTCAAAAATAATTAGCCCCATGTCCGTCCGTCTGTCCGTCCGCTTTTTTAAATCGTTAATCAAATCTGAATGGATGATCCATGAAATTTTCACCATTTTGTTGTTGCATCAAATGCCAGATGGTGTTAGATTTTGGGCGAAATTAATATATGCCAACACTATTTGGTACCGCTTTCTTTGTCTAAAAACGACAAAATTTTGTCCGCACGGTTCAGACTAAACTGTTGGGCCAATTTCGATAAAATTTACACAGTTCATGTATTTGATCCTAACTTAGATCTGATTAGTTTTTGGGCCATATTCGACTATGGCAACACTGTCTAAAAATACATTTTGTCCAAATATAGTCTACTTTTGCACTAGTTGTAAAACCGAAACTGTATGTCCAATTTTGATGACATTTGCACAGTTTGTGTACTATATTGGAAATCAGAACATATTAACTTTTCAACGGAATTTACATCTGACAACACTAATGCGCAAAACTTTTTCAAAAAAATGTTGTGGCGGAAATATAAAAACTTTCCTAATTCGGTTAATAATAGTCGGATTTTAATGAAACTTCGAATGTACGTTTAGGATGGACCAGCCGAAAAAATAAAATATGTTCCCCCGCGGTGGGGGGTTGTGGGGGGCAAAAAAAGAAAAACTTCAAAAATTCACTCAATAATTAGCAGATTTTCTTTAAACTTGGTGTGTACATTCTGGATAGGGCAAGTGAGAAGATAGAATGCATCTCCCCTCGTAAGGGGGTTGCGGGAGGGTGAAATAAAAAAACCCTAATAATAATGAAATATAGAAACTTCCTTAATTCGGCCAATAATAGTCGGATTTTAATGAAATTTCTAACGTACGTTTGGAATGGATGAGCTGAAAAAATAAAATATGTCTCCCAGCGGTGGGGTTTGTGGAGGGCTGAAAAAGAAAAACTTCAATAATTCACTCTATAATAGGCAGATTTTCTTTAAACTTGGTGTGTACATTCTGGATAGGGCAAGTGAAAAGACAGAATGCGTCTCCCCTCGGTGGGGGTTGCGGGGGGGTGATATAAAGAAACCTTAATAATTCGGTCAATAACCGGCGGATTTTAATGAAACTTGGAATGTACATTTAGGATGAGCAAGCTGAAAAGATAAAATGCCTCCCCTCGATGGGGGTTGTGGGGGCCTGAAATAGAAAAACTTCAAGAACTCACTCAATAATGGGCGAATTTTCTTAAAACTTAGTGTATACATTTTGGATAGGCCAACTGAAAAAACAGGATGCGACTCCCCTCTGTGGGTGTTACGGGAATGCAAAATAAAAAAACCCTAATAATTCGGCCAATACTAGTCACATTTTCATGAAACTTGGAATGTACATTTATAATAGGAGAACTGAAATGAATATTTTATGACATTATCGGGAAAGTTCCATAGTGGTCCGGCCGATATAGAGAAAATGTGAATTCACTACTATGGTTTGCTTTGCTCATTTTTTTCTTTGTTTTCTTTTTACTTTCCCGATAAACAAATGTTTATAGGAAAGTACTATAATCGGGCGAAAACATAACTTTTGATCTAGAAGGGCTAGGAAGATGAAAATAAGTGCAAAATCCGTTTCATCAAAAATAATTAGCCCCATGTCCGTCTGTCCGTCCGTCCGCTTCTTTAAATCGTTAATAAAATCTAAATGGATGGTCCGATTTCCATGAAACTTTCACCATTTTGGTGTTGCATCAAATGCCAGATGGTGTTAGATTTTGGGCGACATTAATATATGGTAACACTATTTGGTAATGCATTTCTTGTCTAAAAACGACAAAATTTTGTCCGCACGGTTCAGACTAAATTGCTGGGCGAATTTCGATAAAATTTACACAGTTCATGTATTTGTCCCTAACTTAGATCTGGTTAGCTTTTCGGCCATATTCAACTATGGCAACACTGACTAATAATTCGTTTTGTCCAAATATAGTCCATTTTTGCACTGGTTGTAAAACTGAAACTGCATGTCCAGTTTTGATGAGATTTGCACAGTTTGTGTACTAAGGTCGAAATCAGAAAATATTAACTTTTCATCTTTTCTGGTAACACTAATGCACAAAACTTTTCTTAAAAAATGTTGTGGTGGAAATATAGAAACTTCCCTAATTCGGCCAATAATAATCAGATTTTAATGAAACTTCGAACCTACGTTTGGGATGGACCTATAGCGTTTATTAATGTTGAATATGTTTTCTTTTTTGAATAAAACTCTTTTCCAACTAATTTAATTTTAAATAAGTGCACTTTTGTTATATTTTATTAATTATTTTTATTTTAAAGTTTGAATACAATATTTTTATTTTAATAATTTTAATTTTATAATCATATAAAGTTATAAAATGTATGATATAATACAAGAAGCTAAATTAGGACGTTTAGACAAACAATTGACAAATTCAGATTTATTCTTGCAAGCACTCCGAGAATTGCAATTGGAAATTTTAGATGACTCCAGAATCCCAGTAAAACCAATTAAAGCTAATTTACCATTAATAAACAAAATTTCTCATATAAACCCAATTTATGTGAAGAACAAATTAATGTTCGAAATAAAAGTACCTTTAGTTACCGATCCATTTGAACTCTTTAAACTTACCAGTTTACCTACTAGATATGCAAACAATACATATTATTATGTTCAACCGGATGCGGATTTTGTAGCAATAAATGAAAATAAAGCTAAATACATATTTTTAAAACAAATGGAATTCAATGAATGCAACTATATGATTGATAACATATATATATGCGAACAAAATTTTTTTACTTACAATCAAAATAAAGAAAATTGTATTTTAAACTTAATTTTAGGTAATCCGATATCTAAAGATAGCAATGTTAAAATCTTTAACTTGCATCACGAACTATGGCATGCATTAGAAAAGGCAAACTCGTGGTTATACATTACACCTGTAAAAACTTATGTCAGAATTTTATGTAATAACACGGCCTATACCGTAGAAATAGAATACAGTGGAACATTTGAATTAGAATCCAAATGTAAAGCTAAAACTAAAGAAGTAACTTTAGAGACAAAAACTGAGTACAAAAATATTAAACCAAAATTTTATACGTTCGGAAATGCATTCATTGAAGATCTTTCAAATTTAAATAATATTTGTAATATAAATTTAACAACTAAATCTAAGAAAATCAATTTAGAAAACTGGGATCTGATTCAAATAAGTGTTGATTTAAAAACCATGAAACATACAAACACAATACATTTTAAAAATCTTAAGACAGAAAATGTTTTAACTAGTATTTTAATTAGTTTATTAAGCCTAGCAATTGTAATAATAATAATATTATTGGTAAATAAATTTTTTAAATGTAAAATTATTTGGTGTCAGCGTGAAAGGACTGAAGAACAGAGAGCATAAATATTTACCCAAATTTTAAACTTTGAAGTTCAAAATTTTTTTTTGTTACTTTTAAATTTTACTCGAGTTACAGTAATTACTCGAATAACAATCATTTGTCGTGCTAACTTGCAAAATTTTTAGTTTGAATGTGGGAAAGAATTTTACAAGAACTTTTTGTACATTTTATCGCAAAAACCTATTTTTTCGCGACTTCAAAAGCCAGTCCTCGACACGCTGTCAAGAATAATAGACGAAACTTAAAAATTTTGTATGGAATAAACTTTTTATTTTTAACAAAGTGTTTTATTTGCTTCCTCTTTAACTTGTTTTTTTTTGTGGAGTAACAGTACGTTCGAAGTTTCATTAAAATCCGACTATTATTGGCCGAATTAAGGAAGTTTCCACCCTGCCGCAACCTCCACCGAGGGGAGACGCATTCTATCTTCTCACTTGCCCTATCCAGAATGATCACACCAGGTTTAAAGAAAATCTGCCTATTATTGAGTGAATTATTGAAGTTTTTCTTTTTTAGCCCCCCACAACCCCCCAGCGCGGGGAGACATACTTAGTTTTTTACTTGGTTCATCCCAAACGTACGTTCGAAGTTTCATTAAAATCCGACTATTATTAACCGAATTAGGGAAGTTTCTATATTTCCACCACAACATTTTTTTAAAAAAGTTTTGCGCATTAGTGTTGCCAGATGTAAATTCCGTTGAAAATTTAATATGTTCTGACTTAGATCCTATTATACAAACTGCGAAAATCTCATTAAAATTGGACGAGCAGTTTGAGTTTTACAACTAGTGCAAATATAGACTATATTTGGACCAAATGTATTTTTAGACAGTGTTGCCATAGTCGAATATGGCCGAAAAACTAATCAGATCTAAGTTAGGATCAAATACATGAACTGTGTAAATTTTATCGAAATTGGCCAAACAGTTCAGTCTGAACCGTGCGGACAAAATTTTGTCGTTTTTAGACAAAAAAGCGTTACCAAATAGTGTTGCCATATATTAATTTCGTCCAAAATCTAACACCATCTGGCATTTGATGCAACAACAAAATGTTGAAAGTTTCATGGAAATCTGACCATCCATTCAGATTTGATAACCGATGTAAAAAAGCGGACGGACGGACGGACGGACATGAGGCTAATTATTTTTGACGAAACGGATTTTGCACTTATTTTCATCTTCCTAGCCCTTCTAGATCAAAAGTTAGGTTTTCGCACGATTATAGTACTTTCCTATAAACATTCGTTTATCGGGAAAGTAAAAATACAAAAACATAAACTAAGTTTTATTTTATAAACTGAGTGGAAAAATTCAAATTAAAAGTGAATGTAAATTTTAGTGGTTTAGTAGAAAATGGGAACACCACAATACTCCCCCTTCAGTGAAAACGTCTGAGATACAACAAAAAAAAAAAATTTTAAAATGTTCTTAAAAAAACCAAAGTAACTTTTTTTTGATTTTTGCTGGGTAATAGTGGGTTCTTCTTTTTGCTCATCTAGGAAAGCTGGCTTTAATCTGTCAATTGAGACAGTTTTTGATTCTCCATTTATGAGTAATGTGAAACATTTTGGTTCACGCTTCAGAACTTTGAAAGGACCCTCATATGGAGGATTTAAACTGGATCTAATTTTATCGATTCTGAGAAACACGAACTCACACTCAAAAAGGTATTTTGGTATATATGATTTTGCTGTTGAATGGTTACTAGTTTGCATAGGAGTAAGGTTTTTAAAGTAGTTTCGTAAAGTGCTAACAAAATTTGGAATATCTCGAAAATCGTTGTTATTTGTAGTCACTAGGAATTCTCCTGGAACTCTTAAGTTTTGTCCGAATACTAATTCTGCTGGAATGCACTGTAACTTCTCTTTAATGGTGGTTCGTAATCCGAGAAGAATGATTGGAATTTGGTCTGTCCAGTGTATGGTGTTTCCTGTAGCTCTTAATGCAGTTTTTAAAGTGCGATGGAATCTTTCAACCAATCCGTTTGATTGAGGATGGTACGCAGTAGTATGAATTTTGTGAATGCCTAAAAATGTTGTTAATTTGTTAAATAATTTTGATCCGAATTGTGGTCCTTGGTCGGTTGTAAGTCTTAATGGAATTCCAAAGCGGGTGATGTACTCGTTGAAAAAAGTTTTTGCGATTTTTGCTGCCGTGGTATCTTTTATAGGATATGCCTCCGGCCAACGAGTAAAACGATCAATAATAGTGAGAACGTGTGCATAACCGTTTGAAATAGGAAATGGACCGATAATATCAATGTGGATATGGTCAAATCTGCCTTCTGGAATTTTGAATTTACCAATTGGAGATTTTGTGTGTTTGTGAATTTTGTTTTGTTGACAACTAATACAAGTTTTCGTCCATGAATTAATGTCAATGTTCATTTTGGGCCAAAAGTATTTGCTTGATATTAATTGCTTTGTAGCTCGTATACCAGGGTGTGCCAAATTATGTAGACTCTCGAAAATACATTTTCTTAAGGTTTTTGGTGCATATGATCTATTTTTGTTTGTTGCAATTTCGCACCAAATTAATAATTTTGAATTTGGTGTTTGAATGTTGGAGAGTATGAATTTGGAATCTATTTATCGATCGTTATTTGCAATTAATTTTGTTAGTTCTTCGTCGCGGATTTGATATGTTTGAATTGTTTGTAAGTCTATCTTAAGGGTGTCATTAGAACAACATTTGTCTTGTGAGATGCGCGATAATGTATCTGCTACTACATTAAGTTTTCCTTTTAGGTGTCTGATGGTTGCTGTGAATTGTGCGATGAAGTCTAATTGCCGTTCTTGTCTTGGACTACGCTCAGTTTTGGTGAAAAGGGCTGTGGTAAGAGGTTTATGGTCCGTGAATATACAAAAATCTCTACCGTCAAGAAAATGCCGAAAATGTGTTATTGATAGAAAAATAGCTAGTAGTTCTCTATCAAAAGCGGAATAATTAATTTCTGCAATTTTTAGTTTTTTTGAGTGAAAAGCAATTGGTTGCCAAATGTTATTTACTGACTGCTGAAGAACTGCTCCAATAGCCGTATTGGAAGCGTCCACGTCGGGGTCACCAATATTAATGTTGAATATGTTTTATTTTTTGAATAAAACCTTTTTCCAACTAATTTAATTTTAAATAAGTGCACTTTTATTACATGTTAATAATTATTTTTATTTTAAAGTTTGAATACAATATTTTTATTTTATATAATTTTAATTTTAAATATGATATTTATGCCCTATGGCAGGTACTACCAGAGGGTATATTAGTTTTGTCACTAAGTGTGTAACGCATAGAAATAATCATCGCAGAAAAATTTCAAGGGTATGGTTGTGCAGGGAATCAAAAGTTAAATCGATTTATGCATGTCCGTCCGTCCGTCTGTCTGTGGATAAAATAGCTCAAAAACGCGTTATCCGATTTTGTTGAAATTTAGAATGTAAGTTGGTTATTCCTTAACTGCGTATTGCATTTCAGCAAAATCGACAAAAGGGGAGGGAAGTTATTAAGCTAAAACCAGGGTGACCAGAAAGTTTTGTCGTTTTTTTTATATGGTTTTTCGGATTTAACTGGAAAAGTTGTGAATCAATTTGGTTTAAATTAATTATATTGGTTAAATACGTAAATAGTCGATACCATGCTAAATTTCAGCAAAATCAGTTTAAGAATAGTGGAGAAAGAAATAATCCTAGGAGAAAATAAGTTTGTCGATAAAGTTTTTTTGATGTACTTTAAAAACTAACATACTGATTTAAATAAAATTTGCGGATTGGATTTACCCTATTGGGGCCTAGCTTACCTGCGAATTAGAGAACATTTTGAAAAGAGGAAACAAAATTATGAAGAAAAAACCTTGAAATACTGTTAGATTTGACTGCTTTTCTGTCCTATTTCTACCATAGGGCATCAAAAAATCGGCTATAGGCCGAATTTAAGTTACTATATGTTTTTTTATTAAGTGAAACGGTTCTTTTTATGCCTTATGGTAGGTACTACCAGAGGGTATATTAGTTTTGTCACTAAGTGTGTAACGCATAGAAATAATCATCGCAGAAAAATTTCAAGGGTATGGTTGTGCAGGGAATCAAAAGTTAAATCGATTTATGCATGTCCGTCCGTCCGTCTGTCTGTGGATAAAATAGCTCAAAAACGCGTTATCCGATTTTGTTGAAATTTAGAATGTAAGTTGGTTATTCCTTAACTGCGTATTGCATTTCAGCAAAATCGACAAAAGGGGAGGGAAGTTATTAAGCTAAAACCAGGGTGACCAGAAAGTATTGTCGTTTTTTTTATATGGTTTTTCGGATTTAACTGGAAAAGTTGTGAATCAATTTTGTTTAAATTAATTATATTGGTTAAAAACGTAAATAGTCGATACCATGCTAAATTTCAGCAAAATCAGTTTAAGAATAGTGGAGAAAGAAATAATCCTAGGAGAAAATAAGTTTGTCGATAAAGTTTTTTTGATGTACTTTAAAAACTAACATACTGATTTAAATAAAATTTGCGGATTGGATTTACCCTATTGGGGCCTAGCTTACCTGCGAATTAGAGAACATTTTGAAAAGAGGAAACAAAGTTATCAAGAAAAAACCTTGAAATACCGTTAGATTTGACTGTTTTTCTGCCCCATTTCTACCATAGGGCATCAAAAAATCGGCTATAGGCCGATTTTAAGTTACTATATGTTTTTAATTTAAAATTGAACTTCTGCCTCGAAGCTTGATGAAAAAACTGAAAATTCTTTTTGTTTTAATTTAATATTTTAAAAATAAAAAACAACTAGATCATTAATTAATTAAATTAATTAAATCTAGATTGAAAAAATACAAAAACATAAACTAAGTTTTATTTTATAAATTGAGTAGAAAAATTCAAATTAAAACTGAATGTAAATTTTAGTGGTTTAGTAGAAAATGGGAACACCACACGTTCATGCTAATAAACAAGCATTTATCGTTCAGATTAATAATAATTTTATTAAATTTGAATGTTTTCACTTGGGAGCTTTTTTAATAACGAGAATAATAATTATAATTATTGTTTTAAGAAAATTTATAAAATTCAAAAGTATCTTTATATCTAAAACTTAAATTTACTATTTTACAACCAGTATTAAGAGAACTTTGTATAAAGGAAAATATAAATTTACAGTAGTAGAAATTAAGTACAAAAGTGTGTTCCACCACAATACCCCTCTCCCAGTTAATTAATTAATTACGAAACTTACTTTCTTTTTGGATTTAATTTCGTTTGGCAGTGTAGCATTTAAGATATGCGCGGGTTTAGTGCGGTTTATATGGATTGGTGTGATTTTGTTTGAAATTTTAACGTGAACATGATTTTTACAACGTTGTATAATTTCGTAAGGCCCTTCGTACGGTGGAGTCAAACCAGGGCGATGGTGATGAATTCTGACAAAAACGTGGGTGTAGGTATCTTGGTTTGGATGAAAGAAGATTTTGTTAGTATTACTTGATCTTGTGTTCGTAGCTTTAACATCTTTAAATATTTTCTTTAGGTCCACCAGTATACGAGAAGTGTCTAAAGTTGATTCGGATTCGGTGAAAAACTCTCCTGGGAGTCGAAGACTCTGTCCATAAACTAGTTCTGCTGGAGAACAGTGTAGATCTATAAAGTGAACGAATACCCATTAGAATAACTGGCAATTCTAGTTTCCAACTTGAACAGTTGTCCCGAGCCATTAGTGCTGCTTTAAGAGTTCGATGAAACCAGTAGTATAGCTAGAGGGGTTCTGGCGTATTGAGGTGAGGGGTTCGAGAGGTCGGGAGGTCGGGGAGGTAAGTGGTTTGTGTATTGGATGTGTTGATGGGAGTCTTGGGTGCGTGTGTGCGGTGAATTAGTGGTTTGAGTCTGGGATGTGTGTTGAATTGGTGTGCGTGGTTTGAGTCTTGGGTGTATGTGGCTAATAGGTATGTGGTTATAGTCTTGGGTGTGTGATCTTGGTGTGGTGAACTCGTGGTATGTGGTTTAAGTCTAGGGGTTGGTTAGAGTCTTGGATGTGTGTTGAATTAATGATATGTGGTTTGAGTGTTGGGTGTATGTAAGTAATGGGTCTGTGGTTAGTAGATTCTTGGATGTGTGTGATCTTTGCGGGGGAGTCGGGGGCAGGGCCGGATCTGGTGCTGGCCTCGGGTTGAAGGAAATTAGTTTGAAAGCTTGCGGGGGAGTCGGGGGCAGGGCCGGATCTGGTGCTGGTGCTGGTGCTGGCCTCGGGTTGAAGTTAGAAAGCTGTTTAGTTTATGAGCTTGTGCTTAGAAAGCTTTGAAAGTTTTTCGGGGGCTGGGCCGGATCTGGTGTTGGTGCTGGTGCTGGTTCTGGTGCTGGCCTCGGGCTGAAGTTAGAAAGCTGTTTAGTTTATAAGCTTGTGCTTACAAAGCTTTGAAAGTTCTTTTTTTAAATTAATTTACCGTTAAAAAACGGTTATGAGCTTGTGCTTAGAAAGCTTTTGATTAGTATTTAATTCCTTGTCAATGTGAAGGAGATGATAGAATTAAAGTAGTGCTGTTGCTGAAAAGAGATACCATCTACGTAAATGAGATTTAATGTTGTTGTTGTTGGGAAAAAATGTCCATAAAAAAAAAGTCTAAAGCTCACCCACACATATTGTTATTTAATTCTTTATCAATGAAATTTTTTTGCGGATAAAAATAAATGAATTAAACTGCTTATGAATAAAAAATGCTGTATTTAGTTGTATGTTGATTTGTTTGAATTGTGGTTAAGAACAATAAAAACGAAAAATATAAAATTTAAAAAAAATGTTTTTACTATCTAATATAGAAACTGTGAATTACATTTGAAATAAAAAAAAATTTAATTATAAAATTTCATTCTCATCAATCCAGGAATTATGTTCTGAGTTAAATCCCAACCATTTAACATATATTTTATTTTTACGTTTCTTTAAAATTTTTTCAATCAAAAAAATATTGGGATCTTTTGCTTTATGCAATTCCATTTCATAAAATCCACCTTTTATGTGTTGTTGTTGATAATCTTCTAACAGATATGTTATTGGATTCGTATTTTGAATTTTTCTAATTTTAAAAATTTCTGTTGTCCAATTAGGGGTATAACCCTTTTCAAATATATGTTTATATTTACTAATTCGAACGAAATCACCTATTTAAAATTTTGGCTTTGGTATTATTTTAATACGGTTATAAATAGTTGAAAGTAGCTGTTTTTCATTCGAAGCATCAACATCACTTGGGCACATTTTTATTGTTCGATGTTTCATGTTATTGTATTTATGAACTAATTGTTTTATTATGTTAATCCAGAGATAAACACCATTCATACTGAATTCCTTCCACATCATGGTTTTTAAAGTTCTATTGAATCGTTCAACTATTGATGCTTTAAGGGTACTGTAGGTAGAATAATGATTAATTTTATATTTATTCATTAGATTTTCAAAATGCTTATTGAAGAATTCTTTCCCATCACCTGTTTGTAAATTTTTAGGAATACGCCCTTCTTTGAATACATATTTAAATGCTTCCACGACTTCTATTCCAGTTTTTTTCTTAATAGGAACTGCCCACGCATATTTTGAGAAAGTATCAATAATTGTGAGTAGAAATCTATAACCTTTATTTTCAGATACATGTGCACCCATTTCAACCAAATCTGCTTGCCACAAGTCATCTAAACCTTTACTAATAACGGGTCGTCCTTTAAAATTCCTTCGAGCAGATTTATGTAACTCTTCCACTAATTCCCTTTTGCTGTTCTTTGAAGCAGGTTTATGTATTTCGTTAACTAACATCCTTTTACTCATTATAAGTGTGATTGAATGCAATAAATTATTAAATTCCAGATACTTTTATAGACTATTAATTTTTACTTCTTTGTGAAGGTTGTATAATGTTATATTTTAATTTATCCCTTTTTCATCAACATCATTTGTTTTCATATCCGGTAAAGCAACATTCTCACTTACAATTGTTATGTCTTTCAAAAAAATTTTTATTTCTTTATCAATATTTTTGAAGTGAAATACTTCTATGGGGACGTTTTGCAAAAATTATGTGACGATTTTGTGTGACGAAACGTTACATTACAAAATATCTCATTATATGGACGTCCTAGATGATTACAATGTTCAACAATATTGTGGAGGTTGTGATTGGAATTATTTTCGTTGAAGACCAAATAGTTCTATCTATCACCGTATTAGCGCTGTAGTCGATACAAATTTTTGAAATTTTTTAAAACTTTTTATATACAGGTCGTACACGATTGAAATGTTCAACAAAGTTGTGGAGGTTTTTATGGGGATTATTTCCGTCGAAGACACAATAGTTCTATATCCAACCACTTCGGCGATGTATTCAATAACAATTTGACGAAACGTTACATTTCAAAATATCTTATTATATGGACGTCCTAGACGATTACAGCCTTCGGCATTATTGTGGAGGTTATAATGAGTAATATTTCCTTCTCAGACCAAATAGTTCTATCTGCCACCATATTGGCGCTGTAGTCGATATAAATTTATGAAATTTCTTTCGAACTTTTTATATAGAGGTCGTACATGATTGAAAGGTTCGGCAAAATTGTAGAGGTTTTTATGGCGACTATTTCCGTCGAAGACCCATTAGTTCTATCTCCCACCATTTCGGCGCTGTATTCAATAACAATTTTTGAACCTAGATGAAACTTCACATTACAAAATATCATATTATATGGACGTCCTAGACGATTACAATGTTCGGCAATATTGTGGAAATTATAATGAGTAATATTTCCGTCGAAGAGCAAATAGTCCTATCTGCTACCGTATTGGCGCTGTAGTCCATACAAATTTTTTAACTTTTTATATGGAAAAAATCATGGAACGCTAACTCTGTAAAGCAGCGTGTCACATCAGTGTAAGCTGACTAACAATTGTGTCGTTTCTGTGCATAAGCCTGGCGCATACGAATATTGCATAGCGGAAAGCGGTCAGCGCATCTTACATACATTAACGGGCATTGCTTCTTACTACGGCTACAATGACTCCGGTAAGAAAAGTTTGCGAGTCGTCAATTCTGCTCAATCACAACACGCTGACAATGCTTCCACGAGAACGACTATGACTATTGCGGAACGGACGCGGGCACGTAGGGCTAGGCAACAACAAGCGGAACAAAAGCAACTCGCTGACAAGGCTTCGACGAGTTTGACTATGACTGGTGCAGAACGGACGCGGGCATGTAGGGCTAGGCAACTTGCTCAACAAGCGGAACAAATGCAACTCGCTGACAAGGCTTCGAGGAGTACGGATATGATTGGCACAGGGGGGACAGTGGTATATAGAGCTAGGCAACTTGCACAACAAGCGGAACAAAACCATCTCGCTGAAAAGGCTTCGACGGGTACGGCTATGACTGGTGCAGAACGGACGCGGGCATATAGGGCCAGGCAACTTGCTAAACAAGCGGAAGAAATGCAACTCGCTGACAATGCTTCGACGAGCACGGATATGACTGGTACAGAGGGGACAGGGTTATATAGAGCTAGGCAACTTGCACAACAAGCGGAACAAAGCCAACTCGCTGACAAGGCTCCGACGGGTACGGCTATGACTGGTACAGAACGGACGCGGGCATGTAGAGCTAGGCAATTTGCTCAACAAGCGAAACAAAAGCAACTCGTTGACAAGACTTCGACAAGTACGACTATGACTGGTGCAGAATAAAACCAACTCGCTGACAAGGCTCCGACGGGTACGGCTATGACGTGCAGAATGGACGAGGGCATGTAGAGCTAGGCAATTTGATCAACAAGCGAAAAAAAGCAACTCGTTGACAAGGCTTCGACGAGTAGGTCTTCGACAGGTACGGCTATAACTGGTACAAAGCGGACGCGGGCATTTAGGGCTAGGCAACTTGCTCAACAAACGGAACAAATGCAACTCGCTGACAAACCATAAAGAAAAGCTTCTATTTCACATCTACAGTGTGGTCAAAAGCACACTTCCTTTTTTTTCATATTTGACAATGCATTGTCAGTTAAATTTTTGAATTCATTATCCATTTTGTTCAAAGCTGTTTTCCTTTCTCCATCAACATAAGTTTTCGTATTTGATAATGCATGTTCAGCTAAACTTTTGAATTCATTATCTATTTTGTTTTGCACATCCAAAACTATTTGATTTTGAATTATTATTATTTGATCATCTACATAATTTTTTCTTGTAGCATCCCCCTCATCTACAGGTTCACCTAAATTCTTCAACAGTTTTAATTTTAAATCATAATCTTTATTTTGCGTTAAAAAAAATCCTTCACCAGGTGGTCCACGTTCTCCAGGTGGTCCACGTTCACCAGCCCGACCAACTTGTCCTTTATTAGAGAATCGACCAAACTTGTCAAGAGACATCTTTTGAATATTATCAATACTATGTTAAGTAAGCTATTTATATAATAATAATATTTGCTTCTTTTAATTCAATTATAGATATTATTTCATTGTTGTGATTGCTATGTCCAGCATTCTGTGATGCTATTAATAAACGCAATCGATTCACCAATTCATTCGGATCATCCCAGTAAATATATTCTTTTGGTTTTTTAGATAATAACATAGATAATTGTAACGACCGTCTTTTAGTAGATGAAACCCTGGAAGAAAAATTGAAAACATATGATTAATTATAGGAAGGAAAATCAATGCAAAATACTTATCTGTACCAAGTGTGAAAGTCCTGTATTGTCTCAATACTATTGTATGTTCCCAAACGAATGAATTACCTAGTAGATTTGATGAATTCACTTCCTGAGCAGAAAGTGGACGCAGTAAACAAAGCACCTAAAATTGAAATTAGTGGAAAAATGTTGATATTATTAAAATTATTTTTATATTGTAAACCACATTAGATTAGTGGCAACCTTACCGTTGGTTTATAGAAGCGCGACGGATTGAAATCGACTTCTGGAGTGTCAAAGTTGAAAACAGCTGTGTTGCTGCGATCTTCATGTTTTTCCCCACATATGTGATATCACCATGACCGCAATAATGTAGGGAAGCGACCTGAAACAAAATTAACATAAAATAATTAGAGAATAGAAAATTTTTATGATCATTGGGTCAAACTAACCTTGCTTTCTTTTTTTTGGTTTTCACACTGGAAATAGTAGAAACTTCTGTAAGCACTAATTTTTATGGAATTAGAGACTGATAAACTATCATTACAGCCCGGAACTTATAATTAATTTTAAAAAAAAATATAAAAATATTTTTTCGAAAATCATTTTGGCGGGATTTAAAGGACGAAGCCCAAAATTTTAACCTTTTTGCGAGCGCGGCGACCTCACAAAGAGAAAATTCCATATTTGTTAAAAAAATAGGCAAAATTATCAGAAAATAGGATTCACTAGTAGGTAAATAGTTGCATTGTTAAATAAAGATTATGCAAAAATTAAATAAAAATCATAATTAATAGCATAATATCTATAAAACTAATTAATGCCTATTTTAACCACGAATCCAGTTATCCGAAAACCTATAAAAAGGCTGTCACGACGAAGAAAAAGGGTTGGTCTTATTCGAAATTTGTGGAGGTCGTTTCGCTACCGAAAATTTTCTTTGGGTTTTAGTTTTTTTTTATAAATTTGTCTACTTTAATTCTTTTTTTTTAAAAGTGGTGAAAATTTAGTTTTTTTATTAGTTTTTTTTTTGTTTGGTCATATTTTCAAATTCTTTTGAAGAATTCCGGGCTGTGAAGCATATAAAAGAAGAAAAGAAGAAAAAAAAAAGAAAAAAAAAAAGAAAACCGGGAAAAGGAAAACAACGGTTTACCTTCAAGAAAAAAGTTTATCATACCGGGGTCAACGAATTTGGAATTTCCGAAGATTTATATGGGTCACAAGGTCGCACCAACACTAGCTTAACGGACACACAGCTAAGTCACTCAAACATAATTTTTTTATTATTTTTCTTTAGCTTTTGATTTTTTTTTCTTAAATTTTTTTTTTGGTAATATAATTCACGAATAACTCAAAATAAATCAAAGCAAAGTACTAATAAACAAATTAATGAATTCGTTTATAAATTTGACGTTTGTTTTGTTTATTTTGAGTTCACATTTTTAGTTCATTTATTTTTTTTTTATAAAAGTGTTATAACTGATATCACATCACTTAATTCATATCACTACACTACACTTAAAGATCCCGGTTGGATCTATGCAATAAACTTAACGCACAAGTGAAAAATTGTTATATAAAAAAAAAGAAAAACACAAGAAAAGAAAAAGGTAAACAATAATTAAATAATTCGCGCACGTTATTTGGAAACGTCAAATACCATCAGTTGCTAGTGTGGTGAATTTAATTCATTTTTTTTTATTTTTTTTTGGTAGTTTATAGTAAAACGTTTGATTATTTTAAAGGGATCAAAGATCCTGGTCGATGATTTGAATTATTATATAGGGATCGAAGATCCAGGTCGAGTTTTTTTTTTGAAAGTAAAAATATATTTTAATAAAAAGTGAATTAAATAAAGAAAAGGAATTTGTTAAATATATCCTTATTTGAGTTTTTTTATTATTTTTGTTCATTTTGTGATGTGTTTGGCTAAATTTTTCTTTTACACAATGAGGTGCTAGGAAAATTAAATGGGGTGATTGAGGCCTGGCATGTGGATGGTGCGAATGATTTATTGAAGTTTACGTCGGTTGTTTAGGAGCACAGAAACGGTTTTAATGTTGTCCTCTCTTTTCTTTGAGTTTTTTTTTATTTTTTTTTAATCCACGCTTTACAAGCATTTTGATCGCTGATGGGAACCCTGTAATATAACTTAACTGAGAAACCCGGAAATGCGTGGCCATCAGCAAGTCAAAGTGAAAAAAATTCTGAGTGACGAAAATTACAGTTACAAGATGGCGCCCGAGCAGGGACCTGACAGATGACAAGTCATAAACACAAAAAAAAAAAAAAAAATTTTTTTTTATTTTCATTTTTATTTTTTTATTTTTCTTCTTTTTCAATTTAAATTTTTCTTACGTTCATTAGTTATACTTCGCAACTGTACTTACTTGTTGAATATAGAGATTCTACGTATCCTTGGAAAGGCATAGTTGTTTGAGGACTTAATATAATGAAGCAAAGTAAATAAGTAAACGATATTTAATGGTTTTTTTTTGATTTTGTAGTTTTTTTTGATTACTTTAAATTTTGATTTTCGTTCTTAAATTCTTGCGAGAGTGATTCTACGCAACCAGAAATGCGTCGAAGGTAATAATTTTATTTATCCGCATGGGAACGGTTGTTTGAAGATACCATTCAGCGTTAGCTTAATTAAGTAGTTTTTTTTTATGGGATTACTTGTCGGCATTAGAGATCCTCTATCGTTATGAAATCGATCGGTGTAGAGTTTTGAGTAATTACCCATCGAAGCGAGGCAATAATTCGAAGGGGTACAACTAAATGTGCGCAACGATTGAACCCTTTTAAAGAAAAAAAGGAATAAATGAATAAATAAATAAATTGTCTACATTATAGTTTAACTTTGAAGTAATAACTTTTAATTATCATATTTTTTTTTGTTACATACATTAATACATTTTTTTGATCTTAACTATTAATTCATTTATACAAACAATTTAGGTATTATACGAGAAATACAAATTTGTTTTTTTCTTTTTCTTCTTTTATTATTAATATAATTATTAGGATTAATTATTGGGACCATCCTTCAAACTTTTCTGTGTTCCTGCGATCGACAAAGCTTATCTGTTTGCATTACTTAATGTGTCAAGGCAGCAATCACCCCTTGTTTCTTTTAAAATATATATAATATATACCTGGGGTCGTCAATTAAATTGATGATTAGCTGAAAAGTAAAATTTTTTTTTTTTGTTAATTAAATAAATTGTGTTTATCAATAAATAGGTTGCATTGTGGTTTTCTTAATTCCTTCCTATATTTTTTTTCTGATTTTCTTTTTGGGTTTTTCCTTCCTGGATTCTCGAAGGATCCGTTTTATAGTTCTGAGATATTTTTTTTGCTAATTACTTTTTTTTATTTATCTATTCCAACGTACTAGTTTTAAAGTTTTCTAATTTTTTTTGAAGTATTAGTTTTAGTTTCTTTTGCTCGGTGTTTAAATCAAAGTTAAGATGTTTTTGATACCTAGTGAAGTGGACAATTTAAGTAGCGATGAACTAGATGTCGAGTTGCAGCTCCGGAAGCTCTCAGTCAATGAGTCGGACTCCAAACAAAAGCTGGTAAAGTTTCTTGAGAGAGAGCAGGATGATCCTTCTTTGCGACCAACTAAATCACACAATCTTAGAAATCCTACCGGTGAATTAGAAGCGTGCAATCAAGCGATTCGAGCCCTAGATGTGCTTGCATCGAGAGGGGAATTGGAGGTTGATGAGAAAAGGGGTCTGGTAACAAGAATTAAACATTGGTATGGTCGGGCAGAACGGTTGTCGGATGGCAAATCATCAATGGTTGTACAAATCAACAGAATCACGCAACAATTGCAAGCAATGCGTTTAAGACTAGAGGAACTACCAGGTCCCAAGTGTACAAAGGCGGACGGTGGTGTCGGGAACGAAAGAACTGAGAGTAACGGATCATTAGCAAATGATCAAAATGAAACATTTGTAAGCCCTCAACGCGACAGCACACCAACAAGGCCAAGTCAACTTCGGGCAAGTTTTCTAGAGGGTGCCCAAGTAGAATTTTTTGGAATGCCACCTACGAATGTCTGGCCTTCAACCTTGCCTACAGATGATCGTGCGGGAGCAAGCACAAGTAATCACCTTCGTTATCCCATAAACCAGTCTTTTCAACAGCAGTTGCATAGGTCACCAGTACAACAACAAGAATACCAAAGACCACCGAAGTGGAATATTTCATTTGACAGTGGAAGCCATGGTCTGGATGCGAATGAGTTCTTGTACCGGTTGGAAACTTTAGCAAGGAGAGACGGCATTAGAACCGAAAATTTGACGGCAGTAGTTTCTGACTTCCTGAAGGGGACAGCCAATGATTGGTTCTGGGTCTTTTCCAGGAAATTCCCCAACGCAACCTGGACTCAAATGAGAACAGCGTTCTTAAGTCGGTTCTGCAGTTATGAATCTGACAGGGAAACGAGACGAATGGTGGAGACTCGTAGGCAGAAAGTCAAGGAAAATTTTAACGACTTTCTTCTCGATGTCGAAGGAATGAATGGTCGCCTGCTTCGCCCGTTTTCCGAAGACGAGTTATTAGAGATAATTCGCGAGAATATGAATCCGGCGCTACAAAGCGCAACAATATCTCAATATTTTGTCAGGACTGAGGACTTGAGAGTCATATGTAGCAGGTTGGAAAGATTGTGGTCTAAGTCTGGATATGATCCCCGACAATTGTGTGATACCCAAACAAGACGATTTTCACACGGTGTTCATGCACTTCAGACTTTCAGTGTAGACGAACATGGAGATAGTCAAGAGAATCACGAAAGGAATTACTCAAGCAACAATCACCTAAATGCTCTAAGTTATGCTACACCAAACAACTATAAGCATGTCCAGGAGAAAGAACTTGGAACAGAGTCAAACATGCGAATTTGCTGGAACTGCAAGGATATTGGACACATTTACCAAGAATGCACGAGTTCGGTGAGAAATATCTTTTGCTATGGTTGCGGCAGGACAGGTATAGTTAAGCCGAATTGTTCCTATTGTTATAATGCGAAACACCAGGGAAACCGGAGGCCGAATGCGACAGGAGTTGGGACATCGCGTTCGCATCAAATTCTGAGAAAGCCCAGCAATACGACAGAGGCAGCAACGAACACGGAACCATCAACCCACCGGTAACAAATTCACGAAATCAAAAGACCATTAGCACTCAAACTGAATTCCCAATTCCAGAAAAAAACAAACTACGTACACAACAATATTGGCAGTTACGAAAAATAATTAAGAATGCTGTCGTATCCGCCATCTATACCCCAAAAGATCGTCGTCCATTTATCAGTGTTAAACTTGGTGGCATGCAGCTTACAGGACTCCTAGATAGTGGAGCCACAGTAAGTATCCTGGGTGCAAACTCTCAAGCATTCCTGAAAGAAGCGGATTTAAATGAGCGTAAATTGCAAGCCACGGTAAAAACAGCAGACGGAAGAGCTAACAGGATTGTGGGATATGTGGACTTACCTACGGAGTATTGCGGAAAGACCAAAAACATCCGGTATTATATAGTGCCTACCCTGCAGGAGAGGTTGTATTTGGGAGTAGACTTCTGGGAAGCATTTGGAATAGAGCCAAAGATAGTGGAAGAACTGGAAATAAATAACATCGAAGAGACTCCACAACATAGACTTACTGAAGAGCAACAGCAACAATTAGCCGAAACGATTGCGCTGTTTCCATCATTTAACAAGAAAGGACTTGGACGGACGCAGCTTGAAGAACACGAGATTGAAGTAGGTAATGCCAACCCAATCAAACAGCGTCATTATCCGATCTCTCCGGCAGTCCAAAAGCACCTTTATGCAGAACTAGACCGAATGTTGGAAATGGACGTAATAGAAGTAAGTCAAAGTTCCTGGAGTTCTCCGGTGGTGTTAGTAAACAAACCAGGTGGAAAGGTTCGAATGTGCCTGGATTCCAGGAAAGTCAACGCAGTCACAAAAAAGGATGCGTATCCTCTTCCACACATCGAGGGTCTACTGAGTAGACTACAAGACACCAGATTTATTTCCAGTTTGGACCTGAAGGATGCTTTTTGGCAGATTCCTCTTGCGACTTCTTCGAGGGAACTGACCGCGTTCACTGTGCCAGGCAGGCCGCTATACCATTTTAAAGTAATGCCTTTCGGGTTATGTAACGCAGCACAACGCATGTGCCGCTTAATGGATAAAGTGATTCCTCACGAATTTCGCGACTACATATTTGTTTATCTCGATGATTTGTTGATAGTTTCGGCGACTTTTGAAGAACACAACGCCCTGCTTAAACAGGTTGCGACCTTTTTAAGTCAAGCAGGTTTAACAATCAATATCGAGAAAAGCAAATTTGTGCTGAGGGAAATTCGCTATTTAGGGCACATAGTGGGAGAAGATGGTGTGCGGCCAGATCCTGGTAAAGTGGAAGCGATAGTCAGCTTTCCAGCTCCGACAACGGTGAAGCAGACTAGACGACTACTAGGAATGACTGGATGGTACAGACGCTTCATTCCTAACTATGCAGCAGTCACATCACCCATAACTGATTTGTTGCGAAAAGGCATAAAGTTTTCGTGGACGATTGAAGCACAAGATGCATTCGACAAATTAAAAAACGCTCTAATCACCAAACCAGTTTTAATAAATCCAGATTTCACAAAGCACTTTTTCATTCGCTGTGATGCCAGTACTTCTGGAATAGGAGGTGTGCTGTTTCAGAAAACCTGTGATGGAGATGAACAGCCAATTGCGTTCGTTTCCCAAAAATTAAACGCAGCACAGAAGAACTACAGCGTTACAGAGTTGGAGTGTTTGGCAGTGGTTCTAAGTGTAAAAAAATTTAGAGCATACATCGAGGGTTTTCCGTTCACGATAATTACAGATCATGCCAGTCTGAAATGGTTGATGAACCAGAAGGAATTGAGTGGTCGTCTAGCGCGCTGGAGCCTAAAGTTACAACCGTTTGACTTCAACATTGAACATCAGAGGGGTAGTCAAAATGTAGTACCGGATGCACTATCCCGAATATATACCGAAACACCTGAAGAACTGGCGCAAGACATGAAAAAGTTTAACATAGAGACGATTGATCTACAATCTGCTGATTTTCAAAATGCGGAGTACGTTAATTTGAGGGAATCAATTATGAAGAAGCCAGAGTTATACACTAACTTGAAGGTGCATGACGAACATATTTATATTCGTCTTGAGCTGTCAAAGAAAGACAAGGTATCAGATATCCCGCTGTGGAAACTATGGGTACCAGAACCTCTAGTAGGCGAGCTTCTACGTCAAGAACACGATGTACCGGCAGCTTCTCATGGAGGGATCACCAAAACGTTGGAACGCCTTCGACGCTACTACTATTGGCCCAAAATGCGTCAACGCGTACATCAGTACGTCCAAGATTGCGAGGTTTGTAAAACAACAAAAGCTCCAAATAAAACTTTAAGACCACCAATGGGGCAACAATCTTTTGCAGAACGTCCTTGGCAACGGCTGTATATAGACTTATTAGGTCCGTACCCACGTTCCAAGAAAGGTAATACTACAATCCTGGTAATTCTAGACAAACTAACGAAATTTGTGTTATTGAAGGCTTTACCAAAGGCGGACGCTATTAAAATCACGCAATATCTACTAAACGAAGTATTCTATGTATACGGGGTGCCTGAATTTATACATACGGACAATGGTGTACAATTCATCTCGAAGGAGTTCAACGGATTGTTGACAACTCATGGCGTCAAACATATTTATACTGCTGTATATTCCCCTCAATCCAACGCGTCAGAACGCGTGAATCGTTCAATTCTGGCTGCAATAAGGTCGTACCTGAAAAAAGATCATCGGTGTTGGGATGAAAACCTATCTGCTGTTGGTTGTTCGTTGCGCAATTCTTTCCACGAAACTACACAGAATTCACCTCATTTTTTAATGTTTGGGCAACATATGCTATTACACGGTGATGGATATAATTTATTAAGAAATCTAGATTGTGTGAGCGAGAACGACATAGAAGTACTACCAAGAGATTATATGATACCAGTAATTTACAAACAGGTACAGAAACATATAACCGAAGCCTATCGTCGAAACGAGCGACAATATAATTTAAGATCGAGACTAGTTACATTTCTACCGGGACAATCTGTTTTTGTAAGAAGCTTTGCTCAGAGCGATGCGTCAAAGAAATTCTCGGCTAAACTTGCACCTAAATTTAATAAAGCGACCGTCACTCGGAAAATAGGTCACGTAAATTATGAGTTAGCAAACCAGGAAGGTAAAATCATTGGTATCTATCATGCAAAGGATATACGTAACTAATTACCTGTTTATTTTTTTTGTTAGGCTAATATTCCTTTTTTTTAAATTTTTTTTTTTATGATATTTTTTAAATCCGGCCGATCAAACCACAGGTTTGTCTCCTCAGCTTTGTATGGACTTGTGGAAATGTCCAACAAACCTGCCCTGTAACGACCGTCTTTTAGTAGATGAAACCCTGGAAGAAAAATTGAAAACATATGATTAATTATAGGAAGGAAAATCAATGCAAAATACTTATCTGTACCAAGTGTGAAAGTCCTGTATTGTCTCAATACTATTGTATGTTCCCAAACGAATGAATTACCTAGTAGATTTTTTTTCGTGTCCACAGGTTTTGTTCCAGATGAATTCACTTCCTGAGCAGAAAGTGGACGCAGTAAACAAAGCACCTAAAATTGAAATTAGTGGAAAAATGTTGATATTATTAAAATTATTTTTATATTGTAAACCACATTAGATCAGTGGCAACCTTACCGTTGGTTTATAGAAGCGCGACGGATTGAAATCGACTTCTGGAGTGTCAAAGTTGAAAACAGCTGTGTTGCTGCGATCTTCATGTTTTTCCCCACATATGTGATATCACCATGACCGCAATAATGTAGGGAAGCGACCTGAAACAAAATTAACATAAAATAATTAGAGAATAGAAAATTTTTATGATCATTGGGTCAAACTAACCTTGCTTTCTTTTTTTTGGTTTTCACACTGGAAATAGTAGAAACTTCTGTAAGCACTAATTTTTATGGAATTAGAGACTGATAAACTATCATTACAGCCCGGAACTTATAATTAATTTTTAAAAAAAATATAAAAATATTTTTTCGAAAATCATTTTGGCGGGATTTAAAGGACGAAGCCCAAAATTTTAACCTTTTTGCGAGCGCGGCGACCTCACAAGGAGAAAATTCCATATTTGTTAAAAAAATAGGCAAAATTATCAGAAAATAGGATTCACTAGTAGGTAAATAGTTGCATTGTTAAATAAAGATTATGCAAAAATTAAATAAAAATCATAATTAATAGCATAATATCTATAAAACTAATTAATGCCTATTTTAACCACGAATCCAGTTATCCGAAAGCCTATAAAAAGGCTGTCACGACGAAGAAAAAGGGTTGGTCTTATTCGAAATTTGTGGAGGTCGTTTCGCTACCGAAAATTTTCTTTGGGTTTTAGTTTTTTTTTATAAATTTGTCTACTTTAATTCTTTTTTTTTAAAAGTGGTGAAAATTTAGTTTTTTTATTAGTTTTTTTTTTGTTTGGTCATATTTTCAAATTCTTTTGAAGAATTCCGGGCTGTGAAGCATATAAAAGAAGAAAAGAAGAAAAAAAAAAGAAAAAAAAAAAGAAAACCGGGAAAAGGAAAACAACGGTTTACCTTCAAGAAAAAAGTTTATCATACCGGGGTCAACGAATTTGGAATTTCCGAAGATTTATATGGGTCACAAGGTCGCACCAACACTAGCTTAACGGACACACAGCTAAGTCACTCAAACATAATTTTTTTATTATTTTTCTTTAGCTTTTGATTTTTTTTTCTTAAATTTTTTTTTTGGTAATATAATTCACGAATAACTCAAAATAAATCAAAGCAAAGTACTAATAAACAAATTAATGAATTCGTTTATAAATTTGACGTTTGTTTTGTTTATTTTGAGTTCACATTTTTAGTTCATTTATTTTTTTTTTATAAAAGTGTTATAACTGATATCACATCACTTAATTCATATCACTACACTACACTTAAAGATCCCGGTTGGATCTATGCAATAAACTTAACGCACAAGTGAAAAATTGTTATATAAAAAAAAAGAAAAACACAAGAAAAGAAAAAGGTAAACAATAATTAAATAATTCGCGCACGTTATTTGGAAACGTCAAATACCATCAGTTGCTAGTGTGGTGAATTTAATTCATTTTTTTTTATTTTTTTTTGGTAGTTTATAGTAAAACGTTTGATTATTTTAAAGGGATCAAAGATCCTGGTCGATGATTTGAATTATTATATAGGGATCGAAGATCCAGGTCGAGTTTTTTTTTTGAAAGTAAAAATATATTTTAATAAAAAGTGAATTAAATAAAGAAAAGGAATTTGTTAAATATATCCTTATTTGAGTTTTTTTATTATTTTTGTTCATTTTGTGATGTGTTTGGCTAAATTTTTCTTTTACACAATGAGGTGCTAGGAAAATTAAATGGGGTGATTGAGGCCTGGCATGTGGATGGTGCGAATGATTTATTGAAGTTTACGTCGGTTGTTTAGGAGCACAGAAACGGTTTTAATGTTGTCCTCTCTTTTCTTTGAGTTTTTTTTTTATTTTTTTTTAATCCACGCTTTACAAGCATTTTGATCGCTGATGGGAACCCTGTAATATAACTTAACTGAGAAACCCGGAAATGCGTGGCCATCAGCAAGTCAAAGTGAAAAAAATTCTGAGTGACGAAAATTACAGTTACATAATCCATCACCTTTAGTGGGTATTGACATAACTTTACTAATAATATTTTGATATTTGTAACTTCGATTTACATTAATTTGATTGTTTTCATCATAATCTCGTTTGTGTGCACTAGTATCAGTTAAAATGGTTTTATAATTCAAAAGATCATTTTTTACATATACTTTTGGATGTTTCATAAAAAGTAATTCATATAATCCTTTTATTCCATTATCTTTTTCCCTTTATAAGTGGATCATTATTATTTTCATTAAATTCAATAATAGAATTACCAATCTTATATTTTTGTGTACCTTTGTCATTATAAATTCCAAATGTATTATCAATTTGATCAGTTTTTCTATGGTATTTGTTTAAATACTCTGCAACCAATTTATTTTGTGTATAATATTTTTCAAGAACATTATGCTGTAATGGTGATTTTACTAATTTCTTAATTTTAGGTGAAAATGATGATGATGATGCTGATGATGTTAATTTATTAGTTTTAGGTGTAAAAATATTCCATTCTCGATTTGGAGTTGCAAACACCTCAGATTTTCTTTTCTTCTGATTTTTTAAGGGTTCCTTTATTAACTCTTTTCCTCCTGCTTCTTCTGTTTTTTCTTTTATTTCCATTTTCAATGGTTCTTTGTTCAAATCATTTGTTATTTTTTCTTTCTCAATAAGCTTCTTCAACGGTTCTGAAATTGGTTTGAATAAACCTTCTAATTGACTTTCTGTTTCAATTCGACCAGATTTTAATATTTTATATTTTTTTCCTATATTATTACGAGTTTTTATTATATCCTTCAATAATTGTGTATTCATGATTGATTTTGTATTTATATGTTTTTTGTTTCAATAGAGCTCTATAAATTGTGAACTGCATCTGTACTACAGTTGCCCAACAGTGTTGTATTATTTGTGAACAGCTTTTAATAATTCAATTGCCTTTTATAGTACAATGAAGGAATCAAACCCTTTTCTATAACGGCCTAAATGTAAAGGACTATCTTTGTCAATAACTAAAAATTGATATTGATCTTTCCAACATTCACTGCATGCATTTTGAAATTGATTAAATGTTACATCTGAATTCACATGATCATTATAAATATGTTTCAAATTCAAAATGTCTTGTTTAAATATTATTATAAGATTAGCATTATCACGAATTAAATTTTCTGGTATATGAGTATATGTCTGACATAAGTAAAAACTATCAATATTATTATGACGACCCATACAAAAATATGATCTTACATTATTTTGTTTATCACATGCAATATCATGGAAAATGAAAATAGAATTAGATTTAGCTTTCTCGGGCGAAATGCCATCATCATTATTTGAAAATTTATAATATCCTAAACCACTTATGGGAGATAATACACGTTCCAAATACTTATATTTTGGTTGATGCAAAGATTTTGAGTATATATAAATATTTTCAAACTTAAGACCATTAGGTTGTTCTAATAAACTTATCATTACATTGGTCTTTCCACAATTCGATGGACCAATGATTATGCCGCGAATACTAATAGGTAGTAATGAACCATGTTTTTTCACTTTATTATTATTATTATTAGTAATTATATCAACATTCCTGATTGGAAGTGTTTCTTGTTGCTTAATTAACTTCATAATGTTATAAAATTGTCAATGACATTTTATTATAAATAAAAAGGTTTATATACTTTTAGCGCATTTTATTAAAAAGTGTCTAACGCATATGTATAAAATGCTGGAATTTAATAAAAAACATAACAGAAGTCAAACAACTTTCGAAGGGAAAGGTTTACTTAATAGTGTAATTAATAAATTACCAGTTGAATTACATTTACCTGGATATTAGTATTGTGGTCCCGGGACAAAATTGCAAGAACGATTAAAAAGAGGTGATCCAGGAATAAATGCTCTTGATCAAGCTTGTAAAGAGCATGCTATAGCATATTCTAAATTTAAAAATACTGAAGATCGAAATATAGCAGATCGTATATTAGCAGCTAAATCTTGGGATAGATTTAAAACAAAAGATGCAAACTTAGGTGTACGCACCAATGCATTGCTTGTGACAAATTTAATGAATGCTAAAGTTAAATTAGGTATGGGTTTAAAAAAGAGTAAAAATAAATTAAAGACAATAAAAAACACGAAAGTGTTATTTAAAAAAGCAATTAGAAATGCACGAAAAATTTTAAAATTAAAAAAACCTGAAAATGTAAAAGATGCAGTTAAACTTGCTCTTGCAGCTACCAGACAAGTTATTAAAAGGAAAAAAAATGTTAATACTCCGCGTGTTATTCCAATACCAAAAGCTGGCGGAGTTTTACCATTTCTCGTTCCACTTTTTGCGGGGCTCTCAGCGATAGGAGCATTAACATCAGGTGCATCAGGAGTAGCTAAAGCTATCAACGCTGTTTCTAGTTCAAAGAAACAACTAAATGAAAGTGAGCGACATAATGAAACTATGGAATCAATATTATTAAGTAAAGAGGGAAAATGTTTATATTTCAAACCATATAAAAAAGGATTGGGCTTGTATTTAAATACACAACCGCCAAAAAACTATTAAAAATGTTACCCACTAGAGCTTTAAACGAATTAGATTTACAAAAATATGCAGAACATTTACCGCATTTTCGAGGAGTATTTATGCTTGATAATTTACCTAAGAAACCAAAAAAACATGAATGTGGTATTGTAAATTTAGATATTTCATATGGTTCAGGTACGCATTGGGTAGTATATAATAAAAATAATATGGATATTGAATATTTTGATAGTTTTGGGAATCTTAATCCGCCGTTAGAAATTATAAATTACTTAGGAGAAAATATAAAATAAAATTATAAGTGTTTTCAAAATTATAATTCAGTGATTTGTGGTCATTTATGTTTAGATTTCTTATATAAATGTTATGATCAAATGTAATTAACATAAATAAATAAATAAAAAACACTTAACCAAAATTTTTCGTTTAATTATTAACCATCATGTCAATAACATTATCGCTTACTGGAAACACGGCTGTACTCACAGCAAAATATTTTCCACCAATAAATTTATCTACTGACTATGTGTGTGGTTTAGTAGACTTTCACACATACAATTCAATACCAAATATTGATGAAAGGAACAACTTATTTCACATTGGAAACGAAAAAATTAAAATTCCTGAAGGATCTTATGAAATTGATGATATAAGTCAATTTTTGAAGAAAGAACTAAGTAAAAAACTTATAAAAATTACTTTAGAAGTGAACAATAATACTTTGAAAAGTGAACTATTAGCTTCTAAAGAAGTAAATTTTAATGATAAGAAATCCATTGGTAAACTATTAGGATTTAGTGCACGTGTGCTAGCACCAAATATTAAGCATGAATCAGATTCAGCTGTAAATATTATTAAAGTAAATTCTATACATGTTGAATGTTATATTATTGCTGGTTCATATATTAATAATATCCCAGTTCATACATTACATGTATTCTCACCGGATGTAGGCCCAGGCTATAAAATCATTGAAGTTCCTAGAAATGTCATCTATTTACCTGTGAATGTTAAACAAATAAAGTCTCTTACAATTACACTTCTTGAGACAGAGATTTAATTAATTTTAGAGGAGAAACAATGACTTTAAGATTACATTTGAAACCATCAACATGTTAGTATTCAGTGATAAATACCAACAAGGAAACAATACTTTGACCAGTGTTCATACACCTTTAATAGTGCGAACATCGTCATCATCATCATCATCATCATCATTATCAAAAGTAAAACCTTTAACTGCTACAAATAAAAAATATTTGCAAACATTAGGTTTCCGATTAAAACAATGAGTCATATATTGAATATTACACAGGGAATAAGTTATGATAATAGTGTAATAAAATATGATTATCATACTTATTCGCCTTTTTTGAATTCATTTCAAAATAGTGATGAAATTAGAATTTCTGTACAACACCAAGATTTATATGTTCTACCAAGTGAAAGTTTAATTTATATTGAAGCAGCTTTATCAAAACCGGATGGAACCAAACCAGCTGAAACGACGTTAGTTAACAATGCTATAGCATTTATGTTTAATGAAATTCGTTATGAATTAAATGGTGTAGTGATTGATCAAAATAGAAATGTAGGAATAACATCAACATTGAAGAATTATGTTTCTTTAAATTCCGACGAAAGTAAAGCATTATATAATGCATGTTGGTCACCGGAAATATCTATAAAGGGGTTGTTTAATTTTTGCATTCCATTAAAAATATTACTAGGATTCGCTGAAGATTATAAGAAAATCATTTTAAATGCTAAACATGAGTTAATTTTAATTCGTAGTAGAACAGATAATGATGCTATAAAAGCTGCAACAAAGGAAGAATCAACTCTGAAAATTTTAAACTTCAATGGAGACTACCTCATGTTATTGTTGCTGACACGGAAAAACTTCAATTATTACAAATACAAAATAATGCTAAACCTATTGAAATTTGTTTTCGCAGTTGGGAAATGCATGAATATCCAATATTACCAAAATCAACTCAACATATTTGGCCGATTAAAACATCTACTCAATTAGAAAAACTACGTTATGTTGCATTACAAACAGATCGACAAAATAAAGTAGATGCAGATGCAAGTATATTTGATCATTGCAATATTACTGATATGAAAGTATATTTACATTCTGATTTATTTCCATATGACGATTTAAATATTAAATTTGGTAGTGAACGATATGCTTTGCTTTATGATATGTATTGCAAGTTTCAAAAGTCGTATTATAATCGTGAATGTCAACCTTTATTATGTAGAGAAGATTTTAAAAAATTTGCTCCAATTGTAGTAATAGATTGTTCACATCAAAATGAAACAATAAAATCAGGTCCAGTTGATATAAAACTACAATTTAAATCTGAAACCAATATACCTGATAAAACTACAGCATATTGCTTATTAATTCATGATCGTATAATTGAATATAATTCATTAACTACTGAAGTTAGAAAAATAATTTAAATTTAAAGATGAAGAAAATTAAAAAAATAAAAGAAAAAATTGAATGAATTATGTATGTACTTTATTTTGAAATAAATATAATATAATTTTTTTTATATAATAATGTTTGTTTTAATTTTTTTCTTGTTGTTTCATCCAGTTATTTTTCTTATTTTTTCTTTAAGTTCTTGTATTATAGTTTGAAAATTTTTTAATTTTTCTTGTAATTGATTATATTTTTCCATTGTTATTTGTCTTTTCTCTAACACTTTCAACTTCTCTTCATGACTTTTTCGTAATTCAATTTTACCTTGTTCAAGACCCACTTCGTTTATTGTATCTACTATATGTTTTCTTTCTTCATCCGACATTAATTCTATATTTCTTTTCTCACGTTGCCAATCTTCATAATCTCCAAAGGGACATTCAGCTGTAAAGTGATTGCCTGATCTATATCTACGTACATCTTCTTCTGAATTTCCCATGAGAGTTATTTCACCACCATATACATCTATGCGAACATGATCCCATGGTTCAAATTTAAATCCTGTATAATGTAAAATATTTCGACCCCTTCTTAAGCTAAATATCAAATTTTTGCCACCATCTTCCATAGTCATGTACACTTCTAATAAATTTGTATCAACAATTGCTTTCAGAATTGTGAAATTAATTCACGCACCCTGACAAATGCAATATCTATCATCTCTCCTCACTGTATCAACCCAAAACATCATAACTGTGTAAAATATAAATTTCAACTGTTTCGTTTTCATTCATAATATTCATTTTATATTACTTATATGTATTGTCATTTTCAGTCATAACATTCATTTTATATTACTTATATGTATTGTCGTTTTCATTCATAATATTAATTTTATATTACTTATATGTATTTGTGAAAAGAAATCGAATATATACAGTTATAAAATAAAGCATTTGAAATGGTTGATGTTTAGCAGTATGAGAAGCAGCATTATCAGAATAATAATAATAATTATCAAAATGATATATATTATTTTGTTATTAGCAGTTTGCACTGTGTATATAAATAGTGATCCAATACCTATAAATTTTAATTCTGGAGATGGAAACACAGGAAATCTTAAATTTGATTTACAATTACCTAACAAAGATATTATTCAAATTGGATTATCTTTTAAACTTTTAAACATTACTATAAATAATGGAGATGATGAAAAAAATAAATCAACAACAATAACAACAACAACAACAACAGAAAATGATATCATAACTGAAAGTCCACCAACAACAACAACAAAACTAGTGACCGTTGAACAAGCTATAGAAGGCTTTAGGCAAGATTTAATAAAAAAGGAAATTGAAATTGCTGGAATTATTGAAAGTAAAGATATTTTTTATAGACATTTCAAATTGGATTTCAATGAAGATAAAACTTAACTATTCGATGTGCATATGATAGCAATTATGAAAAACGTACACTGAACATATCATGTTTTGAATATTATGAATTTGAGACAGAAAGAATTTTAAGCAATGGTGATGTAGAAATTATAAAAAAGCATGACCCAAATTATAAATCTGATGTTGAGTATGTAAATTTGAAAAGTATGACACAATCATATCAAATGGTTATTACTTAAAAAAGAAAAATGTAGGAATATTGTTTAAGTTATAAATAAAATAGTTTTTTTCAAATAATAATTTAACAATGGTTTTCTTTATTTTCATATATATATATTATAAACTATAATGACCCCATGGTAAGGTGTCTGTTGAATTACTTATAATAAATCTCTTATCATCATATGGACTTAGAGCTAATTTATTTTGATTTATTGTATAAACTTGATGCTTATCACTTCTAATACAATTTTGATTGATTATAATAATTTTATGATTTTCTAAGCAATTTAAGTAAGCACTAAAATCTATATTTCGATGTATTATATAATTTTTAATACCTTTCGCTTTCTTAATATTACTACATCCATCAGTTTTGATGCAATACATTTTTGATCTTAATCCAATAAATTCTGTCATTCTTTTACCATTCATTTCATCTTTCATTAGACCAATAATTTTCTTATTAACACAGGGTAATCCAAATTCATTGCTTACATTATAATCGCTTGTGTCAAAATATGTTATATTATTTTTCATTATTTCATACATATTTAACTGTTTTATTTCATATATTAATGAATCTGTATCAGTGTATAACGGTTTACAATTTTCTTTTAAATTTTTTTGCATAAAATTATAATGAAAATCATATATACAAATTTTTGAAATATCTAATATTGCCATTCCTATGTATAATGGCTTATTAAATATCACTTCAGTTTTATTTAACTCAATGGCAACAAGATTTTCATCAAAATTGTTAAATTTTTAAAATTCGGTTAAGCTAATAATACTTTTGCACCATATCGACCATACCATTTTGAAACTAATTTAATGTTGCTGTAATTGCGAACATTTTCCATGGTTTTTCCATATACAGCATTGTTTATCATTTTATAATAATTTCTTTCAAAATCATTTTTCGCATTCTTACGCATATTTGTGTTTAAATCAATATATGGTTTCAACCATGGAGATTGATTAAATTGAAGTACTCTATGTATTTGTTTTAGAACAAGACCTTGCGATAAACATTGTTTAAGGTTCCTGTAATGTATTACATATTTTTCTAATGGATGCAACATTGCTCACAATTTTTTTTGTTTCGATCCTGGTGGTGTACAATAAAGAGGACAAAACGGTAAATCTTTATGTTTGTTATGCAAATTTATTGGTTATTCCAAATCTACTTCTAATATATAACCTAAAGGTGAATCATCATGAATTTCACGAACGTCAATATTATTATTTATCCATTTAAATCCTCCAGTTGGTAAATATTGTGACATAGTCCATCCATATAAGTTGTTCACGTCATAATACATTAAATAAATCGTTTCTGCATCCGGATTGTAGTTAAGCATATATTGATTTTTCGCTTTACTGTAACGATTAGAACATTGACTTAAACCGCCACGAATTCCACGTTCTATAAATAAAAGCATATCAACATCTGTTAACAATTCCAACTTTACATCTGTATATTTAGGCATAGCATCCCAAGTGTATCCTGGAGTTGTATAATAATGTGCAGGATCCAAACCATATGTTTTCATACAACCATTTCGAAAATTTTCAAAAACATCTGCTAACAGAAGGATATCTGTTTTCAAGTATAAATCAGAATATTGTCCTAATGTATTAATATGAAACATATCCCATATTTGTTGAGCAAGTTTATAATCATCATCAGATATATTTGAATCTGTTAATTGATTATAAAAAAACTTTTTCGATGGCAGTTGATCATAATTCAGTTTTTCCCATGAATCGATAAAATCATATGGAAAAACACCTTTCCTAGTTAACAAATCAAATTGTTTTTCGTTTAAGTTGCACCATTGTTCTTTGGTAATTATGAAATTCTCATTAGTTAAATATGATGCTAATTTTTCTAATGAGGTATTCATAAAACGAAAAGAATCAATAAATCTTAATTCTATATTCTTTCCAGTATCATAATAATATTTTGAAAAGGATGTATATTTTTCTTTATTAATAGGTAAAAGTTCTATGTCACCTTCAAATGTTGTCGCAACTTCTTTAATGATGAAATGTGCATCATATCCAGACAAATTATGAAATATTACCGGAATTGTAAACGTATGTTTGTAATTTAAGTTACATGACACATGCGCCGGTCCTCTAAATTTCCCTGTTAAATGGCAATGATCTCGTACACGTTGCTCATTTAAAACAAAAGGTTTTAGCATATGTGACAGTTTCCAAACATTTGTTGTTCCGTTTCACTTTCGCTAAAATTTTGATTCATTGGAATTATTGTATTAAGTATGTTTTGTGTACGTTCAACAATTTGTCGTAATTCTGTTGCAAACCATGTGCAACAATCTGTGTCACGATATGATTTATAATAAGATAAGCTCTCATCATATGAACAATGTAAATAATATCCTATACTATATACTTCATGTTGTTGAATTTTATTCGTATTTTTTATATTATTAAATGTGCACTGTTTTAATATTGATTCTAAATCCGCATAAACACAGAATGGTACATACTCTGCATATTTATAATTTTTAAATGACAGCGACTTGTTTTCTTCACTAGGAAGCATCACTTTACAATTATTTTGTTTTTCACTATCAATAATATGATTATTTAGCTTTTCTATGGAATAAAAGTAACATAAGCATCTATCACATATATGTTTAGCTATTTTCTTCTTCGATAATTGATTAGAACAAAGACGTGATAAATTTTTTATCCAGCAAAAATGATATATATCATCATCATCATTATCATCATCATCATCGTCATCATCATCATCATTATCATATTCTACATTGTTATTATAATTATTATTATTCTGATTTTCTTCATATTTTTTTTTGAATCATTAAAAGATTAACATGATTAGTTCTTTTCTGTTTAGTCAAGCGAAGAGGCACAGTCTTAAATTTTCCATCTTTTTCTAAAATAAACACATTTATTGAAATATCATTCAGCTGTTCAAATTGATTTATTTGCCTTAAGGTCATAGGAAAATGAATTCCTGTTAAATCCAATACATTTAAATAATATGGATATGATCATACAAGTTGGTTATTATTCGATGGGGGATAAAGAGCAGATATAACTGCCCACGGAAAACATGCATTATCATCATTTTGTACGTTTATACAAGCATGTTTTAATTGAATTTCTTGTGGAAGCGCAGTATATGATGATCCACGAAATTGCTCAAACTTATTAAAATTAACAACTAAATGGATTATTGAACTTAATCCCCAACCACTATCTCGTTCTTGAAATTCTTCTAAATCTTTTAGTATGGGTTTTTCAATGTTTAAATCACACCATTCTTTTAAATTGGTTGTGATATCAATACTATTATATCTTGTATTAAAGTATTTTAACTCTTCTTTGATTACATCGTTCTGTTTAACATAAAATTCGCCACAAAAAATTGCGTTTACTTTAATTGAATTATGTATTTTTAAAGCTTGTCTTATTTTTCCAATGATTACTTCTGACGCGGCTTTTAAGAATAACTTAAGATCGATAAAATTAAAATTAGTTATTACACCACTCTGAATTCTTTTAGAAAAATCTGATTCAATATCTTCCCAACTAAGATTAACTTCAGCTTGATGAACACATTTTTTTTTTAAAGTTATTAATTGCGCTAAACAATTCTCTAAATGACGTTTCGAACTAGGAAAAATATTGGTGGTTTTAAGATCATGTTTTATTTTCCTAATATTTGAATTACACTCTTCAATTATATCCGGCGAAAAAATAGATTGTTTCAATTTATATTGAATATTTTTTAAAACTTCACTATAACACATACTAATATTATTTTTATTTTTTATCATTTTTTAAATATATATACTACTACTACTACTACTACTTTGCTTATGAAAATTTCAAATTGAAATGAATATTTTGGTTTAAAACACTTTCCTTATATAGCTGCAATGTAGCTCATAATTTAGAAAAAAACAATTACGATGATTATGAAAGAACTGCTTGCGGTTAGCAGTGCTTCCGGTTACCAACTGTGATATTCTTGTTATTAGCATATAACATTTTAAAGTTTACATAAAAAAAAAACGACTCATTTAGAACAAAACAATGATGATGATCACAAAAGTGTTTCCAGAAAAAAAAATGGCTTATCATTTAAAAAAGAATGATGATAAGAAAGTGTTTCCGGTTAGCATATAACATTTTAAAATATACATAAAAAAAACGATGACGATGAACACAAAAAGTGTTTCCGGTTAGTTGTAGTTTTTTTTAAGGCTTATCATTTAAAAAACAATGATGATAAAAAAAAGTCTTTGCGGTTAGTTGTGTTTTTTTCAAGCTTACATAAAAAAAAATGATCAATAATTTAGAAAAAAATAATGGCATTCTCGCTAATTAAATTCTTATTCAATATTCAGTTACTGTGGTTGCTCAGATTGTGGTTGTACACTTTTTTGAATATACTGTTACTTTGCTTGTGAAAATCTCAAATTAACTGATTTTTTTTTTTTTTTTTTTAATATATTCTTTATCGCAAAGTGTTTGCGGTTTATTTTAAAGTTTAAATAAAAAGAAAAAAATGCCTACAAACTTGAAAAAAACAAAAGAGAACGAAGTAAAAAAATCCCATTTAAAGATGAAGGAAGAAGCAAAGCGGCTAATAGCTGAAAATATACGTTTGAGAAGTGAATTAGTGAAATACACCAGAATAGAGTCAAAGTTGGAAGAATTGTTACATGCAGTTATTCAACAAGAAACTGCAGTAAATAAATAAATATAAATAGAAAAACGACAAAATATAATGTGTTTTTTTATTTTTTAAATAAAATATTAGAGTACGAAAGCTTTATCTTTTTTTTTCTAATAAAAAAATTTGTTTTGTGAATTAGTTTTTTCAAGTTTTAAATTGAATAAATTTCCACTTACACCTATATTCTTAAGTGTATACTTCATTTCACACATTTATGTAATCGCATGATCTGATAAAGTGCTGAACCTTAATGGTAGAAATATATTTTGTTCTTCATATTCATCATTTTCCACGGTTAGAAAAATTCTTTCTCCATACTTTGTACATATTCGTTGCGCATTAATGATTGCACATGGATAATCTAATTTCATGTCCTTCACATACAATAATTCTTTACATTCCCACGAATTAAACTCCTCTTCAATGCTCAATTGGTGCGGTTGGTTAGATTGCGGTTGTTTTTGTTGTTGTTCTTGTTGTTGATTCTTGTTCATTTTTTTCTTTATTACTTTTTTCACTTGCTAAACAGTTCACTGCAACACTTAGACTGTTGAAATTAACGTTTAGAAAGTCGGCTTTTATAGTAAAATTTTTCACAAATATTAGTAAAAGAAGGAGAAATATAAGAATTTTACAATAACAACATTATGAAAAATTTTATTTTCTATATATTTCTTTCCTGATGTTTATTATATATATATATATATAAATATATATACAGTGGTGTTCAATGAAATCCGGACACTTACCTTTTTTCGATTTGAAGCAATTTTTTCCAAAAAGTAGTGATGCTTATTCGGTGAAATAATTTTTTATATTACCTCACATAATATTCACTAAAAAAATTATATGGTTCAATCAGTATTTATGGTTTTATTGGAAAATTAAAGAAATTAATAAGAATTCAGATAATTTTTTGTAAATATTACGTTTATTAGGGTACAAAAAAAAACATGTTATAAATAGAGTCATTAAAATTTATGAATTGCATTTTGTACACACCTCCTGGCACCTCCTATTTAATATTTAGTATGACTGCCATTTGCCTTAATTACCGCTGTGCACCTGTGCTTCATGGAATTCACCAAATTTCCAGTCATCACTAATTTCATCCCAAGCACTTTGAATTTGCCGCTTTAAATCTTGTTGTGTTTGGGGATTACCCTGACGGACTTTTTTCTTCATAATAGCCCAGATGTTTTCGATGGGATTAAGATCTGGGCTGTACGGAGGCCATTCCAAGGTGTGAATACAGTTTTCGTTTAGGTAGTCTATTACCTGAAAATGAAAAACAAACGGAAATTAGTAAAATTTCACAAAATGTTTAGACTAGATTTTTTAGAGGATTGTCCAATAGTTCTAAAAAAATAAATAAATACCTTTTTTGACGTGTGTGCTGGCGCATTATCTTGCTGAAAGATGAAGCTTTCAGTTTCAGCAAACAGCACCAAAACTGACCGTTTCAAATGACTCTCTAGGACATTTAGATACACATCTGCGGTTACCCTTCCATCTATAAACACCAGACGACATAAACCACTTGCACTGAAACATCCCCAGACCATTACTCCTTCAGCTTTGTTGGGGATTTCCTGAATGCAGTTATCACTGAGGCGTTCTCCTGGCTTCCTTCGGACGCGTAGCCGCCCATTCCCGACATGCAGCTTAAATTTGCTTTCGTCAGAGAACACTACTGTATTCCACATCTCTCGGGTCTAACTGGAATGTTCCTGGGCCCACCGAAGCCGAGTGATCTTTGATAAAACCTTTAAAGATGGCTTTTGGAGCGAGCAACGTGACCTTAGATTTGCCTCAAGTAACCTCCTTCGCACGGTTACCGCAGAAATTTCAGTTCTACTAGCTAAAGCAAGCTACGCTTTCAATTTTGTGGAAGGTTCAAAGCGGCCTCGTTTGCAACGAAGGACCAGAAATTGATCTTCTACTATGGTTGTCTTGCGTTTCCTTCCAGATCCTTTGGAGCGTTCTGTGGTCCCGGTATTTTTAAATTTTTTTATTAAATCAGCAACAGAGGACTACCCCGTGATACTCTATCACTAATTTCCCATACTGAGAATCCTTCATGCCATAATGCGATAATAACACTTTTTTCAGCATCACTTAATTTCGACATTTTTTTCATTTATTTAATGTTTATGCTTATAACTTGACCTATCGATTGTTACTAAACTGTTTTTTTGAAATATACACTTACTACATAAATCAAGTAACTAAATACTGCAAAAAAAAATGGGGGGGGAAGAAATTTTGACCTGCACCATGCATTTTTTCCAGGAATTCAAAGTGTCCGGATTTCATTGAACACCGCTGTATGTGTCTCTTTTCAGCAATAGGAATTTAATTATATTATCTCCCTCACATTTTAACAGAATTAAATACTAATAACAAGAGAACATGGGTAGAAACAGCTTTTTTACATATAACACCTTCTACTATATTAATTTTTTAATCTTTTATATAAGTTTATTAATTTTTCAGCATCCTGTATCCATACCTTTTTCAATTTATAATTCTTCACTTTTAATTAAAGTTTAAGCTTTGAAGATAATTATAATAATGACAAAAATGTATATATGCTTTGCAGTTTTGTTACAATTAAAGATTTTTTTTTTATAATACTCTGCGTGAGAATCAATATGTTCTCTCAATAAAATAGTATTTTGCAATGCACAACAGCATTGATTACCACGATGCATTAAACAATTTTCAATATTTTTATATTGTCTCTTTAATATTTTTAAATTTGGGCAATCGAAATTATCAAGATTATATACACTTGCACTATGCTCTAACAAATTAATGAGCCATTTCATTTTCTCATCACCCTTTACAAATATTGATTTATTTTTTAAATTATTTATTAGAAAGTATTTTCAACTATTCATGGAAATAGATCCATCTTCCCAACGTAACCCATGATAATAATTATATGTCCATTGCGCTTCTGATTGTAGCTTTGATGGTAAATTAGTTATTTTAAAAGGTGATCTTATAAGAACATTTTGATATTCATTGCGAGTATACAAAACTGCTAATTCTTTCACTATCAATTTTTTATTCACACCACGAAAACCTTGCATATCAATTATAATACCAGATGCACACATGTCCTTTTTTTTAATCAATTATATAATATTATGAAATTATGTTAAAATTAACGTTTCCAAAATCATCTTTTATAACCAATTTTTTATTCATAAGCAGTTTAATTCATTTATTTTCATCCGCAAAAAATTTCATTGATAAAGAATTAAATAACAATATGTGTGGGTGAGCTTTAGACTTTTTTTTTATGAACATTTTTTTTCCCAACAACAACAACATTAAATCTCATTTACGTAGATGGTATCTCTTTTCAGCAACAGCACTACTTTAATTCTATCATCTCCTTTACATTGACAAGGAATTAAATACTAATCAAAAGCTTTCTAAGCACAAGCTCATAACCGTTTTTTAACGGTAAACTAATTTAAAAAAACTTTCAAAGCTTTCTAAGCACAAGCTCATAAACTAAACAGCTTTCTAACTTCAACCCGAGGCCAGCACCAGCACCAGCACCAGATCCGGCCCAGCCCCTGACAAAAACTTTCAAAGCTTTCTAAGCACAAGCTCATAAACTAAACAGCTTTCTAACTTCAACCCGAGGCCAGCACCAGCACCAGCACCAGATCCGGCCCAGCCCCCGACAAAAACTTTCAAAGCTTTCTAAGCACAAGCTCATAAACTAAACAGCTTTCTAACTTCAACCCGAGGCCAGCACCAGCACCAGACCCGGCCAAGTTCCCGACTCCCCCGCAAGCTTCCAAACTAATTTCCTTCAACCCGAGGCCAGCACCAGATCCGGCCCTGCCCCCGACTCCCCGCCAAAGATCACACACATCCAAGACTCTACTAACCACAGACCCATTACTTACATACACCCAACACTCAAACCACATATCATCAATTCAACACACATCCAAGACTCTAACCAACTCCAAGACTTAAACCACATACCACGAGTTCACCACACCAAGATCACACTCCCAAGACTATAACCACATAACTATTAGCTACATACACCCAAGACTCAAACCACACACCACCAATTCAACGCTCATCCAAGACTCAAACCACTAATACACCACACACCCAAGACTCACACCAACACATCCAAGACACAAACCACTTACCCTTCCCCCGCCCTCCCGAACCCCTCACCTCAATACGCCAGAACCCCCCTAGCTATACTACTGAAGCCGTTCCATCATGCTGTAATTTTGTGGGTGGTATGTGGTTGTGTGTATTTTATGAGCTCCTAAAAGGGTAACTAACTGGGAAAATAATCGCGATTCAAATTGTTTACCTTGGTCGGTGGTGATAGTATGTGGCACTCCGAATCTTGTTATATATTGAGTAAAGAATGTTTCTGCCACCGTTTGTGCCGTAATATCTGTAATAGGGAAAGCTTCTGGCAATCTCGTAAAACGGTCTATTAATGTGAGAATATAAATACATCCACCTGAAGACGGAAGTGGTCCTACCGGGTCTAGATGGATGTGTTCAAAACGTCCTTTAGGAATATTAAAATGGCTCGGATTAGATTTAGTGTGTCTGTGAATCTGTGCTTGTTGACAGTTCAAACAAGTCTTAGACCACAAATTAATTTCTGTGTTCATGCGAGGCCAATAATATCTTTGTGTAATAGAAGTTCGTGTAGAGCGAAAGCCAGGGTGTGAAACATTATGAAATTTACCGAAAATAATTTTTCTAAAAGTTTTTGGAACAAATGGTCTGTGTTCCGAGGTAGAGACATCACACCACAAATTTTGATTCGTAAAAGGAATCCTAGTTTGTCGAAGTGTGTTATTGCCGTTTTGCGATAAATTTTGAATAATCGTTTTTAGTTCCGAATCGTTTTGTTGTTCTTTACTAAAGGATCTCACATCCAATTCTTTTGTAGTTATAACGGAAATGCATCTAATCCAGAGAATGTATCCGCTACAATTGATAATTCATTCAAAAAAAATGTCTATTTGTGAAATTCAAAAAAAAGTATATATATTAAAAAAAATATGAAATTGAAATAATCCAAACTTTGTTAAATTCTACTTGTAATTATGTTACAAATGGAATTGAAAAATTCTACGTTAAAAAGCACAAGAAATAAACTTATATTTTTTTACTTTTGATACGATCTAAGATAAATACGGAACGAGATTTTTAATATGTTATCGATTAGAGGTTTTCTTTCAACTCACTGAAAAAATCCTTTTTTTTTCTTGTAAATTATAAAATACCAATGTAAAGAAAAGAAAACAGGAAAAGTAACGTTCTATTTAAGTTCGTCGACCGATTATATACTAATTTCTTTACAAGGTCGAAAGAATGTTGGAGCCGAGCTTCAAACCATACTTTCGTTTTTTTTTTTTTTAGTTTTCCTGTTGTGCATTTCAATTAACGATCAGTTTTCATATCGATATCGGGTGACAGTTCAGATGTAAACAACATTCTGGTAAGAAAAAAAAAATAATATTAAATAATTGGATTAATGTTTTATTTCTTTTAGGTATTATCTGGTGATGTTCATAGGTGAGTATTGTTCCATTCAATATTATTATTAACTTCTTTCTGATGCAATTTTATAATTTCAGGTCAGCATACTGATGAGTCTTCAACATTCTCCCCGGCCTTGACCCAGTAAAAAGTGGGTCAAAATATATATACGAAACTATAAACATAGTAATTATTGCGGCATTTCCTCCGTGCAGTAATTGCTATGTTCCACGAACATGGAGTTTGGGCGCTCCAACTCGCCGTGAATTAAGGAATTAAAGGAATGTTGGAAAGAAATTTCAAATATTTACTGTGTGAGATTCCTTAGCTTTTAAAGGTGATTTTGTATTAAAGTTTATGGGTAATGTATGAATATGATGCATTTCGTTTTTAATATAATTTTAATATTTCTTTCTTTTTAGTGCACATATGTATATTCCATGGATGCATCATATTATCTACGGTTCACGATTTTTTTTTTTTATTTTGTCGTTGGGATGCTCGATTTGATCTTAAAATTTATTTAAGTTTTTAGTGTACTTTAATCGTGTGTTACAACTGATGAATCACGTTTTGTTTCGTTATCAGTTATTGGCAAAAGACATAGTTTCGTAATAGGTCTTTCCATTGTAGAGTGTTGTGTTTTTACTGTCGCAACTCGTATCAAACTGTCTTTCAGTATGTGTTTCTATTACTCTACCCAATAACCAATTGGATGGTGGTAATCGTTCATCTTTGATGAGCACTAGTTGTCCAATTTTTATGTTCGGATGTTGTGACAACCATTTCGGCCGCTGTTGTAAGCGGGTTAAATATTCATGACTCCACCTGGTCCAAAAGTTTTGAAACAATTGTTGTTGATATTTCCATCGAGATAAACTATGAATCTTGTCATCAAAAAGAGACGGTTCTGGTATAGATAATAATTCTTCTCCTATTAGAAAATGTCCTGGAGTAAGAGCATTCATATCTTTTGGATCACTACTTAATTCTGTTAGAGGCCGTGAATTTAAAACAGCTTCGATTTGCGTTAAAACCATGTAGAACTCTTCGAAATTTAAAGTCGTGTTTCTTAGTGTACGGCACAAATGGAATTTAACGGACTTTACTCCAGCTTCCCATAGACCTCCAAAATGTGGAGATGCTGGTGGTATGAAATGCCAAGTGATTTGTTGTTTCGTGAGTATATCAGCTGATTCCTTCGTGACTTCTTTCAGAGTACGTTGTAATTTCTTTGCCAGTGTAGTATTTGCTCCGACGAAGTTTGTACCGCAATCACTGTATATATCAGAGCATAGTCCTCTTCGGCTTGTGAATCTTCTGAATGCAGCAAGAAATGCTTTGGATGATAAATCTGAAACTGCCTCTAGATGAATGGCCTTCACTGCTAAACAAATGAAAACTGCTATATATCCTTTATGTGAACGAGAACCTCTCCCCTTTGACATGCGTATTTGAAACGGCCCACAGTAGTCAATTCCAGTGTGAGTAAATGGACGAGTTATGTTTACTCTGGGAGTCGGAAGATTGCCAAACAGTTGCTTCATGGTTTGAGTTTTGTATCTATAACACACTGTACATTTGTGAAGTTCTAGTTTGATTGTATTTCGTGCATTAAGAAGCCAGTATTTTCGTCTTACTAATGATAATACCAATTGTGTTCCACCATGTAGGCTTTCTTTATGAGTGTTTCTGATTAGTAATGTGACAAAATGATTTCTATCGGGCAAAATAATCAGATGTATTTCATTATATGGTAGAGCAGAATTTTGTAAACGCCCTCCAACTCGAAGTAATCCGTTATTATCAAGCATTGGATTCAAATTGATTATTTTGCTTTTTGTTTTTATATTTTGTTTTAACTTAACTTGATTTATTTCATTTGAAAACTCTCTTTCTTGGATCATTTTTATGATGGTGTCGTGTGCCTGACGTAACTCAAATGGCCGAAGGCTACCCTTGGACTTATTCTTTGATTGACAATTGAAAATAAATCGTTGACAATATGCTATGACCGAAATTAGTTGTGTCATTGAGGAAAATTTGTTCATAATTTCAATGCCATAATCTTCATTTAATGCACAGCTAACAACTAACTTTTTTACTTCCACTGTCGTGTCAATAATTTCCTTCTGAATTGGCCAATTTTCTTTAGATTTTTTCAACCAAGCTGGTCCGTTCCACCACATATCAAATGATATCAATTCTTGTGCTAATAGTCCTCTAGAGGCGCAATCAGCGGGATTATCTTTCGAAGGAACGTGTCTCCATCGAATATTGCCCACCAATTCATGTATGTGCGTTACTCTATTTGCTACAAAGGTTTTCCATTTGGTTGGATGACCTTGTAGCCATGAAATTACTATTTCGGAATCAGTCCAAACAAATACGTCTTCTATATTAATTTGTAATGACTGCTTGACTCGTTTTATCAACTTGGCTAAGAGAGTGGCACTACACAATTCTAGTCTTGGTATGGAAATGGTCTTAATGGGAGAAACTTTAGTTTTGGCAGTCAGTAAATTAGTATGTGTTCTAGTTTGATGATCTATGCTTATCAAATACAACACTGCTGCGTATGCCTTATTTGATGCGTCACAAAATCCGTGTATATAATTTCTAGATTGCGCATCAGTGTGTAGCCATCTTTGTATTTTTATACTTTCGATCACATGTAACTCTTTACGAAATTCTTCCCAGAAATGTTTTAAGTTCGATGGTACATTTTCATCCCAAGTTAAACCTGCAAGCCACAGTGATTCAAGAAACATCTTTGCCGAAACTATTACAGGTGCAAGCCATCCCAGTGGATCATATAATCGTGCTATGTCGCCAAGTATTTTACGTTTGCTGTTATCTCTTAAATCCGCTTCGATATTCACCTTGTATGTAAAATAATCTGCGTTTGGATACCAGTGAATACCAAGAGTCTTGACAGAACTAGTTTCGAATTCATGGTGCGAATCAATTTCTCGAAATTCTTTTGGTAATGTATTCAGAAGTCTGTTGTCATTTGCTGACCATTTTCTAAGTTGGAATCCTCCTGAATCCAATAGTTTTATCAAATTGTTTTGAAGTTTGAGGCCTTCTTCTAAAGTATCGCTGCCTGATAAGAGATCATCTACGTAAAAGTCGTTCAATATGATGTTTGATGCTGAAGGAAAATTATCGGCTCCATCTCTAGGTAATTGTTGAAGCGTTCGAATAGCTAAATATGGGGCACATGTTACTCCAAATGTTACCGTTGTAAGGTAGTAATCGCGAATTGATTCGTTGTATGAATTTCGCCATACAATTCTTTGATATTCAGCATCTTGTTGTTTGACTTTGATTTGACGGTACATTTTTTCGATGTCTGCAGTGAAAGCAATCTTATGACGTCTCCATCTCAATAGAATTGATGCAAGGTCATCTTGTATGGTGGGTCCCGTATAAAGAGTGTCATTTAAACAGACACCGCTTGTTGTTTTTCTGGAAGCATCGAAAACAACTCGAAATTTAGTAGTAGCACTGGTTTCTTTCTTCACTGCATGATGAGGTAAATAGTTGCATGTCAGGAATGAGACTTCATTCGTATTCCTTATGTTGTCATTTTCTTTGGTCTTCGCCTCTAGCATATGTCCTAGGTTAATATATTCTGATATGCATTTATAATATTCTTCAGAGAATGTTGGATCCTTTTGAAAACAGCGTTCCATTTGAAGGAGGCTAGAAATTGCAATATTTCGCGATTTTCCCAATCCGCGATTTTTAGGTTCATGTATGAATGGTAAATCCACTTGATATCGTCCGCTGGAGTCTCTCATACAACTTTGCTGGAAAATTTGCTCACATATTTCATGTTCAGGTCGTTTTGGAATCGGAATTGACATTTCTTCTATTTCCCAGAATTTCTTCAATTGTTCTTCTAAGTTAAATGCTGCATGAAAACTTACGATACCTCTTTTCGGATTTGCGGTTCTAATGTTCGGAACTTCACCAGATATTATCCAGCCAAAAATAGTCTCTTGAGCTATTGGTTCTCCTTCGTTTCCTCTTCGAAGGCCTCCGCAAAGTATTTTGGCATAAACATCTGCACCTAAGATAAGGTCGATTTTTCCTGGTCGTTTGTAGCATGGATCTGCTAATATCAAACCATCAAGATGACTAAAATCATGATGTTCAACTGAGTTATTGGGTAACCAATTTGAGAGAGTCTTCAGTATGAACGCTTCTATCTTAATGTTAGGTGTGTTCGATAGTCTCGTTGTTAAGAAGAAATTTACACAACTATTTATTTTACCTGCATTGCATCCACCTACTCCAGTAACATTAGCATACATTGATTGTCTCTTCAGTTTAAGTTTTTGCACGACAGTTTCAGATACAAATGATGCCTGTGATCCTTGATCTATCAAAGCTCTAAGATATGTTTGATTCCCATCATCCGAAATAGCTTTGATAACTGCTGTGGCCAAAAGAACTTGTTTGTTTCTATTGATTTGACTGCTTAAAGAATTCATTTGAATGTAACAAAGGGGGTTGCACATATTAGGGGTTTCTGTCGAAGAAGCAAATCCCCTGATGACCTATTTAGCATATCTTCTTCCTTGCGAGGAGAAGATATGAGATGGCGCAGCAATGTGAGCAGCTAAAAGGCTGCACGCCTAGCTGATCGCACTAGCTAGCTCGCCGGAGGGGTGGGTCGCTGCTCACCACCATCTGTCATCGCGTTACACATAAATTATATGCGTGCAAGATGTGTGAAAACGTCGTTAAGACTTTATAGTGATAGCGCGAGCTATCAGGCAAGGAAATTCGGTTTTTGCGAGAAAAAAAAACCGAATAAGGGGAGTGTTCGTTAATTTGCTGGTCACCGAAACTTGACCAGCCATCCGCGAAAGCCTTGCGAGGCATGTCGGGGCCGATTGGTAAAGGTGTTAATGCCAACCGGACTTTGGGGCACTACCCTCCCACATGGACCGACAGCAGAATGCCGATCCCCGTATGTTCATGCTCGCCCCTACAAATGAGCATGGACCCTTAAAATTCATGTAATCTTCGCGCATCAACCCATCTTTATATCTCTCTCCCCCCTCATCCGCACTTTACTCACGCTCGACCATTCCAATCAGCGGCGGTTACACAATGAAATTCTTTTTGTTTGCATCACTACTGAAAAAAAAGAGAGAAAGAAAAAAAAACCCAAAGAAAATTCTTTCTATTATCTTTTCTATTTAAATCTCTTTAGTTTACAATTTATTCGTAACTTTATTCATATTATTATTTGTTTGTTTTCTTTAAAAATAAATCTTCATTAAACATATCAAAATAAATGTACTCACCCCCTCTCAAATTGTTCGAAACCGGAGGCCCTCCTTTTCCGATTCTGTAGGGAATAAACACCAAAAGAAGAATAGCCTTCCTTTTTCCCTTTTTTGTTACTTTGATTACCTTACAAATGAAGTGTATTCTTATTGATCAAAAAGAAAACTATTCTTATAACATTTTTTTTTTTTTGACTTAAAATATTTCAAACAAACGAACTTAAGATTAGCGTTTTTATAATTCGTATTAAATGGGTGCAAGTAGAAAATTCCGCTTCCATGGTTCAAAACTCCTCTAAAATTTTGGTAGCAGCAAAAAAAAATGTCCTCGTTGAAGATGACAAAAAAAAAGTGATCCTTTGATACCACTTAAAGCAAATCCAATTGAAATAATCACAAATTTGCGAAAAAAAATCCAGGTTAATGATTTCAATACGATGACAAATTAATGATGATGACGTTTGGTGGAAATCCAATTCTCAATTTGCAATTAATTTTATTAATATTGATATTTTCCTTGCATGCCTTGACTGCTGATAATTGTACATTAATTTCACGCCATAACGTTTTCTTATTTCGCCTTTTAAATATGTTTGGATGAAAATAAATAATTCTAACAATGCTCCTTTAGTATATCATTTAAATAAGGCTCCTTGAATGACATACATAATTAGTTTTCTGTGTCACCCTGTATCGATATTTTGGATGATATTATTAATTAATTAGGATGACTCATTTTTGTTTTTTTTTTCTTTCTCCATTTAATTTCCACTAGTATATTAACGGTAAAAAAAAATATAGACCGGCGGTAACAGAGAAATTCTTTAAAAGCTTTGAGCTGAGTTGTACTAAAAGCTCCTATATAATATTGAAACCCATTGAAAAGGTAACTAACACTATAAAATAATTTCAAATTATCGTATAAAAACATATGAACATGACCTTTATATATCCATTTATGATCGATAACATTAATAAGAAAAGTTTAACCCCTTATTTTAAAGAGAACAACCCTTTTCCAATCAATTTCCATTTGCGATCTTTTTTTTTCTGACACAATGCAACACTGTCTTAATGACCTACTGCCGTTAATTCACATTTGATATACTATCGGCTGAGACTTTTGTTAAACTTTTAAGAATTCCAAAACTACAAAATTATTTTTGGAAAAGTCACGTTTTCACAACTATTATGTTTTTTCCCCGAAAAGAAATAATGCTTGGTCAAATTAAATTCACACAATTTTATCCGGGCTAATAACCCAGAAAACTTATGTCGAAAATGCATAAAACAACTACAATAATAGACATTTTTCTTTTCTTATTCATTCATAAAAACTGAAAATGATTTTATCACTTCAAAATTTAGATCGTATTTCATTTTTCTAAAAAAACCATTCATTATTTCATAATTTTTCAAAAATGGTATTTCAATTACGTAAATTTTAGTACACATGTTCCAAAACAAAAATAAATTACAAAACTTCACGGTTCTATATACTATTATTTTTCTTTTAATAAAAACCGACTTCTTTTCGACATTTCAAAACCTGTCTCTCTTCATCCATTTTTGGATCCGACTCTAAAACAACGACTTTCTTCCTCAGACTCCAAATATTGACTGACTTCTTTTAATCTCCCATCTCCTGTTCGCAAAGATTTTTCTGTTTGGATAAAAAATACCGGTTTTCTAGTTTCAATTTTTTTATCCTGCCTATCAGAATGCGACACGTTCATTTTTTCCCATTTCCTTTCGGTCCATTCTTTCGTTCTCTCGCGGGGGGGGGAACTCTTTCAGCTTATTTCCACCACGGATATGAGGTGGAAAAGAATGTTCTGGAAAGAATTTTTTTGAAACCATGCGGTTTTCGCAAAAGCTGACCACGCTGATATTTAAATAGTGTTGCCGTGTAGGGTTAAAATTATAAGTAAGTGTGCTGTATTAGCCGCACGTTACAACAGAGATACGTCAGGGATTGATCTATCAACCCGGACGTAACTGAAAAGCGTGTGGGTGGTTTGAGTGGTACGTGAAATCTTGCACTGCCCAACGTGGGGTTCGACCACACCCAAAAGAGTCTCCGTTGCTCTCCGACTGAGCTAGCCGGGCACCAGAAAACGAAAGAAAAGAAAATGAAATGATCTGTCATAAACCGCGGCAGTGGACGTCGGTTCTTACCTCACTATTGCCTCAAGTCTTTGGCATGGTAAACCCCTATGGTTCTACCCTGCAAATCCTCGACCTCATAGAGGGAATCGCCAATCGCACGAACAATCTGACACTTCAGAAATTTACGATTTAGCTTAGCATTGACATTTTTTGCGAAGTCACTAAGCGTGAAATTTCTTCGGTAGACTTCTTGTCCGACAATAAATCTCTTTACTCGGGTTCGACGATTATAAATTCGCTCATGCTGTTGGTGAGCTTTCGTCAAATTATTTTTGACGCGTTCGCGAATTAGTTCAAGCTGGTCTTTTTTTGAGGACACAACCAATTCACCATCATTCAAACCATTTAACTTCCGCATCAGTTCGTAGGTCGAGCCATGTGTGATCATGTGGGATCCGAACACCAGAAAATATGGATCAATCCCCGTAGAAGCATGGATTGTACTCCGAAGAGCACAGCCGATGCTTCCCAAATTTTGATCCCAATCCCTATGATCGGTGCCAACATAAGAGCGGATGGCCGCCAGTAATGAACGGTTTACACGTTCTGATGCGTTAGCTTGTGGTGAGTAGATAGCTGTACGATTGTGTTTCACACCATACGCTTCAACTAATTTGCGAAATTCTTTAGATATAAATTGCGGTCCATTGTCTGAAAATATAATCTCGGGTACTCCGAATAAATTGAAGACGCTTTCCTCCAAGAAATCGGTGACCTGCACGGCAGACGCCTTACGTAGTGTCTTGAACAAAACAAATTTCGAAAATTTGTCCAAAACAACTAGGAGAGTGGTGTTACCATGCTTAGACCGAGGGTAGGGTCCTAACAGGTCAACATATAAGTACTGGAATGGTCTGTCAACTTCAATTTGTTTGCCCATTGGCGGCCTCAACACACTATTTGGAGCCTTAGACTCTTTACATACGATGCAACTCGCGATATATTTACGTACTTCGCTAGCCATACCAGGCCAGAAGTATCTTTGCCGCAAACGATATAAGGTTTTGGTAATACCGCCATGCGCGGCTTGTGGAGGATCATGCGCCAGGCGAACTAGCTCGTCCGTAAGGCTAGATGGAACCCACAGCTTCCACGATCGATCTTCCTGAAAGATATTGCCAGTGCTAAAGCTTGTTCTGAAATACACGTAGCCATCTGACACTGGCGTGTCAGGCAGCCTTTCCGCGTTGCTTTGCACTGTATCGATCAGGTCGAGATATTCCTTTGATTTAAAGGCATCAGAATTCAAGTTTATGCTAGGTGCCGAAACTATTTCCGAAATCGCGTCCACGTAAACACGTGAAAGCGCATCTGGCACCACATTTTCTGAACCTTTCCTATGTTCAATCGCGAAATCAAAGGCTTGAAGCTTTAAGCTCCATCGAGCCAAACGTCCACTCAAGTCGCGCTGACTCATGAGCCATTTTAAACTCGCATGGTCGGTGATTATTTTGAACGGCAAACCTTAGACGTAGGCTCTGAACTTTTTAACGCTCAACACCGCAGCGAAACATTCCAGCTCCGTCACGCTGTAGTTGCGTTGTGCAGAGTTCAGCTTTTGAGAAATATAGGCGATGGGTTTCTCATTGCCTTCGTCGTCGCTTTGCAGCAAAACACCTCCGACACCGGTCTTACTCGCGTCGCACTGTATAATAAAGGGTTTGGTGTAATCAGGGTTGGCCAATACCGGGGCCGTAGTTATTGAAGATTTCAAGGCTTCAAACGCTACTTGAGCTTCCGCTGTCCAAACAAACTTGGCGCTCTTCTTTAGGCAGTCAGTAATTGGAGACGACAAGGAGTCATAATTGGCAATAAACCGCCTATACCATCCTGTCATGCCCAAAAATCGACGAACCTGTTTTGGAGTGGTAGGTGCAGGAAAGTCAAAAATTGCAGATACTTTATTTGAGTCGGTCTTTAAACATCCGTTACCAACGATGTAACCCAAATATTTAACTTCTCTCGTGCAAAATTTGCTTTTCTCCAAATTTATCGTAAGTCCAGCAGAAGACAAGCAACGTGCAATGGTTGCCAAAAGTTTAACGTGAGAATCGAAATCCTCAGAAACTACTAACAGATCGTCCAAATAGACGAAACAGTTTTCTCTTAACTCGACTGGAATTGTTTTGTCCATCAGTCTACACATTCTTTGAGGAGCATTACAGAGCCCGAATGGCATCACTGTAAACTGGTATAACGGTCTACCAGGCACTGTGAAAGCAGTTTTTTCCCTACTCTGCCTCTCCAACGGTATCTGCCAAAAGGCGTCCTTCAAATCAATACTTGAAATGAAGCACGTCTTCTCAAGTCTACTGAGAAGGCCTTCTATATGTGGAAGTGGGTAAGCGTCTTTTTTTGTGAGGGTGTTCACCTTCCTGGAGTCGAGGCAGAGGCGAACCTTTCCAGGTTTGCGCACCAAGACTACAGGAGAGTTCCACGCGCTGACACTTTCTTCGATGACACCCAATTCCAACATACGGTCCAACTCAGCATACATGAGGGCTTGCACCGCAGGGGAAACAGGGTAGTGGCGTTGCTTCACAGGCTCCGCGTTTCCTACCTCAATAATATGTTGTTCTAAATGTGTTTTTCCTAAACCGACTTGGTTGAAGGAAGGAAATAAAGTTAAGATGCTTTCAAGACGCGCGCGTTGTTCCGAATTTAGCGCGTGTGTGTTGGGATCGTCAACTGACAAGCAATCCAAAGTTTCGTTCGTGTTGAACAAAGACGGAGCTATTTCGAACTCTTTCCAAAAATCTACACCAAGGTATAGAGTTTGAGTAAGTCCTGGTACAACGTATAGAGAAATACTTTTCGTTACATTATTATAGGTAATTGGAATCGCAACTTGACCATGTACCGATTGTGATTTACCGTCAGCCGTTTTGACTGAGGTGGGACGACCAGTAATCAAAATTTTATGACGTTGTAGGAAATCTAATGCGCCAGCGCCTAAGCAAGATATGCTTGCTCCACTATCTAAAAGGCCTAAAAGGGATTCGCCGTCGATTTCTACCGTCGCATATGGTCTTACGTCATGTTTTAAGGTTACGAATGCAGATTGCACTGCTTTAAATAATTGTTTTCGTTTCCTAAACTTTTCCCCGAGATTTAATATATAACGTGAAGTTTTCTTAGGGTAGATTGTACCAATAGCTCTATTCCTAACTATGTCTTGTTCACTTTGACGTTGATGTAAAGTTTTATTTGTCTGTTCCAGTTTGTTTTTATCGGACAAGATGTTATTTGACGTTTTCGGTTTTAAGATTTTGTCCTCTGGCAAATGTGTTGGTGGATGTGACCGTTCAAAGTTCAATGTTGGGGATGGCATTTAGGACACAATGGAAATGATACATTAAAGACTTGTTCGGTTCGAAGTTTTTACTAGGCAAATGAACAATAGCAGCATTAAATTCTTTAACCGGTGGTATAACTCTAGCCTTAGCAATTTCAGATGACGCGTTCGTGATACTTGGTCGATTCTGACAGACAGGTTTTTGTGATTCCCTAACAGAGAGATGACGTTCTGCTTTGCGACAAACTTGTTGAAGACAACTTAAAGTGGGAGTCGTCATTGTGAAAATGAGATTTGCTACGCTATCTTTAAGGTTGCTGCGCATGATTTGGGTCAATTCAGTATCCGTCATTGGAACTGTTAAACGAAGGTTCATAGACATGATCGAATCGTAGAAATCATTAAAACATTCATCGGTATTTTGTTTTCTTTGCAGCATGAGTAGCAAAATGTCATTGTCAGTGTCGAGATCGCCATAATGTTGTAGAAGAGCTGACTTTATTCCGGTCCAATCAATAGATGGTTCTCGTTTAAGAAGGTGCCAGTACCACTGCTCTGCTTTACCAGTGAACAGAGTAAATATTTGGTTGCAAATGGCATTCCAACTTATACGACATTTCGATTGCAATAGCTCAATCCGAAATATAAAGTCCTCCACAGGCATACTAGCGATCTCACCACTGAACGAAAAGTCCCATTTCTCGATGCGAGCATCGTAACAGTCAGTTGCAGCAGAATTTGAATCCATAGTCGTCATTGGTTTTCCTTTAAGGAGAGTTTATTGGTCAAAATTACAAGCACAAATAGCTAAGCCAAAAATTCGAGAAATATTTCTTTTCCGAAAGAGCGTAGTTGAGAAAGAGAGAGAACAACAAAAAAAAATCCGGTTCAAAGCGGAACGAAACCAATGGAGAGAGAAAAAAAAATTTAATAATAATAAAAAATAATATTTATATATAAAAATGATAATAATGACAAAATATAACCCACCAAAAATACTTAAAATAATAAAAAAAATACCAAATATAATTTCAAAAAAAGGTATAACCTAAAAATAAAAAAAACTAAAGCTAAATCAAAAGAACCTAAACTAAAATCAAAAAAAAACTAAATTAAACATCAACTAAACCAAATGAAACTAGTTGAGAAAAAAGAAAATAACTCCCTCAATTAGTTTCCTCAAAAAAAATTGCCAAAATATTTTCCCGAAACCAATTGCCTAAAGTAAATTCAAAAAAAAAATAAACTAATATTAATTTTCCGTAGAAAATTTCTCCAAACTCCTTACTATTACTAATTTAAATTTCCCAAAAAGAAATTTTTCCGATGTATCAAAAAAAAAATATCTTACTTATTTTTCCCTACATCTACCTTCATACCTAAAATTATTTATATCTAACCTTATAATGAGAGTGAGAGAGAGAGACGAAACAAGCGGACGACACGAAGAGAACATAAACCCGACATGCACTCACGAAATGAAAATTAGATGTTACTCATCGCAGGAATCTAACACTGTACAATGCCAAAGGGCTTCATACATGATTCGATCCCAAAACGTTATACTGGATATCGTAGTATAGACCGCGCGTACCAAACACAATAAAGTATGATGTACTATGACATTTAACGATATGCGATTAAATGCGCGACAGTCCATACCACAACATCACTCACATTTCCCTGGTCCAATGTCCGAGAAGATATAAAAAAAAATCCTCAAGACTAATAAAAAAAATATAGTCCGATCGTAAACACATACGAACATGCAGATAGTTGCCGCTTTGTCAAAACTATGACCTGACTAGCATTCTAACTTACAACCGTAAACTACGAACGACATTGGACCTGCAATCGCGGAAAGCAAGCCCAACTCCAACAACCAACAAAAAAAACGAACCTCCGAAATTATGTTCACATCAAAACTTCGTTTAGAAATTCCGATGATGTGAACACACCTTCAGAAAAAAAAATTGACTAAAAAAAAAGATTGAAAATTTTTAAAAGTGAAGACAGGGTGATTCAGTAAAACTGTTTTTCAAATTTGTAAAATAAAATAAAAAAATTTGTTTTCTGAAAATACTGGTTTACCTAAAGGTAACAACCAAAACACCATTTCCAAACATCAACTCGTTCGAAAATGTGTCAAACAATTTTGTTTGAACTCCATTTGTAATTTCGACCGAAGTTGAAAATACAAATGGCAAACAAAATTATAAATCCGCTGGCTGAACCAACGGATCGTTGGGCGCCATATATGTAACAAAGGGGGTTGCACATATTAGGGGTTTCTGTCGAAGAAGCAAATCCCCTGATGACCTATTTAGCATATCTTCTTCCTTGCGAGGAGAAGATATGAGATGGTGCAGCAATGTGAGCAGCTAAAAGGCTGCATGCCTAGCTGATCGCACTAGCTAGCTCGCCGGAGGGGTGGGTCGCTGCTCACCACCATCTGTCATCGCGTTACACATAAATTATATGCGTGCAAGATGTGTGAAAACGTCGCTAAGACTTTATAGTGATAGCGCGAGCTATCAGGCAAGGAAATTCGGTTTTTGCGAGAAAAAAAAAACCGAATAAGGGGAGTGTTCGTTAATTTGCTGGTCACCGAAACTTGACCAGCCATCCGCGAAAGCCTTGCGAGGCATGTCTGGGCCGATTGGCAAAGGTGTTAATTCCAACCGGACTTTGGGGCACTACCCTCCCACATGGACCGACAGCAGAATGCCGATCCCCGTATGTCCATGCTCGCCCCTACAAATGAGCATGGACCCTTAAAATTCATGTAATCTTCGCGCATCAACCCATCTTTATATCTCTCTCCCCCCTTATCCGCACTTTACTCACGCTCGACCATTCCAATCAGCGGCGGTTACACAATGAAATTCTTTTTGTTTGCATCACTACTGAAAAAAAAGAGAGAAAGAAAAAAAAAACCCAAAGAAAATTCTTTCTATTATCTTTTCTATTTAAATCTCTTTAGTTTACAATTTATTCGTAACTTTATTCATATTATTATTTGTTTGTTTTCTTTAAAAATAAATCTTCATTAAACATATCAAAATAAATGTACTCACCCCCTCTCAAATTGTTCGAAATCGGAGGCCCTCCTTTTCCGATTCTGTAGGGAATAAACACCAAAAGAAGAATAGCCTTCCTTTTTCTCTTTTTTGTTACTTTGATTACCTTACAAATGAAATGTATTCTTATTGATCAAAAAGAAAACTATTCTTATAACATTTTTTTTTTTTTTTTGACTTAAAATATTTCAAACAAACGAACTTAAGATTAGCGTTTTTATAATTCGTATTAAATGGGTGCAAGTAGAAAATTCCGCTTCCATGGTTCAAAACTCCTCTAAAATTTTGGTAGCAGCAAAAAAAAATGTCCTCGTTGAAGATGACCAAAAAAAAGTGATCCTTTGATACCACTTAAACCAAATCCAATTGAAATAATCACAAATTTGCGAAAAAAAATCCAGGTTAATGATTTCAATACGATGACAAATTAATGATGATGACGTTTGGTGGAAATCCAATTCTCAATTTGCAATTAATTTTATTAATATTGATATTTTCCTTGCATGCCTTGACTGCTGATAATTGTACATTAATTTCACGCCATAACGTTTTCTTATTTCGCCTTTTAAATATCTTTGGATGAAAATAAATAATTCTAACAATGCTCCTTTAGTATATCACTTAAATAAGGCTCCTTGAATGACATACATAATCAGTTTTCTGTGTCACCCTGTATCGATATTTTGGATGATATTATTAATTAATTAGGATGACTCATTTTTGTTTTTTTTTTCTTTCTCCATTCAATTTCCACTAGTATATTAACGGTAAAAAAAAAATATAGACCGGCGGTAACAGAGAAATTCTTTAAAAGCTTTGAGCTGAGTTGTACTAAAAGCTCCTATATAATATTGAAACCCATTGAAAAGGTAACTAACACTATAAAATAATTTCAAATTATCGTATAAAAACATATGAACATGACCTTTATATATCCATTTATGATCGATAACATTAATAACAAAAGTTTAACCCCTTATTTTAAAGAGAACAACCCTTTTCCAATCAATTTCCATTTGCGATCTTTTTTTTTCTGACACAATGCAACACTGTCTTAATGACCTACTGCCGTTAATTCACATTTGATATACTATCGGCTGAGACTTTTGTTAAACTTTTAAGAATTCCAAAACTACAAAATTATTTTTGGAAAAGTCACGTTTTCACAACTATTATGTTTTTTCCCCGAAAAGAAATAATGCTTGGTCAAATTAAATTCACACAATTTTATCCGGGCTAATAACCCAGAAAACTTATGTCGAAAATGCATAAAACAACTACAATAATAGACATTTTTCTTTTCTTATTCATTCATAAAAACTGAAAATGATTTTATCACTTCAAAATTTAGATCGTATTTCATTTTTCTAAAAAAACGATTCAAGTATTTCATAATTTTTCAAAAATGGTATTTCAATTACGTAAATTTTAGTACACATGTTCCAAAACAAAAATAAATTACAAAACTTCACGGTTCTATATACTATTATTTTTCTTTTAATAAAAACCGACTTCTTTTCGACATTTCAAAACCTGTCTCTCTTCATCCATTTTTGGATCCGACTCTAAAACAACGACTTTCTTCCTCAGACTCCAAATATTGACTGACTTCTTTTAATCTCCCATCTCCTGTTCGCAAAGATTTTTCTGTTTGGATAAAAAATACCGGTTTTCTAGTTTCAATTTTTTTATCCTGCCTATCAGAATGCGACACGTTCATTTTTTCCCATTTCCTTTCGGCCCATTCTTTCGTTCTCTCGCGGGGGGGGAACTCTTTCAGCTTATTTCCACCACGGATATGAGGTGGAAAAGAATGTTCTGGAAAGAATTTTTTTGAAACCATGCGGTTTTCGCAAAAGCTGACCACGCTGATATTTAAATAGTGTTGCCGTGTAGGGTTAAAATTATAAGTAAGTGTGCTGTATTAGCCGCACGTTACAACACAGATCCGTCAGGGATTGATCTATCAACCCGGACGTAACTGAAAAGCGTGTGGGTGGTTTGAGTGGTACGTGAAATCTTGCACTACCCAACGTGGGGCTCGACCACACCCAAAAGAGTCTCCGTTGCTCTCCGACTGAGCTAGCCGGGCACCAGAAAACGAAAGGAAAGAAAATGAAATGATCTGTCATAAACCGCGGCAGTGGACGTCGGTTCTTACCTCACTATTGCCTCAAGTCTTTGGCATGGTAAACCCCTATGGTTCTACCCTGCAAATCCTCGACCTCATAGAGGGAATCGCCAATCGCACGAACAATCCGACACTTCAGAAATTTACGATTTAGCTTAGCATTGACATTTTTTGCGAAGTCACTAAGCGTGAAATTTCTTCGGTAGACTTCTTGTCCGACAATAAATCTCTTTACTCGGGTTCGACGATTATAAATTCGCTCATGCTGTTGGTGAGCTTTCGTCAAATTATTTTTGACGCGTTCGCGAATTAGTTCAAGCTGGTCTTTTTTTGAGGACACAACCAATTCACCATCATTCAAACCATTTAACTTCCGCATCAGTTCGTAGGTCGAGCCATGTGTGATCATGTGGGATCCGAACACCAGAAAATATGGATCAATCCCCGTAGAAGCATGGATTGTACTCCGAAGAGCACAGCCGATGCTTCCCAAATTTTGATCCCAATCCCTATGATCGGTGCCAACATAAGAGCGGATCGCCGCCAGTAATGAACGGTTTACACGTTCTGATGCGTTAGCTTGTGGTGAGTAGATAGCTGTACGATTGTGTTTCACACCATACGCTTCAACTAATTTGCGAAATTCTTTAGATATAAATTGCGGTCCATTGTCTGAAAATATAATCTCGGGTACTCCGAATAAATTGAAGACGCTTTCCTCCAAGAAATCGGTGACCTGCACGGCAGACGCCTTACGTAGTGTCTTGAACAAAACAAATTTCGAAAATTTGTCCAAAGCAACTAGGAGAGTGGTGTTACCATGCTTAGACCGAGGGTAGGGTCCTCACAGGTCAACATATAAGTACTGGAATGGTCTGTCAACTTCAATTTGTTTGCCCATTGGCGGCCTCAACACACTATTTGGAGCCTTAGACTCTTTACATACGATGCAACTCGCGATATATTTACGTACTTCGCTAGCCATACCAGGCCAGAAGTATCTTTGCCGCAAACGATATAAGGTTTTGGTAATACCGCCATGCGCGGCTTGTGGAGGATCATGCGCCAGGCGAACTAGCTCGTCCGTAAGGCTAGATGGAACCCACAGCTTCCACGATCGATCTTCCTGAAAGATATTGCAAGTGCTAAAGCTTGTTCTGAAATACACGTAGCCATCTGACACTGGCGTGTCAGGCAGCCTTTCCGCGTTGCTTTGCACTGTATCGATCAGGTCGAGATATTCCTTTGATTTAAAGGCATCAGAATTCAAGTTTATGCTAGGTGCCGAAACTATTTCCGAAATCGCGTCCACGTAAACACGTGAAAGCGCATCTGGCACCACATTTTCTGAACCTTTCCTATGTTCAATCGCGAAATCAAAGGCTTGAAGCTTTAAGCTCCATCGAGCCAAACGTCCACTCAAGTCGCGCTGACTCATGAGCCATTTTAAACTCGCATGGTCGGTGATTATTTTGAACGGCAAACCTTAGACGTAGGCTCTGAACTTTTTAACGCTCAACACCGCAGCGAAACATTCCAGCTCCGTCACGCTGTAGTTGCGTTGTGCAGAGTTCAGCTTTTGAGAAATATAGGCGATGGGTTTCTCATTGCCTTCGTCGTCGCTTTGCAGCAAAACACCTCCGACACCGGTCTTACTCGCGTCGCACTGTATAATAAAGGGTTTGGTGTAATCAGGGTTGGCCAATACCGGGGCCGTAGTTATTGAAGATTTCAAGGCTTCAAACGCTACTTGAGCTTCCGCTGTCCAAACAAACTTGGCGCTCTTCTTTAGGCAGTCAGTAATTGGAGACGACAAGGAGTCATAATTGGCAATAAACCGCCTATACCATCCTGTCATGCCCAAAAATCGACGAACCTGTTTTGGAGTGGTAGGTGCAGGAAAGTCAAAAATTGCAGATACTTTATTTGAGTCGGTCTTTAAACATCCGTTACCAACGATGTAACCCAAATATTTAACTTCTCTCGTGCAAAATTTGCTTTTCTCCAAATTTATCGTAAGTCCAGCAGAAGACAAGCAACGTGCAATGGTTGCCAAAAGTTTAACGTGAGAATCGAAATCCTCAGAAACTACTAACAGATCGTCCAAATAGACGAAACAGTTTTCTCTTAACTCGACTGGAATTGTTTTGTCCATCAGTCTACACATTCTTTGAGGAGCATTACAGAGCCCGAATGGCATCACTGTAAACTGGTATAACGGTCTACCAGGCACTGTGAAAGCAGTTTTTTCCCTACTCTGCCTCTCCAACGGTATCTGCCAAAAGGCGTCCTTCAAATCAATACTTGAAATTAAGCACGTCTTCTCAAGTCTACTGAGAAGGCCTTCTATATGTGGAAGTGGGTAAGCGTCTTTTTTTGTGAGGGTGTTCACCTTCCTGGAGTCGAGGCAGAGGCGAACCTTTCCAGGTTTGCGCACCAAGACTACAGGAGAGTTCCACGCGCTGACACTTTCTTCGATGACACCCAATTCCAACATACGGTCCAACTCAGCATACATGAGGGCTTGCACCGCAGGGGAAACAGGGTAGTGGCGTTGCTTCACAGGCTCCGCGTTTCCTACCTCAATAATATGTTGTTCTAAATGTGTTTCTCCTAAACAGACTTGGTTGAAGGAAGGAAATAAAGTTAAGATGCTTTCAAGACGCGCGCGTTGTTCCGAATTTAGCGCGTGTGTGTTGGGATCGTCAACTGACAAGCAATCCAAAGTTTCGTTCGTGTTGAACAAAGACGGAGCTATTTCGAACTCTTTCCAAAAATCTACACCAAGGTATAGAGTTTGAGTAAGTCCTGGTACAACGTATAGAGAAATACTTTTCGTTACATTATTATAGGTAATTGGAATCGCAACTTGACCATGTACCGATTGTGATTTACCGTCAGCCGTTTTGACTGAGGTGGGACGACCAGTAATCAAAATTTTATGACGTTGTAGGAAATCTAATGCGCCAGCGCCTAAGCAAGATATGCTTGCTCCACTATCTAAAAGGCCTAAAAGGGATTCGCCGTCGATTTCTACCGTCGCATATGGTCTTACGTCATGTTTTAAGGTTACGAATGCAGATTGCACTGCTTTAAATAATTGTTTTCGTTTCCTAAACTTTTCCCTGAGATTTAGTATATAACGTGAAGTTTTCTTAGGGTAGATTGTACCAATAGCTCTATTCCTAACTATGTCTTGTTCACTTTGACGTTGATGTAAAGTTTTATTTGTCTGTTCCAGTTTGTTTTTATCGGACAAGATGTTATTTGACGTTTTCGGTTTTAAGATTTTGTCCTCTGGCAAATGTGTTGGTGGATGTGACCGTTCAAAGTTCAATGTTGGTGATGGCATTTAGGACACAATGGAAATGATACATTAAAGACTTATTCGGTTCGAAGTTTTTACTAGGCAAATGAACAATAGCAGCATTAAATTCTTTAACCGGTGGTATAACTCTAGCCTTAGCAATTTCAGATGACGCGTTCGTGATACTTGGTCGATTCTGACAGACAGGTTTTTGTGATTCCCTAACAGAGAGATGACGTTCTGCTTTGCGACAAACTTGTTGAAGACAACTTAAAGTGGGAGTCGTCATTGTGAAAATGAGATTTGCTACGCTATCTTTAAGGTTGCTGCGCATGATTTGGGTCAATTCAGTATCCGTCATTGGAACTGTTAAACGAAGGTTCATAGACATGATCGAATCGTAGAAATCATTAAAACATTCATCGGTATTTTGTTTTCTTTGCAGCATGAGTAGCAAAATGTCATTGTCAGTGTCGAGATCGCCATAATGTTGTAGAAGAGCTGACTTTATTCCGGTCCAATCAATAGATGGTTCTCGTTTAAGAAGGTGCCAGTACCACTGCTCTGCTTTACCAGTGAACAGAGTAAATATTTGGTTGCAAATGGCATTCCAACTTATACGACATTTCGATTACAATAGCTCAATCCGAAATATAAAGTCCTCCACAGGCATACTAGCGATCTCACCACTCAACGAAAAGTCCCATTTCTCGATGCGAGCATCGTAACAGTCAGTTGCAGCAGAATTTGAATCCATAGTCGTCATTGGTTTTCCTTTAAGGAGAGTTTATTGGTCAAAATTACAAGCACAAATAGCTAAGCCAAAAATTCGAGAAATATTTCTTTTCCGAAAGAGCGTAGTTGAGAAAGAGAGAGAACAACAAAAAAAAATCCGGTTCAAAGCGGAACGAAACCAATGGAGAGAGAAAAAAAAATTTAATAATAATAAAAAATAATATTTATATATAAAAATGATAATAATGACAAAATATAACCCACCAAAAAAACTTAAAATAATAAAAAAAATACCAAATATAATTTCAAAAAAAGGTATAACCTAAAAATAAAAAAAACTAAAGCTAAATCAAAAGAACCTAAACTAAAATCAAAAAAAAACTAAATTAAACATCAACTAAACCAAATGAAACTAGTTGAGAAAAAAGAAAATAACTCCCTCAATTAGTTTCCTCAAAAAAAATTGCCAAAATATTTTCCCGAAACCAATTGCCTAAAGTAAATTCAAAAAAAAAAATAAACTAATATTAATTTTCCGTAGAAAATTTGTCCAAACTCCTTACTATTACTAATTTAAATTTCCCAAAAAGAAATTTTTCCGATGTATCAAAAAAAAAATATCTTACTTATTTTTCCCTACATCTACCTTCATACCTAAAATTATTTATATCTAACCTTATAATGAGAGTGAGAGAGAGAGACGAAACAAGCGGACGACACGAAGAGAACATAAACCCGACATGCACTCACGAAATGAAAATTAGATGTTACTCATCGCAGGAATCTAACACTGTACAATGCCAAAGGGCTTCATACATGATTCGATCCCAAAACGTTATACTGGATATCGCAGTATAGACCGCGCGTACCAAACACAATAAAGTATGATGTACTATGACATTTAACGATATGCGATTAAATGCGCGACAGTCCATACCACAACATCACTCACATTTCCCTGGTCCAATGTCCGAGAAGATATAAAAAAAAATCCTCAAGACTAATAAAAAAAATATAGTCCGATCGTAAACACATACGAACATGCAGATAGTTGCCGCTTTGTCAAAACTATGACCTGACTAGCATTCTAACTTACAACCGTAAACTACGAACGACATTGGACCTGCAATCGCGGAAAGCAAGCCCAACTCCAACAACCAACAAAAAAAACGAACCTCCGAAATTATGTTCACATCAAAACTTCGTTTAGAAATTCCGATGATGTGAACACACCTTCAGAAAAAAAAATTGACTAAAAAAAAAGATTGAAAATTTTTAAAAGTGAAGACAGGGTGAGTCAGTAAAACTGTTTTTCAAATTTGTAAAATAAAATAAAAAAATTTGTTTTCTGAAAATACTGGTTTACCTAAAGGTAACAACCAAAACACCATTTCCAAACATCAACTCGTTCGAAAATGTGTCAAACAATTTTGTTTGAACTCCATTTGTAATTTCGACCGAAGTTGAAAATACAAATGGCAAACAAAATTATAAATCCGCTGGCTGAACCAACGGATCGTTGGGCGCCATATATGTAACAAAGGGGGTTGCACATATTAGGGGTTTCTGTCGAAGAAGCAAATCCCCTGATGACCTATTTAGCATATCTTCTTCCTTGCGAGGAGAAGATATGAGATGGTGCAGCAATGTGAGCAGCTAAAAGGCTGCATGCCTAGCTGATCGCACTAGCTAGCTCGCCGGAGGGGTGGGTCGCTGCTCACCACCATCTGTCATCGCGTTACACATAAATTATATGCGTGCAAGATGTGTGAAAACGTCCCTAAGACTTTATAGTGATAGCGCGAGCTATCAGGCAAGGAAATTCGGTTTTTTCGAGAAAAAAAAACCGAATAAGGGGAGTGTTCGTTAATTTGCTGGTCACCGAAACTTGACCAGCCATCCGCGAAAGCCTTGCGAGGCATGTCGGGGCCGATTGGCAAAGGTGTTAATTCCAACCGGACTTTGGGGCACTACCCTCCCACATGGACCGACAGCAGAATGCCGATCCCCGTATGTCCATGCTCGCCCCTACAAATGAGCATGGACCCTTAAAATTCATGTAATCTTCGCGCATCAACCCATCTTTATATCTCTCTCCCCCCTCATCCGCACTTTACTCACGCTCGACCATTCCAATCAGCGGCGGTTACACAATGAAATTCTTTTTGTTTGCATCACTACTGAAAAAAAGGAGAGAAAGAAAAAAAACCCCAAAGAAAATTCTTTCTATTATCTTTTCTATTTAAATCTCTTTAGTTTACAATTTATTCGTAACTTTATTCATATTATTATTTGTTTGTTTTCTTTAAAAATAAATCTTCATTAAACATATCAAAATAAATGTACTCACCCCCTCTCAAATTGTTCGAAACCGGAGGCCCTCCTTTTCCGATTCTGTAGGGAATAAACACCAAAAGAAGAATAGCCTTCCTTTTTCTCTTTTTTGTTACTTTGATTACCTTACAAATGAAATGTATTCTTATTGATCAAAAAGAAAACTATTCTTATAACATTTTTTTTTTTTTTTCTGACTTAAAATATTTCAAACAAACGAACTTAAGATTAGCGTTTTTATAATTCGTATTAAATGGGTGCAAGTAGAAAATTCCGCTTCCATGGTTCAAAACTCCTCTAAAATTTTGGTACAAGCAAAAAAAAATGTCCTCGTTGAAGATGACCAAAAAAAAGTGATCCTTTGATACCACTTAAACCAAATCCAATTGAAATAATCACAAATTTGCGAAAAAAAATCCAGGTTAATGATTTCAATACGATGACAAATTAATGATGATGACGTTTGGTGGAAATCCAATTCTCAATTTGCAATTAATTTTATTAATATTGATATTTTCCTTGCATGCCTTGACTGCTGATAATTGTACATTAATTTCACGCCATAACGTTTTCTTATTTCGCCTTTTAAATATGTTTGGATGAAAATAAATAATTCTAACAATGCTCCTTTAGTATATCACTTAAATAAGGCTCCTTGAATGACATACATAATCAGTTTTCTGTGTCACCCTGTATCGATATTTTGGATGATATTATTAATTAATTAGGATGACTCATTTTTGTTTTTTTTTTCTTTCTCCATTTAATTTCCACTAGTATATTAACGGTAAAAAAAAATATAGACCGGCGGTAACAGAGAAATTCTTTAAAAGCTTTGAGCTGAGTTGTACTAAAAGCTCCTATATAATATTGAAACCCATTGAAAAGGTAACTAACACTATAAAATAATTTCAAATTATCGTATAAAAACATATGAACATGACCTTTATATATCCATTTATGATCGATAACATTAATAAGAAAAGTTTAACCCCTTATTTTAAAGAGAACAACCCTTTTCCAATCAATTTCCATTTGCGATCTTTTTTTTTCTGACACAATGCAACACTGTCTTAATGACCTACTGCCGTTAATTCACATTTGATATACTATCGGCTGAGACTTTTGTTAAACTTTTAAGAATTCCAAAACTACAAAATTATTTTTGGAAAAGTCACGTTTTCACAACTATTATGTTTTTTCCCCGAAAAGAAATAATGCTTGGTCAAATTAAATTCACACAATTTTATCCGGGCTAATAACCCAGAAAACTTATGTCGAAAATGCATAAAACAACTACAATAATAGACATTTTTCTTTTCTTATTCATTCATAAAAACTGAAAATGATTTTATCACTTCAAAATTTAGATCGTATTTCATTTTTCTAAAAAAACGATTCAAGTATTTCATAATTTTTCAAAAATTGTATTTCAATTGCGTAAATTTTAGTACACATGTTCCAAAACAAAAATAAATTACAAAACTTCACGGTTCTATATACTATTATTTTTCTTTTAATAAAAACCGACTTCTTTTCGACATTTCAAAAACTGTCTCTCTTCATCCATTTTTGGATCCGACTCTAAAACAACGACTTTCTTCCTCAGACTCCAAATATTGACTGACTTCTTTTAATCTCCCATCTCCTGTTCGCAAAGATTTTTCTGTTTGGATAAAAAAAACCGGTTTTCTAGTTTCAATTTTTTTATCCTGCCTATCAGAATGCGACACGTTCATTTTTTCCCATTTCCTTTCGGTCCATTCTTTGGTTCTCTCGCTGGGGGGGAACTCTTTCAGCTTATTTCCACCACGGATATGAGGTGGAAAAGAATGTTCTGGAAAGAATTTTTTTGAAACCATGCGGTTTTCGCAAAAGCTGACCACGCTGATATTTAAATAGTGTTGCCGTGTAGGGTTAAAATTATAAGTAAGTGTGCTGTATTAGCCGCACGTTACATGAAATGGAGTTGCTTCCGCATGGAGATGATGATTTGATGTCGAAGCTTCATTAGATGTTGCAGATGTCGTATTTTGTGACGAAAGATTGCTATTATTGTTTTGTTTATGCGATTGTTCAGCGTGTTGAATGTGTAGAAGCGTGTGGTGTCGTTTCTTGCAGTGGAAACAATTCATTTTACTGGGACAGCTCGCTAAAATGTGTCCTCTTCCTAAACAGTTTATGCACAGACCATGTGTTTTAACTTTATTCAATTTATTGGCATAATCTATTTTAAGAAATATGGGACACTTACGCAGATGATGTGGTTCTGAGCAAATAAAACAAATTAATGTAGTTTCAGAGTGAAATGATTGCATAAATTTATTTTCGAATGTGTTTCTTGGTGGCATTCTAGATTCTTTAGATGTCGTTTTAGCTTTATCAAGCAATGCCTCTAATACCCTAAACCGAGTTTCAAGAAACTCTTTGAATTGAGAGAGTTTTGGTAATTCAATACTCTCACCTAATGCTGCTTCCCACTGTTGGTGAGTTTCAGTTGGCAATTTTTGAACTATCAAATAAATAATAATGGAGTCCCAAGTACTTGTGTCTATTCCTAAGTTTGTCAGCGCATGTAGACTTTCACATGTAGTATCCACAAGTTGTTTTATTCCCTCACATGATTCTATATTAAGAATTGGCTGATTCAATAGGTTTTTTAATTGCGTATTTACGAGTACTCTTTTATTTTCGTATCTCTGCACCAAAAGATTCCAAGCAGGTATATAATTCATTTCGGAAATTGGATAATGTCTCAAAAGATGCTCTGCTTGTCCCGTTACACTTGTTTTCAGGTAATGTAATTTTTGTACCGATGGAATGCGTTTATTATCATGGATTAATGATTTGAATAAATCATGAAATGATGTCCAAGATGAATAATCTCCAGAAAATTTTGGTATTGAAATTCGTGGAAGTTGTACTTCTTCACGTGACTCTGGAGTAGGAATTTCTTTCGTTTCTATTTTAGTAGATACTGCAATAGGAAACTGTTTCGTTTGATCGTCTTTAATACGACACAAAGCATATATAAAGGCTGATTCAAAGACAGAGAAGAAATCTTTTGTGAAATATGGAAGGGTGTCTGAAGTTGTATCTTTACATAGAAGAATTTCATCATGCACCCTTTTGAACTCTTTCCAATACTCATTGAATTGGTTTATGCGAAACTGGTAATACGTTGGACTCTCCTTTCGATTCTTTCCGTCCTTTTTGTAATTTTCGAATGACTTACACATAGTTTGACATGCATTCTGTTGTTGTTCAATATATGGTTCCATTTCGTTCGACAATATATATATTTTTCAATAAAGAACTTTCTTTTAAATTTGTTAAAATCTTTAACTCACACAATAAATAATAAGAAAAAAAGGAAATATGAAAGGACTTACCAATCGACTTCGTCTAAAAAACACTCCCGACACGTAACCGTAACCGTTAAATTTCACTATATCACTGATAATAAAACCTTGAAATTTTCACTTTTTAATTTTCTTTAAGAAAACTCGTTTTCTTTGATATTTTCTATTGATATTTGGCTAAATTCGGCTTCGAAGGACCAATGTTTTGTACTGTAAAGATTTCGAGTTTTCTTCAAGAAAAATTTCTTGATTTTTAAACAAAAAATAAGTTGCTATAGAAAATAATAACACTTAGGTTTTATTATTGGTTTTTTATTTTAAATCACATACAATTGATAATTCACTCAAAAAAAATGTCTATTTGTGAAATTCAAAAAAAAGTATATATATTAAAAAAAATATGAAATTGAAATAATCCAAACTTTGTTAAATTCTACTTGTAATTATGTTACAAATGCAATTGAAAAATTCTACGTTAAAAAGCACAAGAAATAAACTTATATTTTTTTACTTTTGATACGATCTAAGATAAATACGGAACGAAATTTTTAATATGTTATCGATTAGAGGTTTTCTTTCAACTCACTGAAAAAATCCTTTTTTTTCTTGTAAATTATAAAATACCAATGTAAAGAAAAGAAAACAGGAAAATTAACGTTCTATTTAAGTTCGTCGACCGATTATATACTAATTTCTTTACAAGGTCGAAAGAATGTTGGAGCCGAGCTTCAAACCATACTTTCGTTTTTTTTTTTTTTAGTTCTCCTGTTGTGCATTTCAATTAACGATCAGTTTTCATATCGATATCGGGTGACAGTTCAGATGTAAACAACATTCTGGTAAGAAAAAAAAAATAATATTAAATAATTGGATTAATGTTTTATTTCTTTTAGGTATTATCTGGTGATGTTCATAGGTGAGTATTGTTCCATTTAATATTATTATTAACTTCTTTCTGATGCAATTTTATAATTTCAGGTCAGCATACTGATGAGTCTTCAACAGCCGGAAATGTTTAACTGATGAGTAAGTGGCTAAAAATTCTCTATCAAAAGCTGAGTATTTGGTTTCTGTTAAAGACAATTTTTTGGACAAATGAGCTATAGGTTCCCAAATCTCTTTAATGTGTGTTCTAATGTTGCCCCTAAAGCTGAAGATGAAGCATCTACCGTGAGAATAAGATGACCTTCATTTGTAGGATTGGCTAACAAAGTTATGTCCGCCAGCTTGTCTTTAATAAAACAAAAATCGTTTTCATTTTCCGTAGTCCAAGCCGTAATCTGGTTAAGTTTATTTTCGTTTAATTGTGCTACTAGATTATGCAGAGAAGCTAAATCTTTGGACAAATTAGGAATGAAGCGATGATAGCATGTTATCATGCCTATGAATCATTGAAGTTCTTTTAGTGTGGACGGACGTGGGAAATCTTTAATTATTTTAACGCGATCTTCTGATGGTAAAATTCCTTCTGATGACACGGTATGGCTTAAATATCGAAGTTGCGTAGCTCCAAATTCGCATTTAGATGGTTTGATGTTAATACCAAAGTCGTTAAGGCGAGTGAAAAGCTTTTCTAAATGTTGGTAGCACTCAATTTAAATTTTACTTGCTACCAGTATGTCATCTAGGTAAACAAAAATGAAATCTAAACCGCTTATGACAGTGTTCATGAAACGCTTAAAAGTCTGGGCCGCGTTCCTTAAACCGAAAGGCGTTCGAGGAAACTCGAAAAGGCCAAAAGGTGTGGTTATAGCTGTTTTATAAATATCTTCCTCTGATACTGGAATTTGATGGTAGCCGCGAACTAGATCAATTTTAGAAAAGATTGTGCAACCTCTTAGATTCATATTAAAATGTTGTATTAATGGTAGAGGATATCTTTCCGGGACAGTAACCCTATTCAATTTCCTATAATCCCCACATGGGCTCCAATCATTGGAATCTTTTTGGGGAACCATTTGTAAGGGGCAGGCCAACGATGAAGAAGATGGCCGACAGATTCCTAGTTTTACCATATGTTCAAATTCTGTTTTAGCTATTGTGGATTTTATAATGTCTAGCTGTCTAGATGCCCATTTGTAAGTATATGGTGTCGAACACAATGTTTGAGTGGTGCGTCATAATTGGGTTCCGCCGTAAGCTGTGGAAATTTTGCTAAAACATTTGAATAAATTGAATTTGATATTTGAAAAATTTTGGGTGAAATTGTATTTGTATGACCAGAGAAGGCATTAACAAAACAACTTATGTTAGTATCTACTACTCTTTTAATTTTGAGATCTACCATTAAACTGTATTTTGTTAGAAAGTCTGCACCTAGAATTGGTTTTTCCAAGTCTGCTATGGTGAATATGAATGGGAATTCTCGTCGCAATCCGAGGTTAATATTTAAGGGCTTCTTTCCATAAGTTGCAAAGCCTGAACCGTTTACTGCGGAAAGAATAATATGATTTCCTTTTTCTGTTGGGAAAACTATGGTATGGTATAATTGAGATGTCTGCTCCTGTGTCTACTAAGAAACTTAATTTTGATTCGAAATCGTGTACAAAAAGGCGACGAATTTTAAAAGAATCATCGTTAGTCGCGTTTACGATGATTTTGGTTCGTTTTTCTGGTTGGGTGTTTGGGAAAATTTATTATCATCTCAGTAAAAACACCATGAACCGATACATTTTCGTGCTCTGTCTCCGAATTTGGGATGATAGAAACATGTCGGTCTATCGCTAAAATTTTGCGGACGTGCAGGCGATTTGCTTCTAGTTCTGTACGCTTTTTGATTAGTTTGAAGAGCATTAATTTGCTTTTGCATTGATTCGAAACGATTATTTCATTTTTCGATATGATAAATTAATATATTTAGCTTGAAAGAGATTTTTACCTTTTTCATTAAATTTTATTATATTTTTTATTGGTTTAAAAATTTTGTTTATAACTTTTTTATTATGAATATTATTTAGTAAAGTTAATAGAAAGTTTATTTTCTATCTTATGTTTTCAAAGCATATGCTTATTCAAGCTCATTAACTAATTAATTTAATAAATTATCTCATCAATATGTTATTAAAGGATTAATTAGATAATATAAAAAGTAAATTACTGTTAATAATTGTCCTGTAATAATAAAAGGATCTTCTACTGGTCGTGCTCCAATTCATGTTAATAAAATTACTGTAACTACTATGATTCAGAATAATACTTGATTAATAGGATAAAATTGAATTCCTCGAAATTTACTTAAATGATAAAAAGGTAAAATTATTAAAATAGCAATAGATAATACTAATGCAATAACTCCTCCTAATTTATTAGGAATTGAACGAATAATAGCATAAGCAAATAAAAAATATCATTCAGGTTGAATATGAATGGGAGTTACTAATGGATTTCCCGGAATAAAATTATCAGGATCTCCTAGTAAATATGGATCAATTAGAGTTAATAAAATTAATATTATTAATATAATAATAAATCCTACAATATCTTTAAATGTAAAGTAGGGGTGAAAGGGAATTTTACCTCTATTTGAATTAATTCCTAATGGATTATTAGATCCTGTTTGATGAAGAAATAATAAATGAATTATTGTTGCTGCTATTACAATAAATGGTAAAATAAAATGAAAAGTAAAAAATCGAGTTAAAGTAGCTTTATCAACAGCAAATCCTCCTCAAATTCATTGAACTAAATCAGTTCCAAAATAAGGAATAGCTGATATTAAATTTGTAATAACAGTAGCTCCTCAAAAGGATATTTGTCCTCATGGTAAAACATATCCTATAAAAGCAGTTCCTATTACTAAAAACAGAATAATTACTCGAATTATTCATGTTGGAGTATATAAATATGATCCATAGTATATACCTCGTCCTACATGAAGATAAATACAAATAAAGAAAAAAGATGCTCCATTAGCGTGTAAAGTTCGTAATAATCATCCATAATTTACATCTCGACAAATATGAGCAACTCTATCGAATGCTTATTGAATATCAGCAGTATAATGTATTGCTAAAAATAAACCTGTTAATGTTTGAGCAATTAAACATAAACCTAATAGTGATCCAAAATTTCATCATCTAGAAATATTAGCAGGAGCTGGTAAGTCAACTATGGCATTATTAGCAATTTTAAATAAGGGGTGTTCTAATCGTAAGGGTTTATTCATTAGTTTATAGGACGAAGAGGGCCAAAGAAAATATTTGTAATTTTTACAATTGCAATTAAAGTAAGTAAAAGATAATTAATTAACATTAAAGTTACTAAATTTGTAGGAAAATTATATAATTTATTTAAAATAATTTTAATTTCTTGGGTATATATAATTATATCATTAATTGGAGATATTTCTAAATTAATTGTAAATATATTATATAATGATTTATCTACTAAATAAAATATTATTATTATAATTAATGAAATAAAAATTGTTATAATTATTAATTGTATAGATATAGAAAATATTTCATTAGATGCTAATGAAGTTACATAAATGAATAATACTAATATTCCTCCTAGAAAAATTAAGAATAGTACATAAGAAAATCAAAATGTTTTTCTAAATAGACCAGAGATTAATCTAATGAATAAAGCTTGAATTAATAATATTAAGCCTATAGCAAGGGGATGATTTATTTGAATAAAAATAAATCCAGAGATTAAAGTATATATATGTATATAATAAGTTGAATAATTTCAGAAAGTAGTTTAATTAAAATATTAATTTTGGAGATTAATGATAAAGAGATAATCTTTTTTTCTGAAGTTTTAAAAGAAAAAATCTTATTTTTGATTTACAAGACCAATGTTTTTATTAAACTATTAAAACTAATGATAATATTTATATACTGAATTTTGCCTATTTTTTTATTTTTAATTGGTTTAATTGTTTTTGTTTCAAATCGAATATTAATATTAAGTTTATCTCTTTTATCTTTTTTTGGGGCAGCTTATACTTTATATTTATATGCTTATAGTCAGCATGGAAAATTATCATCTACTTTATATTCAAAAAGAGGAGGTATAAATCGTGAATTTTTATTATTATTTTTACATTGATTTCAATTAAATTTATTAATTATAAAAAGAGATTATTGTATGTTATGACTTTATTTAAATAGTTTATAAAAATATTGATTTGTTGTGTCAAAGATATGGGTAACCATTTTAAATCGTGAAGTATTTATCAATTTGTATTATTAGTTTTTTAAATTTAATTTTAATTAGTGTTACTTTTTCTATTATAGGAATTTATTTTTTAATAAATGATTTAGTGTATTTTATTGAATGAGAAGTAGTATCTTTAAATACATTAAGAATTGTAATAACTTTTTTATTTGATTGAATAAGATTATTATTTATATCCTTTGTTTTATTAATTTCTTCTTTAGTTATTTATTATAGAAAAGAATATATAAGAAGAGATTTAAATATTAATCGTTTTATTATTTTAGTATTAATATTTGTTTTATCAATAATATTATTAATTATTAGTCCTAATTTAATTAGTAGGATGAGATGGATTAGGATTAGTTTCTTACTGTTTAGTAATTTATTTTCAAAATGTAAAATCTTATAATGCCGGAATATTAACAGCTTTATCAAATCGAATTGGTGATGTTGCTTTACTTATAGCTATTGCATGAAATGAGATGAAATTATATTTTTTATATTGAAGCAATAAAGAGAGATTTAGAAATATTAATTATTGGAGGATTAGTTATATTAGCAGCTATAACAAAAAGAACCCAAATTCCTTTTAGTTCTTGATTACCTGCTGCTATAGCTGCCCCTACTCCTGTTTCTGCTTTGGTTCATTCATCTACTATAGTAACAGCTGGTATTTATTTATTAATTCGTTTTAATATTTTATTAATTGATAATTATTTAGGTAAAATTCTTTTGTTAATTTCTGGTTTAACTATATTTATAGCAGGAATTGGGGCTAATTTTGAATTTGATTTAAAAAAAATTATTGCTTTATCAACATTAAGTCTACTTGGTTTAATAATAAGAATTTTATCAATAGGATACGCTAAATTAGCCTTTTTTCATTTATTAACTCATGCTTTATTTAAAGCTTTATTATTTATATGTGCAGGAGCTATTATTCATAATATAAATAATTGTCAAGATATTCGAACAATAGGTGGGTTAACCTTACATATGCCATTAACATCTTCATGTTTAAATGTGGCAAATCTAGCTTTATGTGGAATACCTTTTTTAGCTGGATTTTATTCTAAGGATTTAATTTTAGAAATTGTTTCTTTAAGTTAGTTGAATATATTTAGTTTTTTTTATTTTTTTTTTCTACTGGTTTAACTGTATGTTATTCATTACGATTAGTTTATTATTCTATAACTGGTGATTTAAATTGTAGATCTTTAAATATATTAAATGATGAAGGTTGGATTATATTACGAGGTATATTAGGATTATTAATTATAAGAATAGTGTTAGTAGAATACTAAGATGATTAATTTTTCCGTCTCCTTATATAATTTGTTTACCTTATTATTTAAAATTATTAACTTTATTAGTTTGTATTAGAGGGGGATTTTTAGGCTATATGATTTCTAATGTTTCTTTATTTTTTTTTAATAAATCTATATTTGCATATGTCTATAGTTATTTTTTAGGATCAATATGATTTATACCTTATATTTCTACTTATGGTATTATTCGATATCCATTAAAATTAGGGTCTGATGTATTAAAGTCTTTTGATCAAGGTTGATCTGAGTTTTTAGGGGGACAGATATTATATTCTTCTTTAAAAAATTATTCTAAAATAAATCAAGTTATTCAAAATAGAAATTTAAAAATTTATTTATTAACTTTTATTTTATGAATTATTATACTAATTTGATTTAGATTAATTTCTTATTTAAATAGCTTATAATTAGAGCATGACATTGAAGATGTTAGGGCGATTATTATAATCTTTAGATAAATTTAATAATAGTAATTAGTAATTTATAAAAGATAATTCTTTATTTTTACAATGAAAATGTAAAGTTTTGTGTTTAAACTATATAAATTAAAATAAGAAATAAAAATGGATCTTAACCATTAAAGAAAAAAGTTAGCAGCTTTTTCTTGGATCACCATATTTCCTTAATTGGATTGTATATTCAATGATATCATTAACAATGATAAGCCTCAGTTTTTGGCTTCAATTAAAAATAATATAAAATAGAATAAGGATGTTATTCATCTAAGATTAGGTCGAAACTAATTGTAATTTATCACTTCATATTCTATTTATAAATAAGGAAGATTGATAAATTTTCAATACTTTTTGAATGCAAATCAAATGTTATAATTAAATACAACCCTATTTTATAATAATATTAAGATGATCATTCTAATGCTCCTTGATTTCATTCATGATATAATTCTAATAATAAAATAATAATAAAAATTATGCTAGTAATAGATCATATAATTATATTAGAAAAATTTATAATTATTACTATAGGAAGAATTAGAGCAATTTCTACATAAAAAATTAAAAAAATAATAGCAATTAAAAAAAATCGTAGAGAAAATGGTAAACGAGAGGAATTTATTGGATCAAATCCACATTCAAATGGAGATCTTTTTTCTCGATCTGTTAATGTTTTTTTTGATAATAATGAAGCTAGAAATATTACAATTATTGAAATAATTAAAATTAAATAAGAAATTATTATTATTGAGAAAATTATTTATACTAATTAATATTAGACCTTATGATTGGAAGTCATAAGTACTTTTATACTATATAAATTTAATTACCTCATCAGTAAATTGAAATATATAAGAATAATCATACAACATCTACAAAATGTCAATATCATGCTGCTGCTTCAAATCCAAAATTATGATTTTTAGAGAAATGGAAGTTTAAGTGACGAAATAAACATACTATTAAAAAGGTTGTTCCAATTAATACATGAATACCATGAAATCCTGTTGTTATATAAAAAGTAGATCCATAAACTGAATCAGCAATTGTAAAAGGAGCTTCAATATATTCATAAGCTTGTAATATAGTAAAATAAATTCCTAATAATACTGTAAAAAATAAAGCTTGAGTAGTTTGAGAGTGATTTCCTTCTCTTAATCTATGATGGGCTCATGTAACTGTAACTCCAGATGCTAATAAGATTGCAGTATTTAATAAAGGAATTTGAAATGGATTAAAGGGAATAATACCTATTGGAGGTCATATAGTACCTAATTCAATAGTTGGAGATAATCTTCTATGAAAAAAGCTCAAAAAAATGAAATAAAGAAAAATACTTCAGATACAATAAATAGAATTATTCCTCATCGTAAACCTAAGGTAACATTATAAGTATGTAGTCCTTGAAAAGTTCCTTCTCGAGAAATATCTCGTCATCATTGATATATTGTTATAATAATAATAATATTGCCTAAAATAAAAACAGATATATCATATTGATGAAATCATTTTACAAGTCCTGATACAGTTGTTATAGTTCCAATTGCTCCAGTTAAAGGTCAGGGGCTATAATCTACTAAATGATAAGGGTGGTTTGAGTGTGTTGACATTAATTAACTTCTCTAGAATAAAGGGTAGATAAAACTGCAAATACATATGACTGAATAATAGGTACTGCTGATTCAAGAACTAATAAAGCAATTTGTCCAATAAGTAAAAGAAATACTAAATAGAATGATAATGAAGATCCAGTATTTCCTAATGAAGTTAATAATAAGTGACCTGCAATTATATTAGCTGCTAATCGAACAGCTAAAGTTCCTGGACGAATAATATTTCTAATTGTTTCAATACATACTACAAAAGGTATAAGAATTGAAGGTGTACCTTGAGGTACAAGATGTGCAAATATATGCTGAGTATGATTAATTCATCCATAAATTATAAAACATAATCATAAGGGGAATGCTAACGCTAGTGTTAGGGTTAAATGTCTAGTTCTTGTAAAAATATAAGGGAATAAACCTATAAAATTATTAAATAAAATTAATGAAAATAAAGAAATAAATAATAGAGTTCTTCCATTATGCCCAGTGGATCCTAATCAAATTTTAAATTCTTTATGTAAAGTTAATAAAATATTATTTCAGATAATTTGATATCGAGAAGGTATAAATCAAAATATTGGGGGAAGTATTAATAATCCAATAAAAGTACTTAGTCAATTTAATGGAAAATTAAAAATACTAGAGGAGGGATCAAATACAGAAAATAAATTAGTTATCATTTTCAAGGAAAAGAATTAAATTTATGTCTTTTTTTTCTTCATTTTGAGGTGAAGAGCGTAAAAAAGAATAGTAATTTATTATTCTAAATAATAAAAATGTTATAGAAAAAATAATAAATAAACTTAATCATGTAATTGGAGCTATTTGTGGGATTAAAAAATATTAAAATTTTAATAATTTTAGTTTGACATACTAATGTTATATATTTAACTAATTTTTTATTGTTTTCATTAGAAGTAATTGCTAATTTACTATAAGATGGTTTAAGAGACCATTACTTGCTTTCAGTCATCTAATGATGCAGAATTTATAGAATTAATTCATTTAATAAAAAAATTTGTAGGAATTCTTTCAATAACAATAGGTATAAATCTATGATTAGCTCCACAAATTTCTGAACATTGGCCAAAAAATAAACCAGGACGATTGATAAAAAAGTTAGTTTGACTTAATCGACCTGGTGTACCATCAACTTTTACTCCTAAAGCTGGAACTGTTCATGAATGAATTACATCAGCAGCTGTAATTAAAATCCGAATTTGAGAATTTATAGGAAGAACAATACGATTATCAACATCAAGAAGTCGAAATATTTCATTTGTTAATTCATTAATTGGAATTATATATGAATCAAATTCTAAATCTAAAAAATCTGAATATTCATAACTTCAATATCATTGATGCCCAATAGATTTTAAAGTAATTATAGGTGCAGTAATTTCATCTAGTAAATATAATAAACGTAAAGAACGAAGAGCAATAAATATTAAAATAATAGCTGGTAAAATTGTTCAAATTATTTCAATAGTTTGACCATGTAATAAAAATCGATTAGTAAAATCATTACAAAATAATATACATATTAAATATCCAACTAAAATAGTAATTATAATTAAAATTAATAATGTATGATCATGAAAAAAAGTTAATTGTTCCATTAAAGGGGAAGCTCTATCTTGTAATCCTAAATTAGCTCACGTTGCCATTAAATTCTAATAAAAGTAAAATACTTTATATATGAAGCTTAAATCCATTGCACTAATCTGCCATATTAGAAATTGATTAATATAGGAAGTTCAGAATAACTATGTTCAGCAGGTGGTGTATTTTGATATCATTCAATAGAAGATCTTAATTGAATAGGGTAAATAATATTACGCTTAGTAATTATTCTTTCTCAAATAATATATAAAAAAAATAGAATTCCTAATAAAGAAATTGTTGATCCAATAGTTGAAACAATATTTCAAGCTGTATATGAGTCAGGATAATCAGAGTAACGTCGAGGTATACCTGCTAAACCTAAGAAATGTTGCGGAAAAAAGGTTAAATTTACACCAATAAATATAATAATAAATTGACATTTTAATATAGATGGATTTATAGTTAATACTGTAAATAATGGATATCAATGAATAAAACCTCCTATAATAGCAAATACTGCTCCTATAGATAAAACATAATGAAAATGAGCTACTACATAATAAGTATCATGTAAAATAATATCAAGAGAGGAATTAGCTAAAACTACTCCTGTTAGTCCTCCTACAGTAAATAAAAATACAAATCCTAAAGCTCATAAAATAGCTGGAGAATAAGATATTTGTCCTCCATGAAGAGTGGCTAATCAACTAAAAATTGTAATTCCTGTAGGTACAGCAATAATTATAGTTGCAGAGGTAAAATAAGCTCGAGTACCAACATCTATTCCTACTGTAAATATATGATGAGCTCAAACAATAAATCCTAATAATCCAATAGCTTAGGAATAATTTATGCTATTATTCCTAAGGCACCAAAAGTTTCTTTTTTTCCTGATTCTTGACTAATAATATGAGAAATTATTCCAAATCCTGGTAAAATTAAAATATAAACTTCACGATGTCCAAAAAATCAAAATAAATGTTCATATAAAATTGGGTCTCCTCCTCCTGCAGGATCAAAAAATGATGTATTTAAATTTCGATCTGTTAAAAGTATAGTAATAGCTCCCACTAATACAGGTAAAGATAATAGTAATAGAATAGCTGTAATAACTACTGATCATACAAATAAAGGTATTCGATCAAAGGAGATTCCTGTAGATCGTATATTAATAACTGTTGTAATAAAATTAACTGCCCCTAAAATTGATGAAATTCCTGCTAAATGTAAAAAAAAATAGCTAAATCAACCGATGCTCCTCCGTGAGCAATACTAGCAGATAGGGGAGGGTATACAGTTCAACCTGTCCCAGCTCCATTTTCTACTACACTACTTGCTAATAAGAGTGTTAAAGAGGGGGGTAATATTCAAAAACTTATATTATTTATTCGAGGAAAAGCTATATCTGGTGCTCCTAATATTAAAGGAACTAGTCAATTTCCAAATCCTCCAATTATAATAGGTATAACTATAAAAAAAATTATAATAAATGCATGAGCAGTGACAATTACATTATAAATTTGATCATCTCCAATTAAAGATCCAGGATGACCTAATTCAGCTCGAATTATTATACTAAGAGATGTTCCTACTATTCCTGCTCAAGCTCCAAAAATAAAATATAAAGTTCCAATATCTTTATGATTTGTTGAAAATAATCATTGTTGCGTTTAGGTTAAATGACTGAAATTTAGGTAATAAACTGTAAATTTATTTATGAGATTTTTATCTCTTTAACCAATTAATTTAAAATTTTATAATTCTTTTTGTTTTATGATTAGCTTTATAGTCAATAATGACATTAGACTGCAATTCTAAAGGAGTAAATTTATTACTAAGGCTTAAAAGATTAATTACTTATATTTATAGCTTTGAAGGCTATTAGTTTAATTAACTTAAAGCTTTTATATAATAAAAAATAATAATCTAATAATTGATAAACCAAATAAAGAAATAAACGATAAAATTAAATAAATTTTAAAATTAAAATTATTGAAATTATTATAAATAATTCAATTATTTTCAAAATAATTTAATATAAAAGCAGAATAAGATATTCGTAAATAAAAATATAATGTAATTAAAGTTATTGTAACTATTAAAGTAATTAAAAATCATTGATTATTAAATGTTAAATATGGAATTACTAATCATTTAGGTAAAAATCCTAAGAAAGGAGGTAATCCTCCTAAAGAAAGAAGATTTATTATTAATGTAAATTTTATAGTTTTTGAATTAAAAAATAAATTAAATAATTGATTTAAATGAAAAAGATTAAATAAATTAAAAAAATCAATTAAAATAAATGAAAGAAAACAATAAAATACAAAACGACATATTCATAAATTTTCTCTTGAAACTATAGCTGCTAACATTCAACCTAAATGATTAATAGATGAAAAGGCTATAATTTTTCGAAGTGAGGTTTGATTTAATCCACCTAAGGATCCAATAATAATAGAAAAAATAATAATTAAATTTATATTATTAATTATTAAATATGAAATTAATATAATAGGAGCAATTTTTTGTCAAGTTATTAAAATTAAATTATTTATTCAAGAGAGACCTTCTATAACACCTGGAAATCAAAAATGGAATGGGGCAGCTCCTATTTTTAATAAAAGTGATGATATAAGTATAAAATTTGTATAATTAAATATTTTTATTTCAAAAATAAAATTAATTTTAATTATAGAAAGAATAATAGCAGATAATAAAATAGAAGAGGCAATTGCTTGAATAAAAAAATATTTTAGGGATGCTTCATTTGACATTAAATTATTAGGTCTAATCATTAATGCAATAAATGATAATAGGTTAATTTCTAATCCTATTCATGCCCCTAGTCAGGAATTGGAGGAAACTGTTAGTATGGTTCCTGAAACTAGAGTAATGAAGAATAATAATTTTGATGAATTTTTAAACATTAAAAAGAAAAGGATTATAAGCTTTATAAATGGGGTATGAACCCAGTAGCTTAATTAGCTTATCTTTTTATTATAATTTAATTTACATTTTAGTGTACGATGCACAAAAGTTTTTGATACTTTTAGTTATAGTTTAATTCTATTAAATGTAATGAATATGATTATAGATCATATTACTTACCCTATCAAGGTAATCCTTTTATCAGGCAATTCATTTTTTTTTATTTAATGAAAAAAAAAGATTTTTAAAATAGATTTAGTTTTATAATTAATAATTATATTATATAATAATTTTTAATCAATTAATAAATTTGTAGTTATATATATATATATATATATTAATAAAAACGAGTTATAATTTAAATATAAATAATTATGTATATAAATATTATATATATACGGCGGCGTGCAAAGCACGACGCAAATGAAGCAGTTGCTTCGGGCGGCACGTTTGGGGGGCGGCAAAATTGCGAGCCCACAACCATGGGCCAAGAACGATTGAATAATTTGGCTATACTTTCAATTGAATCTGAGCTACTGGAATCAATTCCAAAAGAGATAATTGTAACAAGGGGGTTGCACATATTTTGGGATTTCCGTTGAAGGAGCAAATCCCCAGATGACCTATGTAGCATATCTTCTTCCTTGCGAGGAGAAGATATGAGATGGTGCAGCAATGTGAGCAGCTAAAAGGCTGCACGCCTAGCTGATTGCACTAGCTAGCTCGCCGGAGGGGTGGGTCGCTGCTCACCACCATCTGCCATCGCGTTACACATAAATTATATGCGTGCAAGAAGTATGAAAACGTCGTTAAGACTTTATGGTGATAGCGCGAGCTATCAGGCAAGGAAAATTCGGTTTTCGCGAGATAAAAACCGAATTAGGGGGATGTTCGTTAATTTGCTGGTCACCGAACTTGACCAGCTAACCGTGAAAGGCTTGTGAGGCATGTCGGGGCCGATTGGCAAAGGTGTTGCTGCCAATTCGGTCTTTGGGGCACTACCCTCCCTCTTGGATCGACAGCAGAATGCCGATCCCCGTATGTCCATACTCGCCCCTACAATTGAGTATGGACCCTTAATGTTTCTTTATGCTTCCCTCACATCACCAACTCATTCATCCTCCCTCTCTCTCTCAACAATAATCTTATTCCGAATAAATACTCATCTTTGCCCGGACAAAGTTGTAGCGTACCTTGGTTTCTGTTTCCACGTTAAATCTACCTTCGATCCGTTCCCCTTTTTTTCTCTTGTTTGATCACCACCGAAATGGTTTTCTATTTCCAAACCAGAAATTCGAATTATTGACCTTGGATTCTTCAAAAAAAAATTATGGTTTTAATTATTTTTCTTTTTGCGTATTTTTACATATTTTTGTTTTTTTTTTTTTTTTTTTTTGATTTCAAAATGGAAAATCGATTTCTCACTTCAAATTTCATATGCAAAAAAGGAGAAACTTTGAGTCCGAGTTTATTTGCAATAAAGTCAAATTACAATTTTTCTTTCTTTTTTTCTTTAATACTAACAAGATTTAACCAATAATTCTTAACGAAAACCAGTGAATTTTATTCAGCGATTCATATGAAACATTTTAGGGTATCCAATTTTTCCATTGAACAAGAAAATTTAATAATATTGAATTAAAAAAAAAAAGTTTTTTTTTTTCTTTACTTTTTTTTTTTTTTTTTTTAAATAATTGTGTAATTGAATTAAAATTTAAAAATAAACATAGTTGCATGACAAATAATGGACTTACTTAATTGAAAAAAAACAAGTATATGAATTTCATGAATTCCATCCTAATTATACCACGAGTACAGGTGTTCAGTTCCGTTTACGCAAATTGATGAGTTGATGAAATGCTAGTTCTTGTAGGCGCCCATATGCTGTTTATAACAAGATTTGCAATTTGAGATTATACTTTTCCGTTGATGCACATTTCCCGAGTCATGAATTTTTTTATAATTGTAGGTGCTGAATCGTGTAACTTAAGCTGGTACCATTAGTAGAACATTGATGCTTCATATTATTCGTGAACCCTGAGGATTGCTCTGCATATTCTCTGAGTCCTCGCCAAAATAATGTTGAGATATTTTATAAATGGTGACAGATGCTCATGATGAATGCGAACCAACCTACAGATTAAATGGAAAATAGTAAAATGATACCTTTTTAGGCAAAGTGCTGTCCGTTCCTTCCATTATCATGGATATAGATGACAAAATTGACAGATATTATTTGCCTCGATTATAAAACATCTGATTACATTAAATTTTGATGCCACCTGTTCTGACTCGCCATGGACGACGTTTTCTTGCTTGTGTGTCTCCCCCTTCCTTCCCCAAAAAAAAATTTGCAAAGTTTTTCTTCTTTTTTTTTTCTTTTCCTTTAAAATAAAACACAAAAAAACTTTCTTCCTTTTTCTTGTTATATTTTTTTATTTTTTTTTTTTTTTGTATTAGTTGTACAGTATTTCGTTTTAAATGTTACACCCTTTTTCTATTGAACTTAAAATTTTATATATTCATTTTTTTTTTTCTTTCTGTTATTAAATTGGAACAGTTTGTGAGTTTTCCTAGGACTTGGTTTCTCTCATAACCATAATTTTTTTTTTTTTTCGATGTCCAAGAAAAGAAAAAAAAAGAACTTTAGAAGCACGTTTTTACTTTATTTTTTTTTCATTCCGCCATTTTTCTTCAATTTTCGGTTTTGTTCACACAAAAAAAAAACCTTTTAACTTTTCCCTAATTCCTATTTATAAATTTTTATTCTATCCAATTTTAAATTCCGAAAACGATTCTTTAAATTTTGTTGTCAAAATTTTTCTATCTTTAAACAAACAAACCAAACAAACTTTTTTTTTTTTCCGTGTAATTAATTTTGAGTTTAAGTTTTTCGAAAATGTTTTCACCTCTTTGTATAAAAAGAAAAACCGATCACTTATTTATTTTTTGTTTACTCTTTTTTTTTATTTTTTTAAAATTTTTCCATTTTTCTTCTTTATTTTATTATTTGGGAATAAAAAAAAAACCCAGCCTCGAACATGAATATTTTCAGCCGACCTCTTTCATGGTTCAACCAAGACTCTCAAAAAAAAAAAACTGACTTCCTTCACCAGACTCTGAATACTGACTTGTTTTTTTAATCTCTCATCTCCTGTTCCAAAATATCTGTTTGGATAAAAAAAACCGGTTTTTTCTAATTTCATATTTTTTTATCCGCCTATCAGATCATGCCACGTTCATTTTTTTTTCATTTTCTTTCGATGCAATTTTCGTTTCTCGTTCGAGGGGGGGGGGAGAAAGAAGGGAGGAGACTCTGTTATCAGCTAATTCCCACCACGGATATGGGGTGAAAAGAATTTTCTAGAAGAATTTTTAAAAAAAAGACCATGCGGTTTTCATCAAAGCTGACCACGCTATTATTTAAATGGTGTTGCCGTGTAGGCTTAAAATTAAAAGTAAGCGTGTTACATTAGCAGCACGTTACATAATTACCGAAAAGTTCGCAAATGCCAAAGTGCGACAGGTTATTTTTAATTAAGCAGTTGACACTAAACAAGTCATAGTTAAATTCGTAATAAATTAAAACATTATTGATCATTTCAAAGTTAAAATTTAATTCAGTCTTTAAACTTTTAACTTATCATTAATATGCTAAATTCATATTTCCTACTTATTTCACGTGTTTCCGTTGTAACAACTGATTTTGATACAATAAATAGAAGTGAATATTGAAATCGTTCAATTTTTTATGTTGTGAAGTAAATTATTTATGTTTCATGTTTGTATAAAAATTGAAAGTAAAAATGCAGCTAAAGGTAATTTCCATTAAATCAATGAATTTTCAAGCCTTTTTGTGATTTAAAATTTTGGGGCGGCATTCTGAGGATTTGCTTCGGGCGGCTCATTTGCTTTGCACGCCGCCGTATATATATATATATATATATATATTAATTATGTAATATATATATATATTAATATTAATATAAATAATTTAATTATAATGTATTATTGTATTTATTATAAATAATATATTGATATATTTATTATATATATAAAATTTTATTGTAAATAATATTAATTTCATGATTAATTAGGAAATAAAATACTATCGGAGATAATATAAATAATTTATATATAATACAAATATTTATATATATATATATAACCTATATAATAAATATATATATATTAATTATCTTTAAATTATTAATATCTATATTTAGCTATATATATATCGTTATAGTTATGTAGCTATATATATATCGTTATAGTTCATATATATATATATATCTAAATATAGATATTAATATATATATATTTATAAATAAACATTTAATAATTAATATATAAATATTAATTAAATAATAATAAATATATAATTAAAATATAAATGTTTACATTAAATATATAGGGAGAAAAAATTATAATAAATGGAATGAAAAATGATTAATTAAATTAAAATATAATAAAATTATAATAAAATTAAACAGAAATTAGTTATTGTTATTTAGTAGTTTTATTAATTATTTTATATTATTATTTTATTTGGATTAATTATTTAGATAAATGTATGGGGAGGAAAGATTATAAAAAAGAAGTTGTTAAGTATTTTGTAATTAAGGTGATAAACCTATAGTTATAAAATAATAGGGTAATAACCTAAATTTTAAGGTTTCGGCTAAAAATATAGGTTTTAAAACTTTTGGTTATTAGTAATTTTATAAAATTATTTATATATTTTATGATATGTGAAGGACTAATTATCTGTTAGTTATTATTTAGTAGTTTTATTAATTATTTTATGTTATTATTTTATTTAGATTAATTATTAGTTAAAAGTTTTATTCTTGCTTAAAATTTTATTTATAGTTTATTTTACATGTAAATTTTTGTATGAATTAATTTTTTTCTTAAAGAATTAGATTATTTATAATATTCGCAGTAATTAATATTATTTATTAAGGTTCACTTAGAAATAGAAATATTATATAATATTGGTAAAATTCGTGCCAGCTGCCGCGGTTAAACGAAAGATGTAAATAAAATATTTTAATTATAGTTAAATTATATATTGTTTTAAAAATAAAATTAGTTTTATTAAGTGAAATTTTAAAATTAAATAATTTTTATTTATTGAATTAATTGAGGCTAAAAAATTTTATAAAAAACTAGGATTAGATACCCTATTATTTAAAATGTAAATTTAAAAATTAAAGTAGTATTAGATATGTTCTTGAAACTTAAAGAATTTGGCGGTACTTTAGTCTATTCAGAGGAACCTGTTCTATAATCGATATTCCACATTGAATCTTACTTAAATTTGTTTTAATTTGTATACCGCTGTTATAGAATATTTTATAAGAAAAATAATTTTCAATAATTTATATAAAAAATAATGTCAAGTCAGTTTATGTTTAAGAAGAAATGGGTTACAATAGTATTATTTATTACGAATATAAAATTTAAATATTTTATTGAAGGTGGATTTGATAGTAATTTTTTAAAGATTATAGATTTGATTTTAGCTCTAAAATATGCACATATCGCCCGTCGCTATTATTTTTAAAATAAGATAAGTCGTAACATAGTAGATGTACTGGAAAGTGTATCTAGAATGACAATTTAAAGCTTATTTAGAAAAGCGTTTCATTTACATTGAAAAGATTTCTGTGCAATTCAGTATAAATTGATGTAAATTTTATTTATTAAATTTATTTTTTAAAAATAATTTTATTTTATTAAAAATAATTATAATCTTGAAAGTTTTAGTATAGTTTATAGAAAAAATAATATTAATAATAGTTAATTAGTATTGTAAAAGAATATTGAAATAAATAGAAAAATTATTAAAATATAAGAAATTATTATTTAATGTACCTTGTGTATCAGGGTTTATCAAATAAAAAATAATTAATATTTATTTTTCTCGATTTTAAAAGAGTTAATAGATTATTTTAGTTAATGTTAGTTTCCAAGTTGGAAGATAAAGCCACTGACACTATTTTAGGTAGTCTACGCTTCCAGAGAGAGATAATCAATTCTTGGCTGACAGAATCTCCGGCTCTCAGAATCATTTCGCGAAGTAAACCGGAAGGTTTGCGATCGCCCATTTCGACACCCGAAAGCAGTTCTTCAAGCTTTTTTCGTTACTGCTTGAGAACCTAGAAATTAAATTTTTCTTCAAGTTGAAATACTTCTCAGTTACTGGAGGATTTTTAATTATATCATAAACCGAGTTGAAAATTTTTTCTGTTAATGCTCCAGCAGCATAAAAGTATTTGGTTGAATCTTGGTAGAATTGCATTTCGAGTTGCGCGAACCACATTTCTGGCCTATTAGCCCAAAATGGAGAAACTTTTATAGACGCGGCCGCTATTACCGATGGTACCGAATCACCTTGGTCACTAGTATCAACACTTTCTCTCGTTGTTGTTACATTGTACACTTGAAAACACAAAATCACACCGATACACAACCACTTCTTATGCGAAATAAATCAGGGAAAAGATTTTAAAAAGAAGTTTTAAAAGATAAAAAGTTTTTTTTAAGAAAACGACGAGAAAATTGTAAAAAAAAGAAACAACTTCTTTTGCTTTTTTTTATTCGAAATATAAAATGAATAAAAACGAAATAAGAAAGCTAACGGTAAAAAGTTTAAAAAACGAACTTAAAAAAATTAAAAAGAGTACATCAGGGAATAAAATTGATTTACAAAATCGTTTGATAGAATTTTGGGAACAATCTACCAATAATCGAAGTGAAACTGACGCAATATCGCCATCATTTCGAAATTCAACTATTTTGGCAAATTCAACGATGACGTCCTCATCTCTTTTTAGTTTTAATGACATCGAACAATCTCTAGAAGCGTTTAGTGGTGATGATAATAAAAATATTGTCAAATGGCTGGAAGACTTTGAAGATGTATGCAAACTTTTTAATTGGAACGATATGCAGAAATTTGTTTATGCAAGACGACTCCTGACGGGAACTGCAAAAATTTTTATCAGTCTGGAAAAAAATAATTCGTGGATTCAACTGAAAAAGGCGTTATTAAAAGAATTTAGAGTTTCTATTAATTCAGCACAAATTCATCGACAATTAGCGAACCGTAAGAAATTAAATTCAGAATCTTTTAAAGAATTTCTTTACAGAATGTTGGAAATTGCGCATCAAGGTGAAGTTGATAATTTGGCAGTGATATCTTACTTTATTGAGAATATTCCTGGCGAACCAGATAAAAAAGCTATTTTGTATGGTGCACAGAATCTCGACGATTTTAAACAAAAATTAACTGTTTATGAAGATTTCATTTCAAAATGTAATGCAAAAACGTCAAAACTAACTAATATCAGTAATGTTAAACAACGAAGATGTTCGATATGTAGTAATAAAGATCACGATACTGTAAATTGTCCGAATCGTGATAAAGGATTTAAATGTTTCAAATGTAATGCTTATGGACATAAAGCAAACGAATGCAAGGCAAACACTGTTGCTAGCAAATCTGCGAATGCAACGTCAATGTTTATGAATATGTGTAAAAAGGTTTTTATTAATGACATTGAATTTAATGCACTGATCGACACAGGGAGTAGTATTACAGTAAATAGATTGGATTATTTCAGAAAATTGAAGATGCCTGGTTATATATCAGAGAAAATTGAAGTTTCTGGTCGGGGAAACGCACAAGTCACTACACTTGGATATTTTCTAGCGGAAATTAAAATTGACGAAGAAATTTTTAAATTAAAATGCTATATTCTTCCAAAAACGGCAATGTCTTTACCCATGGTTATTGGAAGAGATTTATTATGTGAAGCAAATTTGTATATTAGCGATCAATATATTAAAGTAAGCAAGGAAAATGAAGTAAAGAAATCTGAAAATTCTGATGGTAATGAAAATTCTGGAGAAAGTGTATTTGATTCCATGATGATCCAAGAAATTTATCCAGAGAATGAGATTGATCTAAATCATATAAGTAAAGAGTCTGTTAAAAATGACATTTTAAAAGTTATTAAAGAATACAAACCAATACCAAATGCTAAGTCTCCAATTGAAATGAAGATAATACTACAAGATGAAGAACCAATTTACGAAGTACCTAGAAGATTGTCACCGTTAGAAAAGGCTGAAGTTAACAAGCAAATAGAGAAATGGTTAATCGATGGCATTATCCGTCCCAGCGTTTCGGAATTTGCATGTCCCATAGTCCTCGTAAATAAAAAAGATGGTTCTAAACGAATATGTTGCGACTATAGACGATTGAATAAGAAAATATTAAAGGATCGCTTTCCTTAACCAATTATTGATGAGCAGACTGATAAGCTACAAAATGCAAAAGTATTTACGACCCTTGATTTGGAAAATGGTTATTTCCACGTTCCTGTCAATTCAGATAGCATCAAGTATACTGCTTTCGTTACTCCAGAAGGTCAGTATGAATTCAATAAAGTTCCATTTGGCCTATATAATGCGCCAGCAGTTTTCCAGAGGTTTATTAATTCTATTTTTCGATTATTAATTCAAAAAGGAATTGTAACTACCTATTTTGATGATTTGGTGATTGCAGCAGAGAATGAAATTGAAGGAATTGAAAGGTTAAAAATGGTATTACAAGTTGCTGAAAAATTTGGACTTAGAATAAAATGGAAAAAGTGCCAGTTTCTTATGAAAAGAATTACATACTTAGGGCATCAAATTGAAAACGGTACCATCAAACCTTCAATTGAAAAAACCAGCGTAGTCAGAAAATTCCCCGAAACGAGTAATACGAAGCAAATACAAAGCTTTATGGGATTGGCTAATTATTTCAGAAAATTTATTGAAAATTTTTCAGTAATAGCTAAACCACGCACAGATTTATTAAAAAAAGGACAGAAATTTAAATTTGAAATTGAAGAAAGAAAAACTTTTGAAACATTAAAACAATTATTATGTTGTGAACCAGTGTTAAAGATTTATAGATTTAATACACATACTGAATTGCATACCGATGCATCCAAGTATGGTAATTCAGCAATTCTTATGCAACAGTCAGATGACAACCTAATGCACCCAGTTCACTTTATGAGTCGAAAAACGACTCCAGCTCAACAGAAGTATCATTCTTACGAATTAGAAGTACTTGCGATTATAGGAGTCAAAAAATTCCGTATCTACCTATTGGGACAACCTTTTACAATCATAACAGACTGTTCAGCGTTTGCAATGACTTTGAAGAAGAAAGAGTTGACAACACGTGTACCCAGATGGGCTTTATTATTAAACGAATATGATTACAAAGTCGAACATAGACCAGGAAGTAAGATGGCTCATGCTGATGCGTTGAGTAGGTATCCTGTGAACGTAATTGAAGATGGTCTTGTAAGTCGAATAAGATGTGCTCAGCAAGAAGATGAGAAATTACAAGCAATATCAGAAATACTACAATATAAAGAATATAAAGACTTTTTTAAGAAAAATGACATACTATATAAAATTCAAGATGGAACAGAATTGTTGGTTATTCCAGATCGACTTCAAAATGAAATTATCCGAAAAGCTCATGAACATGGCCACTTTGCAGTGAAGAAAACTGAAATGATTATTATAAAAGATTATTTTATTCCTGATTTAGCAAGAAAAATTGAAAGAATAATTAAAAATTGCATACCGTGTATATTAGGCAATAAAAAATCTCGAAAAATGGAAGGATTCTTACATTCCATTAAGAAAGACTTTCCGCTTCAGACACATCATCTTGATCATTTGGGAACGTTATCACCAACTAAAAAGAAATATCAGTATCTTTTTGTTGTAATTGACGCATTTTCGAAGTTTGTTTGGTTATATCCAACCAGAAGTACTAATACCGAGGAGGTTTTGGATCCTTTACGAAAACAATCCACTTGTTTTGGAAATCCTGAAAGAGTTGTGACTGATCGAGGAGCCGCTTTTGTATCCAATGGTTTCGAAAATTATTGTAACGAGCAACGAATTCAACATGTTTTAATTACCACTGGAATTCCTCGTGGAAATGGACAGGTCGAAAGATTTAATCGAACTATTCTACAAATGCTGACCAAATTATGTATAGAACGTCCTGAAGATTGGTTTAAACATGTAGATAGAGTGCAACAATATTTGAACTCAACGACCACTCGTGCAACTGGTATCGCCCCATTTAAAATATTACCTGGATGTGATATGAGGCTACCCGATGATATCGAATTGAAGCAACTATTGGAAGAAGACTTGTTTTCGAGTTTAGAAAAAGATCGAGAAGAAATTCGTCAAGAAGCCAAGAATAATATTAGTAAGATTCAAGCTGAAAATAAAAAGACATACAACAGAATGAGAAAGAAAGCTCCATCATATCAAGCTGGCGACATAATAGCAATTAAAGGAACACAGTTTAGTTCAGGCTCTAAGTTACACCCAAAGTTTCTAGGTCCATACGAAATTCTCAACTCCATGCGAAATGATCGATATCGTGTCAAAAAAATTGGAAATCATGAAGGACCTAACATAACGAGAAGGCATATATAATTTATAGTTTGAAAGAAGATTGTAAAACATATTGTATTTTTTCCCTTTTGGATCGAATAAACCCTAGATATAAATTAATCATTAAATTAATTTGTGTTTTATTGAGCCAACACCCCCACATATATATATATACAATATTAATATAATGACAATATATAAATTATTTAAAATTTAAACACTTATATATATGAAACTTAGAAATAATTTATTTTCACTTTGGCATTATTCCCTTTTTTACTTTCCCGATAAACAAATGTTTATAGGAAAGTACTATAATCGTGCGAAAACCTAACTTTTGATCTGGAAGGGCTAGGAAGATGAAAATAAGTGCAAAATCCGTTTCGTCAAAAATAATTAGCCCCATCTCCGTCCGTCCGTTAATAAAATCTGAATGGATGGTCCGATTTCCATGAAATTTTCACCATTTTGCTGTTGCATCAAATGCCAGATGGTGTTAGATTTTGGGCGAAATTAATATATGCCAACACTATTTGGTAACGCTTTTTTTTTTCTAAAAACGACAAAATTTTGTCCGCACGGTTACTAAACTGTTGGGCCAATTTCGATAAAATTTACACAGTTCATGTATTTGATCCTAACTTCGATCTGATTAATTTTTGGGCCATATTCGACTATGGCAACACTGTCTAAAAATACATTTTGTCCAAATATAGTCTATTTTTGCACTTGTTGTAAAACCGAAACTGCATGTCCAATTTTGATGAGATTTGCACAGTTTGTGTACTAAGATCGAAATCAGAACATATTAACTAAATATAGAAACTTCCCTAATTCGGTTAATAATAGTCGGATTTTAATGAAACTTCCAACGTACGTTTGGGATGGACCAGCTGAAAAATAAAATATGTCTCCCCTCGGTGGGGGGTTGTGGAGGGATTAAAAAGAAAAACTTCAATAATTCACTCAATAATAGGCGGATTTTCTTTAAACTTGGTTTGTACATTCTGGATAGGGCAAGTGAAAAGATAGAATGCGTCTCCCCTCGGTGGGGGTTGCGGGAGGGTGATATAAAAAAAACCTTAATAATTCGGTCAATAACCGGCGGATTTTAATGAAACTTGGAATGTGCATTTAGGATGAGCAAACTGAAAAGATAAAATGTCTCCCCTCGATGGGGGTTGGGGGGGGGGGCTGAAATAGAAAAACTTCAAGAATTCACTCAATAAGGGGCGAATTTTCTTAAAACTTAGTGTATACATTTTAGATAGGCCAACTGAAAAGATAGAATGCGACTCCCCTCTGTAGGGGTTGTGGGAATGCAAAATAAGAAAACCTTAATAATTCGGCCAATACTGGTCACACTTTCATGAAACTTGGAATGTACATTTAGAATAGGAGAACTGAAATGAATATTTGATGACATTATCGGGAAAGTTCCGTAGTGGTCCGGCCGATATAGAGAAAATGTAAATTCACTACTATGGTTTGCTTTCCTCATTTCTTAAATATATTTTTGGTCGTACCTGGTCTATTGCCAAAGCTGTCAACGAAAATTCCGATTTTTCTTGATTTTTTTCGTTTTTGTTTTGTGTGTTTAAAAAGTTGTTCTTTTTAATGTTGCTTTTTTATCCGTTATGGCAGTGCTCCGCAACCTTTATTCACATACGGCACACTAATTTTTTTCTGAAAATCTGAGGCACACCACAATAGAAAATATAAAAAAAAATCTATATAAAAAATTTATAATGAAATTACATTTATTTTTTTACGTAAATATTATAAAATGGTTACAAAACTAATACTAAATAACTAATGTGATACCTGGGCTTATTTCAGTGAACATAAATATTTTATATTTGGCTCTATACTTGACAGTGCGACCCGAAGTTCGTGGTCAAGGCCCCTTAAACATGATCGCTTTGTTGGTATCATAACAATTAATACCTGAACTATTTCTCAATAGATGTCACTATTTGTAAGTTTTATGTTTTGTAAAGAAAAAAAAATAAATAGAATCTCTTCTTCTCTAAAGTATATTAAATTAAAAACTAATTCCGCACGCAGATAATTCCACTATAAAGTATATCCAACAGGTTATGGATCCAGTGGCGAATTAATTAATTTAATATAAATAAGTTGGCATAAGGAATTTAAATCAAAATAAAGAATTCATTCTTCTGGAGAAGAAAAAAAAGCAGCGTCATATTTTTCCAAAATGGCGGAAGGCATGAAAATCAGCATCGAAAAACTCAACAATAATAATTACCATACATGGAAATATAAATTGGAACTATTATTGATAAAGGAAGGGCTATGGGATGCGATTATAAAGAAAGCAGCTCCGATTCCAGTGACAGATGAATGGATAACTAAAGATGGTAAAGCACGCGCTTTTATTGGTTTATTGGTTGATGATAACCAATTAATTCATATAAAACGTCAAAATTCGGCTAAAGAAATGTGGGATGTTTTGAGATCATATCACGAAAAATCAACATTGTCAGCTAAGGTGAGTCTATTAAGGAAAATATGTAGACTATCTTTAACAGAAGACGGCGACATGGAAAACCATTTGACAGCGTTGGATGAAATGATGGATGAACTAACGTCATTAGGAGAACCACTTGCGGATGCAGTAGCCGTGGGATTTTACCTTAGTAGCTTACCTGAAAGCTACAGTACATTAATTACAGCTCTAGAAACAAGACCAGAAGAAGATCTTACACGAAATTTGGTCAAAAGTAAATTGTTGAATGAACACAAAAGACGAATAGAATTCGGTGTAATTAATGGTAACAATGAAAGTGTATTTCAAGTGAATGTAAAAAAGGAAAAACCAAAATTAACTTGCTATTTTTGCAAAAAGGTGGGTCATATAAAGTCAAAATGCAAGAAATATGTAGCATGGAAAAAGAAACAAGAAGAACCAGAAGCTAATACAGTCAGTGTGGAAAGTAGTCTTAAAAGTGACACGCATATTTGTCTTACGGTATATGGTACTAGTCCACAATCCGGATGGTGTATTGATTCTGGAGCGTCAGCTCATATGTGTAATGATCCGAAATTATTTTGCGATATGAAAGATACATTAAGTAGTACAAGTACAGTCAAATTAGCTGATGATAGGCGATTAAAAGTCAAAAATGTTGGAACTGTCAAATTAAAATTGAACAACAATGGAATAGAAACAAATATCCAATTAAGGCCTAAGTTATACGACGATCATTGTAATGAAGGAAATTGTGGAACTAGTGGAACCGAACGTTTTTCTTTGATTTTCAATGAAAGGTGGTTATACCTCTTTTACGAATGTCAGTGAAACTTTCACTCAGATTTTCGTTGACATAATGGTTTGTTATAAGAAGAAAGTTTTGTGTTATGTATACATTTTATATTGGTTTAAAAATAAAAAGAAAAGATACAGAAAATATCGAGTTCATCCTTTAAATTGGAAGCGTAAAATTTATGGAGAGTTTTTTACTTTGGTTAAAAGACTGGAAAGGTATCCGATGAAGTTTGAGCAGCATTATCGCATGACGCGCCAACAATTTGATATAATTCTGCAAAAAATTGATGCAATTATAAAACCAAAATCATCTCATATAAGAAGAGATTCCATATCATCGAAGGAAAAGTTGGTGTTGACATTAAGGTTCCTACAAAACATAATTAGTATTATATTTGCTACTTAAATGTTTTAAATTTCAGATTTTTGGCAACTGGCACAAGTTTTGCGGACCTTGCATTTAGGTTTTTTATGGGAAAAACAACTGTAAGGAATTGCATCATTCAAACCATGAAGGCAATAAATACCTGCTTTGAAGCGATTGCAATGCCACCGCCAAAAAATGCTGCAGATTGGAAGAAAATTTCCGAGGCGTTTTTGGAAACGTGGAATTTTCCAAACTGTTTGGGTGCCGTAGACGGCAAACATGTAAAAATGTTTGCACCTCGAAATTCAGGAAGCATGAATTTCAATTATAAGAAAACGTTTTCGACCATTTTAATGGCAGTGGCTGACGCTAACTACAAATTCATAATGGTTAGCATCGGTGCTCATGGATCTAACGCAGATCCAACAGTCTTCAGACAATCCAACTTTGGGAAAGCTTGGAATAATTACCCCGAAAGGCTAAAAGTGCCAGCTGATTGTCCACTTCCCGGTACTGAGAATCCAATGCCATACGTGTTAATTGGTGACGAAGCATTTGGAATGTCATATAATCTATTAACACCCTATCCAGGAACTGGCTTGACTCTTAAGCAGCGAATTTTTAATTACAGGTAAAAGTAAATACATCATATTAAAAATAAAGATGAACTAAATTTTTTTTAAATTAACAGATTGTCTCGAGCTAGGAGACTTGTAGAAAGCTCTTTTGGGATTTTAGCTCAAACATGGCGAGTTCTTTTAAAACCGCTAGAAGTTCAAATGGAAACAGCTAAACTTTTAATTTTATGTTGCTGCATTTTGCATAATTTTATAAAAATAGACTCAAATAATTTGGGAGAAGTTATTGCTGGAAATGACCGAGCGACACCAGAGGAATATGTCAATCATACGGCGAGAACGCAAGAACCAGCTTCAACGGCTATTAAAATCCGAAATGATTTTGCTAGCTGGTGCGTAGCAGAAGGAAATTTAGATTTCCAATACAAAAAAGTATAATTCACATTTGTAAAACAATTTTTGTTTCATATAAATATATGTTACTTATTTATTTTTAATAAATAATGTTATAATGTTATACAGTCTTCTTTAGTAAATATTAAAAAACTAAAAATAAAACAGCCTTCCTGGTTTAATTTAACATAATTAAAAGAAAAAAACTAAAAATAAAACAGCCTTCCTGGTTTAATTTAACATAATTAAAAGAAAAAAACTAAAAATAAAACAACCTTCCTGGTTTAATTAACATAATTAAAAGAAAAAAACTAAAAACTTTAAAAACATGAATCAACTTGTTCATCCTTTAAAATTTGCAGGACTTTTATTTGAAAATTTATTTGTCCTTGTGGTGATAGCTTGTCAACTTGGTCAATAATACCATCGAAGAAATGTGCTATTGGTTTTTTTGGACAGTTGGTGTTCTCTATGGCCGCTAGAACCCTTTCTAGAGAGTCTTCCACTTTTACAGCCTTTCTTTTTGGTGGGTTTTTTCTCCCGGTGTACGACGATGAATATGCGCTAGTAGGTTGAGCTGCATATTCTAATAGCTCTAAATCATCCGAAACTACAGCTGCGTCGCACAAATCGGACGCTTGGGAGAAGTTTCCACAATCACTAAAATAAACAAATATGTGAAAAATTATCAATTTATACTAAAGCTTTTTTTACTTACTCTTGTGGAGCTTCCACATATGGTAAAAGAAACTTCAAGCTTTCATAATGCGGCCACTTTATGGGGGGGACAACACCAGATCCACTCGGAATGTTGCATTGCGCTCGAAAATAGGCTCTGAATGAATCTCGCAAACTATTCCATTTGGCCCGGCATTCATTAGCTAAAACATAAGAATATTTATTTTCATGTTTCTATTTTTTAAGTTTATATAAATATACCTGGTTTGCACAGTATATCAGAAATATCCTGCCAAGCTTCTTCCCTTTTATTTTTATTTTTGTATGTGGCGTCTTCTTTTGCGTATAAACAAAGCCTGTTTTTCACTTCAATTATTAGTTTGCACTCAAACTCACGTACAAACGCTTTTCTTTGAAATTTTTCATCAAATCCAATTAGATTATTTCTTTCCTTTCCTTTTTTTACCGATGCACCACAAAATTTATCCATTTTTTTTATATATTTTTATATATTCTGATAATTTTTTTATTGAGAAGCTGAAGTTTGAGGTTAGAATGTCGACGAAAAATTCCTAATGAAGGTAGTTCTTCAGTGGAATCAAACGCAATCCACAAAACAGCTGATCGATCAAAACATGTTACCGTCATTCAAATTATAAAAATCATTATAAAAAACGAATTACGTGATAATCCTAAGATTTTTTATTTAAAATCTATTTACTAAACTTTTTCCCATGTTTTGCATTATTTTTTTTTAAAGAAATAGCCTTTGTAATACGTTAATTTTCCATTCTAAAATTATTTCCGTCATTACAATGATCGTCGTATAACTCAGGCCTAAGTGATGTTTTGTTTGTGCCACAACTAAAGGAAAATTTATTATCTGTTGGCAAATTAATCAAAAAAGGGTGTAAGGTGACATTTGAGGAAACTAAATGTGAAATAAGTAAAGATGGGAAAAGATTATTCTGCGTAAAAGGAAATGATGACATTTATAAAATTGAACTAAAAGCTTTAAATGTTACGCATACGGAAAATGGCAAATGTATTCATAAATGGCATCAAATCATGGGACATCGAAATCTGAGTGATATCAGAAAAATGGTTGACTTGGCTAATATTGTAATAAATAAATGTCAACACAATGATTTATGTGAAATTTGTGCTCAGAATAAATCTACTAGAGATACTTTTCCGAAAATGTCAACAACAAAGACTACTGAAATATTAGAGTTAATACATACGGACATATGCGGACCATTGCAAGTGCCGACACCAAGAGGTAATCGCTATATTCTAACTTTAATAGATGACTTTAGTAAATATACACACATTTTTTTGTTGAAGCATAAATCAGAGGCCAAAGATAAAATAAAGGAATTTGTCATGTTAATGAAAAACCAACATGGAAAAATACCAAAAATTATTCGTTCTGATCGCGGAGGTGAATATATGGACAAGGAATTAAAAAATTTTCTTAGAAGAAATGGAATTAAGTCACAATTCACAGTTCCAAAGACACCACAGCAAAATGGTTGCGCAGAACGAAAGAATCGAACTCTCATTGAAATGGTTCGGTGTATGTTAAACAGTTCAGGTTTACACAAACAGTATTGGGGTGAAGCGGTTTCAACGGCAAATCATATACAGAATCGTTTGCCAAGAAAAAGCATCAAGGTCACACCATATGAACTATGGTACGGAAGAAAACCTGATTTGAGCTATTTTCATGAATTTGGAACTGAAGTTTTTTGGCATATTTCAAGTGACGAACGAAAAAAGCTCGATAAAACTGCAGTCAAAGCATTTTTCGTTGGGTACGAGTTTGGTACAAAAGGGTATCGACTGTTGAATACGGATACACATCAAATTAAAATAAGTCGTGATGTAAATTTTTTTGAAGAAAATTTCAAACAGGTTGATGTGTCATTAGATAAACCGATTATAAATATCGATAAAGAAATTAAAGTGTGTAATGATGAAACAAGTACACAGATAGAAAGTCAAGAAAATTCCCAGCAACCGAGGCGATCCGAAAGAATTAATAAGGGCGTACTTCCAGTTCGTTATAGAGTAAATAATGTAACTCATATTGACAAAATCAATGATCCAGTTGATTATGAAGAAGCAATTGTAAAATTAAAGTCCGAATTATAGTTTAAAATTAATATATTTAGACTTCAAGTTATACAAATAAAATAATGAGTTTAATACAGTTAAAATGTTAGAAATTAAGAAAATTGACGTTCGTCGTTCATCGTTCGGTTCGTTCAAAAGGTCAGACAAGACTAAAAAGCTAATGAATAGAAGATGGCCTCTTCGTTCCATTCTGGCTTAATTTAGTGTTGCCAGTCGTTTGTTTTCCGCTTACAATTCGGCTATTCTGACAATTGGAAGTGTCCTCACTTCCTTCTTCTTGTTGTTCGTCTTCGTCATTTCCGTTATCATCCGTTGGGTCGTCTTCATCAGGAGGGGGTGTACACCAATATTTCATTTTATCGGATGAGAAAACTCCGGAATATTGACGCTGTTTTCGAGGAGCACCAGGGATGTCTTCGACCAGATACCTATCATTATTTAGAAGTCTCGTTATGATATATGGTCCTTTGTACTTTAGTTGCAGTTTCTTCGGTTGTCCAGTGGCTGCTGGTTCGTGTTCTACCATTACGAGGTCATCAATTTTATAAATTGTTGGCTTTCGATGACGTTTATCAAATCTTTCTTTCCAATCTTGTCTTTTCTTATTAATTTCATCTGCTGTTTCTGCTCGAATTATCGACAATTGTTCCCGATCATCATCAATTTCATCATGTAGGTGTAATATAACTTTATTTTTAAGTATATCACGCGGTTCGAAATCAAAAACTATTTCATGTGGACTTCGTCCGGTGGTAGAAGATTTCATTGTATTTAGTGACCACTGAATATTTCGCAAAGTTTCATCCCATTTACGTTCGTCTTTCGTTGAAGCAGCTATAGCGGAAGCTATAGTCCGGTTTACACGTTCAATTTGTCCGTTTGCCCTAGGCGTACGGACAGCAATTTTAATATGCTGTATTGCATGGTCCTCGCAATAGTTCTCAAAAGATTTGGACGTGAAAGCTGTCCCTCTGTCGCTTATTATTCTTGTGGGTGTACCAACGTAACTGAAGAATTCATCAAAAATCTTTAAAACTGCTGCAGTATTTGTAGCTTTCACTGCTCGCAATAGAACAAACTTACTAAAAGAATCAGATATTCCCAATACGTGTATGTTTCCTTTACTGCTTTTTGGGAATGGTCCCAAATGATCAACGTGAATTGTTTTAAATGGCACCGATTCGATCTCATCAAAATGCAATTCACCCTCTATTTTGCCACCAGGCTTCTTGTAGTAGCAACATTGAATACACGATTTTGTATATTTGGAGACATAGTCTCGCATTTTTGGAAACCAATACCATCTTTGAATTCGCTCTAAAGTTTTCTCCAATGCTAAATGTCCGACCAGATCATGACATTCTCGAACTATTCTCCAACGTACCATTTTGGGAACTATCCACCTTTTGTTTCCGTTAATTTTTTTATAAAGCCGACCATTTTCAATACAATACTCGTTCTGGATGTGTTTATCAACGTTCGTTTCTTGTAATTTACTGACAATACCTTTTAATTTTTCGTCCTGCAGTTGCATAGTGAGTAACCAATCTACATGACTTATTTCAATATTCAATATCTTCAATGATGCAGTCTCCATTTCATCGTTAACAACTTCATCCGGTTGTCGGCTTAAAGCATCAACGTGACCCATTCGATTGCCGCTTCTATGTTCCAAACTAAAATCAAAATCTTGAAGAGTTAACCACCATCGTGCCACACGAGGTATCAATTCTTTTTTCTGCATAGTAGTCTTAAGAGAAGCACAATCTGTTACAACTTTAAACGTTTTTCCAAGAAGATAATATTTGAATCGCTTTAATGATTCCACAATCGCTAAAGTTTCAAGTTCATAACTATGAAACTTTTTCTCTGATTCGTTTGTCGTTCTACTAAAATAAGCTACGGGTTTAAATAACTTATTTTCCTGTTGCAGTAAAATTCCGGCAAGCCCATTTGCGCTTGCATCCGTATGAACTTCATGCAATGTGTTCTTCTCGTACGATGTCAATACTGGGGAATCTGTTAATTCTTTCTGAAGTCGATAAAAAGCAGCATCCTGTTCTGACTTCCAGACGAATGGTTGATCTTTCTTTAACAGCATATTTAATGGTTTTGCAATAATTGCAAAATCTTTCACGAATTTCCTGAAGTAACTACATAAACCCAAGAACTGTCTTATCTCGGTTAAATTAGTTGGCTTTTTAAAGTTTTGTACAGCACTCGTTTTTAATGTTCCAGGAGTAATACCTTTGGGTGATATTTTATGACCCAAATATTCAATTTCTTGCTGTAGAAATGTACATTTTTCCAAATTTAATGTTAAATTAAATTCTTTCAAACCGTTCAAGACAATATTTAATTTCTCGAATCCTTCTTCGACTGTATTACTTCCAATTAGAATATCGTTCATATATATTTGGATTAAATTATTTACATGCTTTTTAAATTTTCCCATCAACTTTTGAAAAACTGCTGGGGCATTCTTAAGCCCGAACGGCATTCGAACAAATTCATACAACCCATTTGGTGTAATGAATGCTGTAAACTTACGAGAATTTTCATTTACTGGTATTTGATAGTAGCCGCTGTTTAAATCCAATGTCGTAAAATATTTAAAAGAACTTGCGATCTGTAATTCCTCTTCTATATTAGGAGTTGCACACATTTCTTTTTTAGTAATTTGATTCAAGTGTCGATAATCAACACACAATCTATCCGTACCGTTCTTCTTCTTAACAAGCAATACTGGACTGGCGTAATTTGAATTTGATTGCACTACTATACCATTGTCGATTAGTTGTTGAACCATTTCATCAACTCGTTCTCTTTTCGCATAAGGTACCTGAAATGGTTTTTGTTGAACTGGTTTTTCACTTTCAACTTCAATAATTATTTCGGTTTCGTTCGTTAAGCCGATTTCAGTTAAATCTTTTGCAAATAATCCTTTATTTTCGTTCAAGATTTTCACTAAAGATTTACGCTCTTCGTTCGTTAAATCACCATATTGAATCTCGTTATCATCAATTGGATTACGATTTCGATTATTCTCGATGATGGTCTTACTGACAGATATGTCATTTCGTTCTAAAATGAGTTTTCCATTTTCTTTTATCATTCTCATACCAGGCGCATCAATAATATCACGTCCGATTAGCAATGGAACTGGCAAGGATGTACTTTCAATTATGTAGACAAAAGTTTCAACTTTTAACCCATCAATATTCAAATCTAGATTCATCATTTCGGTTGCAATATGGGAACCTCCCAAAAATCCAATAATATTCATTTGACATTTTATACGTTCTTGCTTTAGATTTCTTGCATCTTCGGCTCTAATTATCGTACAAGGACTACCGCAATCGATTTGTCCAAGGATTTCGTAAACACCAATTTTGATTAACTTGTGATACTCTGTGTCAAACTTTTGGCATTTAACCAATCCGATTTTTGCTTCACTAGGACACTCAGTTGGTTCACCTTTCCGATGTACTCGTTTGCACGTGTTACATCTCGGTTTTCGAGGCGGTTCAGTGCAATCGCGTGCATAGTGACCGGTTCGAAAACAATTGTAACATTCGTTAGAATTTTTCTTTTTATCTTTTGAAATTGGTACCAAAATATCTTTCTGAACTGTTGCGTCTTTATGCCCTTCATTACTTTGTAAACTTTTGGTCACCTTTTTCTCTTTAACGTTATATTGCGCATTTCTTAAACTTTGACACCATTCAATTTTATCCCGCAATATTTCCAAACTTTCGATTCTTTGACCTTGAAAAGCAGAATATAATTCATCGTCTTTCATACCCATAATGAAGTATTTTGTGATCGCCCTTTCTGTCAGTTTTCCTTTTAAGCCCATAGACGAAATTTCATCGAAATATTGCATCAGACTCTCTGTAGGTTTTCTTTTTCTGGCCATCATTGCCATGTGAATATCTGCTTCATTAATTTCTGGAATAAATTTTGTTTTAAATGCATTCGAAAAATTTAACCAATTTGTATAAATTTCTTCAGTTCTATCAAACCATATTCTCGCATTTCCTTTCAATTTAACTGGTACAACAATTAACAACAATTCGTCGTCCCATTTATAGTACGATTTCAATTTTTCCACTCTTTTAATCCAACATTCTGCAGTTAAATCTCGTTCATCACTTGGATTAAACTCTGGTAACAAATCTTGAATGTCTTTCGGTGCAAACTGTATTTTTTTATCTTGTATTTGCGGCTGTTGAACAATCTTTGGTTGAACAAATTCATGATCAGACATGTCGTTGGTTTGCAGCTCAAAATTTTTTAATCGGTTTATAAGTACGCGTTTGTTACCGACACACGATAAGTTATGTCTTTCTAAAATTTTCTTTAATTCCTTTACCGACACGTGACTGTAGTCACTCATTAGAAAATGTATTGCGAAATTCAAAGTAACAATAAAGAATATAATTCCCGGAATTATATACCGTTCCCGTTCCCGTTCACTGTCTGTTTGTTTTCTTACAAACAGAACAATTTCTGTTTGTTCACTTTTTTTCCGCGCACTTTTGTTTTTTTTTTTGAGTAAACTTTCCACTTCTGAATTGTAAAATTAAAGTCCGAATTATAGTTTAAAATTAATATATTTAGACTTCAAGTTATACAAATAAAATAATGAGTTTAATACAGTTAAAATGTTAGAAATTAAGAAAATTGACGTTCGTCGTTCATCGTTCGGTTCGTTCAAAAGGTCAGACAAGACTAAAAAGCTAATGAATAGAAGATGGCCTCTTCGTTCCATTCTGGCTTAATTTAGTGTTGCCAGTCGTTTGTTTTCCGCTTACACAATGAACTCTATAAATGCCCATAAATGGAAACAAGCAATGGATGAAGAAATATCATCATTAAGTAACATTGGTACGTGGGAAGTAACCAAATTACCGCCTGGTTATACTGCTATTGGGAGCAAATGGATTTTCAAGTCCAAAACAGATGAAAACGGGAATGTAGTCAAATTTAAAGCCAGATTAGTAGCACAAGGGTTTAGTCAAAAGTTTGGCCGTGACTAAGATGAAATTTTTGCACCGGTTGCAAATCCAGCAACATTAAAGATCTTACTCACTATTGCAGGTAAGAGGAATATGCACGTAAAACATTATGATGTACAAACAGCGTTTCTAAATGGAGATTTAACTCATGAAATATATATGAAGCCACCTAAAGGGTACATTGTTGATAATGAAGGTATGGTGTGTAAATTGGTGAAAAATTTATATGGCCTGAAACAGGGGGCTAAAGAATGGAATTGTAAATTTGACGAAGTCATGAAAAGAAATGGATACAAGCAAAGCAAAAACGATTATTGCTTGTATACGAAAACAATTGAAGAAAACCAAATATATATATCAAATCATGTTGATGATATTGTTGCAGCCGCATCACATGAAAAATTGCTAGAAGAATTTGAACGAGAAACAAAAAAGGAATTCAATATTAAGAATCTCGGCAATTTAAGTTTTTATCTTGGTATTCATTTTGAACGAGATAGTAAGGGAATATTTTACATGCATCAGCGGAAATACATTAATAATAAGTTATATGAATTCAATTTGACTGATGCAGCAGATTCAAACATTCCAATGAATCCAGGTTATATCAATCAGCAAGATGTCGATCAGGAACCATTCGACAGTAATGAAGTATATCGAAGTGCTATTGGTTCATTATTGTATCTGTCAACCAATACACGTCCAGATATTTCGATAGCCACATCAATATTGGGCAGGAGGGTTAATAATCCAACAAAGGCTGATTGGAATGAAGTAAAAAGAGTATTTCGTTATCTAAAGGGAACTGTTTCTTTGAAAATAAAGCTAGGGGACGAAACTGGTATTGAAAATAACGAACTGAAATGTTATGTTGATGCAGACTGGGCTGGCGATAACAAAGATCTACAAAACTAGAATGGTTTGAATTTAAATGGCGAATCAATTTACTTGGTACCATTGCATCGTTTGAAAGCTGTTCTCTACAAATTACACATTCTGGTTTCGGAGCTGTTTCTTCACCACACCACGTAAATCCATATTGTATGTACTCTTCGTTGTACCGCCTAATCAAAATCTTCGATTTTTTTATAACACTGCTTGTGCTGAGTTCATCATAATTTGTCTATGATGTCGAACGTTCTTTCCGCAAAAATTTGTCCATATTTGAAATGATTTACAAAAAAAACACAACTTCTTTTAACACCAAATAATAAATTTTGCTATCGCAAAAACCACAAAATTTTATAAGCAATATTCATCTGCTATAGTTGTTTTGCTTGGAGTTATTCTGACTAAATGTTTTAACGTGGGTGTTACCGCGTTAATACAATTTTATGAATACGTGTTACTTTTTTATAATTTGGGTAAAACAATGATACACTTTTAATATAATTCTTATTAATTATGTTATTTATTAATTTCTTAATAATATCAACATTTTGTCGTATAAATATTTTCATATTAAATTATTTCATTGTTATTTATTATATTTAAAATTATTTAATTCTATTAACTTTTATTATTGTGTTGTTTGTTTGCCAGCCAGGATTCAACTACTGATCTTTTATTCCAAAAAGATATAATACCGGTCGTCGTTCAATATAAAAACAACCGTAATTATAATTTGAAATAGACATTATAATTATTGACTAAGTATAGTCAGTTTCCAAACAGAACGTACTTTTTGTGTTATCAGTTGTCACTACACACTCCCCTTCCAGCGCAATGCGCGAATGATACTTTTTTAACTATTTTGGGTCCAGTAAGATCGGACGTTATTTTGGAAATAATGCATGCTGGTTTTAATCTATCGATTAAAATCGATTGATTTTTTCCTTCGATATTTACCACAAATTGCTTTCGAAATCTGCGTATAACTTTATGAGGTCCTGTATAGGGGGTGTTAGGCTGGGTTTTACTTTGTCCACTCTAACAAAAACAAATTCACAGCTTTGTAATGTGGTTGGGATATGGATATTTTTCTGAAAGTCCTGGCGAGTGTCAACAGGTCTACAATTTCGCATATTTTCTTTCAGTTGTTCTACAAAAGTACTGGGTTGAACAGATGGACTATTGGAGGTATCGATAAAGAATTCACCGGGCACTTTTAAGCTTTGGCCATAAACCAGGTCTGCAGGTGAACACTTCAGTTCTTCTTTAATGGATGTACGTATTCCTAAAAGTACTAAAGGTAATTCGTCACTCCAATTAATTGTATTGTTCCGAGCCATTAAAGAAGATTTTAGTTGCCGATGGAATCGTTCCACCATGCCATTAGATTGTGGGTGGTATGAGGTTGTATGGATACGATGAGATCCTAATAATTTTGTTATCTCATTGAATAATTTAGACTCAAATTGGGTACCTTGATCTGTCGTTATTTCTAAAGGTACTCCGAAATGTGAAACATATTGTTGAATAAATGTTCTTGCAACTGTAATAGCTGTCATATCCTTTAGAGGGTAAGCTTCTGGCCAACGAGTATATCTATCTATAATGGTCAGAATGTATGAGTTTCCATCTGATTGTGGAAGTGGACCAACTAAATCCATATGAATGTGTTCAAATCTACATGAGGGCAAATCAATTCGATCCAATTTAGATTTTGTATGCCTATGAACCTTGGATTTTTGACAACCTAAGCAAGCTTTAGACCAATTATTTGAATCTTTGTTTATGGATGGCCAAAAATATCTGGAGGTAAGTTTTCGTCTGGTAGCTTTTATGCCAGGGTGAGATAAATCATGTAGTGATTTGAAACAGATTTTCTAAGCTGTTCCGGAACGTAAGGTCGATTAATTCCTGTACTTGTTTCGCACCATAATTTATCTTGCGAAACAGGAATTGTTACTAATTCCAACTTGACTTTTGTTTTTGAATTTGGAGTGTTTTTTAACAGAATTTTGAGGTCGTCGTCTTTTTTTGAAGTTCCGAAAAGTTCTGGATACTTAATATGGATGAGCTAATTTCTATGTTATCAACTCGGGATAATGTATCTGCTACTACGTTTTCTCTACCGTCTATATGCTGTATATCTGTTGTAAATTGGGATATATAATTTAAATGACGCGTTTGTCGCGGGCTTCTTTCCGTTTTAGTAGAAATCGCGTATATCAACGGCTTATGGTCTGTAAAAATCGTGAAATTTCTTCCTTCTACGAAATATCGAAAATGTTTTATTGCTAAATAAATTGCTAATAATTCTCTGTCGAATGCGGAGAATTTCATTTCGGTTTTTGACAATTTTTTTGAAAAGAAAGCTAGTGGTTGCCAATCTTGGCCATTTAGCTGTTGAAGCACTGCACCGACAGCCGTGTTTGATACGTCTGTGGTAATATTAAAACATGCTGTATCCATTGGATGAGCTAATAATGTAGCATTTGCAAGTGCAGTTTTAACTAATTCAAAAGATTGTTGTCAATTTTCTGGCCATGTGAATTTATGTTTTGATTTTGGGTGCTTCAAAAGGGAAACGAGATGGCCATAAATTGGAGTCAACAATTCAGCTAACTTAGGTATGAACCGATGATAGTAGTTAACCATACCTATGAATTGTTGAATTTGTGTGATGGAGGAAGGAGCTGATAAATTTATTATAGCCTCCACACGATGTTTTGATGGCCTGATACCCGCAGGGCTGATCGTGTGACTGAGAAAATCTAGTTCATTAGTACCAAATTGGCACTTAGAACTTTTAATGTTTAGACCATAATCTACTAGGCGTTGGAAAAGCAGATGGAGATGTCGTTTGTGTTCGACAATATCTTTACTTGCTACTAGTAAATCGTCTATGTAGACGAAAATGAAGTCTAGTCCTCTAACTACTTCGTTCATGAAACGTTGAAATGTTTGAGCTGCATTTCGTAGCCCAAACGGCATTCGCTTAAACTCAAATAAGCCAAACGGGGTTGTTATTGCTGTCTTGTGGATATCTTCTGGTGCTACCGGTATCTGATGATAAGCACGCACAAGATCGATTTTTGAAAATGTAGTACAACCGTTTAATTGCATTGAAAAATTGTGTATGGGAGGAATTGGGTATCTGTCTGGTACCGTGATGGCATTTAGCCTTCTAAAATCTCCGCAAGGACGCCAGTCTTCGCTCTCTTTTTTGTGTACTGAATGAAGAGGTGATGACGCAGAAGAAGAGGATGGCTGACAGATGTCCAATTCGACCATATGTTCGAATTCCAATTTTGCTGCTTTGTGTTTTGTAGGATCGAGTCTTCTTGGTCTTGAAAAAGGTAAATATCCTTTTGTTATGATATGATGCTGAACTTTGTGCTTTACGGGGTGGTTAAAATTTGGTGGATTTAGTAAAGAAGGATAGTACTTCACTAAACAATCATATTCATTAGAAATAATAAAGTGATGCGGTGTTGGTGAATTTACATATGCTGATATTGCATTGACTGAAAGTTTTGTTTGATTATCAATTAGTTTCTTGTTGCGTAGATCTACTAAAAGGCCGAATTTCGTAAGGAAGTCAGCACCAATAATGGGTCTGTTGATTGCTGCTAGAACAAATGAGTGTGCGAAATTGCGACGAAGACCTAAATTCAGTTGAAGAAGTTTAGTACCGTAGGTTTTTATTACTGTTCGATTTGCGGCTGACAGGCTAATATCGGAATTGTTTCCAACTCCTTTGAAAATATGAAATGGTACTATGGAGACGTCTGCGCCAGTGTCAATGAGAAAATTCATGTTGTTATTTGCATCTCTAATGAATAAACGACGGTTAGTTATACCGTTGCTGCTCTTAGTGTGCGCCGTTGCCACAGGGTGAGCAGCTAGTTTTTTGAATTGCTTTCTGACTTATCTGAAGTAAATTTTTGATTTGAGATTTTGAAAGAACAAGGTTGTTGACATTTTTGTGCTTTGTTCCCAAATCTTTTATGGTACCAACAGTTTTTATTGCTATTATTGTTGTTTCTGTTCCTACTATGAGATGAGTCTCTACCCCTACTTCTTTCTCGATTGCGAGAACGACCTATATATGTAGAAAGGTTCTGTATTTGTGCCTTAAGTTCATGAATTTCTCGTTCCAAATTATGAACATTTGAATTTGGGACCGTGACTGCTGAAATATTTCCGTAATTTGGTAAAGCCTCCCAAATTTTATCTGCTAAGGGAGTTAATCCAGAAATTGGTTTTTCGGCTTGTGCTATGAGTGCAATATTGATCGATTGTGGAAGTCTGCGTAACCACAGTTTTTTAACAAGTTCTAGACTAATTATGTTATGTGAACCCGCTAGTTGAGATAAGGTTCTATAAAAATCTGATAGTTTTCTATCCCCAAGTTCTTCATTACTGAGTAATTTTTCTATGCGTTTCTCTTCGCTAATTGAATGTCTTTCAATTAATATATTTTTAATATTACCGTAAAGATCAGTGACAGGTGGTTTTTGAATGATGTCTAAGACAGATTCGATCACGTTTTGTGGTAGTGCTGCGAACACATGATTATATTTTTGGCAATCGGCTTTAATTTTTCCGACATTGAATTGTGCTTCGGCCTGAATAAACCAAATTGCAGGAGAAGTAACCCAAAAAGGAGGTAATCGGATTGAAACCGATCCTACTACACTGTCAGGGTCTGAATTTTGTGAAACTGACATTTTCTGACTATTATCTTCAGTCATATTTTAATGATTTTAATTTATTTATTTAAAAAATATATACATTGAATGACGTTTTGGTTTTGTTTTTATTGAACTTGTAATCTGTAATAATTTTTTTACTCACTGATTTTGGAATGAATAGCGGCTGGTTGTTTCCTGGCTAACGTAAAGTTAATATGATAATATGGATGAATCGAAAAAAAAATTTTTATATAGTATGTATTTTAAATTATCTACAACACAAAGAGAAAAAAAAATGTATTATAATATATTTTACATTCAAGATTGATAATGAAAGAAAACTTGTTATCCGAAATATGAACTACAGATGAAATAGGTAATGAGGATGCAACCAAAAGACGAATTTGTTGCTAAGATGATACTGTTTGTTTAACGGGATGAAGTAAAAATTTTCGCCTTTCTTCACTTTAAACGGTATTGTTGATTCTTATCAGGATACTACTGTTATTCTAACTGGATAATGATGAAATTTTCTTCGCTTAACAGGACTGTTGATTCATTTAAAACGATGATTCTTGAAGTTTTATAGCTTTTTTTTTATACATATGGATCACCAAAAAAAATAAGATCACGTCGGGGTCACCAATTTAACGTGGGTGTTACCGCGTTAATACAATTTTATGAATACGTGTTACTTTTTTATAATTTGCGTAAAATATTGATCCACTTTTAATATAATTCTTATTAATTATGTTATTTATTAATTTCTTAATAATATCAACATTTTGTCGTATAAATATTTTCATATTAAATTATTTCATTGTTATTTATTATATTTAAAATTATTTAATTCTATTAACTTTTATTATTGTGTTGTTTGTTTGCCAGCCAGGATTCAACTACTGATCTTTTATTCCAAAAAGATATAATACCGGTCGTCGTTCAATATAAAAACAACCGTAATTATAATTTGAAATAGACATTATAATTATTGACTAAGTATAGTCAGTTTCTTTTTTCTTTTGTTTGCATTTTCATTCATATTTTTTGGCAATGCTCTGACATGGAAGTTGAGATATTTTTCTACTTCTTCTAGTTCTTCTAGGGTTTTATCAACCGCGGCACACCTAATATCGTCCAACGGCACACCAGTGTGCCGCGGCACACCGGTTGCGGAGCACTGCGTTATGGGATCAGCACTCAAGTGAAAATTCTTTTTCTTGCAGTCACAATTCGTTTTTGTTTTCTTGAACTGCCTTTGTTCTTCTTCTTGTTTTCTCGTTTTCTTTTAAAATTTTCAGTATGTAAAATTCTTTTGTCTTTATTTGTTAATGAATGTTCTTTAAATAACCTCTTCTATGGGCTCTTAAATATTTTTCATAAATTGAAAAAGAATGCCTGGTGCAGCCTCACACCAGAAGTAATGGCTTGGTCCACATTAATTTTCAATATATTTTTAATTTTTCGATTTAATGAAAATTCCAAAATTGGCACATAATACGAATGATTTGTTCCAAAAGGAGAAAACTTCCTATTTTATTTAATTATATTTTTTTAAAAAATGATAAAATTATTATTATATCACGTCGGGGTCACCAATTTTATAGTGTTTGTGCTAATAAAAAAACATTTATCGTTCGGATTAATAATAATTTCATTAAATTTGAATATTTTCACTTGGGAGCTTTTTTAATAATGAGAATAATAATTATAAATTTTGTTTTAAGAACATTTATAAAATTCAAAAGTATCTTTATATCTAAAACTTAAGTTTACTATTTTACAAGTATTAAGAGAACTTTGTATAAAGGAAAATATGAATTTACAGTAGTAGAAATTAAGTACAAAAGTGTGTTCTACCACAGACCAACTGAAAAGATAAAATATGTCTCCCCCTGGTGGGGGGTTGTGGAGGACTAAAAGAGAAAAACGTCCATAGGTCACTCTATAATGGGCGGATTTTTTTCAAACTGGGTGTGTACATTCTGGATAGGCCAAGTCAAAAGACAAAATGCGTCTCCCTCGATGGGGGTTGCGGGACGGTGATATAAAAAAACCCTTATAATTGGGACAATAACCGGCGGATTTTAATGAGACTTGGAATTTACATTTTGGGTGAGCAAACTGAAAAGATAAAATGTCTCACCTGTATGGGGAGTTGTGGCGGGCTAAAAAAGAAAAACGTCAATAATGCACTCAATAATGGGTGGATTTTTTTCAAATTTGGTGTGTGCATTCTGGATAGGTCAGCTGAACAGATTGAATGCGTCTCCCCTCGGTGGGATTGCGTGAGTGCAAAATAAAAAACCTTATTGATTCGGCCAATAATAGTCACATTTTCATGAAACTTGGAATGTGAATTTAGAATAGGAGAACTGAAATGAATATTTTGTGACATTATCGGGAAAGTTCCATAGTGGTACGGCCGATATAAAGAAAATGTAAATTCGCTACTATAGTTTGCTTTGCTCCCCACAGAGGGGAGTCGCATTCTACCTTTTCAGTTGACCTATCCAGAATGTATACACTAAGTTTTAAGAAAATTCGCCCATTATTGAGTGAATCCTTGAAGTTTTTCTATTTCAGACCCCCATAACCCCCCACCTCGGGGAGACATACTTTATTTTTTCAGCTGGTCCATCCCAAACGTACGTTCGAAGTTTGATTAAAATCTGATTGTTATTAACCGAATTAGGGAAGTTTCTATATTTCCACCACAACATTTTTTTAAAAAAGTTTTGCGCATTAGTGTTGCTAGATGTAAATTCCGTTGAAAAGTTAATGTTCTGATTTCGATCTTACTACCCAAACTGTGAAAATCTCGTCAAAATTGGAAGAGCAGTTTCGGTTTTACAACAAGTGCAAAAATAGACTATATTTGGACAAAATGTATTTTTAGACAGTGTTGCCATAGTTGAATATGGCCCAAAAATTAATCAGATCGAAGTTAGGATCAAATACATGAACTGTGTAAATTTTATCGAAATTGGCCCAACAGTTTAGTCTGAAACGTGCGGACAAAATTTTGTCGTTTTAAGAAAAAAAAAGCGTTACCAAATAGTGTTGGCATATATTAATTTCGCCCAAAATCTAACACCATCTGGCATTTGATGCAACAGCAAAATGGTGAAAATTTCATGGAAATCGGACCATCCATTCAGATTTTATGAACGGACGGACGGACATGGGGCTAATTATTTTTGACGAAACGGATTTTGCACTTATTTTCATCTTCCTAGCCCTTCTAGATCAAAAGTTAGGTTTTCGCACGATTATAGTACTTTTCTATAAACACTCGTTTATCGGGAAAGTAAAAATCAAAAGAAGTCGGTTCAAAATTGCCGCCACAACAATGTAACAAAAAAAAAAAAACCAACGCTGGCGAATTCTTTATCATTAAAAAGGCGGAATTTCGGCTATAATGGAATTTTTTTTAATTAAAAATGTTTGTATAAAAGAAGGAAATTATTAAAACATACATATATATTTAAAGGAAAAGGAAATATAATAAGGAGACAGATAAAAAAAATGAATATGAAATTTTGTAACCATAAATTTGTTCCTGCATAAAGTTTTCTTATACTATAAGATTGTATAATTTGTTCTCACAAGGGAAATTATTAACTATTGAAAAGGAAAAGAGGTTATTTCAAATTCGTTTTTTTTTTTTGGTACATAGAGAGAAACAACAAATGATGAATAAGAATGTTTAGATACCTATATAATAAACAATAAGAAACATATTTTATAAGAATGTCAAAGCATAATAATTTTTTTTTCTTTAGTTTTGTAAGTTGAATTCATGTAAAAGAATTTTCTATTTTCATCATAAATAATGTGTAATTGAAATACGATCAATTATAACACGGAAAATTTGTTAAACTGAAATTAACAAATTTTGTCCAAAATAAAGAATCTGTCAATTTAAAGACAAAATGGAAAACTTACATTTAAATTTTTTTTTCGTTTTATAAAAACTAAAGAACATAATTACTTTTCAGAGTCGTTAAATGGTGATTTTTGTGTATTTTCTTTCGTTTTGCAGAATTTTTTTTTCGTTTCCCGGTATACGGAGTACAAAAGAATATATATAAGATGAAGGTAATAGGAATGTCGAAAGAAAAATAGAGAATCATGGCGAGTGAGAGAGAGAGCTGAAATGTGAATGAGGAGTCATGAGAACATAAACAAAAAAGGGACCACTACCATTTATAGGGGCGGTTATGGTCAAGGGGACCAGCATTCCGCTGTTGGTCCAAATAGGGTGGGACGTGCCCCAATTTAGTCCGGTTGGCAACAACACCTCTGCCAATCGGCCCTGACATGCCTCGCGAACGGTTGATCAGTTTCGGTGACCAAAACACTAACGAAACTTCCATTTATTCGGTATTTTACTCGCGAAACCGAATTTCCTTGCTTGAGAGCATAGGCTATCCCTATAAAGTCTTAACGACATTAAAAACTTTTGCACGCATATAATAATTGTATGTTAACACGATGATAGATGGTGGTGAGCAACGACCCACCCCTCTGGCGAGCTACTTAGTGCAACTCAGCTAGGCGTGCAGCCTTAAGTTGCTCACATTTGCTGCATCATCTCATATCTTCTCCTCGCAAGGAAGAAGATATGCTGCAAAGATCATCTGGGGATTTGCCTTCTTCGTTCAAACCCCATTGCAGTGTGTTTAACACACTGCAATATATGTAAACCCCGTTGTTGCATATGTGGCGCCCGTTGGTTCTGCCAGCGGATTTTAATTTTCTTTGCTATTTGTATTTTCAACTTCGGTTGAAATTACAAACGGAATCCAAACAAAATGGTTTGACACATTTTCAAACGAGCTGGTGTTTGAAAATGTTGTTTTGGTAAACTAAATTTTTTTAGAACACGATTTTTTTTAAAAATTTTGACTAAAAATTGTGAGAACTGAACTACCCTTAAAGGTAGTTACGGTCTCACTCATGCCATGAAAGGAATGACTGGTTTTAGCACGACTAGTTGGCTGGCTCGTTCTAGCTCGTCGGTGGGGTGGGCCATCATTCATCAAAAGTGTAGTGCGGTGAATCATCATAAACAAAAGAATTCGTGCTATTTAGTGTACTTTTACTCGTGAAGAGTAGACTTTCATTATCCAAATGATAATGGCTCGAAAGCCAACATAAGTACCTGCTGGTTCGTGGTTCACAAACACAACGAAAAGGGGAGAGGATGGTCGAAACCAAAGACCATTCTTCCTTTTTTATCAAGGGTCAAACAAAGAATTTCCTTAGTGGTCGGCACAAAGAAAGTATGACGCCAAAACTGAGATGGATAACGTGAATGTGGCGTTGGCAGATATTGTGGCCAACGCTTGAAAGGTCTTTTACCGCCCGTATGATAACCATATGCCATGGTCATCCCCTTTGATCGTACCGCGACCAAATTAATGGTACGATCCCTCGAAGTGTTTATTTAAAAAAAATTATTTTTTTTTTGTTTCGTTAAACTCTCTTATTACGTCCCCATGTTAACTCAATGAACTCCTTCTCTCTCACTACCCACCCCCCCCCCCATTTCACTCCCCCCCTATCTCCCCAACATCGTCAACACAAAAAAAAGAAAGAAAAACTTTTAATTTCCCTCACTTTCGTTTTCCTTTTTTTTTTCTTTTATACATAGGTTCCTTTTCTGTTTTCTATATTGATTCGCGTTTAAGATAATTGACCCGTCTCATCATGGTTCTTCCTCCGACTCGACGAATGAACTCAATTACAATCTCCTAACCGCGAGAAGAGAAAAAAAAATCACTGAACTATAATTGTAAATTCCACTATTCATTACTGTCATTATTGAACTGATTTGAATAAACTCTTTATCTAAATATAACATGGCGCAGTCGATGGAAACGAAAATCATTATTAAAAAATAAACTGAAATAAAAGTTAGAAAAATTATAACAGTCTATAAAAAAAAAAAAGGTTTTAAGAAATTTTTGGTAAATTCAATAAATGGTTAGATCAACAGAGATCGGAAAATTAGAAGAAATACAACAAAAGAACAGAGCACGAGGTAGACTGCAGAAAAATAGCGTGAAAATAATCAATAAAAACATGGAAAACATCAAGAAAGTTGAGGAATTAAAATTAGATGGAAATTTGGCTGAAAATTGGCGGGTGTTTCAACAAAATTTTGAAATATTTGCAACTGCAGTGGAACTAACAAAGAAAGAAGAACCCCTACAGATAGCGGTTTTTCTGAATTCTATAGGTCCATCGGCAATAGAAATATATAATACATTTCAATTAACTGAAACTGAGAAGAAAAAATATAATAAAGTGGTAGCCGCTTTCAAAGATCTCTGTGTTCCAAAAAAAATGAGGTATACGAAAGTTTTGTATTCTGGAACAGAAATCAAAAGAAAGGAGAACCTTTTGATGTGTTCCTTATGGACATAAAAAAACTGGTCAAATCCTGTGGATAACAGGCACCGAAGAACGCATGGTACGCGATAGGATAGTGTTGGGGGTGACCGACAAAAATTTGCAGAAAAGATTATTGGAGGTTAGTGAATTAACAGTACATAAAGCTATTGAGATGGCGAGATCTGATGAGGTGACACGTGTGCAATCTACAACACTACAAAGAAATGGATCTTCTTCTTCAACTACAGATATTCATGCAGTACAAAAAACTAGTAATTTTTTCAAAAATTTCAATATAAAAAAAGAAAATAATAATTATGAAAATAATAATTTAAATAATTTTAGAAATAAAACTAATCATAAAAATAATACAGGGAAAGATTCGAATAATAGCAGAAATTCAAATATGGACAATCAAGTAACCTGCAAGTTCTGTGGTCAACATCATATTTACGGTAATTGTCCAGCATTTAATAAAATATGTAAGAATTGTGGTCGAAAAAACCACATTGCAAGTGTCTGTCGAAGCAAACAATTAAGTGAAATCCGTAACGTTGGTTCTGACAGTTCATATTCTGATGATATCGATTCTGGTAATTTTGGAAATTTGTACGTCGATTCCACTATGTCTGACTTTGGAGGACGCAAGACGGGAAAATCATGGTTCTAAAAAGTGCGCATTGAAAATAAAATTTTTGATTTAAAATTAGACACTGGCGCAGAAGTGAATGTCCTACCAGTGAATTTATTTAATAAATTAAAGAAAATTCATCTTGATAAAACAGCAGTGAATTTATTAGCTTATGGTGGAAGCAAATTAAACTGCTTGGGAGAAGTTTTATTAAAATGTGCAGTAAAAAATACAATATGTAGGCAAAAATTTGTTATAGTAGAAGAAGACAGTGTGCCAATACTAGGATTGGAAGGGTGTATGCAATTAAAATTAGTTAAACGTTTACATAAGGTCATATGCATAAAAATCAGATTTTACTCTACTTTGCTAAATTTTGACATTTTGGAGTAAAGTTTCGCATTCGTATGCTAAAAAGTCTCTGAGTAAAGTCAGTGAGTATTGAGTATTCGGAATACCAATTCCGTATGCATAAAAGTTAAAAAAGTCGAAGATACTCGCAAAATTTTGAGTTTGGTCGACACCATGCTCAAACAGCTTTACTCATGCTAGAATTCAGTTTTTTCAATTTATTTTCAATTAGTTGTCGATAAAAGTCAACGAATTTCTGTGCGTTAAACAATTAAAATGCATTCGATTGCGTTTTCTCTAACCGTAATTGCTCGAATGAATGTGGAAAATGAATCCAGTAGTAGCTTGATGTTGGCATACATTTCAAAAAATTTCGATATGCAAGGGTCGCAAATTATATATTTTTATACCGTACTAGCATGCGAAGCATACGTGTCCAACATTGGGCACGTTCGCCTACGTTGGACTTTACACAAAAACGTTACATAAAAACATTGCAAATTTGAACTAATCTTCTTGTATTGTAGAGAAGTTAATGTAAAATGTCTTAATTCCAAATATTTATCGAAATCGGATCAGTTATTACTTGGAAGATTATTTTATACTGACACAGTGGAGGAGAAAAAGTGTTTTATTGTATTAGATATAAATTTATCTCGTAATAAAATTTAAATTCCCTTTTAGTAGAGCTGCTAGTAGATTCGTAAATCGGTCGGTCCAGTTCTATAATATGAAAACTTTGTAGAGAAAATAATTTGCATAAGAAAAGACCGAATCATAACTTTTTCCAATTTATAATTATTAAAATCTAATTTGTTTATTGGATTTTTGAAAATAAATTTTCTTTGTAATCATTTTTATTATAAAATCATTAATTTTAATTTTTAATCCATTTTAATTGACACTCCTAGATCCTAATTAACCGTAATGAATAATAACTGAAATTTCAAATCACATGAAATCACAACTAAATGACAGAATGCTACTCATTCCGAATTTCGGACTAAACGGAGTAAAGTACGGTTTTTAGAATACCATATTGAACAAATACTCAATTACTTTACTCTACTCAAAATTTAGGAAAGTAGAGTAAAGTCTGATTTTTATGCATATGACCTATAGTTTGCAAGTCCTTAATAAAAATGAGGTATTAGACCATTATAAAGAAAATTTCGAGGGTATAGATTGTTCTACGGAAGAGTTTAAAATTGAATTGAAAGAAAACAACTGCCCAGTGATAAAACCATGTAGGAGAACACCACTAAATAAAATAAAATAAATAAAATAAAATTATTGAGAAAACTCAGGAAGGATGTGAGTGGTTCTCAAACATGGTAATTGTCGAAAAACAAAACAAAAATATAAGGCTATGCCTTGATCCGCAAGAACTAAATAAAAATATTAAAGAAAGAAATTTTCCAATACCAGCTTTTTCAGAAGTGCTATCAAAACTCGCGAATAAAAAATACTTTAGTGTATTAGATATGAAAGATGGATTCTTTCAAATTAAATTGGATAAAGATTCTAACAAAATATGCACCTTTAGCACACCGTTTGCATGCTATAGTTTTCTGAGACTACCATTCTGAATTAAAATCGCAGCAGAGGCGTTTCACAAATACAATGTCAAAAACTTTGAAGGAATTGAAGGTGTTATCATATATATAGATGCAGTAACACTAGAAGAACATGATAAAATTTTTAAGGCTGTAATGGAGAGAGCTAAGCAATTAAATGTCAAATTTAACAAAGATAAATTGCAGTACCGTGTATCAAAAGTTTCGTTTTTAGGGCATGTAATATCTAAAGACGGTGTGTCGTTCGATGAGTCGAGACTGAAGGCCATAGAAGACATAGGTATACCTACATCGAAAAAAAATGTACAAAACTACTGGGGATGGTGAATTATATGCAAAGTTTCATCCCAAATTTAGCAGAAATCTCTTCTCCGTTAAGAGACTTATTAAAGAAAAATACAATTTTCCAATGGCAATTACCGCATACGCTATGCTTGAAAAAGATAAAAGAAATGATTATTAACGCACCAATTCTAAAATATTTTAGTCCGGAAGCAAGAATTGTAATACAAGCGGACAGTAGTAAAGATGGGGTAGGGTGTTGCATTATGCAGTATAAACGACCAATTTCTTTCGCATCAAAACGCTTGACAGATACTGAAAAAAGATATGCCCAAATTGAAAAAGAAATGCTAGGGATTTGTTTTGCCTGCAAAAAATTTCATAACTGGATCTATGGAAAGAAAATAACAATACAAACCCCTATTAGGGATAATGAACAAAGATATGGCAAAAATTGAGTCACCAAAACTACAAAGAATGAAGTTAAGACTGTTGAAGTATGATATCACATTAGAATACTTACCAGGAAAAAACATGTACATTGCAGATCTTCTCTCAAGGTACTACAACAAGAGCGATAACGACAAAACAATTGAAGATTTAGATGACGTTGTACATTCGTTTAATGTAAGCGATGAAAAGCTACAAAAATTTAAACAAGAAACAAACAAAGATCCCGTACTTAGTATTCTAAAAAAAATTATTATTGAAGGGTGGCCCAACACTAAAAAAAAGTTACCAGAAAATATAAAAGCCTTTTGGAAATTCCAAGAAGATCTGTTGGTGGAAAATGGAATCATATTTCTAAATGAAAAGATATTTGTACCACTCAGTTTAAGAAAGTATATTCTTGAGATATTACATAAATCACATATGGGAATAGAGAAAACCAAAAATAAAGCGAGGGAAATTGTTTACTGGCCAGGGATATATACAGAAATAGAGGATTTAATTAGTGGCTGTAACATTTGTCAAAAATTTCGAAGTTCACAAAAGCGTGAACCTCTGTTACCACATGATATTACACAATACCCATTTATGAAAATTGGAATAGATATTGCGGAGTATAGAGCAAAAAATTTTTTAGTCATTATAGACGATTATTCTAAATTTATAGACATCCTAACATTGAACAAGAAATGACTTCACCTTGGGCCAGGGTGTTATGTACAGAAATGGACAAACTTGATGTGAAGCACTTATAATAGGAAAAGCTTCTACTCCAAGATCATATTGGATTAAAATCTTACATAATGACAAAATTATCAGAAGAAATTCTTATTTAAAAAAAAAAAAAAAAAAAAACATAATGCAAACTGAAGGAACATAACATTGACCACAGAACAAGCATTTACTAAGATTTAATCAATCAAAAAAAAAAAAAAACCAATATATTATTACATACTATATAAATTAAGTTAAACAAAATGAATTAATTGAATTTAAATGTACAGAATAATAAAACTGACACAAAATATAAAAAAAAAAAAAAAAAAAAAGGAGACGTAACATATTGAAATATGCTAGTAGATGACACTGAACTATAATTGTAGATTCCACTATTCATTACTGTCATTATTGAACTGATTTGAATAAAGTCTTCATCTAAATATAACAGCACGTTTAGATCCTATCAATTCTTAGTTTGATCGAGAAATTTTAAATTTGAGTCGTTGTGATAGTTTTATCTGATTTTGTTTGTTTTGGGAAATTCGAGCGGTGACATTTGGAAATTTGGACATTTGATTTTGGTTCTGCGTATATACGATCTTCTGGTTATACCTAAAATAATTTGATCCGTTTTTTTTGAAATTTTTTTGGTATCATTTCAAAATGGCGAATACAGATACAGGTGCCATCCCAAAAACCAACGTAACCAATGATCCAATCGTAGAGTCCGAATTGAACCCAAATGCTCACTGGGCTACGGCTGATGTATTGACAGGTCAAGACGAATCTCGCGTAACCCGTAGCCAATCACAGCTTTCGTTGGATCTTCCACAAGCTTCAAAATTCGTAGCTTCGGCTACAATGACAACTCGCAGTCGTAGTGGTAGGAGAAGAGGTGCGCGAAACCCAACTATGACACGATGGGGTTCTAGTGATGGCGCCTCTTTAGTCTCTCCGTCAGAGAGCCTCAACGGAAAACATAGGCACTATGATCGAGGCGGCTGTGAGTAATCAGATGGCGAAGATTCAAAGCAATTTAGTTAATCAAATAAAACAAATGACCGTAAATGCACCACCGCAAGCACCCGGTTCAGTGGCTCCACAAAAACCGGTTGACCAGTCTGCTAACCTCAATTATTTGAACGAAAAATATAATTTGATAGTGGTATTCGAGGGTTTGCAACCGAAAATATGCGGGTAAACAGAATCCAAAATCATTTGGAAGCTATGGACGCTATTGGTAGATCACGGTTCAAGTGTTGGAACTGTGACAATGTTGGTCATGGTTTTTTCGAGTGCATAATACCTCAACGGTCCTTCTTTTGTTATCGTTGTGGTAGAAAAGATGTGTCGTTACCGATGTGCCCAAAATGTATTCCGGGAAACGCACAGAGGCACCGAGAGTCGCACGGGAACCCGCGGTTGCCAATAATGCCCCCGGACCAACCGAAATAGAACCAACCTTGAGTTCTGATCAATCATTGCAACCAAATCCTCCGTCTGTCATTAAAATTTTAAAACGTGATGCAACAACTAAACTCTCGTCTAATAATAATAATACACTGGAAAGGTCGACTAAAACATTACATCAACGTCAAATGGAATATGACGAAACTAGAATTAGAATAATCGGTACTGTATTAAAGCCGAGTAAGATTAGTAGGTTTAGAGAAAGATGCAAACAAAAGAAGTTATTGGGTAAAACGGTGGAATCCGGTTTTGTGAAGCTTCAACATGACGTTCGACCATAAGTTAAGGTGGAAATCGACGGCGAATCCCTTTTTGGCCTTTTGGACAGTGGCACAAGTGTGTCCTGTCTAGGTGCTGGCGCCGTAAATTTCCTCGAGCGTCATAAAATTTTAAGTACTGGTCGTCCCACCTCAGTCAAAACGGCTGACGGTAAAGCTTAACATGTACACGGGTAAATAGCGATTCCAATTACTTATAATAACATTACGAAAACACTTTCTCTATACGTAGTACCAGGACTTACCCAAAATCTATATTTAGGTGTAGATTTTTGGAAAGAATTCGATATAGCTCCGACTATATTTTCTGAAAACGAAACTTTAGATTGTTTGTCAATTGACGATCCCAACACACAGGCGCCAAATTCGGAACAACGCGCGCGTCTTGAAAGCATCTTAAATTTATTTCCTTCTTTCAACCAAGTCGGTTTACGAAAAACACATTTAGAAGAACATATTATTGAGGTAGAACACGCGGAGCGTGTAAAGCAACGCCACTACCCTGTTTCCCCTGCGGTACAAGACCTCGTGTGTGCTGAGTTGGACCGTATGTTGGAATTGGGTGTCATTGAAGAAAGCGTCTGCGCGTGGAACTCTCCTGTAGTCTTGGCACGCAAACCTGGAAAGGTTCGCCTCTGCCTCGACTCCAGGAAAGTGAACACCCTAACGAAAAAAGACGCTTACCCACTTCCACATATAGAAGGCCTTCTCAGCAGGCTTGAGAAGACGTGCTTCATTTCAAGTATTGATTTAAAAGACGATTTTTGACAAATACCGTTGGAAAAGCAGAGTAGGGAAAAAACTGATTTCACAGTGCCTATTAGATCGTTATACCAGTTTACAGTGATGCCATTCGGGCTCTGTAATGCTCCTCAAAGAATGTGCAGACTGATGGACAAGGCAATTCCAATCGAGTTAAGAGAAAACTGTTTCTTTTTTTTGGACGACCTTTTAGTAGTTTCTGAAGATTTTAATTCTCACGTTAAACTTTTTGCACGTTGCTTGTCTTCTGCTGGACTCACAATAAATTTGGATGAAAGCAAATTTTGCACGAGAGAAGTTAGATATTTGGGTTACATCCCCGGAAAGGGATGTTTAAAGACCGACTCAAATAAAGTATCTGCAATTTTTGACTTTCCTGCTCCTACCACTCCAAAACAGGTTCGTCGGCTTTTGGGTATGACGGGACGGTATAGGCGCTTTATTGCCTAAAGAAGAGTGCCAAGTTTAAATGGACAGCGGAAGCTCAGGTAGCGTTTGAAGCCTTAAAATCTTTATGAACTACGGCCCCGGTATTGGCCAACCCTGATTACACTAAACACTTTATTATACAGTACGACACGGGTGAGACCGGTGTCGGAGGTGTTTTACTGCAAAGCGACGACGAAGGCAATGAGAAACCCATCGCATATATTTCTCAAAAGCTGAACTCTGCACATCGTAACTTTCAGCGTGACGGAACTGGAATGTTTCGCCGCGGCGTTGAGCGTTACGATCCCTCGAAGTGTTTATTTAAAAAAAAATTATTTTTTTTTTATTTCGTTAAACTCTCTTATTACGTCCCCATGTTAACTCAATGAACTCCTTCTCTCTCACTACCCCCCCCCCCCCATTTCACTCTTCCCCCCCTATCTCTCCAACATCGTCAACACAAAAAAAAGAAAGAAAAACTTTGAATTTCCCTCACTTTCGTTTTCCTTTTTTTTTTCTTTTATACATAGGTTTCTTTTCTGTTTTCTATATTGATTCGCGTTTAAGATAATTGACCCGTCTCATCATGGTTCTTCCTCCGACTTGACGAATGAACTCAATTACAATCTCCTAACCGCGAGAAGAGAAAAAAAAAATCACTGAACTATAATTGTAAATTCCACTATTCATTACTGTCATTATTGAACTGATTTGAATAAAGTCTTTATCTAAATATAACATGGCGCAGTCGATGGAAACGAAAATCATTATTAAAAAATAAACTGAAATAAAAGTTAGAAAAATTATAACAGTCTATAAAAAAAAAAAAAAGGTTTTAAGAAATTTTTGGTAAATTCAATAAATGGTTAGATCAACAGAGATCGGAAAATTAGAAGAAATACAACAAAAGAACAGAGCACGAGGTAGACTGCAAAAAAATAGCGTGAAAATAATCAATAAAAACATGGAAAACATCAAGAAAGTTGAGGAATTAAAATTAGATGGAAATTTGGCTGAAAATTGGCGGGTGTTTCAACAAAATTTTGAAATATTTGCAACTGCAGTGGAACTAACAAAGAAAGAAGAACCCCTACAGATAGCGGTTTTTCTGAATTCTATAGGTCCATCGGCAATAGAAATATATAATACATTTCAATTAACTGAAACTGAGAAGAAAAAATATAATAAAGTGGTAGCCGCTTTCAAAGATCTCTGTGTTCCAAAAAAAATGAGGTATACGAAAGTTTTGTATTCTGGAACAGAAATCAAAAGAAAGGAGAACCTTTTGATGTGTTCCTTATGGACATAAAAAAACTGGTCAAATCCTGTGGATAACAGGCACCGAAGAACGCATGGTACGCGATAGGATAGTGTTGGGGGTGACCGACAAAAATTTGCAGAAAAGATTATTGGAGGTTAGTGAATTAACAGTACATAAAGCTATTGAGATGGCGAGATCTGATGAGGTGACACGTGTGCAATCTACAACACTACAAAGAAATGGATCTTCTTCTTCAACTACAGATATTCATGCAGTACAAAAAACTAGTAATTTTTTCAAAAATTTCAATATAAAAAAAGAAAATAATAATTATGAAAATAATAATTTAAATAATTTTAGAAATAAAACTAATCATAAAAATAATACAGGGAAAGATTCGAATAATAGCAGAAATTCAAATATGGACAATCAAGTAACCTGCAAGTTCTGTGGTCAACATCATATTTACGGTAATTGTCCAGCATTTAATAAAATATGTAAGAATTGTGGTCGAAAAAACCACATTGCAAGTGTCTGTCGAAGCAAACAATTAAGTGAAATCCGTAACGTTGGTTCTGACAGTTCATATTCTGATGATATCGATTCTGGTAATTTTGGAAATTTGTACGTCGATTCCACTATGTCTGACTTTGGAGGACGCAAGACGGGAAAATCATGGTTCTAAAAAGTGCGCATTGAAAATAAAATTTTTGATTTAAAATTAGACACTGGCGCAGAAGTGAATGTCCTACCAGTGAATTTATTTAATAAATTAAAGAAAATTCATCTTGATAAAACAGCAGTGAATTTATTAGCTTATGGTGGAAGCAAATTAAACTGCTTGGGAGAAGTTTTATTAAAATGTGCAGTAAAAAATACAATATGTAGGCAAAAATTTGTTATAGTAGAAGAAGACAGTGTGCCAATACTAGGATTGGAAGGGTGTATGCAATTAAAATTAGTTAAACGTTTACATAAGGTCATATGCATAAAAATCAGATTTTACTCTACTTTGCTAAATTTTGACATTTTGGAGTAAAGTTTCGCATTCGTATGCTAAAAAGTCTCTGAGTAAAGTCAGTGAGTATTGAGTATTCGGAATACCAATTCCGTATGCATAAAAGTTAAAAAAGTCGAAGATACTCGCAAAATTTTGAGTTTGGTCGACACCATGCTCAAACAGCTTTACTCATGCTAGAATTCAGTTTTTTCAATTTATTTTCAATTAGTTGTCGATAAAAGTCAACGAATTTCTGTGCGTTAAACAATTAAAATGCATTCGATTGCGTTTTCTCTAACCGTAATTGCTCGAATGAATGTGGAAAATGAATCCAGTAGTAGCTTGATGTTGGCATACATTTCAAAAAATTTCGATATGCAAGGGTCGCAAATTATATATTTTTATACCGTACTAGCATGCGAAGCATACGTGTCCAACATTGGGCACGTTCGCCTACGTTGGACTTTACACAAAAACGTTACATAAAAACATTGCAAATTTGAACTAATCTTCTTGTATTGTAGAGAAGTTAATGTAAAATGTCTTAATTCCAAATATTTATCGAAATCGGATCAGTTATTACTTGGAAGATTATTTTATACTGACACAGTGGAGGAGAAAAAGTGTTTTATTGTATTAGATATAAATTTATCTCGTAATAAAATTTAAATTCCCTTTTAGTAGAGCTGCTAGTAGATTCGTAAATCGGTCGGTCCAGTTCTATAATATGAAAACTTTGTAGAGAAAATAATTTGCATAAGAAAAGACCGAATCATAACTTTTTCCAATTTATAATTATTAAAATCTAATTTGTTTATTGGATTTTTGAAAATAAATTTTCTTTGTAATCATTTTTATTATAAAATCATTAATTTTAATTTTTAATCCATTTTAATTGACACTCCTAGATCCTAATTAACCGTAATGAATAATAACTGAAATTTCAAATCACATGAAATCACAACTAAATGACAGAATGCTACTCATTCCGAATTTCGGACTAAACGGAGTAAAGTACGGTTTTTAGAATACCATATTGAACAAATACTCAATTACTTTACTCTACTCAAAATTTAGGAAAGTAGAGTAAAGTCTGATTTTTATGCATATGACCTATAGTTTGCAAGTCCTTAATAAAAATGAGGTATTAGACCATTATAAAGAAAATTTCGAGGGTATAGATTGTTCTACGGAAGAGTTTAAAATTGAATTGAAAGAAAACAACTGCCCAGTGATAAAACCATGTAGGAGAACACCACTAAATAAAATAAAATAAATAAAATAAAATTATTGAGAAAACTCAGGAAGGATGTGAGTGGTTCTCAAACATGGTAATTGTCGAAAAACAAAACAAAAATATAAGGCTATGCCTTGATCCGCAAGAACTAAATAAAAATATTAAAGAAAGAAATTTTCCAATACCAGCTTTTTCAGAAGTGCTATCAAAACTCGCGAATAAAAAATACTTTAGTGTATTAGATATGAAAGATGGATTCTTTCAAATTAAATTGGATAAAGATTCTAACAAAATATGCACCTTTAGCACACCGTTTGCATGCTATAGTTTTCTGAGACTACCATTCTGAATTAAAATCGCAGCAGAGGCGTTTCACAAATACAATGTCAAAAACTTTGAAGGAATTGAAGGTGTTATCATATATATAGATGCAGTAACACTAGAAGAACATGATAAAATTTTTAAGGCTGTAATGGAGAGAGCTAAGCAATTAAATGTCAAATTTAACAAAGATAAATTGCAGTACCGTGTATCAAAAGTTTCGTTTTTAGGGCATGTAATATCTAAAGACGGTGTGTCGTTCGATGAGTCGAGACTGAAGGCCATAGAAGACATAGGTATACCTACATCGAAAAAAAATGTACAAAACTACTGGGGATGGTGAATTATATGCAAAGTTTCATCCCAAATTTAGCAGAAATCTCTTCTCCGTTAAGAGACTTATTAAAGAAAAATACAATTTTCCAATGGCAATTACCGCATACGCTATGCTTGAAAAAGATAAAAGAAATGATTATTAACGCACCAATTCTAAAATATTTTAGTCCGGAAGCAAGAATTGTAATACAAGCGGACAGTAGTAAAGATGGGGTAGGGTGTTGCATTATGCAGTATAAACGACCAATTTCTTTCGCATCAAAACGCTTGACAGATACTGAAAAAAGATATGCCCAAATTGAAAAAGAAATGCTAGGGATTTGTTTTGCCTGCAAAAAATTTCATAACTGGATCTATGGAAAGAAAATAACAATACAAACCCCTATTAGGGATAATGAACAAAGATATGGCAAAAATTGAGTCACCAAAACTACAAAGAATGAAGTTAAGACTGTTGAAGTATGATATCACATTAGAATACTTACCAGGAAAAAACATGTACATTGCAGATCTTCTCTCAAGGTACTACAACAAGAGCGATAACGACAAAACAATTGAAGATTTAGATGACGTTGTACATTCGTTTAATGTAAGCGATGAAAAGCTACAAAAATTTAAACAAGAAACAAACAAAGATCCCGTACTTAGTATTCTAAAAAAAATTATTATTGAAGGGTGGCCCAACACTAAAAAAAAGTTACCAGAAAATATAAAAGCCTTTTGGAAATTCCAAGAAGATCTGTTGGTGGAAAATGGAATCATATTTCTAAATGAAAAGATATTTGTACCACTCAGTTTAAGAAAGTATATTCTTGAGATATTACATAAATCACATATGGGAATAGAGAAAACCAAAAATAAAGCGAGGGAAATTGTTTACTGGCCAGGGATATATACAGAAATAGAGGATTTAATTAGTGGCTGTAACATTTGTCAAAAATTTCGAAGTTCACAAAAGCGTGAACCTCTGTTACCACATGATATTACACAATACCCATTTATGAAAATTGGAATAGATATTGCGGAGTATAGAGCAAAAAATTTTTTAGTCATTATAGACGATTATTCTAAATTTATAGACATCCTAACATTGAACAAGAAATGACTTCACCTTGGGCCAGGGTGTTATGTACAGAAATGGACAAACTTGATGTGAAGCACTTATAATAGGAAAAGCTTCTACTCCAAGATCATATTGGATTAAAATCTTACATAATGACAAAATTATCAGAAGAAATTCTTATTTAAAAAAAAAAAAAAAAAAAAACATAATGCAAACTGAAGGAACATAACATTGACCACAGAACAAGCATTTACTAAGATTTAATCAATCAAAAAAAAAAAAAAACCAATATATTATTACATACTATATAAATTAAGTTAAACAAAATGAATTAATTGAATTTAAATGTACAGAATAATAAAACTGACACAAAATATAAAAAAAAAAAAAAAAAAAAAGGAGACGTAACATATTGAAATATGCTAGTAGATGACACTGAACTATAATTGTAGATTCCACTATTCATTACTGTCATTATTGAACTGATTTGAATAAAGTCTTCATCTAAATATAACAGCACGTTTAGATCCTATCAATTCTTAGTTTGATCGAGAAATTTTAAATTTGAGTCGTTGTGATAGTTTTATCTGATTTTGTTTGTTTTGGGAAATTCGAGCGGTGACATTTGGAAATTTGGACATTTGATTTTGGTTCTGCGTATATACGATCTTCTGGTTATACCTAAAATAATTTGATCCGTTTTTTTTGAAATTTTTTTGGTATCATTTCAAAATGGCGAATACAGATACAGGTGCCATCCCAAAAACCAACGTAACCAATGATCCAATCGTAGAGTCCGAATTGAACCCAAATGCTCACTGGGCTACGGCTGATGTATTGACAGGTCAAGACGAATCTCGCGTAACCCGTAGCCAATCACAGCTTTCGTTGGATCTTCCACAAGCTTCAAAATTCGTAGCTTCGGCTACAATGACAACTCGCAGTCGTAGTGGTAGGAGAAGAGGTGCGCGAAACCCAACTATGACACGATGGGGTTCTAGTGATGGCGCCTCTTTAGTCTCTCCGTCAGAGAGCCTCAACGGAAAACATAGGCACTATGATCGAGGCGGCTGTGAGTAATCAGATGGCGAAGATTCAAAGCAATTTAGTTAATCAAATAAAACAAATGACCGTAAATGCACCACCGCAAGCACCCGGTTCAGTGGCTCCACAAAAACCGGTTGACCAGTCTGCTAACCTCAATTATTTGAACGAAAAATATAATTTGATAGTGGTATTCGAGGGTTTGCAACCGAAAATATGCGGGTAAACAGAATCCAAAATCATTTGGAAGCTATGGACGCTATTGGTAGATCACGGTTCAAGTGTTGGAACTGTGACAATGTTGGTCATGGTTTTTTCGAGTGCATAATACCTCAACGGTCCTTCTTTTGTTATCGTTGTGGTAGAAAAGATGTGTCGTTACCGATGTGCCCAAAATGTATTCCGGGAAACGCACAGAGGCACCGAGAGTCGCACGGGAACCCGCGGTTGCCAATAATGCCCCCGGACCAACCGAAATAGAACCAACCTTGAGTTCTGATCAATCATTGCAACCAAATCCTCCGTCTGTCATTAAAATTTTAAAACGTGATGCAACAACTAAACTCTCGTCTAATAATAATAATACACTGGAAAGGTCGACTAAAACATTACATCAACGTCAAATGGAATATGACGAAACTAGAATTAGAATAATCGGTACTGTATTAAAGCCGAGTAAGATTAGTAGGTTTAGAGAAAGATGCAAACAAAAGAAGTTATTGGGTAAAACGGTGGAATCCGGTTTTGTGAAGCTTCAACATGACGTTCGACCATAAGTTAAGGTGGAAATCGACGGCGAATCCCTTTTTGGCCTTTTGGACAGTGGCACAAGTGTGTCCTGTCTAGGTGCTGGCGCCGTAAATTTCCTCGAGCGTCATAAAATTTTAAGTACTGGTCGTCCCACCTCAGTCAAAACGGCTGACGGTAAAGCTTAACATGTACACGGGTAAATAGCGATTCCAATTACTTATAATAACATTACGAAAACACTTTCTCTATACGTAGTACCAGGACTTACCCAAAATCTATATTTAGGTGTAGATTTTTGGAAAGAATTCGATATAGCTCCGACTATATTTTCTGAAAACGAAACTTTAGATTGTTTGTCAATTGACGATCCCAACACACAGGCGCCAAATTCGGAACAACGCGCGCGTCTTGAAAGCATCTTAAATTTATTTCCTTCTTTCAACCAAGTCGGTTTACGAAAAACACATTTAGAAGAACATATTATTGAGGTAGAACACGCGGAGCGTATAAAGCAACGCCACTACCCTGTTTCCCCTGCGGTACAAGACCTCGTGTGTGCTGAGTTGGACCGTATGTTGGAATTGGGTGTCATTGAAGAAAGCGTCTGCGCGTGGAACTCTCCTGTAGTCTTGGCACGCAAACCTGGAAAGGTTCGCCTCTGCCTCGACTCCAGGAAAGTGAACACCCTAACGAAAAAAGACGCTTACCCACTTCCACATATAGAAGGCCTTCTCAGCAGGCTTGAGAAGACGTGCTTCATTTCAAGTATTGATTTAAAAGACGATTTTTGACAAATACCGTTGGAAAAGCAGAGTAGGGAAAAAACTGATTTCACAGTGCCTATTAGATCGTTATACCAGTTTACAGTGATGCCATTCGGGCTCTGTAATGCTCCTCAAAGAATGTGCAGACTGATGGACAAGGCAATTCCAATCGAGTTAAGAGAAAACTGTTTCTTTTTTTTGGACGACCTTTTAGTAGTTTCTGAAGATTTTAATTCTCACGTTAAACTTTTTGCACGTTGCTTGTCTTCTGCTGGACTCACAATAAATTTGGATGAAAGCAAATTTTGCACGAGAGAAGTTAGATATTTGGGTTACATCCCCGGAAAGGGATGTTTAAAGACCGACTCAAATAAAGTATCTGCAATTTTTGACTTTCCTGCTCCTACCACTCCAAAACAGGTTCGTCGGCTTTTGGGTATGACGGGACGGTATAGGCGCTTTATTGCCTAAAGAAGAGTGCCAAGTTTAAATGGACAGCGGAAGCTCAGGTAGCGTTTGAAGCCTTAAAATCTTTATGAACTACGGCCCCGGTATTGGCCAACCCTGATTACACTAAACACTTTATTATACAGTACGACACGGGTAAGACCGGTGTCGGAGGTGTTTTACTGCAAAGCGACGACGAAGGCAATGAGAAACCCATCGCATATATTTCTCAAAAGCTGAACTCTGCACATCGTAACTTTCAGCGTGACGGAACTGGAATGTTTCGCCGCGGCGTTGAGCGTTACGATCCCTCGAAGTGTTTATTTAAAAAAAAATTATTTTTTTTTTATTTCGTTAAACTCTCTTATTACGTCCCCATGTTAACTCAATGAACTCCTTCTCTCTCACTACCCCCCCCCCCATTTCACTCTTCCCCCCCTATCTCTCCAACATCGTCAACACAAAAAAAAGAAAGAAAAACTTTGAATTTCCCTCACTTTCGTTTTCCTTTTTTTTTTCTTTTATACATAGGTTTCTTTTCTGTTTTCTATATTGATTCGCGTTTAAGATAATTGACCCGTCTCATCATGGTTCTTCCTCCGACTTGACGAATGAACTCAATTACAATCTCCTAACCGCGAGAAGAGAAAAAAAAATCACTGAACTATAATTGTAAATTCCACTATTCATTACTGTCATTATTGAACTGATTTGAATAAAGTCTTTATCTAAATATAACATGGCGCAGTCGATGGAAACGAAAATCATTATTAAAAAATAAACTGAAATAAAAGTTAGAAAAATTATAACAGTCTATAAAAAAAAAAAAAAGGTTTTAAGAAATTTTTGGTAAATTCAATAAATGGTTAGATCAACAGAGATCGGAAAATTAGAAGAAATACAACAAAAGAACAGAGCACGAGGTAGACTGCAAAAAAATAGCGTGAAAATAATCAATAAAAACATGGAAAACATCAAGAAAGTTGAGGAATTAAAATTAGATGGAAATTTGGCTGAAAATTGGCGGGTGTTTCAACAAAATTTTGAAATATTTGCAACTGCAGTGGAACTAACAAAGAAAGAAGAACCCCTACAGATAGCGGTTTTTCTGAATTCTATAGGTCCATCGGCAATAGAAATATATAATACATTTCAATTAACTGAAACTGAGAAGAAAAAATATAATAAAGTGGTAGCCTCTTTCAAAGATCTCTGTGTTCCAAAAAAAATGAGGTATACGAAAGTTTTGTATTCTGGAACAGAAATCAAGAGAAAGGAGAACCTTTTGATGTGTTCCTTATGGACATAAAAAAACTGGTCAAATCCTGTGGATATACAAGCACCGAAGATCGCATGGTACGCGATAGGATAGTGTTGGGGGTGACCGATGTTATGGTACACCCGGTACCAACAAAACGTTTCCGACCAAAAAAAAGCGGTTATCGAACCCTACATTTCGAAACCCATAAAAACGCGTAATTAACCATTTCAATTTTATTAAACATATTTCGAAATATAAACAATTTCAAAATATGTTAATAAAATTATTATTTCGTTTCGACATAAATTTCCTATGTCGAAATACAAAAAAAGTGTATACTAACGAATTTTAGTATAACGCTAATTGAACTCATTTTTTTCGTTCTTACGATATGAAAAATTTGATGACGCGAACTTTTTTTTCAATAATTACTCTTCTTCCAAGAATAATTATTTTTGTCAATTATGCGAAAAAAACTAATATCGGTCAAAGTACGATGAACTCAAAGTACTTTGACGAATTTTTTTTCGTTTTTAATAAAAAAATTCTTGATCGATTAAAAATCAATTATCGATCAGATATAATTTGATTTCCAAAACGCGATATACTCTTTTTCCTAATTGACCGGTCGTGGTTTTTAAAAAACGTTTTTTCAGTTGTTTCGTGGTTTTTAAAAACGTTTTTGCAGTTGTTTTTTTTTTTGGTTTTCCCGACGCGTTTATCTTCTTTAAAAATTTACCGGTCGCAGCGATTTAAGTGAAAAAGTACTAAGTTATTGTTGTTTTTTGAAACAAACGTTTTTTTTTTATTAAAAGTCGGTCGGAAGAAAAGTTTTATTTTTTGGTCGGAACCAATTTTTGTAGTGTTTAACGTTTAATAAAGAAATTAAACAAGGAAAAGGAATTTTGAAATTTCTAAAGAAAGAGAGTTTTGTTTTTTGTATAAAGTTGAAGTAAATTCCGAAAAGTATTTAACGTTTCTAAAGAGAGAAAGTTTTGTTTTTTGTTGTAAAAAATTGAAGTAAATTCCGAAAAGTGTTTAACGTTTAATAAAGAAATTAAACAAGGAAAAGGAATTTTGAAATTTCTAAAGAAAGAGAGTTTTGTTTTTTGTATAAAGTTGAAGTAAATTCCGAAAAGTATTTAACGTTTCTAAAGAGAGAAAGTTTTGTTTTTTGTTGTATAAAATTGAAGTAAATTCCGAAAAGTGTTTAACGTTTACTAAAGAAATTAAACAAGGAAAAGGAATTTTGAAAATTCTAAAGAAAGAGAGTTTTGTTTTTTGTATAAAATTGAAGTCAATTCCGAAAAGTGTTTAACGTTTACTAAAGAAATTAAACAAGGAAAAGGAATTTTGAAAATTCTAAAGAAAGAGAGTTTTGTTTTTTGTATAAAGTTGAAGTAAATTCCGAAAAGTATTTAACGTTTCTAAAAAGAGAAAGTTTTGTTTTTTGTTGTATAAAATTGAAGTAAATTCCGAAAAGTGTTTAACGTTTAATAAAGAAATTAAACAAGGAAAAGGAATTTTGAAAATTCTAAAGAAAGAGAGTTTTGTTTTTTGTATAAAGTTGAAGTAAATTCCGAAAAGTATTTAACGTTTCTAAAGAGAGAAAGTTTTGTTTTTTGTTGTATAAAATTGAAGTCAATTCCGAAAAGTATTTAACGTTTCTAAAGAGAGAAAGTTTTGTTTTTTGTTGTATAAAATTGAAGTCAATTCCGAAAAGTGTTTAACGTTTAATAAAGAAATTAAACAAGGAAAAGGAATTTTGAAAATTCTAAAGAAAGAGAGTTTTGTTTTTTGTTGTATAAAATTGAAGTAAATTCCGAAAAGTGTTTAACGTTTAATAAAGAAATTAAACAAGGAAAAGGAATTTTGAAAATTCTAAAGAAAGAGAGTTTTGTTTTTTGTATAAAGTTGAAGTAAATTCCGAAAAGTATTTAACGTTTCTAAAGAGAGAAAGTTTTGTTTTTTGTTGTAAAAAATTGAAGTAAATTCCGAAAAGTGTTTAACGTTTAATAAAGAAATTAAACAAGGAAAAGGAATTTTGAAATTTCTAAAGAAAGAGAGTTTTGTTTTTTGTATAAAGTTGAATGTAAATTCCGAAAAGTATTTAACGTTTCTAAAGAGAGAAAGTTTTGTTTTTTGTTGTAAAAAATTGAAGTAAATTCCGAAAAGTGTTTAACGTTTAATAAAGAAATTAAACAAGGAAAAGGAATTTTGAAATTTCTAAAGAAAGAGAGTTTTGTTTTTTGTATAAAGTTGAAGTAAATTCCGAAAAGTATTTAACGTTTCTAAAGAGAGAAAGTTTTGTTTTTTGTTGTATAAAATTGAAGTCAATTCCGAAAAGTGTTTAACGTTTAATAAAGAAATTAAACAAGGAAAAGGAATTTTAAAAATTCTAAAGAAAGAGAGTTTTGTTTTTTGTATAAAGTTGAAGTAGATTCCGAAAAGTGTTTAGCATTTAATAAAGAGTTTAAAAAGAAAAGAAAAAGTGGGTAAGCGTTTTTATTTTTACTTTATATTAAAATTGCATCGTGTTTCCGGGATTTCCGACCCCCGGAGACAAAAATTCCATAAAAAAAAAAAAAGTTTCCCAGAGTCGTCCTGGGAAGGATCAGGTCGTCCTTTTCGCTACACAACATCTGGCGCAGCCGGTAGGATTCGAACCTACGCTCCCAGGTAGGATCTGAGTTGCTAAGCATTAAAAATCTCAGATCCCCGAATCTAAAAATAAGACAGTTGTGGCAAATTGACGAATGATTCAACCAGATTTGACTTCGGAAACACATAACGAGGTGCACGAACTGACTTTTGAGGAGCAAATAAACGAGTTCTCCTTCGACAACACCAGTCCAGTTTTTGGATCACCAACAACGCTCGAACCTGGGCGCACCAGAAGCGGACGTGTATTTTCTGCTCCAAATTTACCACACCATTTCGCACGATCAACACCAAAATCTCCAACTACCAACGATTTACCAGAAAATATAAGCCCTAGGAAACACTTGTTAAAAAAACAACTAGATTTTAAGGCCGATATACTTTTAAATAGTGAATTAAAAGAAACCAAAATGTCCATAGATTGCAACAAAGTGTCTCAATTCGTTTTTAATTCAATCCCTTTACTTCACGCGGAACTCGGACCAAATTTAGCGTCGGAAGTAAAAGTTTTTGCTAAGTGCTGTCAAACAATCCATGACATACTTAGTAAGGATGAACAACCCATACTTGTCTCTTTACTACCCACACGATTTCGTGGACGAGCCGCATCACTTTTAGATAACATATCTGTAACCGATTTGACAACCTTTTTAGATACTTTAATTTCGAAATTAGTTTCCAGAAGACCTTACGCCACCTTGATACATGAATTACAAAATTCAAAACAATTGCCTGGTGAAACTCTTACTGGTTTCGCGGGGCGCATGAAATCACTTTTAAAAGAATGCATCAATCAGGCTATTCAGAGGCATCCAAACCATTATGCTTCTGTAGTAAAAGATCTAGAAGAAACCGCAATGTTCACTTTTCAAGCAGGAATACTGAATTCAAATCACAGATTGTTCTTCCTACACGAAAAGCACGAAGATTTCGATGCACTGACAAGTAAAGCGGAATTTCTCGAAACAGCGGAAAGACAATTTACTCTAAATGCTCCAAATCTGTTGAATCCTATCACACCAACCATGTCGCAAATGTTCTACCCCCAAACAGAGGAACGAAACGTAACCAACTCAAATGACAATTACAATAGCAACCACGACTACAACAATAATGTCAACAGAAATCAAAATGGACTCAACAACGACAACTATAACAGAAATACTAACTTCAACAACAACGACAATGGCAGAAACAACCATTTTAACAACCACAACAACAACAGTCACAACAACTTCAACCACAACAACAGAAACAACAATTTCAACAACAATAGCAGCAGAAACAACTCCTACAACAATAATAACAGCAACAACAACTTCAACAACAACAACAACAGAAACACTAACTTCAACAACAACAACACCAACAGAAATAACAAATTCAATAACAGCGGTACTACCCGAAACAACAACTTCAACAACAACAACAACAGAAACGTCAATTTCAACAACAGCAACAACAACAGACCCAACAACAGTTACTACAATTTCAACGACAGTGCGAGGAGGAACAACAACTACCAGAATAACGCATTTAACAACAACAATCGTCACAACGACAATAGGTTCGTCGGTGGGATTAACAATTACAGAGGACATAATTTTGAAGAAGGAAACAATAATAATAATACCAATAACTCACCGAGACTCAATGACTCCTACAATAATCCCCACAATCAGAACCCATCGAACCCCCGACCACCATGCGGATTTTGCAATCGTTTTGGGCATACGTATAATGAATGCCGTACGCGTATGAATACACCATATTGTAGTCGATGCCGAATACATGGGCATACGAACAACAATTGTAATTCTCAAACGTTACCGACCCCAACAAAACGGATTAACATGATATCTAAGGAACCAAATGATAATAGGGAACTCGACGACCCTATAGACAATATGCACAAATGTATTTTCTGCCAACAACCTGGACACACGATGGAAAACTGCATAGCAAAAAAATTATGGGATGAAAACAATTCCCCATCAATTAAACAGACGGAAAACTAAAACAGGGCTGTCACCTTAGCCCCCCAGAAAACGAGACAAGGTGTCAGCCCGCCCAAAAATTACCTACCCTTGCTAAATGCGTAATAAAAGTACCTTTACCAATTATAATAAACAATCCGGCCGAACTATTAGTAGACACGGGAGCAGATATAAGTATAATAAAAAAATCATCAATAAAAGATAATATAAAAATAAATGAAGAAGAAAAAACAAATATTCAAACTGTTTTCGGCACCGGAAAAACAATAGGTACATGTTTTACAAATTTCCCACCCCCCATATCGCAATCATGTAAATTTCATGTGGTGGAAAAAACTACTCCAATTCCAGGAGATGGAATTTTAGGGTTCGATTTCCTTTCTCGTAATTGCAATATTGAAGGCCCAAATAAACGTTTAACTTTTCCCGAAATTAGGATTGATGAAGATAACTTCGGAATTCCATTTTTAAAAAGTACGAAAATAGATTCCATGGATAAGGTCCATATAGATGTCACCAACGGACAGGTGGAAACACCTGAATCAGAGGTTAAAATTGTAAGTGGCTCATGGAACGGACAAACTTTAACGAATCAAGCACGGGACGAAACGGAGTATGAAGTGGAGACTCAGAGAGCAATTCATATTCCGCCCCGCTCCCGAAGACTGATTCAAATAAAAGTGGATTTCAAACAAGATAGACTCTGCTTGTCAAAAGAACTAAGCGAAGGAGTATACCTTGGAAGTTGTTTAGTTAGGCCTGATAACGGAAAAATAACGCTTTGTGTACTCAATACCAAAATGAAACGAACGAAAGTCGCCCCTTTTAATTTCAGCACACGACCCCTTAACTATTACGAAATATACCATTTAGAACAAGAAATAGAAGAACCATCGCCTGAAGAGAATGTACAATATTTATTCAACCTAAATCAAAACTCTATACAAAATGATAGAATAGAAGAACTTATGAAAAATATACGATTAGATGAAAACGCGTCTATTGAAGAGAAAAACTCTATATTACAAATATGTAAAGAATACAACGACATTTTTTATTTACCAAATGACAAATTGACTCACACACTTTCTTACGAACACACAATCCCCGTAAAACAAGACCATGCACCCATAAACCAGAAGATGTATCGCCTCCCCGAAAAACAACGCGAAATTATCCAAGAACAGGTAAAAGAAATGCTTGACAATGAAATAATTACTCCAAGCAAAAGTCCATGGAATTCCCCGTTACTAGTGGTACCCAAAAAGAATGGCCCCGACGGAGAAAAGCGATGGAGAGTAGTAGTAGATTTTAGAAAATTGAACGAAATTACAATCGGTGATGCCTTTCCCCTGCCTCGAATTGAAGATATTTTAGACCAACTTGGTCATTCCAGATATTTCACCACACTAGATCTCGCTAGTGGGTATCATCAAGTGTTAGTAAACCAAGAAGATAGAGCTAAAACTGCTTTTAGCACACCTTTCGGACATTATGACTTTTTAAGGATGCCGTTCGGACTAACTGGAGCCCCGGCTACTTTTCAACGTCTTATGAACCACGTATTGTCAGGTTTACAAGGTTTTTTATGTTTTGTGTACATTGACGATATCGTCATATACGGAAAAAATTTACTCGATCATAACCTAAAATTGGACGCAATTTTTTCAAGATTGAGAACACATAACCTAAAATTACAACCTGAAAAATGCAATTTTCTTAGGAAAGAAATTGTCTATTTAGGTCACCAGTGCACGCCCGATGGTGCTCTACCTGACCCCTCAAAAATAATTTGTGTGCAAAATTTCCCAGTTCCCAAAACCATTCGTCAAGTCCAATCATTTTTGGGTTTGGCAAATTATTATCGCAAATTCATACCAAATTTTTCAAAGGTTGCGGAACCTCTAAACAAACTTTTACGCAAAAATAATAAATTTAAATGGACCGAAATTTGCGAATCTGCATTCCAAAATTTAAAAAACACTCTAATATCACCCCCATTACTTATATACCCCGATTTCGCTCAAGTTTTCAACTTAACAACTGATGCCAGTAATGAAGCTATTGGAGCAGTTCTTTCTCAAGGCGAAGTAGGAAAAGATAAACCAATTGCATACGCTAGCCGCTCATTAAATAAAGCAGAACGAAATTATTCCACAATTGAAAAGGAATTACTAGCTATTGTATGGGCAACCAAAAATTTCCGTTGCTATCTTTATGGTAGAAAATTTACTGTTTATACTGATCATAAACCTTTGAAAGGAGTTTTTAACGTGAAAGATCCGACAAGTCGTTTGGTGCGTTTCCACCATAAACTTTCGGAATACGATTATCAAATCGAGTACAAAGCAGGAAAATATAACACGAATGCTGATGCTCTTAGTCGCATTCCACCCCTTGAATCCGGATCTATATTAGAAGAAATGACCCCGAAACAAACAATTATTGAAGAATTTGAAAATTTGGATACCATTAATTTAGAACAACAAATAAACAATTTAGAAAATACAAACGGATGGAATTCACTACTACGCGAAATTGAAACAACTTCAAAAACTAAAATCAAAGAAGACGGATTTACGACAAAAGAGGCCCTCAAACTTTCTAACAAACCCCTAAACAGATACGAAGACGTATTACCATACGATCATTCACGCATAAAATTACTTAACGGAAAAAATGACTATATAAACGCAAACTTAGTGAAAATAAGCAAACTTGACACAACGCACATTTTAACGCAAGGACCTTTATTGGAAACAATAGACGATTTCTGGCTAATGATTTGGCAAAACAATTGCAAAACAATAGTAATGTTAACGAGATTAACAGAACAAAATAAAATTAAGTGTCATAAGTATTGGCCAAAACAGACGGGAGACAAACATATAATACCCCTAACAAAAATCGGTTTCACCATCGTATATTTGACACTAACAGAACAAACACATTTTACTAAACGAATTTTCCGACTTACAGAAATTTCAACAAAAAAATATCGCGACGTAACCCAATTTCAATTTAATACATGGCCCGATACAGGAACCCCCTCTACTGCAAAAGAATTTTTGAAATTTTACCAAGAAGTTAAACATTATCAAATGCATGAATGCGAAAATGAACCTTTATTAATACATTGCAGTGCTGGAATCGGACGATCAGGCACATTTTGTCTAATCGATATTTGCCTCGCTTTAATTGCTACCAAAAATGGAAACGAAATGACGATACCCCAAATATTATTAGAAATGCGCGAGAAAAGAAAGGGTTTAGTTCAAACTGCCGAACAATTAAAATTTGCATACTTAACCATTTTAGAAGGACAAAAATTTCTCTCAAAAATCACCCCAAATTCTACAAGTAATAATATAGCATCGGTAGAACTCAACTCAAGCCAAATTAATGTTGTAACCAGAAGTCACACTAAAACCCAACAAAACGAGCCAAATAATGAGGTGGAACTTCCCCAAAAACCCACAAATATACTGGAAATAGCACCTACAAACATCGACCCGATTGACGAACCCATAAGAATAAATTTCAAGGATCCCACTAAAGTCGTACCATCAGACACAGAGTCAAATGCCTCATATGAAACATCGGAATCCGACGAAGAAGAAGAAGTTGAAATTTTAACCAATCCAAACGATATTCAAACTCTTTTAAAAGCCCATCACGACTCACCTTTAGGAGGGCATGCCGGTATTCAAAAAACGTATAATCGTATCCGAAAAAACTACCGTTGGAAAAATATGTTGCAAGATATAACTAAGTACATAAATAAGTGCATAAAGTGCCAACGCCATAAAAAGGGAAGAGGTTTGAAAATGCCAATGAAGATTACGGATACGGCAACTCGACCTTTCGAAAAGATTTACTTGGATATTGTTGGACCTCTTCCGACGTCACAACATGGAAATAAGTATATTTTGACTTTTCAAGACGATTTGACAAAAATCCTGGATTGTTTTGCTATACCTAATGCCGAGACGACAACAGTGGCCGATTGCTTCTACAGAAATATCGTGTTAAAATACTTAGTCATACCGGATAAGCTAATAACCGACCAAGGTTCGAATTTCACCAGCGATTTATTTAAACGTATATGTAAATTATTACACATCAAAAAGGTACAAACTACTGCTTACCACCCACAATCGAATGGATCACTAGAGCGCACTCACGGACCCCTTATCGAATATTTGCGTACAATGGTCGACGACAATATTGACACATGGGACCAGTACCTTTCGGAAGCCGCGCTTGTACACAATCACACACCCCATAGCGGAAGTAAATTTACACCAATTCATGCTTTGTATGGTTACCATCGCGCCCTACCCACAAACCTCACGAAAAAACCAGAGCCCATATACAATTTTGATGATTATTGTAATACTATCAAATATAAATTACAAAAAATTCACACCAGTATGAAGGAAAATCTCATGAAAGCTAAGGAAAAATCAAAAGAGTATTATGACAAAAACTCAAAGACCGTAAAATTCCACGTAGGAGATACAGTACTTTTGAGGAACGCAGCAACGAAACACAAATTATCAGCAGTATGGAATGGCCCTTTTCTAGTGCGAAAAGTTCATGATGACCTAAATACTTCCATACAAATCGGAAAGAAAATGCGAAGAGTCCATAACAACCGATTAAAAAAATTTTAACTACACCCTGTCTAAAAACTTCAAAAAACTTTACCACCCCTATTTTATTAAACGCAAAAATCTTTTATTCTGTGAACGACAATTCAAAAAAAAAAAAAATGTTTCACACCCAACCATATGCATAGAGAAAGCATATTCTTTACATATGAAATTTCAAAATTAGGTCAAGTTCAAGTTCACCCATTTGTTCTTTGCCAAATGGTAAACATTGAACATGTTTTATACCTACGTCCACGAATAAAACCTAAGGAGATTTCAATGTAAATAAAATATATTTATATATATAAATTAATATATATATATATAATATATAACTATTGCAGTACCACTTGCCGTAAGATAAGCACAAGAAATATGATACCACCACAAAATTTTTTTTTACATATCTCAGGTACAGTCATCCAAAGACGAAGGGAAAATGTCTTTTAACATTTTGGATACAAAATCTTAATAAGAACAATTTTCCAAATTTAGTCTTTGTCGAAATATGAAAAAACTCCCCGTAGAAATCCTAAGGTAATATGTATAAGATGTATTGAACCTTTTCAACAAATCTCTGCTTTTCAAGATTTTATCCAAGAATATTTAAAAAAAAAAACAATTCTGGAAGTAAGAAATTCTTAAAGGTAATCCGACCCATGCAAAATAAAAGACAGATAATAATCCTATATGAATTAAAAACAAATAGAAATACTTTGTTGTTTACTAAATATAAGTACAGTATTTAGAATAGTAAGAAACCAAAATGTAAAAATGGTAAAACATACCATTCCTTTTTTATCAACATTATACAACATAGTATAAAAATTTTTTGTGACTTTTGAACAAACAATTTTTGTAAGTTTGTTTAAAAGCCGACAAAAAATTTTTTTTTCAGTAACGGGAAGGTATGTTATGGTACACCCGGTACCAACAAAACGTTTCCGACCAAAAAAAAGCGGTTATCGAACCCTACATTTCGAAACCCATAAAAACGCGTAATTAACCATTTCAATTTTATTAAACATATTTCGAAATATAAACAATTTCAAAATATGTTAATAAAATTATTATTTCGTTTCGACATAAATTTCCTATGTCGAAATACAAAAAAAGTGTATACTAACGAATTTTAGTATAACGCTAATTGAACTCATTTTTTTCGTTCTTACGATATGAAAAATTTGATGACGCGAACTTTTTTTTCAATAATTACTCTTCTTCCAAGAATAATTATTTTTGTCAATTATGCGAAAAAAACTAATATCGGTCAAAGTACGATGAACTCAAAGTACTTTGACGAATTTTTTTTCGTTTTTAATAAAAAAATTCTTGATCGATTAAAAATCAATTATCGATCAGATATAATTTGATTTCCAAAACGCGATATACTCTTTTTCCTAATTGACCGGTCGTGGTTTTTAAAAAACGTTTTTTCAGTTGTTTCGTGGTTTTTAAAAACGTTTTTGCAGTTGTTTTTTTTTTTTGGTTTTCCCGACGCGTTTATCTTCTTTAAAAATTTACCGGTCGCAGCGATTTAAGTGAAAAAGTACTAAGTTATTGTTGTTTTTTGAAACAAACGTTTTTTTTTTATTAAAAGTCGGTCGGAAGAAAAGTTTTATTTTTTGGTCGGAACCAATTTTTGTAGTGTTTAACGTTTAATAAAGAAATTAAACAAGGAAAAGGAATTTTGAAATTTCTAAAGAAAGAGAGTTTTGTTTTTTGTATAAAGTTGAAGTAAATTCCGAAAAGTATTTAACGTTTCTAAAGAGAGAAAGTTTTGTTTTTTGTTGTAAAAAATTGAAGTAAATTCCGAAAAGTGTTTAACGTTTAATAAAGAAATTAAACAAGGAAAAGGAATTTTGAAATTTCTAAAGAAAGAGAGTTTTGTTTTTTGTATAAAGTTGAAGTAAATTCCGAAAAGTATTTAACGTTTCTAAAGAGAGAAAGTTTTGTTTTTTGTTGTATAAAATTGAAGTAAATTCCGAAAAGTGTTTAACGTTTACTAAAGAAATTAAACAAGGAAAAGGAATTTTGAAAATTCTAAAGAAAGAGAGTTTTGTTTTTTGTATAAAATTGAAGTCAATTCCGAAAAGTGTTTAACGTTTACTAAAGAAATTAAACAAGGAAAAGGAATTTTGAAAATTCTAAAGAAAGAGAGTTTTGTTTTTTGTATAAAGTTGAAGTAAATTCCGAAAAGTATTTAACGTTTCTAAAGAGAGAAAGTTTTGTTTTTTGTTGTATAAAATTGAAGTAAATTCCGAAAAGTGTTTAACGTTTAATAAAGAAATTAAACAAGGAAAAGGAATTTTGAAAATTCTAAAGAAAGAGAGTTTTGTTTTTTGTATAAAGTTGAAGTAAATTCCGAAAAGTATTTAACGTTTCTAAAGAGAGAAAGTTTTGTTTTTTGTTGTATAAAATTGAAGTCAATTCCGAAAAGTATTTAACGTTTCTAAAGAGAGAAAGTTTTGTTTTTTGTTGTATAAAATTGAAGTCAATTCCGAAAAGTGTTTAACGTTTAATAAAGAAATTAAACAAGGAAAAGGAATTTTGAAAATTCTAAAGAAAGAGAGTTTTGTTTTTTGTTGTATAAAATTGAAGTAAATTCCGAAAAGTGTTTAACGTTTAATAAAGAAATTAAACAAGGAAAAGGAATTTTGAAAATTCTAAAGAAAGAGAGTTTTGTTTTTTGTATAAAGTTGAAGTAAATTCCGAAAAGTATTTAACGTTTCTAAAGAGAGAAAGTTTTGTTTTTTGTTGTAAAAAATTGAAGTAAATTCCGAAAAGTGTTTAACGTTTAATAAAGAAATTAAACAAGGAAAAGGAATTTTGAAATTTCTAAAGAAAGAGAGTTTTGTTTTTTGTATAAAGTTGAATGTAAATTCCGAAAAGTATTTAACGTTTCTAAAGAGAGAAAGTTTTGTTTTTTGTTGTAAAAAATTGAAGTAAATTCCGAAAAGTGTTTAACGTTTAATAAAGAAATTAAACAAGGAAAAGGAATTTTGAAAGTTCTAAAGAAAGAGAGTTTTGTTTTTTGTATAAAGTTGAAGTAAATTCCGAAAAGTATTTAACGTTTCTAAAGAGAGAAAGTTTTGTTTTTTGTTGTATAAAATTGAAGTCAATTCCGAAAAGTGTTTAACGTTTAATAAAGAAATTAAACAAGGAAAAGGAATTTTGAAAATTCTAAAGAAAGAGAGTTTTGTTTTTTGTATAAAGTTGAAGTAGATTCCGAAAAGTGTTTAGCATTTAATAAAGAGTTTAAAAAGAAAAGAAAAAGTGGGTAAGCGTTTTTATTTTTACTTTATATTAAAATTGCATCGTGTTTCCGGGATTTCCGACCCCCGGAGACAAAAATTCCATAAAAAAAAAAAAGTTTCCCAGAGTCGTCCTGGGAAGGATCAGGTCGTCCTTTTCGCTACACAACACCGACAAAAATTTGCAGAAAAGATTATTGGAGGTTAGTGAATTAACAGTACATAAAGCTATTGAGATGGCGAGATCTGATGAGGTGACACGTGTGCAATCTACAACACTACAAAGAAATGGATCTTCTTCTTCAACTACAGATATTCATGCAGTACAAAAAACTAGTAATTTTTTCAAAAATTTCAATATAAAAAAAGAAAATAATAATTATGAAAATAATAATTTAAATAATTTTAGAAATAAAACTAATCATAAAAATAATACAGGGAAAGATTCGAATAATAGCAGAAATTCAAATATGGACAATCAAGTAACCTGCAAGTTCTGTGGTCAACATCATATTTACGGTAATTGTCCAGCATTTAATAAAATATGTAAGAATTGTGGTCGAAAAAACCACATTGCAAGTGTCTGTCGAAGCAAACAATTAAGTGAAATCCGTAACGTTGGTTCTGACAGTTCATATTCTGATGATATCGATTCTGGTAATTTTGGAAATTTGTACGTCGATTCCACTATGTCTGACTTTGGAGGACGCAAGACGGGAAAATCATGGTTCTAAAAAGTGCGCATTGAAAATAAAATTTTTGATTTAAAATTAGACACTGGCGCAGAAGTGAATGTCCTACCAGTGAATTTATTTAATAAATTAAAGAAAATTCATCTTGATAAAACAGCAGTGAATTTATTAGCTTATGGTGGAAGCAAATTAGACTGCTTGGGAGAAGTTTTATTAAAATGTGCAGCAAAAAATACAATATGTAGGCAAAAATTTGTTATGGTAGAAGAAGGCAGTGTGCCAATACTAGGATTGGAAGGGTGTATGCAATTAAAATTAGTTACACGTTTACATAAGGTCATATGCATAAAAATCAGATTTTACTCTACTTTGCTAAATTTTGACATTTTGGAGTAAAGTTTCGCATTCGTATGCTAAAAAGTCTCTGAGTAAAGTCAGTGAGTATTGAGTATTCGGAATACCAATTCCGTATGGATAAAAGTTAAAAAAGTCGCAAAATTTTGAGTTTGATCGACACCATGCTCAAACAGCTTTACTCATGCTAGAATTCAGTTTTTTCAATTTATTTTCAATTAGTTGTCGACAAAAGTCAACGAATTTCTGTGCGTTAAACAATTAAAATGCATTCGATTGCGTTTTCTCTAACCGTAATTGCTCGAATGAATGTGGAAAATGAATCCAGTAGTAGCTTGATGTTGGCATACATTTCAAAAAATTTCGATATGCAAGGGTCGCAAATTATATATTTTTATACCGTACTAGCATGCGAAGCATACGTGTCCAACATTGGGCACGTTCGCCTACGTTGGACTTTACACAAAAACGTTACATAAAAACATTGCAAATTTGAACTAATCTTCTTGTATTGTAGAGAAGTTAATGTAAAATGTCTTAATTCCAAATATTTATCGAAATCGGATCAGTTATTACTTGGAAGATTATTTTATACTGACACAGTGGAGGAGAAAAAGTGTTTTATTGTATTAGATATAAATTTATCTCGTAATAAAATTTAAATTCCCTTTTAGTAGAGCTGCTAGTAGATTCGTAAATCGGTCGGTCCAGTTCTATGATATGAAAACTTTGTAGAGAAAATAATTTGCATAAGAAAAGACCGAATCATAACTTTTTCTAATTTATAATTATTAAAATCTAATTTGTTTATTGGATTTTTGAAAATAAATTTTCTTTGTAATCATTTTTATTATAAAATCATTAATTTCAATTTTTAATCCATTTTAATTGACACTCCTAGATCCTAATTAACCGTAATGAATAATAACTGAAATTTCAAATCACATGAAATCACAACTAAATGACAGAATGCTACTCATTCCGAATTTCGGACTAAACGGAGTAAAGTACAGTTTTTAGAATACCATATTGAACAAATACTCAATTACTTTACTCTACTCAAAATTTAGGAAAGTAGAGTAAAGTCTGATTTTTATGCATATGACCTATAGTTTGCAAGTCCTTAATAAAAATGAGGTATTAGACCATTATAAAGAAAGTTTCGAGGGTATAGATTCTTTTACGGAAGAGTTTAAAATTGAATTGAAAGAAAACAACTGCCCAGTGATAAAACCATGTAGGAGAACACCACTAAATAAAATAAAATAAATAAAATAAAATTATTGAGAAAACTCAGGAAGGATGTGAGTGGTTCTCAAACATGGTAATTGTCGAAAAACAAAACAAAAATATAAGGCTATGCCTTGATCCGCAAGAACTAAATAAAAATATTAAAGAAAGAAATTTTCCAATACCAGCTTTTTCAGAAGTGCTATCAAAACTCGCGAATAAAAAATACTTTAGTGTATTAGATATGAAAGATGGATTCTTTCAAATTAAATTGGATAAAGATTCTAACAAAATATGCACCTTTAGCACACCGTTTGCATGCTATAGTTTTCTGAGACTACCATTCTGATTTAAAATCGCAGCAGAGGCGTTTCACAAATACAATGTCAAAAACTTTGAAGGAATTGAAGGTGTTATCATATATATAGATGCAGAAACACTAGAAGAACATGATAAAATTTTTAAGGCTGTAATGGAGAGATAAATTGCAGTACCGTGTATCAAAAGTTTCGATTTTAGGGCATGTAATATCTAAAGACGGTGTGTCGTTCGATGAGTCGAGACTGAAGGCCATAGAAGACATAGGTATACCTACATCGAAAAAAAATGTACAAAACTACTGGGGATGGTGAATTATATGCAAAGTTTCATCCCAAATTTAGCAGAAATCTCTTCTCCATTAAGAGAATTATTAAAGAAAAATAAAATTTTCCAATGGCAATTACCGCATACGCTATGCTTGAAAAAGATAAAAGAAATGATTATTAACGCACCAATTCTAAAATATTTTAGTCCGGAAGCAAGAATTGTAATACAAGCGGACAGTAGTAAAGATGGGGTAGGATGTTGCATTATGCAGTATAAACGACCAATTTCTTTCGCATCAAAACGCTTGACAGATACTGAAAAAAGATATGCCCAAATTGAAAAGGAAATGCTAGGGATTTGTTTTGCCTGCAAAAAATTTCATAACTGGATCTATGGAAAGAAAATAACAATACAAACCCCTATTAGGGATAATGAACAAAGATATGGCAAAAATTGAGTCACCAAAACTACAAAGAATGAAGTTAAGACTGTTGAAGTATGATATCACATTAGAATACTTACCAGGAAAAAACATGTACATTGCAGATCTTCTCTCAAGGTACTACGACAAGAGCGATAACGACAAAACAATTGAAGATTTAGATGATGTCGTGCATTCGTTAAATGTAAGCGATGAAAAGCTAGAAAAATTTAAACAAGAAACAAACAAAGATCCCGTACTTGGTATTCTAAAAAAAATTATTATTGAAGGGTGGCCCAACACTAAAAAAAAGTTACCAGAAAAAAGCCTTTTGGAAATTCCAAGATCTGTTGGTGGAAAATGGAATCATATTTCTAAATGAAAAGATATTGGTACCACTCAGTTTAAGAAAGTATATTCTTGAGTTATTACATAAATCACATATGGGAATAGAGAAAACCAAAAATAAAGCGCGGGAAATTGTTTACTGGCCAGGGATATATACAGAAATAGAGGATTTAATTAGTGGCTGTAACATTTGTCAAAAATTTCGAAGTTCACAAAAGCGTGAACCTCTGTTACCACATGATATTCCACAATACCCATTTATGAAAATAGGAATAGATATTGCGGAGTATAGAGCAAATAATTTTTTAGTCATTATAGACGATTATTCTAAATTTATAGACATCCTAACATTGAACAAGAAAAATGCAACAGAAATAATATCTAAGCTTAAAAATGTTTTTGCAGTGCATGGCATACCTAAGGAAATAATAGCAGACAATATGCCTTTCGTCAGTTTCGAATTCAAGGCGTTTGGAAAAGATTTAGATATTAAAATAACTACCTCAAGCCCACACTACCCGCGCTCGAACGGACTTGCTGAAAGAGCGGTTCAAATAGCAAAAAATATGATGAAAAAAGCTGAAGAAAATAATAAAGAACTCTGGTTGCATCTATTGGAATACAGGAATACACCGCTTAAAGATATTGATTTATCCCCTAATCAATTATTAATGGGAAAAAATACTCGATCAATACTACCAATGAAAACGTCTAAATTCAAGATAGAAAGCCATCCCAACTTAAGCGCAAATTACAAAATTAAAGAAAATAGAAACCGGAAATATTATAATAAAAATACAAAACCTAAAGATGACTTCACCTTGGGCCAGAGTGTTGTGTACAGAAATGGACAAACTTGATGTGAAGCACTTATAATAGGAAAAGCTTCTACTCCAAGATCATATTGGATTAAAATCTTACATAATGACAAAATTATCAGAAGAAATTCTTATTTAAAAAAAAAAAAAAAAACATAATGCAAACTGAAGGAACATAACATTGACCACAGAACAAGCATTTACTAAGATTTAATCAATAAAAAAAAAAAAAAAAAAACCAATATATTATTACATACTATATAAATTAAGTTAAACAAAATGAATTAATTGAATTTAAATGTACAGAATAATAAAACTAACACAAAATATAAAAAAAAAAAAAAAAAAGGAGATGTAACATTGAAATATGCTAGTAGATGACACTGAACTATAATTGTAGATTCCACTGTTCATTACTGTCATTATTGAACTGATTTGAATAAAGTCTTCATCTAAATATAACAGCACGTTTACATCCTATCAATTCTTAGTTTGATCGAGAAATTTTAAATTTGAGTCGTTGTGATAGTTTTATCTGATTTTGTTTGTTTTGGGAAATTCGAGCGGTGACATTTGGAAATTTGGACATTTGATTTTGGTTCTGCGTATATACGATCTTCTGGTTATACCTAAAATAATTTGATCCGTTTTTTTTTGAAATTTTTTTGGTATGATTTCAAAATGGCGAATACAGATACAGGTGCCATCCCAAAAACCAACGTAACCAATGATCCAATCGTAGAGTCCGAATTGAACCCAAATGCTCACCGGGCTACGGCTGATGTATTGACAGGTGAAGACGAATCTCGCGTAACCCGTAGCCAATCACAGCTTTCGTTGGATCTTCCACAAGCTTCAAAATTCGTAGCTTCGGCTACAATGACAACTCGCAGTCGTAGTGGTAGGAGAAGAGGTGCGCGAAACCCAACTATGACACGACAGGGTTCTAGTGATGGCGCCTCTTTAGTCTCTCCGTCAGAGAGCCTCAACGGAAAACATAGGCACTATGATCGAGGCGGCTGTGAGTAATCAGATGGCGAAGATTCAAAGCAATTTAGTTAATCAAATAAAACAAATGACCGTAAATGCACCACCGCAAGCACCCGGTTCAGTGGCTCCACAAAAACCGGTTGACCAGTCTGCTAACCTCGATTATTTGAACGAAAAATATAATTTGATAGTGGTATTCGAGGGTTTGCAACCGAAACTATGCGGGTAAACAGAATCCAAAATCATTTGGAAGCTATGGACGCTATTGGTAGATCACGGTTCAAGTGTTGGAACTGTGACAATGTTGGTCATGGTTTTTTCGAGTGCATAATACCTCAACGGTCCTTCTTTTGTTATCGTTGTGGTAGAAAAGATGTGTCGTTACCGATGTGCCCAAAATGTATTCCGGGAAACGCACAGAGGCACCGAGAGTCGCACGTGAACCCGCGGTTGCCAATAATTCCCCCGGACCAACCGAAATAGAACCAACCTTGAGTTCTGATCAATCATTGCAACCAAATCCACCGTCTGTCATTAAAATTTTAAAACGCGATGCAACAACTAAACTCTCGTCTAATAATAATAATACACTGGAAAGGTCGACTAAAACATTACATCAACGTCAAATGGAATATGACGAAACTAGAATTAGAATAATCGGTACTGTATTAAAGCCGAGTAAGATTAGTAGGTTTAGAGAAAGATGCAAACAAAAGAAGTTATTGGGTAAAACGGTGGAATCCGGTTTTGTGAAGCTTCAACATGACGTTCGACCATAAGTTAAGGTGGAAATCGACGGCGAATCCCTTTTTGGCCTTTTGGACAGTGGCACAAGTGTGTCCTGTCTAGGTGCTGGCGCCGTAAATTTCCTCGAGCGTCATAAAATTTTAAGTACTGGTCGTCCCACCTCAGTCAAAACGGCTGACGGTAAAGCTTAACATGTACACGGGTAAATAGCGATTCCAATTACTTATAATAACATTACGAAAACACTTTCTCTATACGTAGTACCAGGACTTACCCAAAATCTATATTTAGGTGTAGATTTTTGGAAAGAATTCGATATAGCTCCGACTATATTTTCTAAAAACGAAACTTTAGATTGTTTGTCAATTGACGATCCCAACACACAGGCGCCAAATTCGGAACAACGCGCACGTCTTGAAAGCATCTTAACTTTATTTCCTTCTTTCAACCAAGTCGGCTTACGAAAAACACATTTAGAAGAACATATTATTGAGGTAGAAAACGCGGAGCCTGTAAAGCAACGCCACTACCCTGTTTCCCCTGCGGTACAAGCCCTCGTGTGTGCTGAGTTGGACCGTATGTTGGAATTGGGTGTCATTGAAGAAAGCGTCAGCACGTGGAACTCTCCTGTAGTCTTGGCACGCAAACTTGGAAAGGTTCGCCTCTGCCTCGACTCCAGGAAAGTGAACACCCTAATGAAAAAAGACGCTTACCCACTTCCACATATAGAAGGCCTTCTCAGCAGGCTTGAGAAGACGTGTTTCATTTCAAGTATTGATTTAAAAGACGCCTTTTGACAAATACCGTTGGAAAAGCAGAGTAGGGAAAAAACTGATTTCACAGTGCCTATTAGACCGTTATACCAGTTTACAGTGATGCCATTCGGGCTCTGTAATGCTCCTCAAAGAATGTGCAGACTGATGGACAAGGCAACTCCAATCGAGCTAAGAGAAAACTGTTTCGTCTATTTGGACGACCTTTTAGTAGTTTCTGAAGATTTTAATTCTCACGTTAAACTTTTGGCAACCATTGCACGTTGCTTGTCTTCTGCTGGACTCACAATAAATTTGGATAAAAGCAAATTTTGCATGAGAGAAGTTAGATATTTGGGTTACATCCTCGGAAAGGGATGTTTAAAGACCGACTCAAATAAAGTATCTGCAATTTTTGACTTTCCTGCTCCTACCACTCCAAAACAGGTTCGTCGGCTTTTGGGTATGACGGGATGGTATAGGCGCTTTATTGCCTAAAGAAGAGTGCCAAGTTTAATTGGACAGCGGAAGCTCAGGTAGCGTTTGAAGCCTTAAAATCTTTATTAACTACGGCCCCGGTATTGGCCAACCCTGATTACACTAAACACTTTATTATACAGTACGACACGGGTAAGACCGGTGTCGGAGGTGTTTTACTGCAAAGCGACGACGAAGGCAATGAGAAACCCACCGCATATATTTCTCAAAAGCTGAACTCTGCACATCGTAACTACAGCGTGACGGAACTGGAATGTTTCGCCGCGGCGTTGAGCGTTAAAAAGTTCAGAGTCTACGTCGAAGGTTTGCCGTTCAAAATAATCACCGACCATCCGAGTTTAAAATGGCTCATGAGTCAGCGCGACTTGAGCGGACGTTTGGCTCGATGGAGCTTAAAGCTTCAAGCCTTGGGGTCAGAAAGAGATGGCAAGTCTCGTTTTTGGTTGATGCGTTTTTGGAACGGGAGAACAAAAAACGTACGACAGAGAGTCTGGTTTGAATCAAGCAGGAAGATAGTTGGAATTTGGATTAGAACAAGGACAAATTTAAAAAGCAAAATTAAAAGGGAATATAAATTTAGAAAAGCGAAAATAATTTTTTTTTTAAAGGAAGGACCAATTTAAAAAGTAAATAGAATGTAATTTTAAAGAGATAATGTATGAAAAAAAAGGGAAAAAACCAGATTTAACAGGAAAAGTGTACAAGGATTCCGAAATTTAATTTGTGAGATAAAGCGAAAATGTCTTGAAATTCAAAAGACACAGAAAGAAATCATGAAACGAAGAAAGAAATTATCTTCTAAACGTGAACTAAGTAGAGCAATTTTGAAAGAAAAAAAAATATATTTAATAGAAATTCTTAAAACAAAAAAAGAAGAAAAAATGGGCAAAGCAAACCATAGTAGTGAATTTACATTTTCTCTATATCGGCCGGGCCACTATGGAACTTTCCCGATAATGTCATCAAATATTCACTTCAGTTCTCCCATTCTAAATGTACATTCCAAGTTTCATTAAGATCCGCCGGTTTATTGACCGAATTATTAAGGTTTTTTTATATCACCCTCCCGCAACCCCCACCGAGGGGAGACGCATTCTATCTTTTCACTTGCCCTATCCAGAATGTACAAACCAAGTTTAAAGAAAATCCGCCTATTATTGAGTGAATTATTGAAGTTTTTCTTTTTAATCCCTCCACAACCCCCCACCGAGGGGAGACATATTTTATTTTTCAGCTGGTCCATCCCAAACGTACGTTGGAAGTTTCATTAAAATCCGACTATTATTAACCGAATTAGGGAAGTTTCTATATTTAGTTAATATGTTCTGATTTCGATCTTAGTACACAAACTGTGCAAAACTCTTCAAAATTGGACATGCAGTTTCGGTTTTACAACAAGTGCAAAAATAGACTATATTTGGACAAAATGTATTTTTAGACAGTGTTGCCATAGTCGAATATGGCCCAAAAATTAATCAGATCTAAGTTAGGATCAAATACATGAACTATGTAAATTTTATCGAAATTGGCTTAACAGTTTAGTCTGAACCGTGCGGACAAAATTTTGTCGTTTTTAGACAAAAAAAGCGTTACCAAATAGTGTTGCCATATATTGATTTCGCCCAAAATCTAACACCATCTGGCATTTGATGCAACACCAAAATGGTGCAAGTTTCATGGAAATCGGACCATCCATTCAGATTTTATTAATGATTTAAAAAAGCGAACGGACGGACGGACGGACGGACATGTGGCTAATTATTTTTGATGAAACGGATTTTGCACTTATTTTCATCTTCCTAGCCCTTCTAGATCAAAAGTTAGATTTTCGCACGATTATAGTACTTTTCTATAAACATTCGTTTATCGGCTAAATTTTTTTTCTATTTATATATTGCGTCTCATATTGATACCCTGAGAGGAATAATGCGTAGCGTTGGAGTCTATTTGCTGATAAGGTAGGAACTCCCCTTCTTTCACCAAAATTGAATTCAATGTTTTATTGTCTGACACCAGAGTGAATTTTTTTCCAAACAAATATTGGTGATATTTATTGACACCGAAAACTATGGCTAAAGCTATTTTTCGATTTGTTAATATTTCATTTCGGTAGCTGAAAGTCTTTTTGATGCGAATGATATCGGTCTTTCGACTCCATTACCATATGCATGAGCTAACACAACTCCCAAACCAACAGGGCTTGCACCCACTATCAATTTAACTTGTAATGACGGGTCAAAATGAGCTAAGCACGTTTCTGAAGCCAACATATTCTTAATTTCCAAGAAAGCCCTTTCTTCGAATTCGTCCCATTTAAATTTATTTGGTAACAGCTCGTATAAGGGTGAAGCTTTTGTTGCCATATCTGGCATAAATTGTCTATAGAAATTTACTACTCCTAGAAATGATTGCAGTTCTCCAATATTTGATGGAGAAGATAATTTTAGGATTGATTCCACTTTATTTGGATCTTTGTGAAGCCCTTGTGCATCAATGGTGTGACCCAGGTAATTAATTGAAGTTTTTAAAAATTCGCATTTAGATTTTGATACCTTGAACCCGTCTTGTTTCAGTTTTGATAACACTATATCTAATGTATGAATATGTTCTTTTCTATTTTTTGCTGTTATCAGAACATCATCCATGAAAACCCTAACTCCTTCGATACCCAATAAGAAAGAATCAATTATTTTTTGAAAAATTGCTGGCGGGGATGCGATACCATAAATCATTCTTGTATATCTAAAAAGTCCTTTGGTTGTTGAAATCGTGGTTAGATCCTTCGAATTTTCATCTAAGACTATTTGTTGATATGCCATTGACAAATCAAGTTTTGTAAATTCTTGGCCACCATGTAGTTTAGCAAATAACTCTTCAATTTTTGGCAAAGGATATTGGTCGATTTACAATTCTGGATTAATTGTTACTTTAAAATCACCGCAAATGCTAACAGAACCATCATTTTTAAGATAGTTACGATGGGTGTTCCCCACTTCCTATATGTAACTGGTTCCAATATTCCTAAATCTACTAATTTTGAAAGTTCCTTTTCAACCTGGTCTTTTACGGAAAATGGCAATTTTCTTGGGCGAAAAAATTTTAAATTTTAAATTTGAGTCGTTCTGATAGTTTTATCTGATTTTGTTTGTTTTGGTAAATTCGAGCGGTGACATTTGGAAATTTGGACATTTGATTTTGGTTCTGCGTATATACGATCTTCTGGTTATACCTAAAATAATTTGATCCGTTTTTTTTTGAAATTTTTTTGGTATGATTTCAAAATGGCGAATACAGATACAGGTGCCATCTCAAAAACCAACGTAACCAATGATCCAATCGTAGAGTCCGAATTGAACCCAAATGGTCACAGGGCTACGGCTAATGTATTGACAGGTCAAGACGAATCTCGCGTAACCCGTAGCGAATCACAGCTTTCGTTGGATCTTCCACAAGCTTCAAAATTCGTAGCTTCGGCTACAATGACAACTCGCAGTCGTAGTGGTAGGAGAAGAGGTGCGCGAAACCCAACTATGACACGATGGGGTTCTAGTGATGGCGCCTCTTTAGTCTCTCCGTCAGAGAGCCTCAACGGAAAACATAGGCACTATGATCGAGGCGGCTGTGAGTAATCAGATGGCGAAGATTCAAAGCAATTTAGTTAATCAAATAAAACAAATGACCTTAAATGCACCACCGCAAGCACCCGGTTCAGTGGCTCCACAAAAACCGGTTGACCAGTCTGCTAACCTCAATTATTTGAAAGAAAAATATAATTTGATAGTGGTATTCGAGGGTTTGCAACTGAAAATATGCGGGTAAACAGAATCCAAAATCATTTGGAAGCTATGGACGCTATTGGTAGATCACGGTTCAAGTGTTGGAACTGTGACAATGTTGGTCATGGTTTTTTCGAGTGCATAATACCTCAACGGTCCTTCTTTTGTTATCGTTGTGGTAGAAAAGATGTGTCGTTACCGATGTGCCCAAAATGTATTCCGGGAAACGCACAGAGGCACCGAGAGTCGCACGGGAACCCGCGGTTGCCAATAATGCCCCCGGACCAACCGAAATAGAACCAACCTTGAGTTCTGATCAATCATTGCAACCAAATCCTCCGTCTGCCATTAAAATTTTAAAACGCGATGCAACAACTAAACTCTCGTCTAATAATAATAATACACTGGAAAGGTCGACTAAAACATTATATCAACGTCAAATGGAATATGACGAAACTAGAATTAGAATAATCGGTACTGTATTAAAGCCGAGTAAGATTAGTAGGTTTAGAGAAAGATGCAAACAAAAGAAGTTATTGGGTAAAACGGTGGAATCCGGTTTTGTGAAGCTTCAACATGACGTTCGACCATAAGTTAAGGTGGAAATCGACGGCGAATACCTTTTTGGCCTTTTGGACAGTGGCACAAGTGTGTCCTGTCTAGGTGCTGGCGCCGTAAATTTCCTCGAGCGTCATAAAATTTTAAGTACTGGTCGTCCCACCTCAGTCAAAACGGCTGACGGTAAAGCTTAACATGTACACGGATAAATAGCGATTCCAATTACTTATAATAACATTACGAAAACACTTTCTCTATACGTAGTACTAGGACTTACCCAAAATCTATATTTAGGTGTAGATTTTTGGAAAGAATTCGGTATAGCTCCGACTACATTTTCTAAAAACGAAACTTTAGATTGTTTGTCAATTGACGATCCCAACACACAGGCGCCAAATTCGGAACAACGCGCGCGTCTTGAAAGCATCTTAACTTTATTTCCTTCTTTCAACCAAGTCGGCTTACGAAAAACACATTTAGAAGAACATATTATTGAGGTAGAAAACGCGGAGCCTGTAAAGCAACGCCACTACCCTGTTTCCCCTGCGGTACAAGCCCTCGTGTGTGCTGAGTTGGACCGTATGTTGGAATTGGGTGTCATTGAAGAAAGCGTCAGCACGTGGAACTCTCCTGTAGTCTTGGCACGCAAACTTGGAAAGGTTCGCCTCTGCCTCGACTCCAGGAAAGTGAACACCCTAATGAAAAAAGACGCTTACCCACTTCCACATATAGAAGGCCTTCTCAGCAGGCTTGAGAAGACGTGTTTCATTTCAAGTATTGATTTAAAAGACGCCTTTTGACAAATACCGTTGGAAAAGCAGAGTAGGGAAAAAACTGATTTCACAGTGCCTATTAGACCGTTATACCAGTTTACAGTGATGCCATTCGGGCTCTGTAATGCTCCTCAAAGAATGTGAAGACTGATGGACAAGGCAATTCCAATCGAGTTAGGAGAAAACTGTTTCGTCTATTTGGACGACTTTTTAGTAGTTTCTGAAGATTTTAATTCTCACGTTAAACTTTTGGCAACCATTGCACGTTGCTTGTCTTCTGCTGGACTCACAATAAATTTGGATAAAAGCAAATTTTGCATGAGAGAAGTTAGATATTTGGGTTACATCCTCGGAAAGGGATGTTTAAAGACCGACTCAAATAAAGTATCTGCAATTTTTGACTTTCCTGCTCCTACCACTCCAAAACAGGTTCGTCGGCTTTTGGGTATGACGGGATGGTATAGGCGCTTTATTGCCTAAAGAAGAGTGCCAAGTTTAATTGGACAGCGGAAGCTCAGGTAGCGTTTGAAGCCTTAAAATCTTTGTTAACTACGGCCCCGGTATTGGCCAACCCTGATTACACTAAACACTTTATTATACAGTACGACACGGGTAAGACCGGTGTCGGAGGTGTTTTACTGCAAAGCGACGACGAAGGCAATGAGAAACCCATCGCATATATTTCTCAAAAGCTGAACTCTGCACATCGTAACTACAGCGTGACGGAACTGGAATGTTTCGCCGCGGCGTTGAGCGTTAAAAAGTTCAGAGTCTACGTCGAAGGTTTGTCGTTCAAAATAATCACCGACCATCCGAGTTTAAAATGGCTCATGAGTCAGCGCGACTTGAGCGGACGTTTGGCTCGATGGAGCTTAAAGCTTCAAGCCTTGGGGTCAGAGAGAGATGGCAAGTCTCGTTTTTGGTTGATGCGTTTTTAGAACGGGAGAACAAAAAACGTACGACAGAGAGTCTGGTTTGAATCAAGCAGGAAGATAGTTGGAATTTGGATTAGAACAAGGACAAATTTAAAAAGCAAAATTAAAAGGGAATATAAATTTAGAAAAGCGAAAATAATTTTTTTTTTAAAGGAAGGACCAATTTAAAAAGTAAATAGAATGTAATTTTAAAGAGATAATGTATGAAAAAAAAGGGAAAAAACCAGATTTAACAGGAAAAGTGTACAAGGATTCCGAAATTTAATTTGTGAGATAAAGCGAAAATGTCTTGAAATTCAAAAGACACAGAAAGAAATCATGAAACGAAGAAAGAAATTATCTTCTAAACGTGAACTAAGTAGAGCAATTTTGAAAGAAAAAAAAATATATTTAATAGAAATTCTTAAAACAAAAAAAGAAGAAAAAATGGGCAAAGCAAACCATAGTAGTGAATTTACATTTTCTCTATATCGGCCGGGCCACTATGGAACTTTCCCGATAATGTCATCAAATATTCACTTCAGTTCTCCCATTCTAAATGTACATTCCAAGTTTCATTAAGATCCGCCGGTTTATTGACCGAATTATTAAGGTTTTTTTATATCACCCTCCCGCAACCCCCACCGAGGGGAGACGCATTCTATCTTTTCACTTGCCCTATCCAGAATGTACAAACCAAGTTTAAAGAAAATCCGCCTATTATTGAGTGAATTATTGAAGTTTTTCTTTTTAATCCCTCCACAACCCCCCACCGCGGGGAGACATATTTTATTTTTCAGCTGGTCCATCCCAAACGTACGTTCGAAGTTTCATTAAAATCCGACTATTATTAACCGAATTAGGGAAGTTTCTATATTTAGTCAATATGTTCTGATTTCGATCTTAGTACACAAACTGTGCAAATCTCATCAAAATTGGACATGCAGTTTCGGTTTTACAACAAGTGCAAAAATAGACTATATTTGGACAAAATGTATTTTTAGACAGTGTTGCCATAGTCGAATATGGCCCAAAAACTAATCAGATCTAAGTTAGGATCAAATACATGAACTATGTAAATTTTATCGAAATTGGCTTAACAGTTTAGTCTGAACCGTGCAGACAAAATTTTGTCGTTTTTAGACAAAAAAAGCGTTACCAAATAGTGTTGCCATATATTAATTTCGCCCAAAATCTAACACCATCTGGCATTTGATGCAACACCAACATGGTGCAAGTTTCATGGAAATCGGACCATCCATTCAGATTTTATTAATGATTTAAAAAAGCGGACGGACGGACGGACGGACGGATATGGGGCTAATTATTTTTGATGAAACGGATTTTGCACTTATTTTCATCTTCCTAGCCCTTCTAGATCAAAAGTTAGAGTTTCGCACGATTATAGTACTTTTCTATAAACATTCGTTTATCGGCCAAATTTTTTTTCTATTTATATATTGCGTCTCATATTGATACCCTGAGAGGAATAATGCGTAGCGTTGGAGTCTATTTGCTGATAAGGTAGGAACTCCCCTTCTTTCACCAAAATTGAAATCAATGTTTTATTGTCTGACACCAGAGTGAATTTTTTTCCAAACAAATATTGGTGATATTTATTGACACCGAAAACTATGGCTAAAGCTATTTTTCGATTTGTTAATATTTCATTTCGGTAGCTGAAAGTCTTTTTGATGCGAATGATATCGGTCTTTCGACTCCATTACCATATGCATGAGCTAACACAACTCCCAAACCAACAGGGCTTGCACCCACTATCAATTTAACTTGTAATGACGGGTCAAAATGAGCTAAGCACGTTTCTGAAGCCAACATATTCTTAATTTCCAAGAAAGCCCTTTCTTCGAATTCGTCCCATTTAAATTTATTTGGTAACAGCTCGTATAAGGGTGAAGCTTTTGTTGCCATATCTGGCATAAATTGTCTATAGAAATTTACTACTCCTAGAAATGATTGCAGTTCTCCAATATTTGATGGAGAAGATAATTTTAGGATTGATTCCACTTTATTTGGATCTTTGTGAAGCCCTTGTGCATCAATGGTGTGACCCAGGTAATTAATTGAAGTTTTTAAAAATTCGCATTTAGATTTTGATACCTTGAACCCGTCTTGTTTCAGTTTTGATAACACTATATCTAATGTATGAATATGTTCTTTTCTATTTTTTGCTGTTATCAGAACATCATCCATGAAAACCCTAACTCCTTCGATACCCAATAAGAGAGAATCAATTATTTTTTGAAAAATTGCTGGCGGGGATGCGATACCATAAATCATTCTTGTATATCTAAAAAGTCCTTTGGTTGTTGAAATCGTGGTTAGATCCTTCGAATTTTCATCTAAGACTAATTGTTGATATGCCATTGACAAATCAAGTTTTGTAAATTCTTGGCCACCATGTAGTTTAGCAAATAACTCTTCAAATTTTGGCAAAGGATATTGGTCGATTTACAATTCTGGATTAATTGTTACTTTAAAATCACCGCAAATGCTAACAGAACCATCATTTTTAAGATAGTTACGATGGGTGTTCCCCACTTCCTATATGTAACTGGTTCCAATATTCCTAAATCTACTAATTTTGAAAGTTCCTTTTCAACCTGGTCTTTTACGGAAAATGGCAATTTTCTTGGGTGAAAAAATTTCGGCGTTGCATTTTCTTTTAAGTTTAAACGAACTTTATGATTTTTGGAAGTTCCACCCATCGAAAATATCACTATGCTTTCTTAATAATTAGGCCAATTGTGTATCCTGGTATCTCACAAAATTTATTTCTTTAATGCCTACATTAAATGCATGCATCCAATTACGTCCTAATAATGGTGGGCCCCCGTTTTCTACGATATAAAAATCTAAATCTCGGCATAATTTTTTAAATTTGATATTCAACTTACACTTCCCAAATGGTCTGATTAAACTTCCGTTATAATTTTTAAAGACTAACTTTGTATTATCCAAAGCACAATTTGAAAAATGTCTGCAATATAACTCTTTGGAAATAGCAGAAATTGAGGCTCCGCCATCTATTTCCATTTTTACTGGAACTCCATTCACAGTGACAATTGTTGTTATTGGCTTTAAATTAGAGGTGGTTCTAAAATAAAAAAGGGATAATTCACTTTCGTTATTTATATAATTACAATTATAATCATTATTTAGATCTGAATTATTAATTACAAAAAAACTGCTTTTGTTGTACATTTTTTTAAGGTGACCCTTCTTGTTGCACTTTTTACATGTACAATTCTTAAGCCTGCATTGGTCTGTAGAGTGATTTTCATATCCGCAAACCTTGCATACTGCATTTGTATTTGGATCTGTCTCTAACGATCTACTTCTGTTGCTAGGTGGCAATATTCTTTTTTTATTGTGATGTATTTTGTATACTGGTTAAATTTTAACGGATTCGACCGAATCGCACACATTCAACAGCTAACGCTATTTCCACTGCTTTATCGAAAGTTAATGTTTTTGCATCTTCTAGGAATAATTTCTCTTTTTCTAGACTTTTGTCCAAATTTATCACGTAAGGCAATGCTCAAAATTGATTCGAAATTACAGTTTGATGCCAGTGATCTTAATCTTGCTGCCCACTGCTGAAGCGTTTCATGTTGTTCTATTTGAGCTGTGTAAAATTTATTTCTTTCAGCAAATATAGATATAACCGGTTTGAAATGGTCTACCAATTTTTTAATTATTTTTTCAAAAGTTGCGGTTTTGGCTGCCGGATTTGTAGAATCCATTAAAGCTGCCAATAATTTAGATGTCTCGTCATTTAAAGAAATCAACAATAAGGCCTTTTGTCGATTATTATCACTTACAGCATTTGCAATAAAAAACTGCTCCAATTTACTATTTATTCATTTATTTCGTGATGAAATTTTGGTAATTCGACATTTTTTTTATTATTTTGATTCTGTTTTCTAAAATTTTGACTTACTGAATTTCTATTTTAATATTTGTTTATTTCCCGTGGTTTTGTTATTTTTTTTTTTAATCCTCGTCGCCAATTGTGATGTATTAAATACAATTTATTATCCAAATCACATTTTATTTAATTCATTTCTTTTTTAATTTTGTACAATTATAACCTTAATGTTTTATGAGCGAATTAGAACTGACTCTCATAACCATTACAGTATTGGGTTAATTAGTAAAAGCTACACACATACTATGGTATACTACAAAAGTAAAATCGCAAAAGGTGTTCACAGGAATTCAAAAGAAGAGGTGTTACAGCTGTGGTGAAAATGGGCATACTTCAAATTCTTGTCCGAATAGAGAAAAGGGAAGAAAGTGCTTTACGTGTAGTCAGTTTGGACATATTTCCAAAGCGTGTCCAACCAAAAGTGCAAGTGTAAATTTTGCAAGTGACCAGAGCACAGAGCACAGATTACTATTCAAATTGGTCAAACGAATGTAAACGCCTTAATTGACACTGGAAGTTCCGCTTGTCTTTTGCGTGAAGATGTTCATAAATCTTTGAAGTAAACACCAAAATTGCAGAGAACTACACGTACATTTGTCGGATTAGGTGTTATACGTAGGGTTGCCAACCGTCCTCTATTGGAAAGGACAGTCCTTCATTTTGCTTTTTTGTCCTTCTCCTTTATCGGGGCCTCAAATGTCCTTTATTTTTAAAATGGTTCCGTTAATTAGGCATTAATTATATGAAAGGAAATAAAACAAACAATTTTGACACTATTCAAAAGTCTAATTTGTTTACAAGATGTAAATCATGGCATTTAATTTTCAAAAGTAGTGATTTCAGCTGTATGAATATTTTCAAAATTGTTACATTCGTCATTCTAAAATCTTAGATAATCACCCATGCTCTGTGAAAACGAAAATCGGTGTTCTGGAATTCGATCGGAATGAAAAACGAAAATTTCGTGAATTGAAATTTCGAAAATGAAATTTTGGTATTCTGAAATTCGTTTTACTCGAAATGTAATCGAAATGGATTCACTGTTAGTTGGTGTTGTGGAATTGAGGTGAATTGATACAAAACTAAGGAAAACATTTAAAATAAATTTAAGTTTTCTTCACTCCATTAGACTTTTTGAGTATTTTTTTATAAAATTTATAAAATTTTCTCTGAAATAAATGTTTAAAATTTTTAAAATATCAATTGATCCCGGAATTGTAATTAGTAGCAACCGGACTCGAGATATCAAAAATTTCTTAGAAAAATGCATTACGGTAATCTAATACAGGGTTTTTCTAAAATCTACCCCAGTAAAATGCCATTCAAAATATTTCTAATATTTTTGTCATAAAACGAATTTATTTTTAAATGAAATACACAATTGAATACATTTTATTGGTGTCATTTTCATGTGAATTGCAGAATATGGGCGAATATTACAATTCTAAGATGTTTTTTTTGACTTACCTCACTTTCAAAATAAAGGCATCATATATGATGGTACATAAATAATTATGTAGAGTAGTAAAATTTAAAATTAACTAATTAAATTTTTCCAGTGGCTCCAATTTAAACAAAGTTTGTTAAGTAATTTATTTAATGCCCACTGAATGGTTTGAAAGGGAAATTTTGTTTTTGTTTGGTTGATTTTGTGGACTTTTTTTTTTGGTCGCCAAATCCGTCCTTTATTGGGTTTTGAAAAAGTTTGCAACCCTAGTTATACGTTATACCGATTGCATCAAGAGGATTTATTCATGAGAAACTGAAAATTGAAGATGACTTTTTTGATATTGATTTATATATATTGCCGATGAATAAAATGAATGTTTCTTTAATTTTAGGAAGTGATTTATTGAACCAGGTTGAAATGACGATGAGACCAGGGGAAATTAAACTGAAAACGTTGAGAAATAAAAAAGATGCCGAAGATGAAGATGCACACGAGATTCTTCACATCAACCATTTTGACGATGATAAAATTCCTGTTGTTGGTGACCTGTGCGAAAAAATTAAAGATCCTTACAGAAATCAAATTGTCGATCTAATCACAAGCTATACGCCGAATAAAATCGATAAAACTAGAATGGAAACGAAGATAGTTGTTACAGACGATGATCCAGCTCCAATGTATCCGAGAAAATTAGCTCCGATTGAGAACAAAGATAATGTTCCTGAAGAAAATGATGATTATAATATGAAAGAATTTGGTAACAATTTGTATGTGGAAGACAAAATGAAATCGAAGAAAAAATGAATGGTATGGAATGAAGCTGATGATAAAAATGATGATGATGACACCGAAGATGTTGGTTCTGAAGTTAATGAAGAAATAACTACTGATCATAATTTTGAAGATAAAGATGATTGTGAAGAAGGCGATAAGGATGAGATTAATGAATTTGCACCAAATTGTTTGGAACAAATTGCCGACTTTCCGAAAGAGGATTTGGAGATGAAAACTGATATTGAGCAAAAGAGAGACGACGAAGATGACTATTCAGACCGTGATGATGAACTCGACGCCTTAATCGTAGGTATCAAGCAGAACCTGATTAACAAGAGATGTTCAATCGCTCATCAGTATGCTGTTGATGATCTCCTTGTAATTGGACAAATCCAGTTTGGGTCTGGTTGGAGAATGAGCAAAAAATACTTTGAACTATTTGATGGAAAGGGTCCAATTCACACAAATTCATCTGCCGATTACCTGAAGCCTGGGTAATTGAGCACTCATCGGAGGCCGATGAGCGGTAGGATGGCCGTGTGGGAAAGATGTTGAGAATTTTTTGTATATATGAGAGTAAATTGAGAAAACTAATATAAATTCAGTCTTAGTCAGTCCGCGGTCGTGTCAAGTTCTCTTCGCTAATAATTTGTAAACTGTAATTTAAATTTAGATAACATATTTGTTCAATACAATTTTAAATCTATACTCAAAATAAATATTATTTAGACTATCCCCACGATTCTACATAACAGAAAATTAAGAGATCTCTTAACTTTTTAATTTTTAAAATAAGAGGCCATAGCAGAAATTACTATTCTGGTTTAGGGATTTGTGTAGACATTCTAATATTAAGAGAATAAGAGGGTTTGGAGACTTCGTTGCCTTGGTTACAATACAAATAATATTGAAACGTCAAAGCTGTTCCGTAAAAATTAAATTCTTGAAAATGAGTAATTCCGATAAGTTAATATTATTGTATCAATAATGTGCATAATAATTTATGATGAAAATTTTTTATAGGTGATGAAATAATAAAGCGCAGGCGTTCAAGAACAACTGTGGCTTAACATGAGCTATAATTAGAGTTCGCGCGGAATAATAAAGCTATGTTAGATTCACTCCATAAGGATCATAATAATTTATGGATTGATCTAACGCAGCAATTAAATTCCCAAAATGGTCCGAAGAGATCCCTCCGGGAATTGAAATAGATAACGGTTTTCTGTTGTGCAAAAATTACCTTGCTTATGCATTAATTTTTCACAGAATCTTAAAAGTTGGGAATACCAGCTCAAATAAAAAAAAAGGAGTATTATTTCAAGCATGGATGCAACTGGCGGAGGACTTGCACCAGCAAACAAAATGACCAATTTGGAAAATAGGGCCATTGCAGTTTTTGCTGTCGTTTCTGTGGATGGTATGCAGGATGTAGATCAGTTGGGGCTTGAATCAACTGATGGTTCTAATCAGATTTCAAATCCAATTTCGGATTTGATTTCTCATTCTAATTCTGTTGAACCAAGCCCAGCTGATACACCCACACCTTCTCTAACCCCAGTTGCATCATCACCAACAGCAGGGTCCAAATAAATTGTGTCACAATTTAAAGCTTTGTTGTATTTTATTTGTTCTCGTATAAGTTTTGTTTTCATGGTGTGCACTCATGTTGCCGACTAATCTTTTGAAATTGTTTCATTTTCAAAAAGCATATATACTCATGATGAAAGCGTCATTTGCAAATGTAAAATTTCCAAGTCGCGTTATATTAGAAAAAATCATCTGAAAAAAAATTTGTATGATTTCTTCTAAATCAACGTAAAAACAGAATTTATTAGTCCATCCAACGACTTATAAAAATAACAAAATATATTAGAGGAACGATTTCTGTATTTATTTATAATTTTGAACAATGTGACAAAATGGACGAATTAAAAAATTTAAAAACATTCGTGTGCTTTGAGCACTATATTTGCAACGTTTGTGCGTATGCGTCCCTTATGGCTGATCCTCTTAGGAATAAACTTGAATTATCTATTTAAAAAATGCAAACAATTAAATTAAAACAAATGTTTAAATTATAAATTATTCATTTGCCTTGGGCTGGTCCATTATTCTCATCATGTTCATTATCACTGTCTTCATCATCATCCAATTCAGTTTCAATTTTTAAATATTTTTTACACGAATTTATAATTTTAGCTGTTTTTACAGGATGATAGTGAAGGGTTCTGTGTTTCAACAAGCAACGGAAAATTGACTTGAGAACTCCAAAGGATCTCTCAATGCAGTTACGTGAAGCAATATGTAACTTATTGAATTTTTCGTGGTGACTTTCTGTAGGTATCATATACGGTGTCATTAACCATGGCTGCAATGGATACCCGGAATCACCAAGAAGCCAATAGTTATCCGGTCGCCTTATTTCCAGCATATGTCTTCTAATAGCTGAAGTCATCCAAATACCGCTATCATGGCTAGATCCAGGATGTCTTGCATTTACAGCTAAGAATCTAAGCTTCGTGTCACATATCTGAGAAAAAAATATATATTGTAGTTAAGTAAAATGAAAACATCAAAATTCTATGTACTCACTGCTTCATCGTTGATGCTATAATATCTTTTCCTGTTGCAATATATGCGTGGTGGATGCGCATCATCATCTATAGGGGGAGCGACTATTGTAACGTGAGTGCAATCAATGCAACCGATTGTGTGGTCTATTCCAAATTTTTCACGAAAGCCGTTTTTAATTGCGTTTATCTCATTTTCCGAAGTAGGGAACTTTAAGTACGATCTCATATGACGCACCACCAGATTTGCAACAGTTTTTATACTCCGACAAACCGACGACTGACTAATATTGAGAGTACTATGACGTCCCACAGGGTTTTGACATGATCCATTGGCAAAGAAATTTAACGCTGTCAAGACTTTCAGATGGAAAGGAATTGTTGAGTACGCTTGGTCGTAATGTGGCTTTAACAAATCAATTAACTCTAGAACACAATACTGGGGCATGCGGAAATGTCTTACGAAACTAGCCCGAGGCAACAAAAACGGATCATATCCATCTCGTAAAGTCCTTAAATATGTACTACGCTCATGAAAAAAAAATTAAATATTTCACTAAAAATGTATCCTATTTAATTACTTATTTTTCCGATCTTCTATTTTCTTGTTCCACAGCATACAACTAGCACAAAATTATTAATTCGTCAATCATTTTCACACGATAATAAAAAATATTGAAAATTTTAAGTAATATAATCTAAGGTCAGTTCAGTTAAGAGATTAAGAGGAAGTCTACGATGCCCTCTAAAGTTAAGAGGTTTTTCGATTAAAAACTTCTCTTAACCTGTTATGTAGAATAGAAAAATCTATTAAATGAACTCTCCAAAAAATTAAGAGATCAGCTGATTTTTCAAGTCTCTTAACTGATTAACCGGAATAGCAAAATCTATTAATTTTCAGTTAACAGGATAAGAGCTCTTAACCTCTTATGTAGAACCAGGGGGTATTTTTGTATAAAATTTCGTCTTAAAATAATAAATATATATATGTGGGATTTGTATAACAAGTTTTTAATATTTGCTAGACAATTTGATTAGTTTTATTAATCATATAATGATATTTAAAAAACAAATTCAATACAATATTTAATATAAGAGAAATATTCATCGACCTGAACACGGCCGTGGACTACACAAGAATGAATATAATCGCGAATCTAACAATTCTCTCTCATCTAAATTGCGTTATATAGAAAAAATTTTATCTCTTTCCCAGATATATATATATATAAAAAATAAACAAATCACGTAAAGTGAAATGCAGGACCGAGTTTGCCTTTTTTGTCAACAAATGCCTATCAAAAATAAAAATTTTAATATTACATTTTTTTCTTTTCAAATATATGTGCAGGTTTTTTTTATTCACTTTTATCGCATAACATTGTTTTAAAAAATGAAACACATATTTTAAAAAAAAGTAGTATAACCATAATCAAATTTGAAAAGACATTAGCTATAAACTCATTATTATGAGAAAGAAAACGTCAGTCTAAACACAACTACTCTAGCCAGAATGATTCTAGGTCCATTCCACTCGGGCAATCCCACTCGGACAATTCCAGCAGCACAATTCAAATTCAATTCTTCTTATTCCCGCAGTAGCCGTCATATATTCAAACGAATCATAATTATTGATGTTATTTGCTACCCGAGATAAATGTTCGGAGAGATCTTGTATTTCTTTTTTTGTGGGGCAGAAATTTCTCTTTGATTCCGCACCTGATCCTTTTGGAATTCCATTTCACCTTGTTTCTTCCTAATCCTTGAATAAGTTGCCAAATGTTTGGATCACAAATATTAATTAGGTGGTTTAACGAATTGTAGAAACCTTCTGCAATATTATTGGTTTTATGTCCACTGAAGAACAATTTAATTCAAAGAATTTAACTCGTGCAGGAGTTAAATTCATTGAATTAAATTGCTCTCTAGTTGAATTGTTGTTATTATTCCTATATGTAAAAGAAATTAAATTGTTGCCTAGTCAAATTTTTTCGAGTGGAATTGTGCTGAGTGGAATTGTGCCCGAGTGGAATTGTGCAAGTGGAATTGAGCGAGTGGAATCGGCCGGTCATCAGCTAGAATGACTCAAAAAACGTCTCTCACACGTTCGCTGTTTTTTGAAATTTTCTCTCTCTTTCCCACATATATATCTGGCATAAATGATACGAATACAATATTAAATTTTAATATGTAAGGGCTGAATTACAATGGCAGAGCAGAGAATAAGGAAAGACAAAAAAACTAATCGAATGCTTGCTTATGCATGCCAAATCTGTAAAACCGATTACAATGTGCATAAGCAAGAAGAACCATTTGACTCAAAAAATTTTGTTTTTTTAATTGTTTTTTGTAATGTAAAAGTGATTTGAAAAAGTTGAAATTCGTTTAGAAAACAAATTTTCAAAAAAACCCATATCGTCGAGTCATATTTCATGAGAAAAATATTTGCAATTCAACTGTCAAAATTTCCGTACGGAATGTAATAAATGATTTGTACAGGGTGGGCCAAAATTCACCGTGGGGTTTAAAAATTTAATAACTTTTTCGTTTATATATATTTTTTATTTTTTTTTTTCGGATTATATAATCTGCAAAATGGAAATTTTTTTTAATTGAAAATAATGTCACTTAAATGACCCCGGTTTTCGAATAATTTCCAGAAATTCGGAAATTAATTGGACAGCGCATTCGCCAGATTTGTCAGCACCCGACTATTTTCTTTAAGGTTATTTGAAGGAGCGAGTATATGTGAACAAGCCCAAGACAATCCTTGAACTCAAGGCCAACATTGTTACAGAAATTCGAGCGCTACAGCCACAAATTTTGAAAGATGTTATGGAAAATGCTGGAAAACGAGCCCATCATTTCGAAGTTGAAAACGGGGGTCATTTAAATAACATTATTTTCCATACTTAGTTTAAAAAAATTTCCATTTTGTATATTTTATAATCCGAAAAAAAAAATAAAAAAATATATAAACGAAAAAGTTATTAAATTTTTAAACCCCATGGTGAATTTTGGCTCACCCAGTATTACTTAAACATAACGAAACGGAAATAAAATTTAACGAAAGCTTAGCTATACACATTGTAATCGCAGTATACGATTTATGCTTGGCTATTCCCATTGTAATTCAGCCTTAAACCCTACATCATGGGTGGCCATCGCGAGGCCCGCGGGCCGCATGCGGTTTGCCGAGAGTTTTATTGCGGCCCGCGGAGCTAAGTCAAATTAACAAAAAAGTTAACTTTATTGTACATATCACCAAAAGAACATTACATCATGAGTCGTTCGCATTATACTAGGCTAGTCAAAAAGTTCTCGGGCTCGATAAAAAAAACACAATTTAATGGTTCAAAATATGCTTTATCATTCAATATAATCTCCCTCAACCTCAATGTACTTGTTTCTAATCGATTGATTCCATCCCTGAAGTGAGAATCTGCAAGGTCTGCAAAATACCCCTGTACGGCAACTAGCACCTCTTTGTTTGACGAAAAACGCCTTCCCCGCATGAATTTTTTCAGGTTTCGAAATAGATGGAAGTCACTAGGAGTTAAATCTGGTGAATACGGTGGATGTTCTAACAATTTCTACTTTAATTCCGTGATTTTTGCAATAATTTTTTGACTTTTGTGAGCTGGTACATTGTCTTGGTGGAAAATGATTTTTTTCTTCTTTAATCCGGGCCCTTTTTTCACGAATTTTTGTTTCGAGCTGGTCCAATAAGTTCGAGTAATATTTAGAATTAATTGTTTTACCAGTTTGGAGATAAACCACCAACAAATGCCGTTTCGCGTCTCAAAACACTGAGGTTAAAACTTTTTTTGCCGATCTTTGGGCCTTAACCCGTTTTATAGCCGAATTATCGGTTTCACACCATCCTTTTGATTCTGCTTTCGACTCAGGATCATAGTGATAAACCCAAGTCTCAGTCTCAGCGATGAATCAACGCACAAACTCTCGAAATGTTGTTGAGAAAGTCGCATTAGCACGTGTTTTTGTTCCATTGTTAGGAAATGCGGCACCCACATTGTACAAAGCTTTTTGAAACCTAAAAGTTCATGTAAAATCTGATATGTGAAGAGTCCTCATACCCTTTTAATAATTGTTCGTAAATTTCCTTTACTTTTAAACGTTCCAAAACAAAGAATTTAATCACTGCACGATATTCAATTTTTTCCATTTTAAAAAGTACTGTGACACATCCACACTAAATGGGTTGTAAACACAGAATGAATTAACAGATCGAAATGAAATTTCACACACGTTCTTATGAAGGATATGCCAACATAACAAATTTGGGCTGCTAGCAGCACATTCTGTTATCGACCCCGAGAACTTTTTGACTAGCCTATATTTTTAAATTATAGCTAAGAGAAATTTGAAATATCTCGCATTTTTGGAGAAATTCATTGCTTATGAGCTCTTTTAAATATACCGTATTTTCAGAAAAATGCGCAGATTTTAACTATTTCAAATATCCCGGTTCGATGTTATAAAATAATTACTTTTTATTTATGTGAATTTGGTGTACGATTATTTCTGCGCTAACAATTAGTTTTAAAAATATTTGTGTATTATTTTATACAAAATAATTTATCACAGTTTATTTGCAATAGAACAGTTACTATTTTCAATAATTATCACAATTTTTATGTGTTACTTTTCTGTACTAGGCCTTATATTTGAAGTACACTTTTCAATTCAGATTGATAGATACTTGAAATCTCGTCTCGTATTTATACCTCAGGCAATACTTCGAGAATCGCCTGCAAATGTTTGAGAGTTTCTGATACAGATCAATTTAGATGCACTTAGTTCTGCAAAACAAAGTCAGATGTCTCGCTTTTAAATATTTGCAATTTTTTAAATAAATAATATGTTAGATTCTCAGTAATGCTCTATCCGCTTCAAAAAAATAAATGTACCTATTTCTTTATTTTCACATTAAACCAGGCAAGCGTTTGACCAAAATCTCACCTACTGGCAAGCGACGATGTGGTGGAAGTTGTAGCACACTTGCTTGTTGACTTTCATTACAGAAAAAAAATATTTTGGGTGCGTGGCCCGGAAGGAAATATTATTTCTGAAATTTGGCCCGCCTGCTGAAATGGTTGGCCACCCATGCCCTACATTTTGTAAAACGAGGTGCCCTCATTACTTTAAATATTACATTATTTTACTCTACAGAAAGGAAAAAAGTTTCACTTGAAAAATCGGTAAAACACTTTATTATGAAAGAAGTAACAAGAAAAAAAAAATGATTGCCTAAACATGCGTTTTTTCCATTCTCGGATAAAAAGTAACTCGGTTTTTATTTTGCGCCTTGTTTTTCCATTTCCATCAAATTTCTTGAAATAATAATTCTTTGAATTTGAGATGTTCCTTCATATATTTGATAAATTTTTGCATCCCGCATGAGTTTCTCAACCGGATATTCACTATTGAAGCCATTTCCGCCGAAAATTTGGACAGCATCTGAAGCAATTTTGTTAGCAATATCAGCAGCATGACATTTAGCAATTGAAGCGAAATAACTATTTCGTCGTCCTGAAATTAACATGTGTTAATATAAAAATTAATTTAATTTTGTTTGAATACCTTCATCGACTTCCCAAGCAGCACGTAGATAAGCTAGACGAGATGTCTCAACACCCACTGCCATATCCGCTAATAAAAATGAAACAGCTTGATGATTGAAAATTGGTGTACCGAATGTTTTACGATCCAGCGAATATTTCAAAGCTTCATCAAGACAACGTTGAGCTAAACCAACAGCTCCAGCTGCTACTGGTGGTCTAGTTTTATCAAAAGTGCCCATTGCAATTTTAAAACCAGCACCTTCACCAATTAAAACATTTTCTTTAGGTACACGAACATCTTCGAATGATATTCCACGTGTATCTGAAGCTCGTTGACCCATATTTTGTTCTTTACGTCCTGGTGTTAGGCCAGGTGTATCACGTTCAACAATAAAACCGGTAAATGCTTTATTTGCTGGTACTTTTGGATCTGGGTCAGTTCTAGCTAACACGAAGTACCAATTTGCAACTCCACCATTTGTAATCCACATTTTTTGTCCGTTCAAAATATATTCATTACCTTTTCTCACAGCTCTAGTTTTCACACCATTCACATCTGAACCTGCACCAGGTTCGGTTACGCAATACGCAGCAACTAAAGGCTCTTCAATTAATCTCCCCAAGTATTTCTTTTTTTGCTCATTATTCCCCGATAAAATAACAGGAGTTTGCTACGTAAAATGTAAATTAAAATTGAATTATAATAGAAAATATTCCAATTACATACTCCTAATCCGCTGGCTTCCATTGCAGTCATAATTCCGGTACAAGCGTATGCAACTTCTTCAGCCATAACACATGTTGTGAGTACATTTAATTCGGTCCCGCCAAATTCTTCTGGTATATGACCGTTTAACAACCCCAAGTTCCACGCCTTTTTTATTATTTCCCATGGATATTCTCCTGTTTTATCGTAATGTCGGGCAACTGGCAGAATTTCTTCCCGAGCAAATTTTCGGACTAAAGCTTGCATCTCACGCTGTTCATCGTTTAACGCGAAACATATTGAATTCGGAGTCGATGCAAATGCACGGTATGCTGGCCGAATTCCATGAATTACCTATAGAAGAAAGTGAATTTTTCATTTGATTAAACTTCATACATTTAGCCATTCCAAAACAATTCTTATCTGAAAAAGATCATTTGTTTACATAGAAAAGAACAAACAATTAAAAATATATCACTTCATATTTCAACGATGAAGAAAGAAGATAAACGCACTCCCGCAGAGCACCAAAAAAGGAGTAAGAAGAGGCAACATCATATAGTTTACATACATATGAATATGCCATATATATATTTAGTTTTAAGTGTGGAGCAGTGAAAACCATCGCGAAAACCAACATATCCGAATGTCAAATCTATTCAAATACATATATCTACCCACATTGACGCGAACACGACGGAACTACCAGAACAAGTTTGTTATAATCCGAAATCAAACCCGAAAACGAAAATATTCTAACCTCACGTTGTTTCTGTTTCAATTTTTTGTGATAATTCAATTTTTATTGAGGGTAAAAGTTTTATGTTTTTCTTTTGATATAATTAATTTCACAAACTTATTGAAAAAGAGGGAATTTATTTACGAAAATAAAATCAACTCACATTTTATTTGGTTAAGCTGATGTGTTTAGATAAAATTTGAATACAATTTTTGACATTTGAATATGTTGGTTTTCGCGGCATTCTCCTCCACACTTTATAATTCTATAATAAATTGTAGATGTGAACTTTTAATGACGTTTAACTGGTTAGAACTTTCCAAAATAAAGATACAATTTTGCTTCAAAAAAAATTATGCCGATGTTTCGCCTTTTTTCAAGCGCTTGTGCAAGGCTAAAAAATAAGATTAATAATTAATATAAAAAAGAACAAATTCAAAGAAAATTTTGGATTGAAACTTTTTTGCCCACATTGGTGTGATTTTTCAAGGTCGTCACTTTTTTTATGCAACCTTGAATGACGGTTTCCTGGCAATTTTCTGAAATGAAATATTGCATTACAAAAATCTTATTATATAGACATCCTAGACAATTAGAATCTTCAGCAATATTGTGGAAGTTTTAGTGAGGATTATTCCCGTCGAAGACCAAATAATTCTACCTCCAACCGCATTGACGCCGTGGCCGATATAAATTTTTGAACTTTTAATATAGAAGTCATACACGATTGCAATGTTCCGCAAAGTTGTGGAGGTTTTTATGGGGTTATTTCCATCGAAGATAAAATAGTTGCATATCCCACTGCAATAGCGTTGCAGTCTATAAAATTTTTTTAACGTTTTATATAGAGGTCATACACGATTGCAATGTTCGACATAGTAGTTGTGGCGAACCTCACTAAAAACACTATATTTAATTTATTTAATATTAAATAATTTTATACAATCTAGTAGTAGTAGTACCTGCCTATTATAAAATATCTATTCATTATTTTTTTTATCAAGTTACCTTTTAAAAAATTTATTAATTTTTGAGAATTGGAAAAAAACCATTTTTCACTAGAAAACTAAAACTTGAAAAGACGATAACCAATTCAAGAACAAAAATAATTATTAAGTCTTTTTTCAAATAAAAACTTTAATAAAATTATATATTAATTAATTATTATTAATTATATATTAATAAATTCTATTAAAAATATAATTACAAAATAAATTCTATTAAAAATATAATTACAAAATAAATTCTATTAAAAATATAATTACAAAATAAATTCTATTAAAAATATAATTACAAAATAATTTCTATTAAAAATATTATTTCTAATATTGTATCATAAATAAATAAAAAACAATTAAACGACTTATGTGTGATTTTATATTTATGTGTGATTTTGAGTATTTCAAAACCCCCACATAGTGAATGTTTTTATGGGAATTATTTCCGTCGAAGAACAAGTAGTTCTACGTCTCAACGCTCACCACTGTATTCGATAAAAATGTTTGAAGTTTTTATATAGAAGTCAGATTATAAAATTCCTAAGAGAAATAGGTTTGTAGGAGGTGCTTTAGAATGGGAGCTAACAAAACGACTGCACCAAAGATAAGGGGGTACAATATATCTTAAGGTCGCAGTACAAGAACACCCTTTAATATATTCTAATCTAATCTAATATAGAAGTCATACACGATTGCAGTGTTCGGGAATATTGTCGAAGCTTTAATGGGGATTATTTATGTCGAAGATCAAATAGTTCTATGTCCCACCGCTTTGGTGCTGTATTCGTTAACAATTTTTAAACTTTTTATTTAGAGGTCACACACGATAGTAGTGTTCGGGAATATTGTGGAAGTTTTAACGGGGATAGGGGGCAAGGTGAAAGTAGGTTTATCACCAGGGAAGTGTTCCAAGTCCGACTAGTTTAAGAATGTATGGAAACATATTGTGCGTAGTGAAGAGCTGCGTCCTGCACGTGGTATCCCTGATTTATACTATATCTTGCGGATCTAGAGGAGACAACCTCGATAAACAAACCCAATCTCAAAGTGTTAACCGATCCGTGCTGAAGGGATGAATGGCAGTAGGTATATACTGTCATGAGCGGAGGCCTCAGATACCGGGCAACCTCTGAGTGTACAAGTGCCTTGCATCGGTAAGGGAGCTCTGCCGATGTGGACTATTATTTTTCGCCTTACTCGTGGGACCTTAAAATGGACGAAAAAAAAATAATAAACAAAAACAAGACGATGAGAAGAGTGAGTCTTCTGTTGGAGATGGCAGCCGGAACAGCGAGGTTGATTCGACTCGCTCGATGGATGTCATCTTCAGCAAAACGCGCACTCTGGAAGAGGAGGATGAGCTTTTAGAAGCGAATGAGGAAGTGATCAAGGCAGTAGCTCAGACTGGAAATATGCTGTCTGGCTCTGCTGAAATCATCCCTTCAAGCGGGGATGGAAAAATGCCATCCGCTCTCGAACATATGAAGGAAGCTGCCAGGCTATTTTAGCCTGAGCAGGGTAATAGGGACACTGGTAAGAAGACTGCTTTTCAGCAGGCCAGGATTCGTCTCCGGTCTGCCAATGGGAAGGTCCAGAAGTACGGTGCGATGGATCCCAGTGTGCTCAGCCTCTGGGAGAAAGAACAGGTATGAACGGGCTAAATTGGTAGCTGGAGATACTAGCCTGAAGCGCTTTTTTGCCAGTCATCAGGCCAAGGCAGTGAAGAAGAAAGACACTGCTCCTCGGGATCCCATTGCTGGGTCATCAAACGAGGAAGGTTTCATAACAGTTAAGTCAAAACGTAACCGTTTTCTGGGCAAACGTGACAGGTCGGGGGATGACGTCACGCAGGGTGAGGCGAAAAAGCCTCAACAAAAGATATCTACAGCGACACGTAACCGGCCTGTGAATGCAGAGCTGGACAAGTTGCGCGTGACTGTAGTTAACGAGCAGCGTTCAGATGGCCGCTTAACTCTCGACCAATGGCAAAAAATCGAGTAGGTTCCAGATGGCTATGCTGACTTTTTACGAGTCAGCTGCCGAAGATCAGGAATTGCCCTTCGATGGCGCTTATTGGGAGGGTGCACATAAGATTGTTGCCTGTGGAAATGATGCCTCGGCAGAATTCTTTAGAGAATTCGTCAGCGGTCTTGGTCTTGAAGGTACTGAAGGTGGGACCCCAAAGGGAACACGGCCAGAATTACCTTTTATCACTCAGCCGGGAATCAATTCCCTATCTAGAGAAGTGTAAGGGTATGGTACGGTACAGTTTGGGCAGGGTGATGATAAAATCACCTGCCCACACTAAAGGTATCGAAGAGGAGAAGCCGGTAATCAGTGATAGAGGTGGTATAAATCAACCTCCACCACAGGAGAACGGCTACTGCTTGCCTAGTAGATTTGCTCTCCAGGCAGAATATCACAGCGGCTTTAATCCAGGAATCCTGGATCAACAACAGGAAACAATTATCAGGACTAAAGGTAAGACTTTACTCTTTTCTATAAAAAATCGGAAGGGAAGGTCAGAACTTGTATCCTACTGAAAAATACAGTTAAAGCTTCTTTTGGAGAATTACAGCTCGGAAGGTATTACAGCAGTGGTATGCGAATTGGAGCAGCAGAACGGGAAACCCATGTGCCTGGTTTCGGCATATCTACCTTACGATGGACAGATGGCGGACTTGCCACCAGAAAGTTTAAGGTAGCTGGTTGCACGGAATACGTGAGAGGTGGTTATCGGATGTGATGCCAACACTCACCATACACAATGGAGAAGTAAGGACACCAATGAAAGAGGTATGTTACTACTCGATTTTATTATATTATCAAATATAACAATTTGTAACGTAGGGAGTGACCCAACTTTTATAGTGAAAAATAGGCAGAAAGTTTTAGACATTACCTTAGTTAACATTTCCCAATATAACATAGGAAGATGGAGGGTCTCGCAGGAGCCCTCCCTCTCTGATCACAGGTGGATCCTGTTCGAGGTTAAGGCTCGAATAGATAAGAGAATACCCTTCAGAAACCCTAGGAAAACTGACTGGGAGGGCTTTGCGTACTCACTGAGCAATAGGCCTAAGGAGCCTCCTAAGTCAATCAAGTGCAGAATTGGTGTGGACAGAGCAGCACGATTTATCGAAAGCTTTAATTACTTCATGGCTAAAGTAATTAAAGCTTTCGATAAATCGTGCCCAATATCTAGACCACCTAGAAGGCAAAAAACTATCTGGTGGAATAAAGATGTTACGGTCATGGGAAAGAAAGTCGGGAAACTCTATAACAAAGCAAAATGGAGTAACCTCGGAGAAGACTGGGAACTATATAAAGCAAATAAACGGGAATTCAAATACGTCATCAGAAAGGGTAAGACGTTCGTGGCGGACGTATTGCGATGATATCACGGAAACTAGCGAAGCTTCAAGACTAAGGAAGATATTCTCAAAGGAGGAGAGCGTCCCCAGCTTTACAAGAGGGAAGACAGTCGAGAGGCTTTAGAATCCCTAATAGCAACTCACTTTCCAGGAAGCTCGGAACGGGAGGAAGAAGAAGAACTTCCGGCAGTGCGGAAACTCAGCTGGCGGAAGATCGACTCCATCACAAGCAATAATAAGCTTACTTGGGCAGTCCAATCTTTCATGCCATACAAATCCCCAGGACCTGATGGTATCAGACCAATAATGGTGCAAAATGCACCAGAAGCTGCAAAAAGATGGATTCAGACAATTTTCAGAAGTTGTCTACGGATGGCATATGTGCCTAGGATGTGGAGAGAACCTAAGGTAATCTTCATACCAAAGGCAGGAAAAATCAGTTATACACTGGTCAAGGACTTCAGACCCATCAGCCTATCTTCTGAAGATATTGAAAAGATTGGTCAATATTTACATTAGAGAGGTAAACGGCTTTGCACGAAGTCATTAGCAAGATAGGGGATAGCATCAGCAATAAGAAATTTGCTCTTGTAGCTTTCCTGGTCATCGAAGGAGCGTTCAACAACGTCAAAAGGGAGGCCATCATAAGTGCACTAGAAGAAGCAAATCTAGAAGGGGGAATTCCCGATAGAATCAACGTACGACTACGCTGCAGATATATTAATGCAGCTTACTGGGACAGTGAAGTAAGGATGACGGTATCTAGAGGAACACCTCAGGGAGGATTACTATCTCCATTCCTCTGGATTCTAGTGGTTAATGGCATCCTTAGGAAACTCTGTAATGGTGGGATCTCAGCGGTAGCATTCGCTGATGGTCTTGCACTAATTGCTAGAGCAAAATTTCTGGACACCATTAGCGAATTATTGTAAAGAGCCCTCAACGGGCTTAGTAAATGGGCCGGCTACAATGGTCTTAACGTTAATCTGCGTAAGACCGAATTAGTACTCTTCACCAGAATGTATAAGGTAGCCCAGTTCAGGCTGCCAAAGGTTGATGGAGCCACCTTAAATATCTCTGAGGAAGTCAAATTCTTAGGGCTTTGGCTGGACAAAAAGCTAACATGAGGAATCAATACAGAAAACAGAGTAAAAAAGGCTTACAATGCTCTGTATGTATGCAGAAAGGCTGTAGGTAGAAATTGGGGGGTAAAGTCTAGCATTATGCTATGGCTCTATACCGAGGTGGCGAGGCCGATTCTAACATACGGGGCACTAGTTTGGTGGGAGGCTATCAACAAAAAACATATATGAGGGAAACTCACCAGGGTTCAACGGTCTGCTTGTATTGGAGCGACAGGGGCGCTTCGAACAACACCAACGGCAGCCCTGGAAACGATTTTGCATTTGTTGCCAATCGATTTGTACATTAAACAAGCGGCGGGTAACAGTGCTCTGAGGTTAAGAAACCATGGGTTTCTCAAGAGACTGGATAAAGGTCACGGAAAGATCCTTAACTGGACACTAGGTGGTGGTACCAAGTCGGCAACGGACACGATAATGAAAATATTGGATTTTGATACTCCTTACAGGATGTCATACTCGGATAAAACAGACTGGTATGACAACAGAGTCCCTATAGAAGGCGAAATTGCTATTTATACGGACGGATCTAAAACAGATTACGGCGTAGGCTCGGGTGTATTTTCGGAAGATCTTCGCGTAGCGAAATCGTATCAAGGATAAAATTCTCGGTAACGCTAACACACGCTGGTGCAATCTTAGTAGGCACGAAGTGTCAAAAAGTTTGTGGCCGAAAATGAATCAGAAAAAGGCGAAGCTCATAATAGACTGGAATAGGAATCGTCTACGAACAATCATTGGGATACTAACGGGACATTCTTTGCTAAGAAAGCACGCCTAAAGACAGGGATTGGTGCAAACAGAACTCTGTCGATATTGTGGAGACATAGGAGTGACTGAAGACATCAAACATATTTGATGCGAATGCTCAGCTCTCTCTCGAGCTCGTAACAATTTTTTGGGCAACCATTTCTTCGGAAATTTAGGGATGCTTCAAGATACGGACATGATTAGGCTAATGAAATTTTGTAGGAAAATTAAATGCTTTGAAGAGGAATAGGTTTCCCAATAGGGTAACTCTTGGTCTCGTAGGGATCACAATGGGTCCATTAGGTACCTGGTGTTGTACGCAGTACCCCTACTATACCTACCCGCCTACCTTAACGGGGATTTGTTATGTCGAAGACCAAATAGTTCTCACAGCTTTGGCGGTGGATACAATAAAATCTACCAAACACTGTTATGATGGCTACACAATACAGTTCATATAATTGGACTTTATCGCCAATTGGTGAAGTTTGTATTGCTGAGTGTCAAACTTTGAATGGAAAAAAAATTTTTGTTGTAGCCTGTAACGGCGCGCCACGCTTATCTTATTTAATTGTCCTCCAGGGACTTAAACCTGCGCTAAAAACTAAAAAAAAAATTTTATTAGACTTCCAAAAACCTTATATTTTTTCCGAATTTCAAATTTTCTAGGAAAATCACAAATAAATAGTGGTGGAAACCAGATTGTAGTACTTGATAAAAGAACAAGAGAATGAGAGAGAGTGGATTTTGGAATGAGAAACGGGCAATCTAGTTTGGATTGTGGATGAGGTCGGTAAAAAGAAAGAAATGTAGAAGGAAAAATTTTTTTTGGAATCCCAAATTTTCTTGTACTACTAAGTTTTTCAAAAAAAAAAAAAAAATAAATCAAAGATTTCGCGTAAGAATCGTTTTAGAAATGTAAAAAAAAAACGAGTTAAATATATAAGAATCGGGATTAGAAATAGAAATAAAAGAAATGTTAGAATTAAGTAATCTGTTAAAGTTAAAAGAAAAAATAGATTCCTGAGGAACAAAAGGGGCGCGAAAAAAAACAAATATATGAAAAAAATTAATCAAGTGATCTCGTGTTAAAAATATTCTCAAAAAAAAACTGTTGGAAAAGCAAAGAAATAGTAATTAGAAATTCAAAACGAGATTGAAATAATTTTCGATAAACGCGATTGTTTTTATTAAGAAAAAGACTACACCCTCCAAAGAAAGTGAATCAATGGTTTTTTCTTTGCTTTTGCGTGTTAGAATTATCAGTATTATTTGGCTTCATTTTGGCGCAATTCTGAAAAAAAGAAGAAAATACAAAAGTTAAGAAATTTTAATCGGAGACGCCATTTTCCAGACATTTGTTTGTTTGCGAATAAATATCACTCGGATATTTATTCGCAACATTTTGGAAGAGAAAACCAAAAGATTTTTTTGTATAAATAGAAAAAAAACATTATTATTGTGTTAAGTAGGCCTTAGTAAATTCGATATTGTCGATTGGATCAAAGATTACTATAAAATAGCATTAATCAAAAGAAACGAAGTTAATCAAAGAAGAAATAAGAAAAACCTTTAAAATACAGTCGAAAAAAATCAACACATATATCATGATATAAAATATATTATATATATTATAAAATCGAGCGGAAAATTGTTGCCCAGATTTTTATCAACTGCAAGAATTTTTGCAATGAAACAACGAGAAACTCGATTTCTGAGATATCAGCTTGAAAAGGGAAAAAATAGACTCGTTTTTTAAATTCCAAAACGACTACAAGTGCTGATTAAGTGAATGAATTATTAAAGGGTATTCTAATTATTAAAAATGATAAAGTGAAGAAAGTCTGGTGAATAGATTTATTTTATTAAATAAATAGGAATAAATGGTCGATTTAGATTGAAAATTAAGAAATTCCAAATTTATGATTTCGCACGGCCTAGACAGAAAAATAAGTTAACAACAAAAAAAAAAGAGCGTACAATAAAACATTAAAACATTAAAACAATAGTTGTGAAAGAGAAAAAAAAATACATATAGGCAGTATTCGAAGTGTAAAACAGTGTGTGTGAAGGGATCAAAATAAATAAAAAAAAATAGTACAAATAATAAGAAATTGAAAAACATTAAAAATAGCAAATAATAATAATAATAATAATAATAATAATAATAATAAACTAGATATAGAATATTCTACAGAAAATGATGTAGAAAAATTCAAGCCGATTCCAATCCATTGCCCCACAAGATGATGATGATGATGATGATGAAGATGCAATGGCAGTAGATGCATAAAAATTAACAAACAAGGAAGACGAATTTCCTCCCATTTAGCCTTTTACAAAATTAAGGAAAAATAACAACAAAATAAAAAATAATAAACACAATAATAAAACAAAACAAAAACAAAAAAAAATCACTAGAAATATTTTATGATTTACTTTTATTAGGCAAATCATAAAATACTTCTGGAAAACACTACGCGAAACACAATTTGGTCATTTCCACGAATTGACCATGACTCTGCCAAAACAATGTCAAAAATTCTAAGAAATGTTTATATTTTGTAGATCGCTCGAAAAGTGTTGCCACATTAGCATAAAAGGGAAACGAGAATCGAAGAACAGTCAGTTCAAAACAGAAAGTCAGATTGTGTGTTTCAAATAATTGTTAAAGCCTAGCACAGAACAGTAACTGTAACGCGTGGGAACAAAAAAATGTTGATGGATTAGATTTTTTTTGGCAATCAACAGTTTGGAGTTTCTACATGAAACCTTTTTGCAGCCTGCACGGCGAAATTTAAAATTTCAAAAGCTTTTATTCTCCCCGACAGGATGGCCATCTATCGCAATCAAATTTTAAAAACCATTTCAAGTGATCTTAGTGATAGTTAGAGCCATCTATTTCCGCTGGGTTGTAAACGAGAAAAATTCAAAAGAAAGAGACAAAAAGAGAAAAATAAACCGGTTTTATCAAAGCACGAGGTAGGATTTTGTATGAAAAATTCTTCGAATTTGTTAGAGAATATGGTCTGATTTTCTGAAACAAGTAGGAAGAATGAGACGGATACATATACAATTTTTGTGATATGCTGCTTGGAGATGAAAGTTTTTGGGTGGAAGGAAACAGTCTGGGAAGAATAGCCAAACAGATATGTTGGTATATTTTTTTTGTTTGTTTTGGGAAGAGCTTTAAGTAAAAGAAGAAAAAAAAATTAAATGAGGAGACGGATAAAGAAAAAACGGAAAATAAAAGTATTTTAAAATCATTTTTTTTAAATAAGAATAAAACGGGGTGAATTAAAGTTTTAAAATACAGTAAAATTAAAATTTTGTTTAAAGAAAAAGAAAACTTTTTTTATATGAATAAATAAAAGAATACCACGTTTTTGAAAAAAAAGGGGGGAAAAGTAGTTGAAATCAAATCTGAAAGGAAATCTTGGGATTTTGTTTTGTGTTGGCTCGTTTTTTTATTATTATTAACAAAAAAAAAAAAAAAGAAAAAAAAAGGGATTTACCGGTATATTTGGTGTGTGCTTTTTTTTGTTTTTTTCTTTCTTTATCGAAAAAAAAAAAAAAAATAAGAAAAGAAAAACTGGAAATTTTGAAATCTCCTAAGAAAAAAAAAAGAGGGGAGGAAGAAAGGAATTTCTTTTGTCGAATTGGGGTCGGCACGCTGATCAAGTTTTTATAGGTTCGATGCCGTTGCAAATTAAGCGAAAATCCACAACCAGTGCGGGTTCTACAATATATTGGAAAACATTCCGGCATTTAATGTCGGCGATATATCACCAGTGTCTTTGGTCATTTCTGGAAACATATGCAGCACACTCGAAATTTGGTTTCTGGCATAACGAAGGGGCTTAAAGAGCCTCAATGAAGGCATGCAATACAACATTAATATAATCACCACAATCAGCAGCACAACAACGAATAACAACGCTATTGTCTACCGCTTCATCATCATCATCATCGGCATTGACACCAGGACATCTTCAAAAAAAAAGAAAAAAAAAAAAAAACAACGGAAGAATTTTTTTTTAAAAGAAAAGAAACCAATTTCAAGTTTCTTTTGATTCTTCTTCTCTTCTTGTCATTAGCAAATATATTTCTTTCTTTTTATGACTTGTGCTTTAAATTTTCTTTTCCCAGAATAAATAGGAAAGAGGAGGCCTCCTGTTTCCGGATTTGGGGTGAGTGAGATCAATTAATATATAATCTATATGCCGTGAAAAAAAAGAGAAGAAGAAAAAGGGAATAAATTGGAAGAAAGGCCAAACATTTTATTAGAGAAGTTTTTTTTTGTTTTGTTTAAAGGATGACTTTAAAATTAGAAATTTAAAAGGAAAAAAAAAGAGAAAAAGAAAATAAGCAATCAAATATTCTTTAAATTCGAAAAGATTTATTTTTATTTAAAATTTTGAGACTGTATAAAGTTACCAATTTAGAATGTGAGCAAAAGTAATGCCAAAATTTTTGCAAGTAAAAGAAAAAGGATATTGAAGGAAAGAAAAGGGAAATAATATTACGATGAAACTTAAAATTTTGAAATAACTCAATAAATATTTCTTCCTTTTTTTTTCTTCAAGAAAGGGCGCGAAAGTAAATAATTCATAAGAGAAACAGAGAAGGGGTAACCCGAGAAACGTGATAATAATAATTGATAACCTGTACTTTTCGAATTTGAAGAGGAAAACAAAGAAAATTAAAAGTAGTTTTCTTCAAGAAAAAAAAAATGTATCAATAAGGTAGAAAACCACTTTTATTTGAAAGGAGTTCAATTTTCTTTTTTTTTCTCAAATAGTAACAAAAAAAAAGGGAATGAAGTTTGAATATTATATTCCATCACTAGTTCTCTCATGTAAATCAGTTGTATGTAAATCATTCTTTTTGTATATAATAATTTGCAATAACAAAAATTAATGAATTGGGTTTTTTTCTAATAAAAGCAGATGCATATTGTACACAAGTGTATATTTATTCTTTTTTTTTTCTTCAAAAGTTTTTTTTTCTTTTTCAAAAATTTATAGTGACGAAGATGAAAACGGGGAAAAGGGGGGGGGGGGAAGAAAGTAACCAGAGTGATTCAAGGAAATATGAATAGGGAAGAGTAAAAGGATTGCAGGGAGAGAGAGAGAGATGGAATGAGAGGCTGATGCGTGGGGGAACATAAAGAAATATAAAGGGTCCATGATCATTTGTAGGGGCGAGCATTGGACATACGGGGATCGGCATTCTGCTGTCGGTCCATGTGGGAGGGAAGTGCCCCAAAGTCCGGTTGGCATTAACACCTTTGAATATCGGCCCCGACATGCCTCGCAAGGCTTTCGCGGACGGCTGGTCAAGTTCCGGTGACCACCTAATTAACGAACACCCCCTTCATTCGGTTTTCTCTCGCAAAACCGAATTTCCTTGCTTGATAGCTCGCGCTATCACTCTAAAGTCTGAACGACGTTTACATTCATCATGCACGCATAAATAACTATGTGTAACGCGATGACAGATGGTGGTGAGCAGCGACCCACCCCTCCGGCGAGTTAGTCTGTGCAACTCAGCAAGGCGTGCAGCCTTTCAGTTGCTAACATTTGCTGCACCATCTCATATCTTCTCCTCGCAAGGAAAAAGATATGCTGAAAAGGTCATCTGGGGATTTGCTTCTTCAATAATACCCCAAAATATGTAAACCCCTTGTTACATATATGGCGCCCAACGATTCGTTGGTTCTGCCAGCGGATTTTTAATTTTGTTTGCCATTTGTATTTTCGACTTCGGTTGAAATTACAAATGGAGCTCAAACAAAATTGTTTGACACATTTTCGAACGAGTTGATGTTTGGAAATGGTGTTTTGGTTGTTACCTTATGGTAAACCAAATTTTCAGAAAAAACTAATTTTTTATAAAAATTTGAAAATTTTGACTCTAACTTTTTTTTCAGTTTTCTGAAACACCCTGTACTCTTTTTTTTAAAAAAATTTTCATCCGTTTTTTATTAGTCAACTTTTTTTTTCTGAAGGTGTGTTCACATCATCAAAATTTCTGAACGAAGTTTTGATGTGAACATAATTTCGGATGTTCGTTTTTTTTGCTTTTTGCGATCGCGTTTATGTTGAGTCCTACTGTCGTCACATTTTATTTACGGTTGCGTAGTAGCAGTACTTCGGTTTTTTTGATTGAATATTCCGCTTGCCGCAAAAGCGTTTGAAATGTGGATTACGTGCTACATGAATATTGTAGTCATTGCAACGCTTCACGTTTCAATGCAGTTGAGACTCCGGGAAATGCTACAGATGCGGATGTATCAGCTTTAGTGCGCCTTTTCGCACATTCTCGTGCTTAATTAAGCCCATGAATAATGCGGTGAGGACACGAGGTCATGCAACGACATCAGACATAGTGATTCGGGATTGTGCCAGTCGTTTGGATCGGATCACATGCTACGGGCTTGGTTGCTATTGCAGGTGTCCGATCACTCGACTTGGTACCGTTCGTGGCTCACTCATCAACATCCAATCTTCGTTTCGTGAGTGCATGTCGGGTTTGTGTTTTCTTCGTGTCGTCCACTTGTTTCGTCTCTCTCTCTCGCTCTTACGTAATACAAATACGTTTGATTGTTTAGTTTTCGGAATATATTTTGGGAATACTTGTATATTAGGAAATCAGTTCAGGAAATAGAATTTCCCTTTTGATTATTTGAGAAATTAAATTAAATTTCCTTCTGGGAGTTATCAAGGGAAATACGGTTTTTTTGTCAAGTTTTCTTTGGAAGTGGTTGAAAAATTTTGGGAATTTTTATTTTTTTTTTGAAGGAACATTTTTTTTTATTTTTTTATTAAATTTAGTTTTGATCTTAGTTTTGATTTTCTTCAGTAATTTTAGTTTAGTTAATTAGGTTGGTTTAGGTTTAATTAGTTCAGCTTATTTCAGTTTTCTACATTGTTTGATTTAGTTTTCGGTTTAGTTTTATTATTTTCGTTTTTTTTAGTTTACTACAGTTTTAGGTTATAGAAAAATTATTTTTTTTTGGAATTTACTATTTTATTGTTTTTTTGAATTATATTTTGAACAATTTTTTTTTATTATTTTCATTTTATTAAATTTTGGTGGGGGGAGTTTCTTTTTATATATATTATTGTTTTTTTTTTTCAATTATCATTTTTTTTATTACTATATTTTTTTATTACAAATTTTTTTTTTAATATTATCATTTTTTTATCCTTGTTCTGTCCGATTTTTTTTTCTTTATTGATTCCGTGAAAGAACCAATCAGTAAAGAAGAAATAAATCTCAAAATACCAGACTTGACCTTCAATTGTACTGAGTTTCTGGCTTTACTTTTGAGTAAATTTGATTTGGTGCGATTGTAATTTCGATTTTTGGAAACTTAAGGTGTGTTTACGAAATGGCAGACACAAATACAGGTGCAACACCTAAAATCAACTTCACAGTTGTACCAAATGCGTCACCGGAGCCAAATACAGATGCTCAAGGTGCTGCGGTGAGTGTATTGACCGGTCGAGATGAATCTCGAGTTATTCGAAGCCAATCACAGCTTTCGTTGGATTTTCCACCAGATTCAAAATTAGTGGCTTCTGCTACAATGACAACTCGCAGTCGTAGTGGTAGAGGAAGAGGTGCGGCAAATCCACCTATCACACGATGGGGTTCTAGTGATGGCGCCTCTTTCCTCTCTCCTTCGGATCCAAGTGCTTCTACCGAAAACATAGGCACTATGATCGAGGCGGCTGTGAGCAGTCAGATGGCCAAAATCCAGAGTGAGTTACTCAATCAAATTAAGAGAATGACTTTGAATGCACCATCGCAAGCACCATGTTCAGTGGCTCCACCAAAATCCGTTGACCAGTCTGCTAACTTCAATTATTTGAACGAAACAAATAATTCGAACGTTTCTCAGAGACTAAGTCAACCAACAACAAACCATAACGTAAATAGACCACCACCACCTATATATGGTGCTGGTAACCAAAACCGAAGTTATAACTTGAACGCTATTTCAGCTTCAAACGATAATCACCACGTCGACCCAGTCATAATCCGAATCCACGCATGCCTTTTAATCCTAATAACGCCCAAAGGCGTAGCCCAAGTAGGAATTCAAATCTTAACTCAGGCACGAATCGTAATGGTCAGGAAGTTCGACACGCTATTTTACGACATGATACCCGAATCGACAAATGGGGATTCAGGTTCAGTGGAAAGGCTCAAGATATGTCAGTGGAAGAGTTCATATTCCGCATAAAAACCATGCAATCGCGTGGGGATAATTCGTGGTACGCCATTTGCACCCAATTCCATACCCTGCTCTCCGATAAGGCTGAGCAGTGGTATTGGCGACTGCCGAAAAGAGAACCCCACATCGATTGGCATGGCCTAAAGGCGGCCCTCCGACATCAATTCAAGAGCCTGGATACTGACCATGAAATCATGAGTCGGATGTTACAAAGAAAGCAATCCAACAGCGAAACTTTTGATGATTTTTACGATTCGGTTATGTCTTTATACCATCGGTTAAGAATTCCTATGACGGAAATAGAATTGGCGGACATTATGAGAGAGAACGTCAAAGATAAGATCGCAAATCTTATTTTCGGAATGCCTGCCATGAGTCTGAGTCGCTTTCAGGAAGTATGCCGCAAAGCGGAACGCCATCTTTCTGAGAGAGAACCAAGACGAACTTGGCAAAACCCAACACGGCCCATCCATGAATTGGATGATCTTGACGTACGTAATCTCTCACATGGACCGGATTCGACAAATGACGGGACTGATTTGGATAATGATAAATTTAAACCCGCAAACGAAATGTTACGCACCACTGAATTTCGCCAAAATGTAAACAGTCGGGAATTCAGTGCAAATAACTCACCTGCTAGAACAAACTTTGTGCCAGACTCTCGCTTCAGACAAGAAAGTGATTCTCGTCTCCCATACCAAGATTTTAAAAATGATTGTGACCCAAGAAGTTATTCGTATAACCACCAACAATACACCAGAGGTGGCCAATCTTTTCCTCACGAACCGGTATCGAATCGCTATAATATTAATTCATCCCATTTCGGTAGTAGTTTACCATATCAACCTGCCGAAATCGATAGTGGTATTCGAGGGTATGTGAGCGAAAATATGTGGTCAAACGGAATATAAGATCATTTAGAAGCTGTAGATGCTAATGGTAGATCACGGTTCAAGTGTTGGAACTGTGACAATATTGGTCATGGTTTTTTCGAGTGTACGATACCACAACGGTCCTTCTTCTGCTATCGTTGTGGTAGAAAAGATGTGTCGTTACCGATGTGCCCAAAATGTAATCCGCGAAACGCACAAAGGCACCGAGAGACGCACGGGAATCCCCGGTTGCCAATAATGCCCCCGGACCAATCAAAACAGAACCAACCTTGAGTCCGAATCTATCATTACAACCAAATTCTCCGTCTGTCATTAAAATTATGAAACGCGAAACGTCAACTAAAATCTCATCTAATAATAATATACTGGAAAGGTCGAATAAAACATTACATCAACGTCAAATGGAATATGACGAAGCTAGAAATGGAATAATCGGTGCTTTACTAAAACCGAGTAAAATTAGTAGGTTTAGAGAAAGGTGTAAACAAAAGAAGTTATTGAGTAAAACGGTGGAATCTGCTTTTGTGAAGCTTAAACATGACGATCGACCATATGCTAAGGTGGAAATCGACGGTGAATACCTTTTTGGCCTTTTGGACAGTGGTGCAAGTGTGTCCTGTCAAGGCGCTGGCGCTTTAGATTTCCTCGAACGTCATAAAATTTTTATTACTGGTCGTCCCACCTCAGTCAAAACGGCTGATGGTAAAGCTCAACCTGTACACGGGCAAATTGCGATTCCAATTACATACAATAACATTATAAAAACACTTTCTCTATACGTCGTACCCGGACTTACCCAAAATCTATATCTAGGTGTAGATTTTTGGAAAGAATTCGATATAGCTCCGACTATATTTTCAAAAAACGAAACTTTAGATTGTTTGTCAATTGACGATCCCAACACACACGCGCTAAATTCGGAACAACGCGCGCGTCTTGAAAGCATCTTAACTTTATTTCCTTCCTTTAACCAAGTCGGTTTAGGAAAAACACATTTAGAAGAACATGTTATTGAGGTAGAAAACGCGGAGCCTGTAAAGCAACGCCACTACCCTGTTTCCCCTGCGGTGCAAGCCCTCATGTATGCTGAGTTGGACCGTATGTTGGAATTGGGTGTCATCGAAGAAAGTGTCAGCGCGTGGAACTCTCCTGTAGTCTTGGTGCGCAAACCTGGAAAGGTTCGCCTCTGCCTCGACTCCAGGAAAGTGAACACCCTTACGAAGAAAGACGCTTACCCACTTCCACATATAGAAGGTCTTCTCAGTAGGCTTGAGAAGACGTGTTTCATTTCAAGTATTGATTTGAAAGACGCCTTTTGTCAGATACCGTTGGAAAAGCAGAGTAGGGAAAAAACTGCTTTCACAGTGCCTGGTAGACCGTTATACCAGTTTACAGTGATGCCATTCGGGCTCTGTAATGCTCCTCAAAGAATGTGTAGACTGATGGACAAAACAATTCCAGTCGAGTTAAGAGAAAACTAGTTTCTGAGGATTTTGATTCTCACGTTAAACTTTTGGCAACCATTGCACGTTGCTTGTCTTCTGCTGGACTTACGATAAATTTGGAGAAAAGCAAATTTTGCATGAGAGAAGTTAGATATTTGGGTTACATCGTTGGTAATGGATGTTTAAAGACCGACTCAAATAAAGTATCTGCAATTTTTGACTTTCCTGCATCTACCACTCCAAAACAGGTTCGTCGATTTTTGGGTATGACAGGATGGTATAGGCGGTTTATTGCCAATTATGCCTCCTTGTCGTCGCCAATCACTGACTGCCTAAAGAAGAGTGCCAAGTTTGTTTGGACAGCGGAAGCTCAGGTAGCGTTTGAAGCCTTGAAATCTTCATTAACTACGGCCCCGGTATTGGCCAACCCTGATTACACTAAACCCTTTATTATACAGTGCGACGCGAGTAAGACCGGTGTCGGAAGTGTTTTGCTGCAAAGCGACGACGAGGGCAATGAGAAACCCATCGCATATATTTCTCAAAAGCTGAACTCAGCACAACGCAACTACAGCGTGACGGAACTGCAATGTTTCGCTGCGGTGTTGAGCGTTAAAAAGTTCAGAGCCTACGTCGAAGGTTTGCCGTTCAAAATAATCACCGACCATGCGAGTTTAAAATGGCTCATGAGTCAGACTTGAGTGGACGTTTGGCTCGATGGAGCTTAAAGCTTCAAGCCTTTGATTTCGCGATTGAACATAGGAAAGGTTCAGAAAATGTGGTGCCAGATGCTCTTTCGCGTGTTTACGTGGACGCGATTTCGGAAATAGTTTCGGCACCTAGCATAAACTTGAATTCTGAAGCCTTCAAATCAAAGGAATATCTCGACCTGATAGATACAGTGCAAAGCAACGCGGAAAGGCTGCCTGACACGCAAGTGTCAGATGGCTACGTGTACTTCAAGACATGCTTTAGCACTGGCAATATCTTTGAGGAAGATAGCTCGTGGAAGCCTTGGGTTCCGTCTAGCCTTACGGACGAGCTAGTTCGTCTGGCGCATGATCCTCCACAAGCTGCGCACGGCGGTATTACCAAAACCTTATATCGTTTGTGGCAAAGATACTTCTGGCCTGGTATGGCTAGCGAAGTACGTAAATATATCGCGAGTTGCATCGTATGTAAAGAGTCTAAGGCTCCAAATAGTGTGTTGAGGCCGCCAATGGGCAAACAAATCGAAGTTGACAGACCATTCCAGTACTTATATGTTGACCTGTTAGGACCCTACCCTCGATCTAAGCATGGTAACACCACTCTCCTAGTTGTTTTGGACAAATTTTCGAAATTTGTTTTGTTCAAGACACTACGTAAGGCGTCTGCCGTGCAGGTCACCGATTTCTTGGAGGAAAGCGTCTTCAATTTATTCGGCGTACCCGAGATTATATTTTCTGACAATGGACCGCAATTTATATCAAAAGAATTTCGCAAATTGGTTGAAGCGTATGGTGTGAAACACAATCGTACAGCTATCTACTCGCCACAAGCTAACGCATCGGAACGTGTAAACCGTTCTTTACTGGCGGCCATCCGCTCTTATGTTGGCACCGATCATAGGGATTGGGATCAAAACTTGGGAAGCATCGGCTGTGCTCTTCGGAGTACAATCCATGCTTCTACGGGAATTGATCCATATTTTCTTGTGTTCGGATCCCACATGATCACACATGGCTCGACCTACGAACTGATGCGAAAGTTAAATGGTTTGAATGATGGTGAATTGGTTGTATCCTCGAAAAAACACCAGCTTGAACTAATTCGCGAACGCGTCAAAAATAATTTGTCGAAAGCTCACCAACAGCATGAGCCGATTTATAATGGTCGAACCCGGGTAAAGAGATTTATTGCCGGACAAGAAGTCTACTAAAGAAATTTCACGCTTGGTGACTTCGCAAAAAATGTCAATGCTAAGCTAAATCGTAAATTTCTGAAGTGTCGGATTGTTCGTGCGATTGGCGATTCCCTCTATGAAGTCGAGGATTTGCAAGGTAGAACCATAGGGGTTTACCATGCCAAAGACTTGAGGCAATAGTTAGTTGGGAGGAAATACCTACTGTCGCAATTTGAATCGGATCATATTTTTCTTTCTCTCAAAGTTTTGGTGCCCGGCTAGCTCAGTCAGAAGAGCACGAGACTCTTATTCTCGGGTGTGGTCGAGTCCCACGTCGGGCAGTACAAGTTTTCACGTACCACTCAAACCACCCACACGCTTTTCAGTTACGTCAGTGTTGATAGATAAATCCCTGGCGCATCTGTGTTGTAACGCGTGGGAACAAAAAACTGTTGATGGATTAGATTTTTTTTGGCAATCAACAGTTTGGAGTTTCTACGTGAAACCTTTTTGCAGCCTGCACGGCGAAATTTAAAATTTCAAAAGCTTTTATTCTCCCCGACAGGATGGCCATCTATCGCAATCAAATTTTAAAAACCATTTCAAGTGATCTTAGTGATAGTGTGAGCCCTCTATTTCCGCTGGGTTATAAACGAGAAAAATTCAAAAGAAAGAGACAAAAAGAGAAAAATAAACCGGTTATCAAAGCACGAGGTAAGATTTTGTATGAAAAATTCTTCGAATCCGTTAGAGAATATGGTCTGATTTTCTGAAACAAGTAGGAAGAATGAGACGGATACATATAAAATTTTTGTGATATGCTGCTTGGAGATGAAAGTTTTTGGGTGGAAGAAAACAGTCTGGGAAGAATAGCCAAACAGATATGTTGGTATATTTTTTTTTTTTGTTTTGGGAAGAGCTTTAAGTAAAAGAAGAAAAAAAAATTAAATGAGGAGACGGATAAAGAAAAAACGGAAAATAAAAGTATTTTAAAATCAGTTTTTTTTAAATAAATTTAAGAAATAAATTATTACAAAAATGGTAGATTAGTAAATTATATTGAGTTTAATTATAAGGTTGAATAAAAAAAAAAAGTGGGGAAATTTGTTTAAGCCATTTGTACCACTTAGGACTGTTCAGAAAATCAAATCGTAAAAAAAACTGAATTGTATACGAAAAAAATAATAACGTTGTTTCTTTAGAAAAACAAAAAAAATTATATATTGTATTTTTTTTAAGCAACATACTTGGAATTCTGCAAGTGTACCAAAATTAAGTCGAAATCTAGATAAAGATATCACGGGGCAGAGAGGGAGAGATATAAAGGAGCAGGGCGCGGCAAGAGACCTAAATCGATTAAGGGAATATCCTATTGAGGGGGCAGACACGATCATTGGGGAAAAGATTTTGTTTCTTGGACCATCAGGTGGGGAAAACTCCCCATAAATCCGATTGGCACACCATTTAGCCAATTGGCCCCAACATGCCTCGCGAAGGCAATCGCGGGAAGGTGATCAAGTCCCAGTGACCAGAATAATAACGAGCACTCCATATATTCGGTTATTTTCGCCACAACCGAATATTCCTTGCTTGGGTAATTTATTTATCCACTATAAAGTCTACACGACATTAACACTCATTTCGCACGCATATAAATATTATATGTAACATGTAATGTGAGCAGTGACCCCTCTAGCGAGCTAGCCAGTGCAGTTCAGCTAGGTGTGCAGCTATTCAATTGCTCACATACGCTGCACTATCTCATATGTTCTCCTCGCACGGAAGAAGATATGTTCTCTAGGTCATCACGGTGTTTGCTTCGTTTTATCCAGCTTGTAGTGTGACTTTTGATCATCATCTACTGACATTAGCCATGTTACTGCAAGCTGTTCTAGCATTCGGACCGATTGAACCTATTGAAGTAACTTCATTTGAGCACCATCCCGATATATACTTTGACGAACTTGGACAAGTTAATCTCATAAATAACGAATGGAATGGTTAGAATTGCTCGGAATAAGGAAATATACTGGCGAACTAGATCGACTTACTAGGAAGGATTAATGCATTGCAATACTTGTTCAACTTCAACATCAACTTGTGTAACTGGAAAAAAATAATGGCATAATATATACACAAGGTGGAAGCACTCAACATCTATGAATAGAAAGGTCTCCCCTTAACTTAATCGGCACCAGCTAATAATCTATTTGGGATATTAGACTCAGAATACGGCACCCATATGAATAGGGAAATTGAAATGACTCGTATCAATGAATAATATCTCTTAGAGTTAGTTAAAAATCAAACTTCAGTAATCGATCAACAGTAAATATTTTAAAGGGCGGTAACGAATCTATCAAATCCACATTCAAGGTTATTGATAATCAACTGGAAGCATTAACTAAATATGTTCAAGCAACTACTTCAGATATCTACCATCAACAAACATTCAGATCATTTCTGCTGCAAGATATACAATCTAATGACAGCAAAGGTTAGAGTAATGAGATCACATATTCTATTTAGCATTAAAAAACCTTTTCTTCATAACAAGTTCTACCAGCTATTTAATTAATGCCTGTACCAATTCTCCACAGTAACGAATTTATATTTATTGAACCATTCACTGACTCCTTAATACAGGGTGATCCAATTTGAGTTTCCTATGTTGGCAGTATTGTAAATCAAGCAGGTGTCGACAAGCGCTTGTTTTGAAAGTGTCAAATATCAGTCTGAAACAACACATTTACGAAATGAATCACTTAACCACCGCTCAATGGCTGTTACAGCAGCAGGAAGTTGATGCTGATTTTTCAAAGAAAATCCTCTTCTCTGATAAGGCACATTCTCACCTCTCTGGGTGTGTTAATAAGCAAAATTGCCGCTTATTGGGATATGAAAATCCTCCTGAAATTTACGAGACAGCATCGCATGGCCAAAAAGTGACTGTTTCGTGCGCATTGTGGTCAGGCGGCGTCATTGAGCCTTACTTTTTTAAAACGAGCGGCTGCTGCAGTAGGTCTGTGGAGCAAAAGCAGTGCGACGTGTAATTGCAAATCAAACTGAGGAAGAACAGGCATCAGCGAAAGACAGAAATAGATAAAGAATGACTCAAATACGTGCGAAAAAAAACAGCAGAGCGGCGAACAGCCAGAATTGAGGATGCACGGTTGCGAGCACGGCAATCGCGTTTTGCAGCTTCAGATCTGCTTCGTTTTCAACGGAATGAACGCGACAGGCGAAAGTGGCAAAAAGACGTCAACGAGAAACAGCAAATCAGCAAAAACAGCAATGAAGCTGTATGGCGAATTCTTTCATTTCCTATACATAAACGAAGTCCAGTTGTGGTACACTTAGCAGTACATCTAGAAAATGGACAGCGCGTTTATTTCATAGCTGCAAATGCGCAAAGAATAGCCCTAAATCCACCGGCTACAACGTTAACTGCTTTCTTCACGCTATGTCAAACTGGCGCGTTTGCGAAAACACTGCTGTATTCGGAAGTACCTACGTATTACACATGGGATGGGGGCAACGGTCCCTCTAAGCAAGACGCGCAGGCGGCAGCCCAGGTAAAAATTGACATTAGCCCAGTCATCATTTTTATTCACCCACAAGAAATATTGCAAAAACTTATTTTTTACGAAAATAGTTTGAAAATTTGTCACCATTTTCATTGCGTAAACGCACACAATTTATAAATACGTGTGGATTTCCACACTGAAGTCATGTTCATGGCCGCTGGATTGTTTCTTTTTATATGCCGTAGTTAGTAACATTGAAATTAAATGTCAATTGGCACTTCTTTTGATTGTCTTTTTTGTTAAATTTTGCCCGACTCATTTTAAACTTAAAAGGGTTGTCCACATTGTACTTTATACCGCCCATGGATTTTAAAAATTAGAGGGAGCGTTGGATGGGAGTAGAAAATCTTTCGAACGACACAAATGAGGAGAGAAAGTCGGCGGACAACATGGCATATTCAAAAAACTACGATAAGCAGATTGTACACCGTGCATCCCAATCAAGGTGAATGCTTCCTTTTTCGCATGCTGTTGGTAAATATACCTGGTCCAACGTCTTTTCAGCAATTGAGAATTTTCCACAGCGTTACACATTCACATCCATATCTAATTCGTGCAATGTTTGCAATCATATTGACCATCTGCTCTTCTTCATCTCGAACAGAGTTATGGGAGAAATATAAATCGCACATGGCTGAAGATATTTTCCGTCGAATACGCATGGAAAATTCTAATATGAACATGGATTTCACAGCAGAAATCTACACACGAAGCGTTGATAATGATTCAAGATTTTTGTTTAGAAATCGCGAAGAAAGTTCTCAAACAATTGGGAATGCCATCATCGAATCGATCTGCTGCTGCTTCCTTCGATTTAAAATTACGTCGTGAACAAAACTACAAGACGGGTGTCATATGTGCAATTAAATATTCCCTAGTTATCGCTTCAACAAAAAGGCATTTACGATCAAATAATGCTAACTGTCAATAACGGGGTTGGAAAAATCTTCTTCTTAGATGCGTCAGGAGGAACTAGTAATATGTTCCTAATTAGATTGATTCTGGCCGCAATTCGATCCCAAAATGACATAGCCTTACCTCTTGCGTCATCCGGAATAGCTGCGACATTGCTACCAGGTGGAAGAACTGGTCATTTCGCTTTGAAATTGCCATGGAATATGCAATTCAAAGACACTCTCATGTGCAACATTTCTGAAGTATCGGGCATGGGAAAAGTATTGAAGAAATGCAAACATATTGTTTGGGATGAATGCACAATGGCGCACAAAAAATCGCTCGAAGCTCTTGATCGATCATTGCATGGATTGATCATTGCGTGGAAACATCAGACCATTTGGGAACGCATTAATATTGCTTGCATGATATTTCAGGCAAACATTACCTGCAATTCCTTGCTCGATCAACAACAGCGGACGAAATAAATGCGTGCCTGAAATACTCTACTTGGTGGCGACGCGTAAAGACGTTAAAATTAACTACAAATATGCGTGTTAAGCTGCAAAACTATCGATCAGCTGAGGTATTCTCACATCAATTGCTGGAAATTGGGAAAGGAAAAGTGCTGGTTGATCTGACCTCAAGACAAATTTCATTGCCTCATAACTTCTGCAATTTTAAAAGAAGAATTGGTTGAAAAAGTATTTCAGTACTTCAAACCAATTATAAGAATCACGATTGGCTAAGGGAACGAGCTATTCTTACGGCCAAGAAAAAAGACCTCTACGAACTTAACAATATTATTCAGCCTAAAATTCAAAGCGGGACAGTCACATACAAGTCGACACTGTTGTGGCAGCAGATGAAGCGGTTAATTATCCAACAGAATTTTTGAATTCACTCCATCTGCCAGGGATCCTACCACACGTACTGCAATTGAAAATCGGCGTGCCAATTTTCATGTTGCGAAATATCAACCAGCCAAAGCATTGTGAAATTAAATATATTATAAATGTGCGCTTTTATTTTTCTTTCTTTTCCATGTAACCAGACTAAGCCACAGTAATGCGTGGCCGGGTACAGCTAGTTAAATAAGTATATTTTGTTAAATTTGTGTGTTTTATTTTGTTTTAAAGATCTGATAACTGAAGTTGAATTTGGCTTTAGTAAGTTTTCATCGAGATTGGTTTTACCCTCTGTCACAACTAGAACTGGATAAATGTAAACACTTGAAAGGAATAGTATCTTTTTAAAGGTCACCCTATTTACAACAGCAAGTCAAATGCAGCCGTTGCGAAATACAATTGCTTAGCCACAGGAAACAGCTATTATCAAGGCGTAAGCTCCGTAGAACTAACCCAATAAAACTTTGGATTCAACTTCATAATCCGAATAATTAACTGTATGTGCTCAATGAAGAATATACATTCAGCATTGTTTGTGGCCAAAAGTCTAAAGGCGGATGTTTAAACTGAGATCTGAATGTGTCATCAAAAAGACCTCAATGACGGATATTGGACACAATTTCGAAATATTTAGAAACCAAAGCCAAACCAAGAACCAGAAAGAAGATTTATGCTTAAACCAAAACCGAACCAACTGCAAAAAAGTTTTGGTTTGCATCTCTGACCGTTCATTGTCAGCACACTTTCAGCCGGATTCCCTTCGAAAAAAATGAATTTATGAAGTTGGGAGCTTTGAGAACTTAAGTGAACCATTAAGCCAGCTGATGAATACAATACCAGATTAGAAGCGACAATTGGATTCATTTTTTATTACATTTGAATATATATTTATAAGCATTTTTTTAATTAAAAGTAGAAAAAAAAGAAAGAAAAATAAAAGTTTTATTGAAATGATGTAGTAAAGGTGTACATTTGTGGTGGTAGGGAAAATGTAATTCCCATATGTAACTTTTTTTAAATTTTATTTCTCACTATTTCGTCATTTTCTAAGAACAGCTTGAGCTTCATTATAAATATACATAGTATACATGGTATATTGTTATTGCGATTCGACTGCAGTGCAAAAACAAGAAACCAAAGGGAGATAACAAGCTAATCGAATTATATTTTAAAGTAACTAAAAAGGAAATGAAAAGTGACATAAAATAAAATACTAATATTAAAATTTTGTTTTTATGAAAAAAAATTATGAAAACCTAGAAAATGAAACGAAGAGGAAAACCTGAAAATATTTGAAGAAATCGTCATTCCTTACATTGTTTTTTAAAGGAAAGAAAGAGATAAAATATATATATACAATATTAACCAAAATAAAATTGAAGATAACCAATTGTAAATTAATTTACCGTTTTAACGAATGTTTTTTTATCTGGTTTCATTTTCTTATATATAAATATATACATTATCTATATTCAAAAGAAAGAAAAATATTAACTGATATCAATACTTCTAAAATGTTATAGTGTCTCTTTAAAAGAAAAAATTTTGGGAGAAAGAAAGTAAAATTGTTCCAGAATCAATTAAAATTTAAGAAATAAATTATTACAAAAATGGTAGATTAGTAAATTATATTGAGTTTAATTATAAGGTTGAATAGAAAAAAAAAGTGGGGAAATTTGTTTAAGCCATTTGTACCACTTAGGACTGTTCAGAAAATCAAATCGTAAAAAAAACTGAATTGTATACGAAAAAAATAATAACGTTGTTTCTTTAGAAAAACAAAAAAAATTATATATTGTATTTTTTTAAAGCAACATACTTGGAATTCTGCAAGTGTACCAAAATTAAGTCGAAATCTAGATAAAGATATCACGGAGCAGAGAGGGAGAGATATAAAGGAGCAGGGCGCGGCAAGAGACCTAAATCGATTAAGGGAATATCCTATTGAGGGGGCAGACACGATCATTGGGGCCAAGATTTTGTTTCTTGGACCATCAGGTGGGGAAAACTCCCCATAAATCCGATTGGCACACCATTTAGCCAATTGGCCCCAACATGCCTCGCGAAGGCAATCGCGGGAAGGTGATCAAGTCCAAGTGACCAGAATAATAACGAGCACTCCATATATTCGGTTATTTTCGCCACAACCGAATATTCCTTGCTTGGGTAATTTATTTATCCACTATAAAGTCTACACGACATTAACACTCATTTCGCACGCATATAAATATTATATGTAACATGTAATGTGAGCAGTGACCCCTCTAGCGAGCTAGCCAGTGCAGTTCAGCTAGGTGTGCAGCTATTCAATTGCTCACATACGCTGCACTATCTCATATGTTCTCCTCGCACGGAAGAAGATATGTTCTCTAGGTCATCACGGTGTTTGCTTCGTTTTATCCAGCTTGCAGTGTGACTTTTGATCATCATCTACTGACATTAGCCATGTCACTGCAAGCTGTTCTAGCATTCGGACCGATTGAACCTATTGAAGTAACTTCATTTGAGCACCATCCCGATATATACTTTGACGAACTTGGACAAGTTAATCTCATAAATAACGAATGGAATGGTTAGAATTGCTCGGAATAAGGAAATATACTGGCGAACTAGATCGACTTACTAGGAAGGATTAATGCATTACAATACTTGTTCAACTTCAACATCAACTTGTGTAACTGGAAAAAAATAATGGCATAATATATACACAAGGTGGAAGCACTCAACATCTATGAATAGAAAGGTCTCCCCTTAACTTAATTGGCACCAGCTAATAATCTATTTGGGATATTAGACTCAGAATACGGCACCCATATGAATAGGGAAATTGAAATGACTCGTATCAATGAATAATATCTCTTAGAGTTAGTTAAAAATCAAACTTCAGTAATCGATCAACAGTAAATATTTTAAAGGGCGGTAACGAATCTATCAAATCCACATTCAAGGTTAATGATAATCAACTGGAAGCATTAACTAAATATGTTCAAGCAACTACTTCAGATATCTACCATCAACAAACATTCAGATCATTTCTGCTGCAAGATATACAATCTAATGACAGCAAAGGTTAGAGTAATGAGATCACATATTCTATTTAGCATTAAAAAACCTTTTCTTCATAACAAGTTCTACCAGCTATTTAATTAATGCCCGTACCAATTCTCCACAGTAACGAATTTACATTTATTGAACCATTCACTGACTCCTTAATACAGGGTGATCCAATTTGAGTTTCCTATGTTGGCAGTATTGTAAATCAAGCAGGTGTCGACAAGCGCTTGTTTTGAAAGTGTCAAATATCAGTCTGAAACAACACATTTACGAAATGAATCACTTAACCACCGCTCAATGGCTGTTACAGCAGCAGGAAGTTGATGCTGATTTTTCAAAGAAAATCCTCTTCTCTGATAAGGCACATTCTCACCTCTCTGGGTGTGTTAATAAGCAAAATTGCCGCTTATTGGGATATGAAAATCCTCCTGAAATTTACGAGACAGCATCGCATGGCCAAAAAGTGACTGTTTCGTGCGCATTGTGGTCAGGCGGCGTCATTGAGCCTTACTTTTTTAAAACGAGCGGCTGCTGCAGTAGGTCTGTGGAGCAAAAGCAGTGCGACGTGTAATTGCAAATCAAACTGAGGAAGAACAGGCATCAGCGAAAGACAGAAATAGATAAAGAATGACTCAAATACGTGCGGAGAAAGCAGCAGAGCGGCGAACAGCCAGAATTGAGGATGCACGGTTGCGAGCACGGCAATTGCGTTTTGCAGCTTCAGATCTGCTTCGTTTTCAACGGAATGAACGCGACAGGCGAAAGTGGCAAAAAGACGTCAACGAGAAACAGCAAATCAGCAAAAATAGCAATGAAGCTGTATGGCGAATTCTTTCATTTCCTATACATAAACGAAGTCCAGTTGTGGTACACTTAGCAGTACATCTAGAAAATGGACAGCGCGTTTATTTCATAGCTGCAAATGCGCAAAGAATAGCCCTAAATCCACCGGCTACAACGTTAACTGCTTTCTTCACGCTATGTCAAACTGGCGCGTTTGCGAAAGCACTGCTGTATTCGGAAGTACCTACGTATTACACATGGGATGGGGGCAACGGTCCCTCTAAGCAAGACGCGCAGGCGGCAGCCCAGGTAAAAATTGACAGCTGATGAATACAATACCAGATTAGAAGCGACAATTGGATTCATTTTTTATTACATTTGAATATATATTTATAAGCATTTTTTTAATTAAAAGTAGAAAAAAAAGAAAGAAAAATAAAAGTTTTATTGAAATGATGTAGTAATTACCAAAAGGTGTACATTTGTGGTGGTAGGGAAAATGTAATTCCCATATGTAACTTTTTTTAAATTTTATTTCTCACTATTTCGTCATTTTCTAAGAACAGCTTGAGCTTCATTATAAATATACATAGTATACATGGTATATTGTTATTGCGATTCGACTCCAGTGCAAAAACAAGAAACCAAAGGGAGATAACAAGCTAATCGAATTATATTTTAAAGTAACTAAAAAGGAAATGAAAAGTGACATGAAATAAAATACTAATATTAAAATTTTGTTTTTATGAAAAAAAATTATGAAAACCTAGAAAATGAAACGAAGAGGAAAACCTGAAAATATTTGAAGAAATCGTCATTCCTTACATTGTTTTTTAAAGGAAAGAAAGAGATAAAATATATATATACAATATTAACCAAAATAAAATTGAAGATAACCAATTGTAAATTAATTTACCGTTTTAACGAATGTTTTTTTATCTGGTTTCATTTTCTTATATATAAATATATACATTATCTATATTCAAAAGAAAGAAAAATATTAACTGATATCAATACTTCTAAAATGTTATAGTGTCTCTTTAAAAGAAAAAATTTTGGGAGAAAGAAAGTAAAATTGTTCCAGAATCAATTAAAATTTAAGAAATAAATTATTACAAAAATGGTAGATTAGTAAATTATATTGAGTTTAATTATAAGGTTGAATAGAAAAAAAAAGTGGGGAAATTTGTTTAAGCCATTTGTACCACTTAGGACTGTGTTGTGAAAACACGTGCACACAAAATGCTAAGTCCAAAATGATATAAAAATATCGTTTTGGTAAAAAAGATCGTTTTACACGATCGTAAAATTTTAGTTGTGCAAGCGTGCACAAATTAATAATTTAATTTTCTCACCAAAATATGAAATTAAGAAATTATGATAAGAACTTAATATAGATATAAGAATTCTACAAAAAAACTGAATTCTTATAATCATATTTCGTTCATATTTTTTACAATATATTTTCCCAGACACATTTTTCCCATATGAAAATGCAATCATAGCAAAATTGTACTTTCTCATAAATATTATAAATGCAAGTAATTCAATATTAACCAAATTTACTTTGATAAATGATATTTATGAGAAGATACAATTTTGCTACTATTATACTACTACTACTGTTTATACTATTTTATAAAATGCAATATCTGCATTATTTTTGTATAAATGTAAAAATTTTATAGAATAAAGTTAGTTATCGTTCAAAACTCATCGTTTCAATATTGAACATGGTCCTTCGAGCCATCCTGAATTAGCGGAAAAAATCTTCAAGAGTTCAAACATAGCAGCAGTTCCAGCTAAATTGAGGAAGAATCCACAGCAGCAGTCTAAGCAGCAAATATAGCAGCAATACAAGCTAACAAAAGTTTTAGGCAGCAACTCCATAGCAGCAGTTCCAGCTAAATTGAGGAGAATCTACAGCAGCAGTCTAAGCAGCAAATATAGCAGCAAAACAAGCTATCAAAAGTTTTAGGCAGCAACTCCAAAGCAGCAGTTCCAGCTAAATTGAGGAAGAATCTACAGCAGCAGTCTAGGCAGCAAATAAAATAGCAGCAACACAAGCTATCAAAAGTTTTAGACAGCAACTTCTCAGCAGTATCAACCCCAAAAACTACTCTAAGTTCTAACGATGGCCAACATAGAAGAGCTTGCAGGAAGACAAAAAGAGATTGGGGAGAATATTCAGAAGATATTAATCAATTACAAAAAAGATTCAACTGACCGAAAAACCAAAGTGTACGTAGAAAAACGAACTACGAATATAGAAGCACTTTGGGAATTATTTCAAGCACAACATAAAGAAATAAAGGCATTTGAAACAGATAAACCACAGCATGTCTACTTCCAATCAATGTTTTATGATAAAATACGGAAGGTATACCAAGAAACAAAAATAATCCTAGAAGAGAAATTGCGGGAATTAGATGAGGGGGGTAACAAGGCACACATCAAAACCTCAGATCCAGCAGCATCAACATCAGGTAACCAAAATGTCGACGACGAGATAAAAAGCGTTGAATATAAAAAACAACTGGCGGCGATTAAGGTTATTATGCGAATAATCAATAATATCGCAAGTCAGGAAGAAAAATATCATCCAAAAGCATATTATCAACAGAATATGCAAACATTATCGAACTATTGGAATACAATAGCAACGAATCATCTAGAAATATTGACGCATCATAACAAAGACGAGCTGGAGGAATACGTTACTGAGAACTGTTACGAAGAAGTTGAAGACAAGTATCAAGAAACAATGATTGCTCTTACTTCAAAACAGGACTTATACTACCCAGAGCAACAGGTTGCTAGAGGTCAACAGAACATGAATCCAGAGCCACAAAAAATTAAATTACCAGCTCTGCAAATTCCTAAATTTAATGGGGATTATTACACCTGGAAGTCGTTTCAAGACCTATTTATTCAACTGATTCATCAAAATAATAGCCTAGGTAAAGCTCAAAAGATGTATTATCTTAAATCAAATTTAGGTGGAAACGCCAGTAAATTACTGCAGCACTTGCAAATAACCGATACAAATTATGACACAGCATGGGAAATACTAAATAACCGATACAATAACAAAAGATTACTAGTATCAACCCAAATACAAAAAATATTGTCACAAGCAACATTACAACAAGAAACAGCAGCTGGCTTAAAGAAGCTCCATGACACTTCGAAGGAATGCCTGTTAGCTATCAACAATATGAATGTTCAAACAAAGGACTGGGATCCCATCATTGTTCATATTCTCACGCAAAAGCTAGACAAGGATTGCCACAAATATTATGAAGGAAGAATAAAAAATCCAAGGGAAATGCAGTCAATTGGTGAATTTTTTGACTTCTTAGAGCACAGATTCCAATCGCTAGAAGCATTAGGTGACAAAGGGAAGAAAGAGAATAATATAACCAAACCCAACAAACAAAGTAATGTCGCTAATTGTGACAAAAATGCAAGAACAGAGGGTACCAACAAAGCCAAATCAACAAAAGATGCCCAATTTGCAAAACGGAAGATGGTCATAGCATATATACATGCACTAAGTTTTACGGCATGAGTATAAACGAAAGAAAAAATGTAGTTAGAAAGGAAAAACTATGTACCAACTGCTTACAAGCTAATCATTTCAATGCAGAATGTAAAAGCATTAAAACATGCAGAGTTTGTAGGAAAAAACATAACACTCTACTTCACACAGAGGCAGGAGAAACAAGCACTACTTGCACCCTCGCAGCTGTGAACCAAGAAGTCAATAATACAGAAGGTACAACTTATAATGAAAAAAATGTCGTTCAACCAGAATGGCAAACTCAAACATATATTGCAAATGAATGTGAGTTAAATGATGTATTATTGGCAACAGCTCAAATAAGGGTAAAATCAGCAAATGGAAAACACCATATATTACGAGCATTGGTTGACCAAGGGTCACAGGCTAGCTTTATAACGGAAAATGCTGCTCAATTACTTAATCTGAGTAAATCAAAAACATATGTCAACATTTCAGGCGTAGGAAATAATAAAACAGCAATAGCTAGAAAAAGTATATTACTCAGCATACAACCTACGTTTCCATCTGCATATAAGGTTACAACAACAGCACTCGTATTAAAAAGACTAACGAAAATGATTCCTTCTACAAGATTAAAAGAAAGATTAGTTTGGAAACATCTTGAAAAGCTTACACTAGCAGATCCAACTTACAATGAACCAGGTATCATTGATGTAATATTGGGAGCTGACATTTTTATGGAAATACTTATGCCAGGTGTAATAAAGGGGCCATCGGGCACACCTGCAGCACAGCAAACACGACTTGGATGGATAATCTCTGGTAATATCAACGGAAACAATACGCCCAAAAATATTAAATGCTGTATAACATACACAGAAATTGATGAAAATTTAAGAAGATTTTGGGAAATTGAAAATCTTCCCACAGAAAAAATTTTAACAGAAGACGAAACCAAATGTGAACAATTATACAGGCAGAACGTTAAAAGATCTGAAAATGGTAAATATACTGTTAGCTTACCGTTCAATGACAAACACAAAAATGAATTGTTAGGTGATTCAAAAGGAAAAGCTATAGCGAGGCTATTACATATGGAACGCAAATTCAAAACAAACAAGCAGTTGGAAAAAGAATACAAGGCCTTTATGAATGAATATTTAAAACTTGGCCATATGATACAAACAAAAACTAAGCAAAGCGTTGATCAAGAAGTATTTTATCTACCACATCATGCAGTGAGCAAACCTGATAGCACAACTACCAAACTACGTGTAGTGTTTGATGCATCCGCAAAAACCAAAACAGGAATTAGTTTAAATGACAAGCTACTAACAGGTCCGACCCTTCAGCAGGAGCTTTTTACTATACTGTTACGTTGGAGGAAGCACAAATATGCATACAAGGCAGATATTGAGAAAATGTATCGGCAGATACAAATAAATGAAAAAGATCAACTATTGCATAAAATTGTATGGCGAAATTCCGAAGAGGAAGCCATAAAGGAATACCAGTTAACAACAGTGACGTATGGTACACGATCAGCACCATATCTAGCAGTAAAGACGTTACAACAACTGGCAAGGGATGAGTGCCATAGTTATCCTACTGCATCAGACATTGTGTTAAAAGATTTTTATGTTGATGATCTTATGTCAGGAAATAATACTCTTGAAGAGGCTATAGAAACTCAACAACAACTTATAAACCTTTTATCGAGAGGCGGATTCAAACTAAGAAAATGGTCAACTCATTGTAAAGACATATTAGAACAGGTGCCAAAGGAATCAACAGAAATGGGTCTATTTGAAATAAATGAAGAAAATTCAGATTCAGTCAAAGCATTAGGCGTTCATTGGCATCCTGGTAATGACCAATTCCAATTTAAAGTAAATCTACCAATAGATAACACTGCACCAACTAAACGAAGTCTTCTGTCAGAGGCGTCAAAACTATTTGACCCACTGGGATGGTTAACACCAGTAACAATAGTAGCAAAAATTATGTTTCAAGAGCTGTGGCTAGCTGGCATAAATTGGGATCAAGCATTATCGCCTAACATGAGCAAGAATTGGCTCACATTCAAAACAGAATTACCAGCCTTAGAAAACATAAGAATACCCCGATGGATAGAATATGAAAAGGGTAACAAAGTTTGTGAGCTGCATGGGTTTTGCGACGCATCAGAGAAAGCATATGCAGCAGCTGTATACATACGAACATTAAACGATAGAGGCAAGATCATTACACACCTCTTAGCAGCCAAATCAAGGGTAGCGCCAATAAGTAAGAGACTTTCACTACCCCGTTTAGAATTATGCGGAGCCGTATTATTAGCCAAACTTGTGGAAAAGGTAAAATCTGCTATGGAGTGGAATGAAGCAACTGTTTATGCATGGACAGATTCAACAGTTGTTTTAGCGTGGCTAAAAAATCATCCTAGTAAGTGGAAAACCTTCATCGCTAATAGAGTGTCTGAAGTGCACTCAATCCTAAATGCAAACCAGTGGCATCATGTCAAATCAAAAGAAAACCCGGTAGACGTTGCATCGCGAGGAATTAATCCAAAAGAATTAATAAAGTGTGAAGAATGGTGGATAGGACCATCATTTTTGAGAGAGTTATCATTATGCATACCTCAGATAGAAGATGCAGTAACAGATCTTGAAGCCCGGAAAATTTCAGTAAATATGGCATTTACTGCAGATGATACCATAATGGCAGAATTATTAGAAAAATATTCAACTTTGCGAAAATTATCCAGAATAATTGCTAATTGTCTTCGATTTTGTAACAATGCAAGAAAATCAAGAGAAAAGCGAGAATTTGGACAATTAACGTGCAAAGATATTCAAGAAGCAACTAGTCGATTAATACAAGCAGTGCAATATAAAGAATTTCCTGAAGACATCCGTAGTCTACAACGCAACAAGAGACTGAAATCTGACAGCAAACTGTTATCATTAAATCCATTTCTAGACACAGAAGGAATTGTACGTGTTGGAGGAAGATTACAAAATGCGGACATCAGCTACAATGAAAAGCATCCTATAATATTACCCAGCAAAAACAGATTAACCCAGTTAATAATCGACGAAGCTCACAAGACTACCATGCATGGGGGAGTTCAGCTAACACTAGCACAAACTAGACAACAATATTGGATTATCAATGGACATAGCTCTGTTAAACGAATCATATACAGATGTGTTACCTGTTTCCGGCACAAAGCACAAACAGGAAACCAGTTAATGGGAGATCTTCCAAAACATCGAACAACAGTAGCAAGGCCATTTACTAACAGTGGTGTAGACTATGCAGGACCCCTAAATATGAGAATGTCAAGAGGCAGGGGTGCTAAATCATACAAAGGATATATAGCAGTATTCGTATGTCTTGCTTCCAAGGCCATTCACTTAGAAGCTGTAAGCGACTTAACAGCTGAAGCATTTCTAGCAGCGTTTAAACGCTTTACGGGAAGAAGAGGTGCAGTCAACAACTTGTATAGTGACAACGGTACAAACTTTGTACTAGCAAATAAGATACTACAAATCAACACGGAAGACTTCAAGAAAAAATACATGGAGAAACTGTCAATGGAAATGACAAATTTGGGAACAACTTGGCACTTCATACCACCATCAGTACCTCATTTCGGAGGGTTATGGGAGGCAGGCGTGAAATCAGTAAAACATCACCTAAAACGAACTGTCGGCGAAACTATGCTGACATTTGAGGAGATAACCACAGTCCTAGTTCAGATTGAAGTATGTCTGAACTCGCGACCATTATGCCCCATTTCCACAGATCCCAAAGAATTGGATGTATTAACACCGGGACATTTCTTAATAGGATCTCCTTTACTAGCTCCACCAGCGCGAGATAGAACCGCTAGTAATATGCACAGCTTAACAAGATGGCAGCTTTTGGATCGCTTACAACAAGACTTTTGGAAAAAATGGTCGATGGAATATTTAACACGACTGCAACAGCGACAAAAGTGGACGCAGAAAACTGAAAACATTAAAATCGGGGACATAGTTCTTATTAAAGATGAACTACTACCGCCGACAAGATGGGCCTTGGGAAGAATTACGGAATTGCATCCAGGTTACGATGGATTGACCAGAGTGGCATCTATAAAAACGAAAAGCAACACATTGAAACGTCCAATAACTAAAATTTGTCCTCTACCTACCGTGGATAATGACATCAAAAAGCCTTCAGTATCAACCATATTAGTACACACTCATCAAATTGGAGAGATACCAGAAAAGAATAAGCTCAATGCAGCAAATACATCCGTCAATAAAGGTCGACAAGCTAACGCTCAGCCACTCACCAATAAGGTTAATAATGAAAAATTAACAGATTATAACAGATTGATCAACGCAGACTTAAAAAGAGCGAGAATAGCAAGTATTCAAAGAAATCGCAAGAAAATTCGGATTCACCCTGTTTCAAGATACGATAATCTCATTCCACAAACAACACCAATTAAAGAAAGGTCAATACGCAGAGAAGAAGCTGAGCATACAAACCTCCCGAGACACTGGAATCAAGGCACCGTAACGACAATGAAAATAAGAACTTCAACGGTTCTACTGATATTAGCCTTGTTACTGTTACCTGTTCTAGCATTCGGATCAATCGAACCTATTGAGGTAACTCCTTTTGAGCACCATCCCGGTATATATTTTGAGGAACTTGGCCAAGTAAATCTTATAAATAACGAATGGAACATAATGGCGTATTATAACCTTGAAGGGTATTGGCTAGAATTGCTTGGAATAAGGAAATATACAGGCGAACTAGATCGACTCTGCAATATAACCATACTTAGGAAGGATTATTGCACTGCTATACTTGTTCAACTTCAACATCAACTTGTGTAACTGGAGGAAAATAATGACATAATATATAGACAAGGCGGAAGCACCCAACATCTATTAACAAAGAGGTCTCCACTTGACTTAATCGGCACCATAGCTAATAAACTTTTTGGGATATTAGACTCGGAATATGCCACCCATATGGATAGAGAAATTGAAATGACTCGTCTCAACGAACAACATCTCTTAGAGTTAGTTAAAAATCAAACTTCAGTAATCGAAGCAACAGTAAACATTTTAAAGAGTGGTGACGAATCTATCAAATCCAAATTCAAGGTTATTGATAATCAACTAGAAGCATTAACTAATTATGTTGAAGCAACCAGTTCAGATGTCTATCATCAACAAACATTCACATCATTTCTGCTACAGACAACAATAATACTTCACGATTATCAGCGAACACAAGATGCCATTCTTAACGTATTAACAGATCTTCAACACGGAAAGATTCACCCCCTTTTGCTTACACCAACACAATTACGGAATCAACTAGCATTAATAAAAGAAAATCTACCTCCTACACTATCAATACCAGGGCAAGGAAAGGACGGAATGCTCAGAATCTACAATCTAATGACAGCAAAGGTTAGAGTAATGAGATCACGCATTCTATTCAGCATTAGAATACCACTTCTTCATAATGAGTTCTATCAGCTATTTAAATTAATACCTGTACCAACTCCCCACGACAACGAATTTATATTTATTGAACCATCCACGGACTTTCTAATAGTAAGTTTGCATCGCGATCGATTTTACCCTCTGTCACAACTAGAGCTGGATAAATGCAAACACTTAGAAGAGGAAGAGTATCTTTGTAAACAAGGTCATCCTATTTACAACAGCAAGTCAAATGTCAGTCGTTGCGAAATAGAATTGCTTAACCACAGGAAACAATTATCATCAAGATGTAAGCTCCGTAAAACTAGCCCAACAAGAGTTTGGATTCAACTTCACAATCCAAATAGTTGGCTATATGTGCTCAATGAAGAATATACATTCAACATTGTTTGTGGCAAGAAGGTGATCGCAAAAACCCTAAAGGGGGATGGGTTACTTAGATTGAGATCTGACTGTGTCATCAAACAGACTTCAATGACGATTAGTGGACACAATTTATATCAAACTCAATTGAAAGCATCATTTATACCAACAATAAATCTCAGTCAACAAATAAGAGAACAGTTCAACATACAACTAGCGCAAGTTGCTAAACCAGAACTCTACCTCCGAGACAACACCAAGGAATATAATGATATCACGAAGGAAATTGAACGGTTAAAGAAGGAAAAATTACCCGAACAACTAGATCATCATGATATACATCAATATACCGTCAGCTACAGTATGCTGATCGTCGTCCTGGCATTGATTGCGTTTCTAATTTATAGAAATTCTGACACTCTGGCCAAATGTACTTGGTGGAAGAAAGAACCACAAATAGAACTGCCCCCAATACCGGCAGCACGAACGTCAAGGTTATCAGTGGAGGACTTCAGTGTTCTACAATAGATACAACACGGTAGGGGAATATGTGCAAGCGTGCACAAATTAATAATTTAATTTTCTCACCAAAATATGAAATTAAGAAATTATGATAAGAACTTAATATAGATATAAGAATTCTACAAAAAAACTGAATTCTTATAATCATATTTCGTTCATATTTTTTACAATATATTTTCCCAGACACATTTTTCCCATATGAAAATGCAATCATAGCAAAATTGTACTTTCTCATAAATATTATAAATGCAAGTAATTCAATATTAACCAAATTTACTTTGATAAATGATATTTATGAGAAGATACAATTTTGCTACTATTATACTACTACTACTGTTTATACTATTTTATAAAATGCAATATCTGCATTATTTTTGTATAAATGTAAAAATTTTATAGAATAAAGTTAGTTATCGTTCAAAACTCATTGTTTCAATATTGAACATTAGTGGACTACGTTTTCTAAAATTCTGAAATGTTGTAAAGAACACGTGCATCCAAAAACCCAAGCCCAAAAGGATATAAAAATATCGTTTTGAAAAAAATGATCACACTACGCGATCATAAAATTTGAATAGACCACGTTTTCTAAGAAACCCAAATTTTATGTTTGAAGAAAAACGTGCAAGTCTAAAATACTTTCTCATGACCATCTAGGATATCGAAATATATTTTCAAATATGATGTCCTAGAAATAGACTCTTTTACAACGTGGCAATAAAATTTCAGAAAATAATGTTTAAAAAAGGCGCATGTTCTTTGTGATCGCTTGAATGCAAAGAAATAGGCAAATCTTTTAAAACTCTTTGCCATCATAAAAATGGTATTTATGGATGCAAAGATCCCTTTTTCCAAGGAATCAGGATTTTACGATCACGGTGAAAATTGTAAAAAATATCTGTTATGCATTTGTTCTTACCGCTCGAATAAACAAATCTTTTAAAGTATGTGATGTAAACATATATGGAAAGGATTTGTTTTTCTTACATCTTCATAAAAAATACATATCCCTACCCAAGCCTAGCCATTTAAAGGCTAGAATTTTTATATAAAAAGGCTGAGTTGACGGAAAATTAGTCAGTTGTCAATTACATACACGCCGTAAATAGTACTTTTGCCCCCCACCCGAGGTAAGGTACAAAGGAAGAAGTTTTTTATAAGTCAGTATAAAAAGTGAGTTGTAATCACTTCTCAGTTATGTTGTTAATTATTTCAAAGATGTGGATTTAAACTCCACAAAGTGTTTTAAACAATCTTCAATAGAACTGAAGGCCTTCTAAAAGGCTGGAAGAACTATTGAAGATTCATTTAAATAACAAATCAATTAAAATAAAAATACATGTAAGAAAGTGTAAATAAAATGAAATTAAATTAATAAAATAACTTTTTTAAAAATACTCATAACTTGTAATTCTTTCATTAAATCGCACAACATTCCCCTCCCGTGTATTCTCAACACCTGGGAATACACAACATAATTTGGCGCAGCCGGTAGGATCCAAGAAGTTAAAAAAAACTTGAAAAACTTGGATCTTTCGAACTTAAAAGAAAGGGCGTGCGATTTAAACGAAAAAAGAAACAATCAAACATGAGTAAAAGTGACATAAACAATAAATACATAAATACAAGTGGTAAAAATTAAGCAATAAATGAAAAGTGAAGCACGGCAAAAAACAACAAATTGACAAACACAAAAAAAAAAGGAAACAAAATCAACGACAAATTGGAAGAAGACATCACATTAAACAACAATAAGGAACACAAATCAACCAAGGAGCATCGAATATCAGCACATAAAATCATCACATCACGAAAAGCGAAAAAAAAACAGGAAAGTAAAACCTAATTTAAACTAAAATATAAAAAAAATTATATTAATTTAAAATATTGTATAATAAAACAATATCAATATTACTTTAAAAAAAAAAAAAATACAATTCAAATTTCAATATTTTAAAAAATATATATTCCATTTTTAAAAAAAAAGGAAAAAAGTAATATTAGTTTAAAATATAATTTCATTTAAAAAAAATAAATAATTATAGTAAAAATGAGTGTAGACGTAATTAAAGTGAATCAATGTGTCTGTAACTTGATTCCTTTATTTGATGGGGAAAAAACCCCAAGTTTAATACGTGATGCGGATTGTTTTATTCGATGTTGCGAGTGCGTTTTCGATGTTTTGCAGGAAGAAGAAAAAGAACTCTTCCTCAAACTTTTACCTACCCGGTTTAGAGGTAGAGCAATGTCAGTTTTATGTGAATTGAAAATTGACACATTCGATAATTTGAAAAAAATTATTCGAGAAAAATTCATTAACACAAAGCCTTATATGACTTTAGTTAATGAACTTCGAATGTCGCGTCAAATTCCTGGTGAAACCATGTCGTTGTTTGGAAAAAGAGTAAACGAATTGTTAACTAATTGTAAAGAAAAAGCGAATGCTCGGTATAGTTCGGATGCCGAAGCTGTAATAAGTGATTTGGAAGAAACCGCGATATTTGCGTTTACATCCGGTATACTAAATTCAAATCACCGCCTTTTTCTACTCCATGAAAATGGAAAAACATTCGACAAACTCTTACAAAAGGTCAATGAGTTGGAAGAGGTAGAAAAACAAATATCCCTTTTCCAAAATATGTCCGGTCTCACTTCACCTTTGCCGAACTACCACAATAACAAGAATCAAACGGATTTTGATTCAAAATCAAATATTCAAAAAAGGCAACATCCAATTAAATGTGGATTCTGCAATATTTTAGGGCATACTTATGCAGAGTGTAATGATCGAAAAAATACGCCTTTCTGTAAAAATTGTCATGGCTATGGGCACAATATTAAATCTTGTACAAAACGGCCAAATAAAATAAATGATAATAAAAAAGTTCATATACAAATGGTCAACACAAGAAAAGTGTGCAACAATGCAATCAATAATTTAAATTCAGAAATAAAATGTGAATTCTGTCTCAGAACAGATCACATAATAAAAAACGCAAAACAAAATTGGGAGTCCAAAAGCTCTTCTCCGATCGAGAAGTCGGACACAAACAATACAAGGTGTCAGCCCATTTCAATAAATAAGACTAATGACTTATTGTCATCTAAGAGAAATACTGACGGAATAAATCAACAGCTAATTATTTCAGAAACGGAATGTAATCAAAACATTTATAAAAAAAACAATTCTAAACGAGGATGCTTTGACTCTAGTGAAAAAGGGTAAGTCCAATAAAATTCAGTCGCAGAATAAAGATTTTGCGAAGTCTGGAAAAATTGGGTTTGAAAATGCCTCACAGAGAAAACATCAAAACTCGATTGAAGGAACTTTTTACAACTCGAAGAGTATAAAAGGGTTCAATACTGAAATGGTATTGGAAGACCTGGAATGTGAAGTGGAGACTCAGAGAGAAATTCACATTCCTGCTCGAACGAGAAAAGTCTTTCAAATAGAAGAGGATTTTAAACAAGAAAAGCTTTGTTTATCGAATGAAATAAACGAAGAAGTTTCTCTTGGAAACTATTTGATTGGATCCGGTGATGAAAAGATTACGGTTGGAGTCGTGAATATTTCTAGTGATAAGAATGTCAAATCGCATAAAAATAAAGCGGAACCAATGAACAATGCTAACAAGAAACGCGAATATAAAAAGTTTTCAGAAGCGAATCTCGAGACTGGAATTAAATTTTTAACCAATCGAGAAGAAATTCGCAAAGTATTAGTAGATTTCCATTCACTACCGGTTAAACATTCCGGAGTATTCAAAACTTATAAAGCAATTAAAAAATTCTATAAATGGAAAAACATGGTCCGAGATATTGACAAATATATCAAGAAATGCGATAAATGTCAAATCATAAGGAGGTCTAAATTGAACAAAATTTATTTAAAAAATAAATATTCGAAACAGCAGGAAAAAGTGCACATTGATAACGTTGAACTAATATCAACAAATATCAATAATACACGTCAGAGCAAATTAAAAGATGCTCAATTAAAAACAGAAAATCATCAGCTCTCGCAAATTTGGAAAGGCCCATACGGCTCCAAAATAAAAGCGAACTATGATAGAATATTTCAAACAGGTGCCAAGAAAAGTAACTCTTGCCCTACAAAAAATAGGTAATAAGCGAGTATTCACCTCCGCCTTATAAAAAATTACAGGCATTAAGCGACGAGTGATCTCCGCCTGGGAAAAGAAAAACAATATAAATGAATTCAAAACAAATACAGAGAAACTGCCTTCGGGATAGAAAATCATAAGCTCTCGCAAATTTGAACAATTTCTCACAGTTCCAAATAAAAAGCGAACGATGATAAAAATAATGAAAACAGGTATTAAGCGAATAATGATCTCCGCCTGTACATATTTAAATTTAAAAATAATATATAGTATATATATTCTATACTAAATGAAGATTCAATTCAGCCTGAAAAATGTTAGGTATGCAGAATAATGAAAAACTCTGGCCTAATAATAGACATAGAATAGAACACACTATAAACAAAGAAAAAATCCTTAGGTTGAAAAAAAAAAAAAAAAAATAATATTGCATTGAAAGCAGTAAAACCATAAAATTCTTACATGTGGTAATAAAAATATGAAAAAAAACATATACTGAAATAGATGTGATAATTTCTTGAAAACGAAAAGGACATTAAAATGAACGAAAAAAAAACTGTACCTTTACGCAAACCAATGAAAGTGAAAATACAAACCGAATGAAAAAAAAAAATATCTTTGCGCAAAACAGGTAAAACAGAAAACATATGTCCACTTACAAACTGAACATAAAAAAAAAAAATAGGTTCGATTTTAAGGCTAACACCCTTAAAATAAATATCTGTTTATAAATTTTAAAAAAAAATGGTATTATCGAAAATGAAAAGGGGCATATGTGATCTACCAATTATGAACGAAAAAAGATCAAATGAAAATCAAAATACCATTAGGGCTCCATTTTCAAATGACCACACCAGAAACTGATTTGAGTTTCCACTCGCATGTTCACCTTAATGAGGTACTAGCAAAAACTAGTGTGTCTATTGCTTAGAGAAAAGTTTGGCAGATACAGAACATAAACGACAAACCGAAAGAATTAACACACAAACCCATGCTAACAGTATCGGATTTGGTACATTATCAGTATGTTCTATCATCCTAATATTGTATTTCTACATATCAAAAAATAGTAAAGCTAAGAGTGAAGTTAAAACGGGGGAAATAATCGAAATGTCGAGAATCCCTACGGTTTTAATCAGTGAGACAATAAATCCATCTCAGACCAAAACCGAAACAAATACCATAACCCATGTTCACCCAAAAGAAAATATAAAGAATGAGGAAATTAAAACAAAAATCGAACCACAAAATACATCGAATAAAGCACTCGAGCCTACTAAGAAATTTGTAGTAAATATTTAATATATATATATATATATATATATATATCTATATATTTATATTGAAAGAACAATTAGTAAATAAGAAGAAAAAAATAAATAAATAGATGAATAAATAACATTAAATATATTCAAAATTAAAAAAAAAAAAAAAAAAAAACTATTTTTAAGATATAGTTTAAAATTCAATAAATTTTAAGAATTATAAAAGTTCAACAAAATATGTAAACTAATTTTCAAAAAACACAGCCATTTTTATATAAACGAAAATTATTATGTTCTTCGAAAACAATAATTTTCTTTTCTCGAAGGGGGGAGGAATGTTGTGAAAACACGTGCACACAAAATGCTAAGTCCAAAATGATATAAAAATATCGTTTTGGTAAAAAAGATCGTTTTACACGATCGTAAAATTTTAGTGGACTACGTTTTCTAAAATTCTGAAATGTTGTAAAGAACACGTGCATCCAAAAACCCAAGCCCAAAAGGATATAAAAATATCGTTTTGAAAAAAATGATCACACTACGCGATCATAAAATTTGAATAGACCACGTTTTCTAAGAAACCCAAATTTTATGTTTGAAGAAAAACGTGCAAGTCTAAAATACTTTCTCATGACCATCTAGGATATCGAAATATATTTTCAAATATGATGTCCTAGAAATAGACTCTTTTACAACGTGGCAATAAAATTTCAGAAAATAATGTTTAAAAAAGGCGCATGTTCTTTGTGATCGCTTGAATGCAAAGAAATAGGCAAATCTTTTAAAACTCTTTGCCATCAAAAAAATGGTATTTATGGATGCAAAGATCCCTTTTTCCAAGGAATCAGGATTTTACGATCACGGTGAAAATTGTAAAAAATATCTGTTATGCATTTGTTCTTACCGCTCGAATAAACAAATCTTTTAAAGTATGTGATGTAAACATATATGGAAAGGATTTGTTTTTCTTACATCTTCATAAAAAATACATATCCCTACCCAAGCCTAGCCATTTAAAGGCTAGAATTTTTATATAAAAAGGCTGAGTTGACGGAAAATTAGTCAGTTGTCAATTACATACACGCCGTAAATAGTACTTTTGCCCCCCACCCGAGGTAAGGTACAAAGGAAGAAGTTTTTTATAAGTCAGTATAAAAAGTGAGTTGTAATCACTTCTCAGTTATGTTGTTAATTATTTCAAAGATGTGGATTTAAACTCCACAAAGTGTTTTAAACAATCTTCAATAGAACTGAAGGCCTTCTAAAAGGCTGGAAGAACTATTGAAGATTCATTTAAATAACAAATCAATTAAAATAAAAATACATGTAAGAAAGTGTAAATAAAATGAAATTAAATTAATAAAATAACTTTTTTAAAAATACTCATAACTTGTAATTCTTTCATTAAATCGCACAACATTCCCCTCCCGTGTATTCTCAACACCTGGGAATACACAACAACTGTTCAGAAAATCAAATCGTAAAAAAAACTGAATTGTATACGAAAAAAATAATAACGTTGTTTCTTTAGAAAAACAAAAAAAATTATATATTGTATTTTTTTAAAGCAACGTACTTGGAATTCTGCAAGTGTATCAAAATTAAGTCGAAATCTAGATAAAGATATCACGGAGCAGAGAGGGAGAGATATAAAGGAGCAGGGCGCGGCAAGAGACCTAAATCGATTAAGGGAATATCCTATTGAGGGGGCAGACACGATCATTGGGGCCAAGATTTTGTTTCTTGGACCATCAGGTGGGGAAAACTCCCCATAAATCCGATTGGCACACCATTTAGCCAATTGGCCCCAACATGCCTCGCGAAGGCAATCGCGGGAAGGTGATCAAGTCCCAGTGACCAGAATAATAACGAGCACTCCATATATTCGGTTATTTTCGCCACAACCGAATATTCCTTGCTTGGGTAATTTATTTATCCACTATAAAGTCTACACGACATTAACACTCATTTCGCACGCATATAAATATTATATGTAACATGTAATGTGAGCAGTGACCCCTCTAGCGAGCTAGCCAGTGCAGTTCAGCTAGGTGTGCAGCTATTCAATTGCTCACATACGCTGCACTATCTCATATGTTCTCCTCGCACGGAAGAAGATATGTTCTCTAGGTCATCACGGTGTTTGCTTCGTTTTATCCAGCTTGCAGTGTGACTTTTGATCATCATCTACTGACATTAGCCATGTCACTGCAAGCTGTTCTAGCATTCGGACCGATTGAACCTATTGAAGTAACTTCATTTGAGCACCATCCCGATATATACTTTGACGAACTTGGACAAGTTAATCTCATAAATAACGAATGGAATGGTTAGAATTGCTCGGAATAAGGAAATATACTGGCGAACTAGATCGACTTACTAGGAAGGATTAATGCATTACAATACTTGTTCAACTTCAACATCAACTTGTGTAACTGGAAAAAAATAATGGCATAATATATACACAAGGTGGAAGCACTCAACATCTATGAATAGAAAGGTCTCCCCTTAACTTAATTGGCACCAGCTAATAATCTATTTGGGATATTAGACTCAGAATACGGCACCCATATGAATAGGGAAATTGAAATGACTCGTATCAATGAATAATATCTCTTAGAGTTAGTTAAAAATCAAACTTCAGTAATCGATCAACAGTAAATATTTTAAAGGGCGGTAACGAATCTATCAAATCCACATTCAAGGTTATTGATAATCAACTGGAAGCATTAACTAAATATGTTCAAGCAACTACTTCAGATATCTACCATCAACAAACATTCAGATCATTTCTGCTGCAAGATATACAATCTAATGACAGCAAAGGTTAGAGTAATGAGATCACATATTCTATTTAGCATTAAAAAACCTTTTCTTCATAACAAGTTCTACCAGCTATTTAATTAATGCCTGTACCAATTCTCCACAGTAACGAATTTATATTTATTGAACCATTCACTGACTCCTTAATACAGGGTGATCCAATTTGAGTTTCCTATGTTGGCAGTATTGTAAATCAAGCAGGTGTCGACAAGCGCTTGTTTTGAAAGTGTCAAATATCAGTCTGAAACAACACATTTACGAAATGAATCACTTAACCACCGCTCAATGGCTGTTACAGCAGCAGGAAGTTGATGCTGATTTTTCAAAGAAAATCCTCTTCTCTGATAAGGCACATTCTCACCTCTCTGGGTGTGTTAATAAGCAAAATTGCCGCTTATTGGGATATGAAAATCCTCTTGAAATTTACGAGACAGCATCGCATGGCCAAAAAGTGACTGTTTCGTGCGCATTGTGGTCAGGCGGCGTCATTGAGCCTTACTTTTTTAAAACGAGCGGCTGCTGCAGTAGGTCTGTGGAGCAAAAGCAGTGCGACGTGTAATTGCAAATCAAACTGAGGAAGAACAGGCATCAGCGAAAGACACAAATAGACAAAGAATGACTCAAATGCGGAGAAAGCAGCAGAGCAACGAACAGCCAGAATTGAGGATGCACGGTTGCGAGCACGGCAATCGCGTTTTGCAGCTTCAGATCTGCTTCGTTCTGCACGGAATGAACGCGACAGGCGAAAGTGGCAAGAAGACGTCAACGAGAAACAGCAAATCAGCAAAAACAGCAATGAAGCTGTATGGCGAATTCTTTCATTTCCTATACATAAACGAAGTCCAGTTGTGGTACACTTAGCAGTACATCTAGAAAATGGACAGCGCGTTTATTTCATAGCTGCAAATGCGCAAAGAATAGCCCTAAATCCACCGGCTACAACGTTAACTGCTTTCTTCACGCTATGTCAAACTGGCGCGTTTGCGAAAACACTGCTGTATTCGGAAGTACCTACGTATTACACATGGGATGGGGGCAACGGTCCCTCTAAGCAAGACGCGCAGGCGGCAGCCCAGGTAAAAATTGACATTAGCCCAGTCATCATTTTTATTCACCCACAAGAAATATTGCAAAAACTTATTTTTTACGAAAATAGTTTGAAAATTTGTCACCATTTTCATTGCGTAAACGCACACAATTTATAAATACGTGTGGATTTCCACACTGAAGTCATGTTCATGGCCGCTGGATTGTTTCTTTTTATATGCCGTAGTTAGTAACATTGAAATTAAATGTCAATTGGCACTTCTTTTGATTGTCTTTTTTGTTAAATTTTGCCCGACTCATTTTAAACTTAAGAGGGTTGTCCACATTGTACTTTATACCGCCCATGGATTTTAAAAATTAGAGGGAGCGTTGGATGGGAGTAGAAAATCTTTCGAACGACACAAATGAGGAGAGAAAGTCGGCGGACAACATGGCATATTCAAAAAACTACGATAAGCAGATTGTACACCGTGCATCCCAATCAAGGTGAATGCTTCCTTTTTCGCATGCTGTTGGTAAATAGACCTGGTCCAACGTCTTTTCAGCAATTGAGAATTTTCCACGGCGTTACACATTCACATCCATATCTAATTCGTGCAATGTTTGCAATCATATTGACCATCTGCTCTTCTTCATCTCCAACAGAGTTATGGGAGAAATATAAATAGCACATGGCTGAAGATATTTTCCGTCGAATACGCATGGAAAATTCTAATATGAACATGGATTTCACAGCAGAAATCTACACACGAAGCGTTGATAATGATTGAAGATTTTTGTTTAGAAATCGCGAAGAAAGTTCTCAAACAATTGGGAATGCCATCATCGAATCGATCTGCTGCTGCTTCCTTCGATTTAAAATTACGTCGTGAACAAAACTACAAGACGGGTGTCATATGTGCAATTAAATATTCCCTAGTTATCGCTTCAACAAAAAGGCATTTACGATCAAATAATGCTAACTGTCAATAACGGGGTTGGAAAAATCTTCTTCTTAGATGCGTCAGGAGGAACTAGTAATATGTTCCTAATTAGATTGATTCTGGCCGCAATTCGATCCCAAAATGACATAGCCTTACCTCTTGCGTCATCCGGAATAGCTGCGACATTGCTACCAGGTGGAAGAACTGGTCATTTCGCTTTGAAATTGCCATGGAATATGCAATTCAAAGACACTCTCATGTGCAACATTTCTGAAGTATCGGGCATGGGAAAAGTATTGAAGAAATGCAAACATATTGTTTGGGATGAATGCACAATGGCGCACAAAAAATCGCTCGAAGCTCTTGATCGATCATTGCATGGATCGATCATTGCGTGGAAACATCAGACCATTTGGGAACGCATTAATATTGCTTGCATGATATTTCAGGCAAACATTACCTGCAATTCCTTGCTCGATCAACAACAGCGGACGAAATAAATGCGTGCCTGAAATACTCTACTTGGTGGCGACGCGTAAAGACGTTAAAATTAACTACAAATATGCGTGTTAAGCTGCAAAACTATCGATCAGCTGAGGTATTCTCACATCAATTGCTGGAAATTGGGAAAGGAAAAGTGCTGGTTGATCTGACCTCAAGACAAATTTCATTGCCTCATAACTTCTGCAATTTTAAAAGAAGAATTGGTTGAAAAAGTATTTCAGTACTTCAAACCAATTATAAGAATCACGATTGGCTAAGGGAACGAGCTATTCTTACGGCCAAGAAAAAAGACCTCTAGGAACTTAACAATATTATTCAGCCTAAAATTCAAAGCAGGACAGTCACATACAAGTCGACACTGTTGTGGCAGCAGATGAAGCGGTTAATTATCCAACAGAATTTTTGAATTCACTCCATCTGCCAGGGATCCTACCACACGTACTGCAATTGAAAATCGGCGTGCCAATTTTCATGTTGCGAAATATCAACCAGCCAAAGCATTGTGAAATTAAATATATTATAAATGTGCGCTTTTATTTTTCTTTCTTTTCCATGTAACCAGACTAAGCCACAGTAATGCGTGGCCGGGTACAGCTAGTTAAATAAGTATATTTCGTTAAATTTGTGTGTTTTATTTTGTTTTAAAGATCGGAAACTGAAGTTGAATTTGGCTTTAGTAAGTTTTCATCGAGATTGGTTTTACCCTCTGTCACAACTAGAACTGGATAAATGTAAACACTTGAAAGGAATAGTATATTTTTAAAGGTCACCCTATTTACAACAGCAAGTCAAATGCAGCCGTTGCGAAATACAATTGCTTAGCCACAGGAAACAGCTATTATCAAGGCGTAAGCTCCGTAGAACTAACCCAATAAAACTTTGGATTCAACTTCATAATCCGAATAATTAACTGTATGTGCTCAATGAAGAATATAGATTCAGCATTGTTTGTGGCCAAAAGTCTAAAGGCGGATGGGTTATTTAAACTGAGATCTGACTGTGTCATCAAAAAGACCTCAATGACGGATATTGGACACAATTTCGAAATATTTAGAAACCAAAGCCAAACCAAGAACCAGAAAGAAGATTTATGCTTAAACAAAAACCGAACCAACTGCAAAATAGTTTTGGTTTGCATCTCTGACCGTTCACTGTCAGCACACTTTCAGCCGGATTCCCTTCGAAAAAAATGAATTTATGAAGTTGGGAGCTTTGAGAACTTAAGTGAACCATTAAGCCAGCTGATGAATACAATACCAGATTAGAAGCGACAATTGGATTCATTTTTTATTACATTTGAATATATATTTATAAGCATTTTTTTAATTAAAAGTAGAAAAAAAAGAAAGAAAAATAAAAGTTTTATTGAAATGATGTAGTAATTACCAAAAGGTGTACATTTGTGGTGGTAGGGAAAATGTAATTCCCATATGTAACTTTTTTTAAATTTTATTTCTCACTATTTCGTCATTTTCTAAGAACAGCTTGAGCTTCATTATAAATATACATAGTATATATGGTATATGGTTATTGCGGTTCGACTCCAGTGCAAAAACAAGAAACCAAAGGGAGATAACAAGCTAATCGAATTATATTTTAAAGTAACTAAAAAGGAAATGAAAAGTGACATGAAATAAAATACTAATATTAAAATTTTGTTTTTATGAAAAAAAAATTATGAAAACCTAGAAAATGAAACGAAGAGAAAAACCTGAAAATATTTGAAGAAATCGTCATTCCTTACATTGTTTTTTAAAGGAAAGAAAGAGATAAAATATATATATACAATATTAACCAAAATAAAATTGAAGATAACCAATTGTAAATTAATTTACCGTTTTAACGAATGTTTTTTTATCTGGTTTCATTTTCTTATATATAAATATATACATTATCTATATTCAAAAGAAAGAAAAATATTAACTGATATCAATACTTCTAAAATGTTATAGTGTCTCTTTAAAAGAAAAAATTTTGGGAGAAAGAAAGTAAAATTGTTCCAGAATCAATTAAAATTTAAGAAATAAATTATTACAAAAATGGTAGATTAGTAAATTATATTGAGTTTAATTATAAGGTTGAATAGAAAAAAAAAGTGGGGAAATTTGTTTAAGCCATTTGTACCACTTAGGACTGTTCAGAAAATCAAATCGTAAAAAAAACTGAATTGTATACGAAAAAAATAATAACGTTGTTTCTTTAGAAAAACAAAAAAAATTATATATTGTATTTTTTTTAAGCAACATACTTGGAATTTTGCAAGTGTACCAAAATTAAGTCGAAATCTAGATAAAGATATCACGGAGCAGAGAGGGAGAGATATAAAGGAGCAGGGCGCGGCAAGAGACCTAAATCGATTAAGGGAATATCCTATTGAGGGGGCAGACACGATCATTGGGGCCAAGATTTTGTTTCTTGGACCATCAGGTGGGGAAAACTCCCCATAAATCCGATTGGCACACCATTTAGCCAATTGGCCCCAACATGCCTCGCGAAGGCAATCGCGGGAAAGTGATCAAGTCCCAGTGACCAGAATAATAACGAGCACTCCATATATTCGGTTATTTTCGCCACAACCGAATATTCCTTGCTTGGGTAATTTATTTATCCACTATAAAGTCTACACGACATTAACACTCATTTCGCACGCAGATAAATATTATATGTAACATGTAATGTGAGCAGTGACCCCTCTAGCGAGCTAGCCAGTGCAGTTCAGCTAGGTGTGCAGCTATTCAATTGCTCACATACGCTGCACTATCTCATATGTTCTCCTCGCACGGAAGAAGATATGTTCTCTAGGTCATCACGGTGTTTGCTTCGTTTTATCCAGCTTGCAGTGTGACTTTTGATCATCATCTACTGACATTAGCCATGTTACTGCAAGCTGTTCTAGCATTCGGACCGATTGAACCTATTGAAGTAACTTCATTTGAGCACCATCCCGATATATACTTTGACGAACTTGGACAAGTTAATCTCATAAATAACGAATGGAATGGTTAGAATTGCTCGGAATAAGGAAATATACTGGCGAACTAGATCGACTTACTAGGAAGGATTAATGCATTGCAATACTTGTTCAACTTCAACATCAACTTGTGTAACTGGAAAAAAATAATGGCATAATATATACACAAGGTGGAAGCACTCAACATCTATGAATAGAAAGGTCTCCCCTTAACTTAATCGGCACCAGCTAATAATCTATTTGGGATATTAGACTCAGAATACGGCACCCATATGAATAGGGAAATTGAAATGACTCGTATCAATGAATAATATCTCTTAGAGTTAGTTAAAAATCAAACTTCAGTAATCGATCAACAGTAAATATTTTAAAGGGCGGTAACGAATCTATCAAATCCACATTCAAGGTTATTGATAATCAACTGGAAGCATTAACTAAATATGTTCAAGCAACTACTTCAGATATCTACCATCAACAAACATTCAGATCATTTCTGCTGCAAGATATACAATCTAATGACAGCAAAGGTTAGAGTAATGAGATCACATATTCTATTTAGCATTAAAAAACCTTTTCTTCATAACAAGTTCTACCAGCTATTTAATTAATGCCTGTACCAATTCTCCACAGTAACGAATTTATATTTATTGAACCATTCACTGACTCCTTAATACAGGGTGATCCAATTTGAGTTTCCTATGTTGGCAGTATTGTAAATCAAGCAGGTGTCGACAAGCGCTTGTTTTGAAAGTGTCAAATATCAGTCTGAAACAACACATTTACGAAATGAATCACTTAACCACCGCTCAATGGCTGTTACAGCAGCAGGAAGTTGATGCTGATTTTTCAAAGAAAATCCTCTTCTCTGATAAGGCACATTCTCACCTCTCTGGGTGTGTTAATAAGCAAAATTGCCGCTTATTGGGATATGAAAATCCTCCTGAAATTTACGAGACAGCATCGCATGGCCAAAAAGTGACTGTTTCGTGCGCATTGTGGTCAGGCGGCGTCATTGAGCCTTACTTTTTTAAAACGAGCGGCTGCTGCAGTAGGTCTGTGGAGCAAAAGCAGTGCGACGTGTAATTGCAAATCAAACTGAGGAAGAACAGGCATCAGCGAAAGACAGAAATAGATAAAGAATGACTCAAATACGTGCGGAGAAAGCAGCAGAGCGGCGAACAGCCAGAATTGAGGATGCACGGTTGCGAGCACGGCAATCGCGTTTTGCAGCTTCAGATCTGCTTCGTTTTCAACGGAATGAACGCGACAGGTGAAAGTGGCAAAAAGACGTCAACGAGAAACAGCAAATCAGCAAAAACAGCAATGAAGCTGTATGGCGAATTCTTTCATTTCCTATACATAAACGAAGTCCAGTTGTGGTACACTTAGCAGTACATCTAGAAAATGGACAGCGCGTTTATTTCATAGCTGCAAATGCGCAAAGAATAGCCCTAAATCCGCCGGCTACAACGTTAACTGCTTTCTTCACGCTATGTCAAACTGGTGCGTTTGCGAAAGCACTGCTGTATTCGGAAGTACCTACGTATTACACATGGGATGGGGGCAACGGTCCCTCTAAGCAAGACGCGCAGGCGGCAGCCCAGGTAAAAATTGACATTAGCCCAGTCATCATTTTTATTCACCCACAAGAAATATTGCAAAAACTTATTTTTTACGAAAATAGTTTGAAAATTTGTCACCATTTTCATTGCGTAAACGCACACAATTTATAAATACGTGTGGATTTCCACACTGAAGTCATGTTCATGGCCGCTGGATTGTTTCTTTTTATATGCCGTAGTTAGTAACATTGAAATTAAATGTCAATTGGCACTTCTTTTGATTGTCTTTTTTGTTAAATTTTGCCCGACTCATTTTAAACTTAAAAGGGTTGTCCACATTGTACTTTATACCGCCCATGGATTTTAAAAATTAGAGGGAGCGTTGGATGGGAGTAGAAAATCTTTCGAACGACACAAATGAGGGGAGAAAGTCGGCGGACAACATGGCATATTCAAAAAACTACGATAAGCAGATTGTACACCGTGCATCCCAATCAAGGTGAATGCTTCCTTTTTCGCATGCTGTTGGTAAATATACCTGGTCCAACGTCTTTTCAGCAATTGAGAATTTTCCACGGCGTTACACATTCACATCCATATCTAATTCGTGCAATGTTTGCAATCATATTGACCATCTGCTCTCCTTCATCTCCAACAGAGTTATGGGAGAAATATAAATCACACATGGCTGAAGATATTTTCCGTCGAATACGCATGGAAAATTCTAATATGAACATGGATTTTACAGTAGAAATCTACACACGAAGCGTTGATAATGATTGAAGATTTTTGTTTAGAAATCGCGAAGAAAGTTCTCAAACAATTGGGAATGCCATCATCGAATCGATCTGCTGCTGCTTCCTTCGATTTAAAATTACGTCGTGAACAAAACCACAAGACGGGTGTCATATGTGCAATTAAATATTCCCTAGTTATCGCTTCAACAAAAAGGCATTTACGATCAAATAATGCTAACTGTCAATAACGGGGTTGGAAAAATCTTCTTCTTAGATGCGTCAGGAGGAACTGGTAATATGTTCCTAATTAGATTGATTCTGGCCGCAATTCGATCCCAAAATGACATAGCCTTACCTCTTGCGTCATCCGGAATAGCTGCGACATTGCTACCAGGTGGAAGAACTGGCCATTTGGGTTTGAAATTGCCATGGAATATGCAATTCAAACACTCTCATGTGCAACATTTCTGAAGTATCGGGCATGGGAAAAGTATTGAAGAAATGCAAACATATTGTTTGGGATGAATGCACAATGGCGCACAAAAAATCGCTCGAAGCTATTGATCGATCATTGCATGGATCGATCATTGCGTGGAAACATCAGACCATTTGGGAACGCATTAATATTGCTTGCATGATATTTCAGGCAAACATTACCTGCAATTCCTTGCTCGATCGACAACAGCGGAGGAAATAAATGCGTGCCTGAAATACTCTACTTGGTGGCGACGCGTGAAGACGTTAAAATTAACTACAAATATGCGTGTTAAGCTGCAAAACTATCGATCAGCTGAGGTATTCTCACATCAATTGCTGGAAATTGGGAAAGGAAAAGTGCTGGTTGATCTGACCTCAAGACAAATTTCATTGCCTCATACCTTCTGCAATTTTAAAAGAAGAATTGGTTGAAAAAGTATTTCAGTACTTCAAACCAATTATAAGAATCACGATTGGCTAAGGGAACGAGCTATTCTTACGGCCAAGAAAAAAGACCTCTACGAACTTAACAATATTATTCAGCCTAAAATTCAAAGCAGGACAGTCACATACAAGTCGACACTGTTGTGGCAGCAGATGAAGCGGTTAATTATCCAACAGAATTTTTGAATTCACTCCATCTGCCAGGGATCCTACCACAGGTACTGCAATTGAAAATCGGCGTGCCAATTTTCATGTTGCGAAATATCAACCAGCCAAAGCATTGTGAAATTAAATATATTAGAAATGTGCGCTTTTATTTTTCTTTCTTTTCCATGTAACCAGACTAAGCCACAGTAATGCGTGGTCGGGTACATCTAGTTAAATAAGTATATTTCGTTAAATTTGTGTGTTTTATTTTGTTTTAAAGATCGGAAACTGAAGTTGAATTTGGCTTTAGTAAGTTTTCATCGAGATTGGTTTTACCCTCTGTCACAACTAGAACTGGATAAATGTAAACACTTGAAAGGAATAGTATCTTTTTAAAGGTCACCCTATTTACAACAGCAAGTCAAATGCAGCCGTTGCGAAATACAATTGCTTAGCCACAGGAAACAGCTATTATCAAGGCGTAAGCTCCGTAGAACTAACCCAATAAAACTTTGGATTCAACTTCATAATCCGAATAATTAACTGTATGTGCTCAATGAAGAATATACATTCAGCATTGTTTGTGGCCAAAAGTCTAAAGGCGGATGGGTTATTTAAACTGAGATCTGACTGTGTCATTAAAAGGACCTCAATGACGGATATTGGACACAACTTACACCAAATTCAATTCTGGGCATCATTTATAACAACAATAAATCTCAGTCAACAACTAGAAAAACATTTCAACATAAGACCACCACAAATTGTTAAACCACAACTGTATGTCCGAAACAATACTTAAGAATATAATGACATCACTAAGGAAATTGAACGGTTAAAGAAGGCAAAATTACCAGAACAACTAGATCATCATGACATACGTCAATATACCGTATTCTTATACTCGTCCTGGGAATGATTGCGTTTCTAATTCATAGAAATTCTGACGTTTTGGCCAAACGTGCTTGGTGGAGGACAGAACCACAAACGGAACTGCCCCCAATACCTGCAGCACGAACGTGAAGATTATCAGTGGAGGACTTCAGTTCTACAATAGATACAACACCGTATATTAATTTTCTCATCAAAAATATGAAATTAAGAAATTATTATAAGAGCTTAATACTCTAATTAATTTTTATTTTCGATGCATGTGCGTTTTTTCACAATAAAAATGTATGCAAATTCAAACCGCCATCTTACACTTTTGTAAATAAACCACGTTATATCCTATTTGAATAATAAAAATACCTATTCACACTTTAAATATTTTGGGACTTTGATAGGGTTCGGAAACAGCTGATTTAATACATCTTGCTATTTATGTTGTTTTCCAATTATTGGCGCTTAGAAAACTTAAGAAAACATGGTTTTAGTATACTGTTACCAACAAACACTCAGTATTATTATACAATATATAAAATAAATATCAAGTAACCTCAGAAAGTTAACATTATTGTAAAGCCACGTGGCAACCCTGAATTTACTTAGTTATATAGTTTATAATCTCAGTAGCAGATAATGTTTTTACTTTGTAGTTTTTATATACTATTTTTCTATAAACTTGGTGATCTTTTCTCTAAATAGTTTATGTATAAAAGAAGGAGAAAAGATCAATTTAAATCAGTTATAATTAGAAGCCTACACATCGTTAAATAAAAATTATATAAATAATGCTAAAACTTAGTTTCAAATTATCCGCTACAGCCAATTCAAGAAAATATAAGCTTTAGATTCAATAGAAAACAGATGTTTTATTTTGTCTCATCTACTAAAATCAAACAATATTAATACTACAATGAACATATATGTTATTTGAAATTACAAGTATATTCTTTTTTTTTAGCAACAAAAATACTATACTTTAAACAATTTCATAGAAATAGAATTTTCCAGTAGCAAAAATAACTTATATTTTTTTCTCCAAAATTTTTAGTTTGTAATTTTTAATGTAATTTTCCACTTAGAATAAAAAAAAAACTGAAATAATTTTGCTTGTAGAATGCTTGTAGCAGCAATAAGGAAAGCAATTTAATGCAATATCAGGATTCTTCATTCATTAAATATGTATTTAAAGCATTTTAAACTACACTTATTGTTTCTTTAATTCCAAATGTTACAAAAACGTTGGTTTATGTTTTCGAATACACATAATTATATTGATGCAAAATGTACAATACATACTATATGTACTATAAGTATTTAAAATATTTTAAATTAATTGTGTATTTAAATAAAAACTTAAAGATAATGATATCATGTCCAATTTGTTTTAAAATTGTCATGTAAAAATGAAATTTCTAACATTGCAATGTTGTTTTTCAATAATTATTGAAATAGGAAAAACAAAAAAAAAAATTCCTCTACTTACAAAAGTCACGTGCTTATCAAAAACGGTGGCGAGGGCTTATTTATCAGAGATGCAAACCGGTTTCTTTGAACCACTTTGAACCGAACCAAAACCACTGAACCATCGAAATTTTCTGAATCAAAACCAAAACCAAAACCAAACCACTTTTAAAATGATTCGGTCGAACCAGACCAAAACCAAACCAGTTTTAAAATTAATACTTGAACCGAACCATAAACCGAAGTTTTTCTATTGGTTTATGGTTCGGTTCAACAGAAAAAATTTGTCCTAAAATTTACATTTTCTTTTTAAAAAGACTGAAAAAGTCTACTACATTTTCTTATAAAAACGATGGTTAATCAACATTCAACAGTTTGCCAGTTTTCAAATTTGTTTTTAACGAGTAATTAAACACGACATAGTTTTTCATTTAGTGAAATCATAATTAAAATAAAAACAGAAACAAACACAAGAAGGAAGAATATATTTAGAATTGAAAGATATAAAATTCATATCTAAATGACCAATGCAAGCAAGTCTGTATATTTTTGAGTTTAATAATAATTTTTTTACCCAAAAGAAAATGTCAGACAACAAAGATAAAAAATACCCGGTTTTCGAAAAATTTGTTTGTGATTCAATAACAAATAGCAGTAAGTACAATGAATGCTGCATTGTTATGACAAATAATCACCCAGAAACTTTAATGCGGCATCTTAAAAAAAAGCACTCCGAATTCTACGACATAATTCACACGAAACGAACAAATAAAACAGCTGAAAAAAATTTGCCAAGCAAATCTACATTGGCTTCCTTCGTTTCTGTCACAACAACTAAGAAAAGACATATTTGTTCTGAACCAAAACCAAAACCAAACCAAAACCAAAACCAAAAATTATGCAGTCTTTAAACCAGAACCAAACCAAAACCAAATTTTGAAATATTTAGAAACCAAAACCAAACCAAAAACCAAAAAGGTTTATGCTTAAACCAAAACTGAACCAACTGTAAAAAAGTCTTGGTTTGCATCTCTGTTATTTATACAGGCACCAAACCTTGAGAAAGTTTCCAAAAAATCATATTGGCGGTGCAAAGTTTTAGGAAACATATGTTTTTTGTTGACAAAAATTGACAACTGAAAGATTAAAAAAAAAGTTGGATTGCCTTCTTTGTTTCATTCATTCATTATAGGGAGACTGTTGTAAAATAGAATATATTTGGTATACAGGTTACTTCTTTCCTTCTAATGACAAATATTAATCTTTTCCTTATTTTGTTCGGAAATTTTTGTTCCTGTCATTTTTAAAGGAGGTATTGGGAGGATGGCGTCTAATTTCTTTTCAGTTCCGAGTTTGTATACTGTTCTATTATGCCTTAGTTGTGTTAACGAAACGGAGACGGGACGGCGACGTGAACGGTATGCGATGTAGTTATATTGACAAAAGCGTCGTTTCACTTTTTGACATTTGACGAATTCATTTTTAATAAATTTTATGTTTGATTTTAAATAAATCTGGAATAATAAAAAAAAGGTGTAATGGATTAGTTTCATTTCCTAACTAATGCCTTAGTCATGTTAACGAAACGGAGACGTGGCGCCGACGGAACGACAAAAACAAATACAGGAAATTTTATGGCCGCTGTTATGTAGACGGAACGTTCGTAAAATTTCATTCATTTCAATTTGAGACCGTTCTGTGTTTTGACATTTGTATTTATCATATTGTGAACGAATAAACATAAAAAAAATTACCTTAAAAAATAATACAAAAGTCAGAAATGTGTCAAATTTAGTATTTTTATTTAGATAAAATGACATTGAAATAAAATTAATTTGTTGTATATGGAATAACAACATTTTTTGAAGTGAAACTTCTTTTGGCGCATTAGAGTGATTTTTCAAGGACGTCACGTTTTCTGACGATTTTCCGTCATGAAACGTTTTCATTGCAAAATTCATATTATACAGACCGTCATAGATGATTACAATGTTCGGCAATATTGTGGAGGTTTTAATGAGGATTATTTCCGTCGAAGTCTAAGTAGTCCAACCTCCCAGCGCATTGGCGCTGTAAACGATCAAAATGTTTAATCTTTCATGACGGTTTTCCGTCATGTGTCTATTTTATTCATAGTAGAAAAATAACTCGAAGGAATTGTAAAATTCAAAGAAATAAATTGAATATTGCATTTAAATTCGACATCTTATTTTTATAATATAAACCTTTTACGTATTATATATATATATATATATATATATATATATACATTCTCTTCACACTCTCTGTTACGCGATAAAGGGGAGTCGAGTAAGAAAAAGCCCTTTATGTTTTTAAAAAATTTATGTATTTTTATTTGTTAGATTTAAATTTTTTATTATCACCAACTTTACTTTTGAACTTCTTGAGCAGCCTCACTCAAGGATAATTATGGCTTAGTCCGAGTTCTTTTGTAAAGATTGGTGTGTTTATTAACTGTTACAGAGTTACTGACTGACTACTTCAGTTTGGTTCGTTATTTTATAGTAATTTCTTGGCGGTTAAATTAGGGCATTTGTTCCCACCAAAAATATTCTATAACTCAAACGAAAAGATTATTTCATAATCGTTCTTACATAAGTACTTGATTTATTATATTTCCTGATGCATTTTGAAATACGGAAAATGCATCGGTCAAAATCAAGTATTTAATTTATTATTTAACGAATTCCAAAATACGGAAAATGAAGTGTTTAATTTATTGCATTTTTCAGAACACGAAAAATGCATTGCTAAAATAAACAAATAATTCGTTCTTCAATACATTTCGAGAATGGGAAATGTATCGGCATTGAATTTCAAACCATTACTTAATATTTTCTTAAGAAAGTATAAGTCAAAATGTTTGAATTGTTTTTTAAGTGGTGACACATTTATACCGCATATGTGTTATCGATAATTATTGGGATAGGTCGTGATAATGAGTTGCATTTTGTTGAATATTTCATGTGTGGATCGGTCGCATATATTCCGTATATACGAGCTAGATATAATATATATATGCAATGTTCAACTCATTATAACATCTCCCTCTCTCTTCTATAAAATCGCTAAAGAAATTTCACAGGGTTGCACACGCTGTTTATGCCCTATGGTAGGTACCACCATTAGTTTTGTCACTAAGTATGTAACGCATAGAAATAATCATCGTAGAAAAATTTCAAGGGTATAGTTGTGTATGGAATCAAAAGTTATATCGATTTATGCATGTCCGTCCGTCCGTCCGTCCGTAGACAAGATAACTCAAAAAGGCGTTATCCTATTTTGATGAAATTTGGAATATAAGTTACTTATTCCTTAACTGGGTTCGGTATTGCATTTCAGCAAAATCGACCAAGGGGGAGGGAAGATATTAAGCAAAAACAAGGGTGACCAGAGAGTTTTGTCGGTTTTTTTATATGGTTTTTCGAATTTAATTCGAAAATTTTCAATCAATTTTGTTTAAATTAATTATGTTGGTTAACTACGTAAATAGACGATACCATGTTAAATTTGAGCAAAATCGGTCAAAGGATAGTCAAGAAAGAAATAATCCTAGGAGAAAATAAGTCTGTCCATAAAGCTTTTTAGTGTACTTTAAAAACTAATAGACCGATTTGGATAAGATTTACAGATTAGATTTATGCTAGTAAGGTCTCAGTTACCTGCAAATTAGAGAAAATTTTGGGGAGAAACAATGTTATGAAAAAAAAAACTTGAAATAGAGTTGGTTTTGCCTGTTTTTCTGTTCCATTTCTACCATAGGGCATCAAAAAACCGGCTATAGGCCGATTTTAAGTTATTATATGTTTTTTTTTAATTTCACAAAAGCATATTTTCACAATTGTCACTAATTTTTGTCTCTTGTTACAAAATTAGGAAATGAAACTAATAGTCCGTTACACCTTTTCTTATTATTCCAGTTTTAGTTAAAATCAAACACAAAATTTATTAAAAATGAATTCGCCAAATGTCAAAAAGTGAAACGACTCTTTCGTTAGCATAACAAAGGTTTAAGACTTGATCTTGGTCGGTGTTTCGTGTATATTCGAATAAGCCGAAATGTGTTATTATTACTCACACTCATATTTGGAGATACACACGAGTCAGATCGATTTTTGAAAATACTTTACAATTGTGTAGGTTTACAAGCCATTATACTTTTTTCAAGACTTGTTTTCAGTCGGACTGAAAAAGTCTTGTGGAGACTCCAAAATTGGACTTTTTTTCAGTCGGACATAAAGTGTGATATAAACTTGGACTTTTTTAGGAAGACTTTTTTACATTATTTTTGACATTGAAATTAAAAATGGTGGCAATGAACTGAATGCATATGAATGTATGTAATTGCAATAGGTTTTTCCCGATATTTCACAATTTTTAATTTCTAGACATTTTTTTTAGAAAAAATTAATTTGGCGCCTTCATACGACAGCAATAAAATGTAAACAATTTAGTGCATTCCAGTTAAAAATAAATTTGGTTTAAATTTATCATTTTATGACAAAAATACTACAAATATTCGTAATGATCAGGAGATGGATTTTAGAAAAAATCTTTATTGAATTGACCTACCGTAATGCATATATTATAGTAAATTTATGCAGCAAAAATGTCATTGTTTCTTCGTCAATGGCATTTTTACAAATAAAATGTCAGGACATCAACTGCCCAAATTTAATGGCTTCAAAATGGCGTCAGTATACTGAAAATAAATCTTGAAATATGTCTCATGGGGTCGTCGGGTCATTTGCGAAATTTTGAATATTTGGTACTGGATAGCGATCGGCTGTTGTGACGGAATTTAAATTTCTGTAATCACCATATGCTCTTTAAGCTCGATTTGCTTTTCTTACTACATGTAATGCACTTGACCATGGTGATTTAGATGGTCTGCAAATGCGATGTTTGACACTTGCGGCGCTCCTAAAAGTACACCAATTTTCACTCTGCGTCGTAGATTTGTCGAAGTTGCGTCACCGCGTTGACGGTGGAGTGAATCAAAATGTTTGAAGTCCGTATTTAAGACTTCACACATGATTACAATGTTCAGCCAAGTTTTGTTTCGAAAGCTTTGTAGATCTGCCCCTCATCGCTTCGGCGCTGCAGTCATTTCTGGGTTGTTTTGGCCCCTACCCTATAGGTCTTTTGCCTTTACCTAATGTATGTTTGGCAAGAGCTATTTTACTAATCAGGAAAATGGGAACAATTTAATGTCTTCGCTCGGAGTGTTGTGGGGTAAATACTAATAATATTCTGAATATCTCGACTTAAGACATGAAATATATATCCAGTGATGTTACGGGGTAAATATATTAAAACGACCGAAGAGGTGACCAGGGGAGTGCTACGGTTGAGGATTGTTATTTTTAAGATCCCTAATGTTGCGAATTTATATGCTACGCCCGAATTAATTTTGTTAATTTACAGTGATTTGTTAACTTGTAACGTGGGCATTAATATTTGTTCGCGTCAAGCATTGTGTTACGGGCCTTAACCTTTTGTTGAGTTCCCACTGTAAAACTGTCAAAATTAATTTCATCATAATTTGTTTGAATTTCAAAAGTAAAGAACGCTATTATAATTTTTGTATCTTTTTTTTTATAAAAATAAATAAAAACCTGTTTAATAGTTACAAACTTAAATTTCTAGGTAACCCACTAGTATTTTTATATTTAGACAATTCTTTGCACTTTTCTCTAATCAAAGAATATATGATTCACTGTTTCTTGACAACCGCATTGAGGCGTTGTTACAACCCAGTTAGTTGTAATTTCAATTTTACATCCAAGTGTTTTTTATTTTATTATTTATAAATCTAGTTTGTAGAGTAAGTGTTAAGACATACTGAATCATAATTTTCTTCACAAAAAAGCAATCATGGAAACAGTTGAAAATTTATTCCTTTGTTCGGTTTTGGAGTTATACTAAGCTGTCAGATTTATATTTAAAAGTGCGTCCAAGTTGGAAATTTTGAGAGCATCGAATGTTTAAAACTTGTAATTTCTTTTTTTCAGGTTAAGTACGCCCGAAAATTTATACCTCTTTTACGAATGTCATAGAAACTTACAGATTGCTAAGTCGTGTAATGGTTTTTTTCATCAAATCCAATTAGATTATTTCTTCCCTTTCCCTTTTTTACCGATGAGTCACAAATTTTCTCCATTTTTTTTATATATTATTATTTTCTTATTGGGACTCTGAAGTTTGAGGTTAGAATATCGACGAACAATTCCTAATGAAGGAATCAACTTGGCAGTTCTCCAGTGGAATCAAATGAAATTGAAACGCAATCCACAAAACAGCTGATCGATTAAAACATGTTTCGTCATTCAAATTATAAAAATAATTATAAAAACAAATTACGTGATAATCCTAAGATTTTTTATTTAAAATCTATTTACTAAACTATTTCCCATGTTTTGCATTATTTGTTTTTAAAGAAATAATCTTTGAAATAGGTTAATTTTCCAATCTAAAATTATTTCCTTCATTACAATGATCGTCGTATAGCTTAGGCCTTACCTAAAAAAAAAAGAAATATACAAATTTTAAACATTCGATGCTGTTAAAATTTCCAACTTGGACGCATTTTTAAATATAAATCTGACAGCTTAGTATAACTCCAAAACCGAAAAAAGGAATAAATTTTCAACTGTTCCCCGGATTGCTTTTTTTCTGAAGAAAATTATGATTCAGTATGTCTTAACCCTAAGTTTTCTTAGTTAACCAATTTCTAGTTTTTTCAGAGTTACATAAGATTTTATATCGTATAAATATTATTCTATAAAACTAATTAAAAATATTAGTTTCTATAAAAGGAAACATAAATCCTCTGGTGACCCCGACGTGATAATAGAGTCCAGCGTGATCTTTTAAAAATAATACAATTAAATATTAAAATAATTTGGCTAAATATTTTAAAAAAGTATAATAACATTTAAAATAAAGTTGGTGTTAATTGAAAATTAGTGAGGACAAAGCCTTAATCACTGATGTGAGGCTGCACTAGTCACTAATTAATTAATAATTATATAAAAACCTAATATGATCTAAATTAGTATAGTTTTAAATACAGAAAAAGAAGAGCCTGTATTAAAACATACTCAAAGCTCGTTTGAAAATGGAGCCCGAAGAAGAGGCTAAAACTAAAAAAGCTGCATATATCAACCATCAATAAATATTAAAAAATTCACAAAATCGAAAACTAAAAAAAGCTGCATACATCAACAATCAAATCAATTCAAACATTCACAAAATTGAAGACTACAAGATTGAGGCGGCTACATCAATATTCCATTCAATAATTGAGGTCTAGAAAATTGAAGCGACTGCATCAATTCTTTACTACAAAATTGAAGCGTCTACATCAATATTCAAAATATTTACTAAAGACATATAATAAGATAAATACTACACATTTTCTCTTGCCATTAAAAGATATATAAAAATATACATATATAAACATATTAAAACAAAATTTCTGTATTGTTTCAATTAAAATTTACAACATGTTTGTAGAAAATATTGGTGATTCTCCTTTAATCGTTTCCGTAGCTTCAATTAAAATTCCACCGATCTGGTTCGTGGTTTAGACAAATTGAAGCTCAATTCAGTTTATCTAATATCAGGGTAGATATTACGAAATATAATTATATTCTGGCCGGTTTATCACAAGACGTTTTAAATAGTTTGAGTGATCAAATTATACACTCTCCAAGTGCTAACTTATACGACAATTTAAAAAGGGTCATTATTTCACGAAATACAGCTACTGAAGAAGAAAATCTGGATTATATTCTTTGCCAAAATGATATGGTCGACCGACGCCCTTCTGAATTGTTAGTTTCATTATGGAAACGAAAACTATCTAAAGTAATAGCAATGGCATTAGCTTCTTGCAGTACTTCCGATGTACAAGAATTGTACGTATTACCCGAGAGAATTTGGGAAGCTTATCATTCATCGCATATTAACGCAGTCCATTGTTCGATGCCAGTTCCGATTCAACAAGGTTCACCGCACATTTTTGCTACACAGGTGAACACTTTGGTGAAATCTATGGAACAACAACAACAAAACATTACACAGTTAACAGAAAATATGGGTAAACAAAAATCAGAAATAGAGGCACTAAATTTTAAATCAAACATTTTTTTAAAAAATAATAAAAATCCGAGTAAAGATTCATCTGCTGAAAATACTGCCGATATTAATAATTTTTTATCCATTTTGATATTATCATAAAACTTTCGGTGAACAACCTCGAAAATGTTTAGATTGGTGTTCTAGATTTAAAGATTTTAATATTACACATAACACTCTTTAAACTAAAAAAATGTATTATACTGGCGACATACTATATAACGGATCTCATAAGACACGCTGTCTTTTCGTTTATGTTGCTTCAACTAAAATGGAATTCCTTGTGGATACGGGAGCAAATATATCAATTATTCCACATAACATTTTTTCATGTAATCAAAGAGTTCCTGAATCATTTTTAACAGCGGTTAATGGTTCGGCAATTCCAACTTTTGGTACAAAATTAATCAATGACAATTTAGGACTGGGTAGAAAGTTTCCATTTATTTTTATAATAGCAAATCTTGGTGCAGACTTTCTCTAATTTTGGATTGGCAGTTGATTTCAAAAATAAAAAGTTATTAAATTAAGCTAAAAATTTAAATATTATTGGTTTTACATCATACTCAAGTATGCCCGCGCCAAAAATTTACTCTTTAAATGATAAGTATTCAAAAATAGTTCAACTTTTTAAATCATTACTAAACAACCGGATTATACACCCCGATTCTGTGATCCCACGTAACGTTCGTTTATTCGATTTTTGTTCGATCGAATCAAATTCTTATTCTTGGATTCACCGAACAGTCCCCTTGTTCGATTGCATGAAATGCGTAGCAACGCATAGCAAAGCATTCGAATCTATTCTATTTTTGCTATTCTGTGATTCGGCGGAGACATTTTTGAGGTAAAATCACTCGTTGTAATTTTCTCGCATTTGAAGTTTACGATGTATGAAGTTTTATGATGAATTTGTTTTATTAGATTTATAATGAATAAAAAATAAAATGCTTTATTTAAAACCATAATTTATTCAAAAAAATATGATGAATATCCCTTTTTTTACATATTTAAAAGCCGTTTTACTAAGCCGGAAATCTTTCTTGAAGCTAAGAAAGTTACTAATAAAAATTTAGAATTTTTTGATTTCTTTTACTCTTACGTTTCTGTGGTTAATTCCATTATATCGGATGAATCTCTTAAATAAATTCTTCTATTGCAAAGTGAATTGATTTTTTCACGCCATTTTTACTTTGAAAATAATAAAATCACTACAAAATACGAGAAACTAAACTGTTTGACAATCCATTGGTATACGGCGCTTATCATGTATTATGCGTTGCAAATGTGAGGTAAACTTCGGATTTAAGAATAGCGATTGTATGACGAATCGAATCGAACGCGTTTGGTTTTAGCTTGAAACGTCGGATCACAGAATAGGGATGATAATTTACCTATCAAACATACGGTCCAACACGGCCTTTAGATTCTAAAAAACATATCACCAAATTCTTGTTGCAGAAGATGATATATTTAAAACCGCAATAACAATACCTTCCGGTCTTTTTGAATTTTCATGTATGCCATTTGAATTGAGAAACACTGCACAGACTTTTCAACGATTTATGAATACAGTAGTTACAGGTTAAGATTTCGTGTATTTGGATGATATTTTAGTAGCAAGTAAAACTGAAAGTGAGCATCTTTCACATATAGCATTACTTTTCGAAAGATTAGAATTATATGGAATCAACATTAATCTAATTAAATGTGAATTCGGTTGTAGGCAATTACATTTTTATCTCGTTCAATTACAAAAGATGGAATAGCACCATCAGAAGAACGGATTAAAGTAATAGATAATTTTCCGCTACCATTAAATTTAAAAGGTTTACAACGATTTGTCGGAATGATAACGTATTATCATCGTTTCAACCGTAACTTAGCAGATTTTTTGGCAACCTTGCATGATTTATCCGCAAAATTAATCAAATTAAAGCTAAAAAAAAATTGAAGATTCTTCTACAATTCATTACCAAGCCTTTAAGTCAATTAAAAACTTGTTAATTAAAACCACTTTACTGGTACATGATAATGATAAATTTCAATTTCCTTAACTGTGGATGTATCTAATTCTGCCATTGGTGCAACACTCGAGCAGGGGGGTGAAAATATTGTAAAATCCATAGCTTATTTTTCAAGAAAATTGTCATCATCACAAATTAAATATTCCACGTTTGATAGAGAACTATTAGCTGCATGTGCAGCTATCAAATATTTTAGATTCTTCTTGGAAGGTAAGGATTTTACAATTTTCACAGATCATAGACCATTGACAACTGCACTAGTCTCTAAATGTGAAAAAAATCCTCGTCCAACTCGCAATTAGACTTTATCACACAACTTACAAGTAACATAAGACATATTAAGGTAAAAGATAATTTAGTCTCAGACACTTTATCCCGAATTTTTGAAGAAAAAATTTCAGAACTAGCATCACATTTCAATATTCAAGCATTACATTCGGCACAACAAGAAGATTTAGAATTACGCAATCTTCTAAATAATCAAAAGAAAAATTCAACCATTTCTACCAAGCAAGAACGTCCATATATTCCACAAACATTAAGGAAAATAATTTGGAATAAATTACATATTATTTCGCATCCAGGAATACGCGCAACACTTAAACTCATTACCAGCAAATATTTTTAGCCCAATATGAATTCAAATATAGACAATTGAACTAAACAATGTTTAAATTGTCTAAGTTCTAAAGTACGTAAACATGCACATAGTAAAATAAATTCCTTTAGTTTACCAAAAGACGGATTTGAACATATTCATTTAGATTTGGTGGGTTCATTACCTTCTTCAAATGATTATAATTACTTAATTACCTTAGTAGATCGATTTACACGTTGGCCAGAAGCGTATCCATTGAAAGATATTTCAGCAGCGATTGTAGCAAAAACAATGTTTATAAATTACATTCCTCGCTTTGGTGTTCCACACACAATCACCACAGATCAAAGAACCCAATTTGAATCAAAACTATAGTATAGATATAAGAATTCAACAAGAAAAAATTAATTCTTACAATCATATTTCGTGCATATTTTTATAACATATTTTTTCACCTGAAACATTCCTTAATAAATTCCTGAGAAAAATATTTAATTATATATTTTATAAAATATAATACCTGCATTATTTTTGTATAAATTTGGAATATTTGATAGAAAAAAATTAGTTATATTTTAAAGCTCATCGTCTCATCTTTCTATTAGTATGTATTGGAACTAGAGGTTTAACAGAAAATAAATTATAATGAATATAAGGAAAATGAAAAAACAGCAATATTAGTTATCACTGACAGAGAGGGAGAGATATAACGAGTGGGCCACCGTGAAGGCATAAAAACAAATAAGAAGCCCATACCTATTTCATAGGGACAGGTATGGTCATGGGGATCAGGTTTTCCTTTACTGATCCATCGGGTGGGACAAAGCCCCATAAATCCGATTCCCACACCATCTAGCCGATCGGCTCCGACATGCCTCACAAAGGCAATCGCGAGGGTATGGCCTAGTTTCGTGGCCTGAAAATCTGGCGAAACCCTCCCTTTATTCGTATTACTTGCGCTATAACAGAATTTCCTCTGCCTGACAATTTTACTAACGCAGTAAAGTCTTACCGACGTATAAACTTTTGCACGCATATAATTTTTATATGTAAATCGATGACAGATGGTGGTGAACAACGACCCACCCCCACCGGATAGTTAGTGAGCGCAATTACCTAGGCGTGCAGCCAAATTAGATTAGTTGTTCACAAGCGCTGCTCCATTTTATACCATTTTATCGCAAGGAAGATGGCATATATTCCAGTCATTAGGGGCTTTCTTTTTTCATGTTACCCCTTAGGTGCAGTGTGACTTTTGGGTCACATTGTAACATATGTGAACCCCTTCGTTACAAAGCTATACATCAAATGGGCGTCTCGCAAAATATTATTTGTTTTAATTTCACTATTTGCTGGGTCCTCTTAATATCATTATACGCTAAAAATAAATAAACGAATTAAATTAAAATAAAAGATTAAATTAAATACAAACTTGTTTTTCATTAATTATAGACACGACTTTTTGACAGATCGTGTTAATAACAAGTCTTCTTCTCATGGCTGGTTAAAAGATCAGCAGATTATTTTCAGATCTATGAAATATTCTTCGATTTCAAAAATATTGGGGTGCGACCTGAGTAATTGCATTCTTATTTTCTGGCAGTATAATGGCATAAATATTGTAATAGTCATCAGACCCTAATATAACAGGGAACTAATGATTTTTGTACAAAAAAAAATTATAATTAATAATATCAAATGCAGAATTCGTCGCGATAAAATAACCAGTTCGAAAGGGTTTGAGCCTACGAAAAGTGAAATCTCACTTCGACTCTTACCACCTTTGTAAAATGAAGATTTTGAAATTAAAACAAGGTCAGAAGGCACAAGTATGTTGGTAATCGTAGGTAATCAAATTTGGAACTTTTTTATGTAAGCCGATCTAGAAAACTATGTCGTGTTCTCTAAATATTAAGGAGAAACTAAGTCCCAAATACAATACATTCAAATCAAGGAAGCGTAAATTGCAGTTTTTAAGGAACCGCTGGAACCAAAAAGTATAAAAAGAGAGTTGATTTTCATACTACTACTTAGTTTTTTAACAACATTAAAGGCAACTATTTGGACAATTCAACATTTTATTTTTTTTCCAAAAAAAATAGGACCAGAACCAGGATAGGTGAGTTATTAGTTCAAATTCATTGTTTTGTTTTGTGATAACCAAAAATTTGAAGTTTTGCATATAAATAATTTGGGTATATGGTATAGAATAAAAACCGATTATTTGTGTTCAGAATTTCAAAAATAGTTCAAATTGATAATCGGGCTTCTCATTACAACTCAATCTTCGACAAACAAAAAATTAATTTATATATCTGTTTCTGTAGATTTTGAGGGTGTATATATTCGGGTACTTCGACTAAATAACGATATTTCACCAATATAAACCATTGTACTAGCGCAAAATTGACTTTCGGGTTCTAACACTAATATAAATTTTGAGCATCAAGGTCTTAGTTCGTTATTTATGTTGGCTACAAGACTGCAAACTTGTAGCCAATTTGGGTACACCGAATCAATATCGATTGTTCCTGTTTGAGGTCTATAGCCAAATCCACATCGTAATTCTAATCATAAGGATAAAATACCATTGCGAGTCAACTGTAGTAGATTATCATCCAATTTTCCGGTAGGACTCCGCGAGATAGTCGTGTAACTTATTTTTTCTGATTTTTGTTTTTAAGAATAAATTTCATTAAGTTTTATATTTTTTTTTATTATTTCATTTTTATTACTATTGTGTTTTTGGTTTTGTTTGAGCCGGAAATAATTGTTTAGAAATTACGAAGAGCCAATAAAGTGAACTTTATTTTTTTTTTACCGAACAACCAAATTTTTATTTCTATGAGCAACCAATCCTCAACATTTTTTGTGTTAAGCATAGGGCTTAATACTATGCTTAAGAAAGGAATTTTTATTCCTTTTCAACCTAAAAAATATGAATGGATTTGGTAGCGTGTTCCATCAAATATCAGTAGTACCAACATTCAGAATTAAAAGTTATAAGCACACAGATTAAAAAATCGTCTTTTGAGAAAGTGAAATAGTGGCCGATATAAATTTCCAAAAAACACAAGTTATGCTTTCTGAAAACGGACCGCAAGTTTTATCAAAAGAATTTCACAAATTAGTAGAAGCGTATGGTGTCAAACACAATCGTACATCTATCTAATCAACACGCATTGGAACGTGTGAACCGTACTTTACTGGCGATCATTAGGTCCTATGATGGCACCGATCATAGCAATTGAGATCAAAGCATTGGGAAGCATTGACTGTGCTCTTAAGAGTACAGTCCATACTTCGACAGGAATTGATCCATATTTCCTTGCGTTCGGTTCCCACTTTGTAACACATCGCTCGGCCTACGAACTGAGGCGAAAGTTGAATAGTTTGAAGAATGGTGAATGCCTTGGGTCCGCGAAAAAGAGCACCTTGAACTAATTAGTGAAAAGTAATTTGTCAAGAGCTCACCAACAGCATAAGCGAATCTATAATCGTATGATATGAATAAAAAGATATATTGCCGGACAAGACGCCTACCGAAGAAATTGTATGCTTAGCGACTTCTCAAAAAATATTACCGCTAGGCTAAATCGAAAATTTCTGAAGAGCCGGATTATTCGTACGATTATGAAGTCGGGGATTTGGAAGTTAGACCCATAGGGATATAGCATTTTTGCATTCAATTGATCCAAAAGACTTGAAAAATATTTTGAGTTGCCAGTATGGAGATAATCCAACCAAAAAATCCCTTTTACATCCTAAAAACTGATGCCAAAACCTTTTAGTATTTCCGAGCTCCCACCAACCACTCACAGTGGTAGACCCAAGTCTCATCCATAGTAACAAATCTGTAACAAGGGGGTTGCACATATTTTTGGGATTTCCTTTGAAGGAGCAAATCCCCAGATGACCTATGTAGCATATCTTCTTCCTTGCGAGTAGAAGATATGAGATGGTGCAGCAATGTGAGCAGCTAAAAGGCTGCACGCCTAGCTGATTGCACTAGCTAGCTCGCCGGAGGGGTGGGTCGCTGCTCACCACCATCTGCCATCGCGTTACACATAAATTATATGCGTGCAAGATGTATGGAAACGTCGTTAAGACTTTATTGTGATAGCGCGAGCTATCAAGCAAGGAAATTCGGTTTTCGCGAGATAAAAACCGAATAAGGGGGATGTTCGTTTATTTGCTGGTCACCGAACTTGACCAGCTATTCATGAAAGCCTTGCGAGGCATGTCGGGGCCGATTGGCAAAGGTGTTAATGCCAACCGGTCTTTGGGGCACTACCCTCCCTCTTGGATCGACAGCAGAATGCCGATCCCCGTATGTCCATACTCGCCCCTACAATTGAGTATGGACCCTTAATGGTTTTTTTTTCTCTTTTGCCCTTTCTTCGGACCCCCTCCTATTTCATCTCTCTCTCTCTCTCAGCCATTTCCCCCTATTCAACAAAGGAAATCATCGTTCTTCTGTTTTTCTTTACTCTTTCTTTTTGAGAAAAGAAAAAAATAAATACAAAAAATATGCAAAAACACAAAAAAAAAGGTAACAAATATGTCCTTAAGTGATTACCCTTTAAAAAAAAATAAGAATTATTTAAAACTTGGTTTTTTTTTTTTTTCTTTTAATTTATTAGTATTGCAAAAAAAGTTGTTCATAATTAAATAAATTTCCAATTTTTAGTTTTCATTAAACATAATTTGTTCGCCATTTTGAAAACAAAAAAAAGCAAATACACAAATTTAATTTCCTTTCCTTTCTCTTCTTGATTTACCTCCAAAGCTATTATTTTTAAATAAAATAAAAAATATATTTTGAAAAAAAAAGTAAATGAATACAAAAAAAAATATATATCCAACAAAAGGAAACTTAATTAAGCAAATATAGACCAAAGAACTGTATTTTTTTATTACATTTCAGCGCATTTCAAAAAAGTAATGAATCAAACAATGATAATGATGAATTTAATAAGAATGAATCAACCAATATTTAATATTCAAGATAAAAAAAAAAAAATGCTAAGAAAATCACATAAAAAATGGAATATATATATATGAAAAGAAATTTTAAAAATTAATATAAAGGAACTTACGTATGCTGCATCAAGGCCTCGATGAAACACCCTGTCCTGGAAAAGAAGTTTTAAACCAGACAAGAAAAAAAAAATCCGAAGAGAAAATTTGATAAATTTTATGGAGTTTATAAATTTCTGTTGATTGAAGTATTAGACGATCCTCCTTGGTTTTTGTTTTTTTTTTTTTTTTTCTTTTTCCTTTTATTATGTTTTAGGTTGTACGGTTGTACATCATTAATTTCTTCTTTTCTTTACGCAGCATGTTATGACATTTTCCATTTCAATATTATTTATTTCATTAGCTAATAAATTCTGCATTTCCAAAATTATGAAATTTCCATTCAAAAGGAACCATCCGTAATATTCTTATTTGTATTGTATTTAATATTAAATCAGTTTAAATTTCAATTTATTTATAAACGCTGTCATTACTAATAATTTTCTTAAATTCTTTAAAAATCGTATTTCCTTTTTTTCTTCTCCCTCTTTTCCCCTTTTATTTATTTATTTATTCTTATTAAATCCTATTAAATTATCCGATTTCGTATCAATTCTTAAAGTTATTATCATTTATTTGTAAAGCATTTGTTACTAAGTTATTAGGAAAATTTAATAAAATTTTCACCACTTTTAAAACATACTCTTTAATGTCCATTTATTATTGTTAAATAATTATTATCAATTACAAAAAAAATCGCCATTATTTATTACTAATTTGGACGCTATTAACAGATTTTCGATCGAATTCGAATAAGCAATTTCTAACTGGATTAAAACTCAAACCATCTATACACAAATATGATATTTTAATGTAGTTATCAAACATAAGAACAAAACTTGAACTTCTCTAACATCGAAGTCCGTCAACAGCTTGAAAAGGAAAATGATTATTGTCTCCCTTTAATATCTCCATTAATATAAACTATGTATATATAAATATTTTTTCTTTTTTTTTTTCTTTTATAGAAATTCTGTGAAACAAGGTACCGTAAGTACCAACAAATTTGATTGGAATTTTCTCACTAACTTTAATTTCCACTATCTCATTATCATTTATGCAATTGATTTTCTTTTTTTTTTTTCTTTCTTTTATATAACAAAAAAAAAAAGGTTTATAACTGAAATTATTAAAATTAATTGATTATCTAGTTCAATTAAACCCGTTTTCCAGACTTTAGGAACACCAATAAAAAAAAAATTCATTTAATTTCAAATTGTTGCGCTTTAAATTATTTGTTTCGATTTCTTGAGAAATTATTTCGATCACTACACGTAATAGAGAAATTATTAATTAAAAAAAAATATAACCCATATATCCAAATTTCGCTTTAATTTTTTTTTTCCGCGGCTATTCATAACTATTTTAAACTTAATACCACTTTTTTTTTTATTCACATGTCCGTACTCTATCGAAAATCGCATTCTCCCTCAGCCCAGTGGTGAGCCGATCCTTCTCAACATTTTAAGCCAGACTTTTTTTTTTTTTTTTAGAAAAAAATATCGTTTGACTTTATCCGACTCTGAATACTCATCTTCTTTTACCAGCCTCTGAATACCAACTGACTTGTTTTTTCTAAATCTCTCATCTCCTGTCCCAAAATTCCTGTTTGGATAAAAAAAAAGAACCGGTTTTCTAGTTTTTAATTTTTTTTATCCGCCTATCAGATCATGCCACGATCATTTTTTTTTCCATTTTCTTTCGATGCAATTTTCGTTTTCTCGTTCGCGGGGGGGGGGAGGAAGAAAGAAGGGAGGAGACTCTGTTATCAGCTAATTCCCACCACGGATATGGGGTGAAAAGAATTTTCTAGAAGAATTTTTAAAAAAAAGGACCATGCGGTTTTCATCAAAGCTGACCACGCTATTATTTAAATGGTGTTGCCGTGTAGGCTTAAAATTAAAAGTAAGCGTGTTACATTAGCAGCACGTTACAAATCGACGTACAAAATCCTATTTATTCCTTTTAAAATGGTCCAAATGCTGAGAAAGTCGCATACAAATGTGTTTTTGTTCTATTTTTAACGAATGCGGCACAAAGCTTTTTTGAAACCTAAAATTTTAGCTAAGATGTGATGTACCGATCCATGAGATGCCTATGATATCATCCACAATCACCAGTCGATCTTCCGAAACCATCACCCATGTTCTGCAATTCACATGAAAATGAATTCGGTATGAATTTCAAATTCACTCGAAATGTAAATTGGTGTTCTCAATTTTATTCGATTTCACTCAATTTCATTTTTTTCGAAATCACTTCAAATCCATTTTCGAAACGTCAAAAGTATCAGCTGATTGTCTTATTATTCAATTTTCATCAAAAAATATTGTGAAAATTTTGTAATTGCAATGGAAAATGAAAAAAGAGAACTAAATAGAAAAGAAAGAATTGGAAAAAAAATCTTAAGAGACAAATCGAATGTGTTAGATCTTCCAATATTTCAAATATTTTTATTTCCTAGGCATTTTTTTAGAAAAGAATAATTTGGCGCCTTTATAACGACACCTATAAAATGTATTCAATTTAGTGTATTTCATTTAAAAATAAATTCGATTTATCACAAAAATATTAGAAATATTTTTAATGGCATTTTATTGAGGTAAATTTTAGAAAAACCCTGTATTACATTATACCGTAATGCATTTTTCTAAGAAATTTTTGATATCTCGACTACGGTTGCTACTAATCACAATTCCGGGAACAGTTGATATTTTAAAAATTTTAAACATTTATTTCAGAGGAAATTTTAGAAATTTTATAAAAAAATATTCAAGAAGTCGAATGGAGTCATTGGCTGAGGAAAACTTAAATTTATTTAAAATGTTTTCCTTAGTTTTGTATCAATTCACATCAATTTCACAGCACCAACTAGCAGTGAATTCATTTCGATTACATTTCGAGTAAAACGAATTTCAGAACTCCAAAATTTCATTTTCGAAATTTCAATTCACAAAATTTTCGATTTCTATTCCAATCGAATTCCAGAACACCGATTTTCGTTTTCACCATTCCATTTCACAAAAAGTGAAATGCAGAACATTGGTGCATATCCTGTATTTTTGTATGTTTTCTGTTGTTGATAAACATTTTGGACGACCTTCAGGTGGATCATCTTCGAGGCTTGTACGACCAGATTTAGAACGAGTTGCCCATTCTCTCGCAGTGGAAAGTGAATGTGATGCATCCTTATACACTTTTAACAATTTCGGATGAACTTCTATGGGTCCATCAAAACCATCCAAACAAAGAATTTAATCATTACACGATATTAAATTTTTTACATTTTGAAAATTTAATGACACGTCAATACTAAACAGGTGCTACTAGTCCCAATGACATGACGCCCAGAATAAAATTTCACATGGGTTTACATCAAATATGCCTCTTTTTAATAAAATTACTGTTTGACAGTTTCTAACGCCATCTACGTCTTTGGCCGACAAGTTCCCTGACTGCCTACGTATTTTGTACACTATTAATCACATCCAAACTGAACGTATCTTCCTTATCTTATTTCATTCACATTCCTATTTCAGCACACACTAGAGAAATGATTTGTGTTACCACAATTTTGACACCTTGGACGTGTGCCATACCGGTTTTTCTGCCTGCAAAATTTGCAATTCACATTTATACCCTCGCCTTCTGCCTGATAGGATTTTTTAGAATTATTTTGTTTTTAATAGAAGAATAATAGAACCAGTTCAAACAATATATTGTATTTGTTTCGATTACAGTTGGATTATAAAACGAAATTAAATAAAACAAAATTAAACAAAGTTAAACAAAATTACAAAATCAACACTATTTATGAAAAATAAATCTAAGTTCTTTGGATTTTATTTTTGGACTCTTCTACTATCTATTTATGGATTCTAACCATTTTCGCTGTCTTATCTTACACGATCATTCTGCTATTTCTCAGTGCCTGAGAACTACTACATGACGGTTTCAGGTAATCTGCGGATGAAGTTATCAATTTAGAGCCTTCTCCTTTATTAACTTCTTCACCTTATATCAATCTCGTTCTTGAATTTCTTCTAGAACATATGGAGCTAGAAATTTACCACGCAATTTTAACCCACTGTTAAACTGCGTCCGTTTTTTCCCTACCTTATCACCTACATGGTAGAATGTGGCCTTTTTACAAGATTTGTCATATTGTTTCTTTCGGGCTTGTTGAATCCCTCTGATTTTCTTCTGCGCCGACTCCCTTAATGCTTCACGTGACGCAAGAAAAGATTTTACCCACTTCAATATAAGGCCAAGTAGTGCTTCATGTGTTGATATGTTTATCGTTTTTTGAAGTGAAGAATTAAGACATCTTCGTACTCGATTGACGGAAAGATACAATTTTGACAGATCATCTATTGACAGCTTTGCAAGGACTGATATAATTATTTGATTGGCTTGTTCAACCTGGCCGTTGGTCTTCGGTATCCCTGTGGTAATCAACACATGTTCAGTATTTTTACAATCCTGTTGAAATTCTTGCACTTCCTTCGTATTTCGGGATTTAGTCGGATAAAACCAGGTAAATTTGAAGAATCCAACTATCACAACAAAAATGTTTTTGCATCCCTTTCCAGTTGTTGCTGACATTGGCCTCAAATGGCCAAATATCCAATGGAACATTGTCTTTTAGTATAGGATAAAGTTCACCTTCTGCTTTGATCCGTTTTCTTTCTACTAATATGCACTGCAAACAACTTTGAGTACGCTTTGTTACCTTTTCTTTAAGCTTCGGTAGGCAATATTCTTGCTTTGTTACATCTTCGGTCTATTGTGCACCAAAATGACTTGGTCATGAAACTTTCGAATATCTTTATGCATGTGTTTAGGAACAACCTACAAATTTTTCCGTGTACGTACTTCATTAAAAACACCATTTTGCACCGTATAATCATCATACGCTTCCTTTTCTAATATTTTCTTTATTGCCATCATTCTTCAAAAGGGACAATTCTCTCGTATTCTAGAACAAACTTCCGAAAATATCCTGAAAGTTTTAAAAAATTCTTGTAACTGTTCCTCATCAGTCGGAATAGGAAATTTTCTGAAAAAAAAAAATGTTTCTTAAATCGATTGTTGTGAAAACTTTAGCTGATACCAATTTGTTTAATTGTTCTTCGATCAGTGGCATCGGGTATCTACCTTTCAGTACCTTGCTATTGAACTGCCTATAGTCTATACAGACTCGATGACTACCAACTTTATTTCTTACTATTACTACCGGACTAGCAAATTCCGAATCACAAGGAACACTTATACCCGCTTTTAACTATTCTTTCACTTGGTTGTCCAACACATTCTTTTCTAAGGGTGCTAATCTTCGAGACCATTTGGAAGATCGGGGTTTCGTCACTGATTATTTTTCTAGTTTGTATATTACTCGTCACAGTATTAGCCGGTTTATAATTCCATATTAATTCTTTTAGAGCTTTTTCATAACATCTGTCAACGTTCAATTCATTATTATCATCCACTGTGTTCGCATTTAATACTTCATTATCGTCCCAGAATTCATGGCTTTAATTTATTGTAACTTGAAAAGTATCTTTTCCGACTTTAATCTCGAATTGATTGAGAAGTTGATTCCCCCAATTGTTGCCGACCGGATTCTTAGTAGGTCGCGTAGCAATAAGACACGAAATGACCACACTGAGACATTCCTTCGAAATGCGCCCAAATTGTTGACACTTGTAATACTTTGCTATCATGTCCAACTGTACCACAATTAAAACATCGAAACTATTTCCGTTTGATAGTCCCTGAAACTTTTTTCCTCATTTGGTTTCTCATTTGGCCACGTTTTGTTCACTGTTAACTTTTCATAATCATCCAGTCTCGTTTTAAATTCTTCTATACCACGTGCTCCTCTGAGCATGATTTTCAAACTTTCATTGGCCTCAAATCCATCTATTACATAGTTTATTAAAGCATCTGCTTCAAAATTTATCTGAGTGGCCATTAGTTTCATCTCGAAAAAATATTCTCAACACGTTTCTTGAGGTTTTCCTTCTTGCGCTTCAACTTGTCATGGATTTCTGCTATTAATTCTGGTTTTAAATTCAGCTAAGCTCTGTTTTAAATATTCCCCATGACGACACTCCCATTTTGCTCTTAATGAATTGTCTTGATGCAACTTTCAATAGCTTCATCCACCACTAAATGGTTCAAGGGATTCTTGGATATCTCGAAAAATAAATTGTCGTCATATTGGTACATCATTAATTGAATGTAAATCACTATCATCTTTGTCGATATTACTCTGCTCGCTTTGTTCGCCTTCATTATTTACTTCGTCTACTTCACCTTTTTGGCCTCCTTCGCTATTCTAAGTAAGTAAGTTCATCAGCCTATGTTTCAGCACTCCTTTACTTCTAGTTATTCCCTTTTTTCTTGTCAGTTTTTCTACTAATTGCGCTGCCGTCATTTTCTTAACACTGTCCAACGTCAATTGTTTTAAATAATTTTGAATTCGTCAAGCATGTTTATTCTATAAAAATACTCGCAACCACTGATTATTTTTTAAAATAGACGCCAACACAGATTTTTATTTTATTGGAATTAAACGCCACCATAGTTTTTTTTCGCTTTTAAATTAAAAGTCACCACCAATTATAATTTTACTAAAACAAACGCCGCCAATGTTAATAATTTCCACAATTCCTTATTGTTTTAAAATAAAAGTCAATATTCTATATTTTATGAAAATAAACACCAAAACTATTGTTCTAAAATTAAAGTCACCACTAATTATTTTATAAAATAAACCCAGCAACTGTTAATAATTTTGTAAAACAAACGCCACATTGTTTTAGAAAAAATATGATTCGTTTTATTTGTTCTTTTGTTTTTAACAAAATGGCAACTAAGATATTCTTGGTTATCTCGCAATAATATACGCATACCACAAAATAGAGGATGATCCAATTTGAGTTTCCAATTTTAGCAGCACTGCAAATCAAGCAGCCGTTGATAAGCACTTGTTTTTAAAGTCTCAAATGTCAGTCTGCAACAACACATTTACGAAGAGGATCGCTTAACCATCGCTCAACGCGCTGAAATTGTTCAATTGTACAGAAATAACAAATCTGTACGAACTGTGTATCGAAATTTGCGGGAAGATTTTGGTCAAATTTTTCGCCCTACTGAGCGAACGATTCACAACACCGTGGAAAAATTTGTGCATCGTCGTAGCGTGCACTCAGCCAAAAATATTGCTGTTGTAAGTGAAAGTGTGTCCGAAAACCCGCAATTGTCGATTCGTCGGTGTTCGCAGCTTTTGGGTTTTTCTTATGGCTCCCTTTGGTGTATTTGCACAATGACTTGTATCTACACCCGTATAAAATTCAGCTATCAAAAGAACTGAAACCCAGAGGCCATGGACAGGGAAGAATTTAAGCAGACGGGTGTTACAGCAGCAGGAAGTTGATGCTGATTCTTCACAGAAAATCCTCTTGTCGGATAAGGCACATTTCCACCTATCTGAATGTGTTAATAAGCAAATTGGCCGCTTATTTGGAAATGAAAATCCTCATGAGATTCACGAGACACCATCAAATGGCCAAAAAGTGCGCATTGTGGTCAGGCGGCGTCATTGGGCCTAACTTTTTTGAAAACTATCAGGGTCAGACTGTAACAGGCAATGGTGTGCGATACATGCGTATGATAAGCGACTATTTCTGGCATGAAATCGAAAATATTGATGTGGAAGACATGTGGTTCCAAAAAGACGGCACAACTTGCCACATAGCGCGTGCAACGATGGATATTTTGCTGGAAAAGCTCACATTATTTCACGTTTTCGTGGCGTTAACTGGCCATCAAGATCATGCGACTTAACGCAGTTGAATTTCTTTTTGTGGGGTTACGTTAAAAGTCGTGTCTACGCCAACAAACCCGAAACGTTGGAGCATCTAAAAAACAACATCCGCCGAGTTATTGCCGACATACCGCCCGAAATTCACGAAAAAGTCATCGAAAATTTCCTTAAAAGGATCGGCTGCTGCAGAAGGTTCAGAGGCGGCCATTTAATTGATATTATTTGTCATCTATATAAATAAAATCGTTTCTGTACGTTTGTACAAAATCGATATTCTCCGAAAATTCTTGACAGATTGGCTTGAAATTTTTACTGAATATCCTATGTACTTATGACCAGGTTTATATATACTTCTTATGTACCTATGTCACACCTGAGACAGGTAAAAATAAATTTCATAAAATGCATCACCAACACAATAACACAAGCATCAAGAAAATAATGAATTTCCATCGACAATATCCGTGTATACACTATAGTATATAGTGATTACTCTTACTCACACGCGCATGCACCAATAAAGTATAATACAGAATAATAAGCTTAGATTATAAAAAATACAGACGGGCATAGTGGCGGCGGTAAAAATATCAATTCGGAGGGGCAACACTGTAAATGGGCTTAATGCTCATGTATTCTGGAACATCAGAATCGCAAAAAATGTTTGCGTTATTTATTCCAGAAAACAAGTTTCTCTTAAGCGTACAAAATTAAATTATTCGCTTTAGATTCCCTTTATTGAAATGTAACGAGCAAATTATATCTCTACTAGTTGCCGTAAAATGTTGTAAACCCATAGCCGAAAAAAAAAAAAAAAAATTAAAACCGAAAATGCTTAATTTTCAAAAACATCGACGAATTTTAAGAATTGTCCCCATTTTGAGCTTTCGTTTTAACTTAAATAAAAAGTGGGATTTCGCGCTAGGATTTATGATTCAAACTTGATCCAAAAAAACAAATTTTTTACTAAATAATGAATTAACATCATTTCTGTTTGATTAATTATAATTAAATAAAGCCTATAAAAACTTTTTTTTGTAAAGCAATAATGAGAATTCGCACATTTTAATACAAAATATATCAAACTTACGTGTGAAAAGAAATTCCAGAAATTTTTTCCCCTCCGAAATTTATAATACGAGCTTTTTTTTCTGTGGCTCTCCTTCGTACATTTTCTTTGAATATTCACCACAAAAAAAAAATAGAATCGCGCGTAACTTTATTTTTTCTTGTCTCAACGTGAAAAGAAATGCACGTCACTTTGTGTTTCTCTTCTATTTGTTATATTTAAAAATTCATCACATAAAGACAAATAAAACACGCTCCATTGTTTTTCCACGAAATCAAATAAATGAGTCGAATCCTTTATTCTTTTCAGATAAAAACTATTTCGGCAAAAAAAATCCAGGTTGAGCCCCCAATTTTAGGTTTTTTAATAGAAGAACAATAGAATATTTTCATACAATATATTTATTTCAATTTCAGTTAGATTAAAAAATGAAAATAAATTAAACAAAGTTAAACAAAATTACAAAATCAATACTAGTTATGGAAAATACCTCTTACTTCTGTGGATTCTATTTATCGACTCTTCCACTATCTCATTTTGGGTTATAACCATTCTTGCTCTCCTCATACACGATTGCAGTATTCTGCAAAGTTGTGGAGGTTTTTATGGGCATTATTTCCGTCGAAAACTAAATAGTTCTATCTCTTACCACATTGGCGCTGTAGTCGATATAAATTTTCAAATTTTCTATATATATGTCATACACGATTACAATATTCAGCAAAGTTGTGGAGGCTTTTATGCACATTATTTCTTTGGAAGATAAGATAGTTCTATATTGCACTGCTTTGGGGTTGGAGCCAATACAATTTTTTGACATTGAAAATATATAATGGCTTACTCACCTTATATTTCGTAGCATCACGTTTTCATATCCTCTAATTATAAAAGTGAAAAGTTCGTTCGGTTGATATCATACGATTTCTACACTTTTCATTCCGATCACATTTACATATTTGCAAAAACATTAGCAAACGGTGCAGTGGGCAAATTAGATTGGTGAAAAAATTAGAAAAAAACTTGGGGGACACATGATAGAGAATAACATTAGTAAATCGGCTGTACCAATCGGGAGAAGATCATCAACAATAGCTCTTAACAACAACAAAACCATCAATGCGAAGGGGTCACATTTACCATCAGTTTGTACATGTGCCACCACTATACATAAGTCTCAAGGAAGTCTCCGAAGTCTTCTACGAATATGATAAGAAACACTCGCAATCATTACTGTATGTCGCTTTGTCACGTTTATCTAGTATCCAAGGAATATGGATTAGTATAATGCGTGATGATCGGTCCTTTTATCATGGCCGGAGAGCAGCAATAACAATGGTACACTTACAAGATGAATTTCAAAGATTTTCAGCGAATTGTTTAGAAACTATTGATAAACAAATACTTCATTTCATTCATGAGAGGAGAGGATTATCGACATATACTGTCAATTGTCAAAGTCTTCGATCTCATTCCGAGGATCTCACAGACGCTGTCATTCGCAAATCAAATGTTGTAATATCATCCGAGACTTCGTTAAATTATGCTGAGGACATTAGCACACCTAGCTTTCATTGTGTCATTAAATAAAAACGACCAAGCGCTCGAGCAGGAGGAGTGGCATAATCAATATGAAACAGTGAACATTGTCACACCAAACATCTATATAACAGCTACACAATCCAGTTCATATATATCGACTTTATCGCCAATTGGTGGTGTTTGCATTGCTGAGTGTCAAACTTTGAATAGAAAAAAGTTTTTATTGTAGCCATCTAAGTAGTAATACCGTCAAAGATGGCGCCGAAAGGTAATTCTGATAGAAAATGTTGTGGAAAATGTAAAAAACAACTCGGAAAAACAGGATATAAAGTGAAATGTGGGGAATGCAGTGAGTGGCTTCATGAGACATGTGCTAAACTTAAACGTGAATTCCTTAATCAAATTAAATTGGGTGAAAAAACATATTTCTGTGTGAAATGTTCTAAAATTGGGGTTAGTTCTACGTCTTCGGAAGATGAAAGTGATGAAATATTCGAGGAATCTTCTGTTTCTGACTTGGAACTAACATTGAAAAACAATAATAGAAAAATTACACTAACGGGTATCATGGTGAAACTAAATAATATGGGAAAATATATACCAAGTTATTGAGCAAGGTCGAGGTGCAAGAAGGCACAAACAAAAAGCTAAAAAAAGATATTGAGGAATTGAAAAAGGAAAATATTGTATATTAATAAGAAAGCAAACAAATGGCAGCAACATACAAACAAATAAATTGGAACAAGATAAGCTTGAAAATAATATCATCATATCAAGCATTCCAGGCAAAGAAACTGGTAATCCAACCAACGTTAAGGGAATTGTCGGGAAAATTGTAAAATATTTTAACCTGGGAATTACTGAAGACGAAATAAAAGCCTGTTATAAAATAGGAAAAGAAAAGGATAATAAACAGCAGATAAAAATAATATTTCAAGATACAAATGCAAAAATTAAAATAATGAAACGTAACGAAAAAAGTCGAAAGACATAGGACTTGCTGAAAATAACAAAATCTTCATCAACAATGAATTAACTAAACAGAATCACTTTTTGCTAAAATTGTCTAGAGATCTTCAAAAGGAATTTTATTTTAAATATGTTTGGTTCTCGGGTGGAAATATATTGCTGCGCGAAGCGGAGAAAAGCAAACCAATACACCAGATGAAATGAGCCATTTTTATACGAAAATAAAACGCCTTTTTTTAATAGGAAAATACAAATATTTTATTCAAAGTACTGTCCATCGTCTTCTACACATTTTGACCACCTTTCAGGCAATTGGTGGATATCACTCCAAAAAAATTCTTCGTCTTTTGATGAAAACCGTTCAGAGGCCCAATTTTTCAGTTCTTCAGGTGTTTTGAAGTGGTGCTCCTTAAGTGCGTAGCCCATCAATGAAAATAAGTGGTAGTCGGAAGGAGGCAAGTCTGGTGAGTAAGCCGCATACGGTAAAACTTGCCAATTAAGCGCTTCCATCGTTTCCTGGACCGGTTTTCCTTTGTGTGTTAGAGCATTGTCATGAAGGAAAATCATTTTGTGTTGTCTCTTTTGATATTCTGGTAGTTTTTGGAGCAAATCACGGTTCAATTCGATCAATTATTGTCGGTAGCGATCAGTATTAACAGTTTCACCAGGTTTCAGAAGCTCGCGCTACACCACACCCTTCTGATCCCACCAAACACAGAGCATTCTCTTTTTATCGAATCAATTTGATTATGCAGTCGATGTTAATGGTTGACCTGGTGCAACCCATGATTTTTTGGATTTAGGATTCTCAAGATATATCCACTTTTCATCACTAGTCACGATTCGACGCAAAAAGACTTCCTTTTGGAACGGCCCAGCAACAAGTCACAGATCGTTTCTCAGTTTTCTTGCTGCCTTTCAGTCAATTCGTGTGTCACCCATTTTCCTGACTTTGGAACCTTTCCCATAGCATGTAAACGTCTAGAAGTTGTTGCTTGATCAACATTTAGCATTTCTGCCATTTGTGGTTGGCTTAAAGTGTCATCTTCCTCCAGTATTTCTTGCAATTTGGTGTTTTCAAACTTTTTCGGCGGTCTTCCACTTTCTTCATTTCTCACATCAAAATCATTATTTCTCAATCTTTGAAACCATCTTTTGCATGTTGCTAATGATGGACCATGATTACCATAAGCTTTTTCAAGCATTCTGCCGTGTTTTTCTTTAAATGGTAACCAAAAACTAATGCTGTCCTCAAATCGTATGTTGTAAGCGTAAAATTCGAGATTTTTAACACGAAAAAATTTTATGTTGTTGTATTAGAAATCAAATTTTCAACACTGAACGTTGTTGGCAAACCATAGCAGTGAATTTACATTTTCTCTACATCGGCCGGACCACTATGGAACTTTCCCGATAATGTCATAAAATATTAATTTTAGTTCTCCTATTCTAAATGTACATTCCAAGTTTCATGAAAATGTGACTACTATTGGCCGAATTATTAAGGTTTTTTCATTTTGCACTCTCGCAACCCTCATCGAGGGGAGACGCATTTTATCTTTTCAGCTCGCCTATCCAAAATGTACATATCAAGTTTAATGAAAATCCGCCCATTATTGAGTGATTTTTTGAAGTTTTTTTATTTTAGCCTCCACAACCCCCTATCGAGGGAAGACATTTTATCCTTTCAGTTGCCCCATCCCAATGTACATTCCAAGTTTCATTAAAATCCGCCTGTTATTGACCGAATTATTAAGGTTTCTTTATTTTAACCTCCCGCCACTCCCACCGAGAGGAGACACATTCTATCTTTTCACTTGGCCTATCCAGAATGTACACACCAAGTTTCAAGAAAATCCGCCCATTGAGTGAATTATTGAAGTTTCTCTATATTAGCCCTCCACAACCCCCACGGGGGAGACGTATTTTATCTGGTTGGTCCATCCCAAACGTACGTTCGAAGTTTCATTAAAATCCGACTATTATTGGACGAATTAGGAAAGTTTGTTTCCAGATTTTTTAAAAAAAGTTTTGCGCATTAGTGTTACCAGATGTGAATTCCGTTGAAAATTTAATACGTTCTGATTTCGACCGTAGTACACAAACTGTGCAAATCTCATCAAAACTGGACGTGCAGTTTCGGTTTTACAACAAGTGCAAAAATAGACTATATTTGGACAAAACGTATTCTTAGACAGTGTTGCCATAGTCGAATATGGCCCAAAAACTAATCAGATCTAAGTTAGGATCAAATACATGCACTGTGTAAATTTTATCGAAATTGGTCCAACAGTTTAGTCTGAACCGTGCGGACAAAATTTTGTCGTTTTTAGACAAAAAAGCGTTACCAAATAGTGTTGCCATATATTAATTTCGCCCAAAATCTAACACCATCTGGCATTTGATGCAACACCAAAATGGTAAAAGGTTCATGGAAATCAGACCATCCATTTAGATTTTATTAACGATTTAAAAAAGCGGGCGGACGGGCGGACGGACATGGGCCTAATTATTTTTGATGAATCGGATTTTGCACTCATTTTCATCTTCCTAGCCGTTCTAGAACAAAAATTAGATTTTCACACGATTATAGTACTTTCCTATAAATATTCGTTTATCGGGCAAATAAAAGGAGTCTTGGTTCGTTCACAATAAGCATTGCATATAGCTACAGCAACATATCGGCCAAGGCTCATTCCATATGCATACACCTGGTATATTGACAGTGAGGATAGAATAAACGAATTGCGTTCAAAAAACTTAGAAAAACGTCAAAATAACGTATCTAAATGTTAGAAGCCTGAAAAATAAATTAAATGAAGTAGAACTGTTAGTAAATAAAGAGACAGCAGACATACTAATACTAGTAGAAACATGGCTTCAGCAATATGAAACTATGTACTATCAATTAAAAAATTATAAGAGCGCAAATTCATGTCGAGAAACAAGGGGTGGAGGTGTAAGTGTATACATGCGTGACACTCTAGCCTTTAAAATAAATATAAAAACCAAAATAATATAGTAACCTTAAGAAGAGAAAATCTCAACTTAAATTTATGTGCAATATGCAGAAAACCTAAAAGTAATGTTGAAAGCTTTATAGAGTATTTTCAAGAAGGAATACTACCAACAAAAAATATGTTAATAGTGGGAGACTTAAATATAAATTTATTAAATGGAAAAAATAAAACTGTGATAGACTACAAAAATGAATTGAGAAGTGCTAATGTAAATATATTAAATAAAATAAATAAAAAGCACTACACAAGAGTAAACAGCAAAGGGGGAGATACTATAATTGATCATGTTCTGACCAATATTAGCTCAAATAAATTTACTAAAATAAAGTGCTTTCATAATCCAATAACCGATCATAGAGTACTAAAATTTGAAGTAAATCTAAACAAAGAGTTAATAAAACAAAAAATGAGCAAAGCAAACCATAGTAGTGAATTATTTATATTTTCTCTACATCGGCCGGACCACTATGGAACTTTCCCGATAATGTCATCAAATATTCATTTCAGTTCACCTATTCTAAATGTACTTTCCAAGTTTCATGCAAATGTGACTAGTATTGGCCGAATTATTAAGGTTTTTTTTAACCCCCACAGAGGGGAGTCGCATTCTATCTTTTCAGTTGGCCTATCCAAAATGTATACACTAAGATTTAAGAAAATTCGCCCATTATTGAGTGAATTCTTGAAGTTTTTCTATTTCAGCCCCCACAACCCCCATCGAGGGGAGACATTTTATCTTTTTAGTTTGCTCATCCCAAATGTACATTCCAAGTTTCATTAAAATCCGCCGGTTATTGACTGAATTATTAAGGTTTTTGAAGTGAAATACTTCTATGGGGACGTTTTGCAAAAATTATGTGACGATTTTGTGTGACGAAACGTTACATTACAAAATATCTCATTATATGGACGTCCTAGATGATTACAATGTTCAACAATATTGTGGAGGTTGTGATTAGAATTATTTTCGTTGAAGACCAAATAGTTATATCTATCACCGTATTAGCGCTGTAGTCGATACAAATTTTTTAAATTTTTTAAAACTTTTTATGTAGAGGTCGTACACGATTGAAATGTTCAACAAAGTTGTGGAGGTTTTTATGGGGATTATTTCCGTCGAAGACACAATAGTTCTATATCCAACCACTTCGGCGCTGTATTCAATAACAATTTGATGAAACGTTACATTACAAAATATCTTATTATATGGACGTCCTAGACGATTACAACCTTCGGCATTATTGTGGAGGTTATAATGAGTAATATTTCCTTCTCAGACCAAATAGTTCTATGTGCCACCATATTGGCGCTGTAGTCGATATAAATTTATGAAATTTTTTTCGAACTTTTTATATAGAGGTCGTACATGATTGAAATGTTCGGCAAAGTTGTAGAGGTTTTTATGGCGACTATTTCCGTCGAAGACCCAATAGTTCTATCTCCCACCATTTCGGCGCTGTATTCAATAACAATTTTTGAACTTAGATGAAACGTCACATTACAAAATATCTTATTATATGGACGTCCTAGACGATTACAATGTTCGGCAATATTGTGGAAATTATAATGAGTAATATTTCCGTTGAAGACCAAATAGTCCTATCTGCCACCGTATTGGCGCTGTAGTCCATACAAATTTTTTAACTTTCTATATGGAAAAAATCATGGAACGCTAACTCCGTAAAGCAGCGTGTCACATCAGTGTAAGCTGACTAACAATTGCGTCGTTTCTGTGCATAAGGCTGGCGCATACGAATATTGCATAGCGGAAAGCGGTCAGCGCATCTTACATACATTAACGGGCATTGCTTCTTACTACGGCTACAATGACTCCGGTAAGAAACGTTTGCGAGTCTACAATTCTGCTCAATCACTACACGCTGACAATGCTTCCACGAGAACGCCTATGACTATTGCAGAACGGACGCGGGCACGTAGGGCTAGGCAACAACAAGCGGAACAAAAGCAACTCGCTGACAAGGTTTCGACGAGTACGACAATGACTGGTGCAGAACGGACGCGGGCATGTAGGGTTAGACAACTTGCTCAACAAGCGGAACAAATGCAACTCGCTGACAAGGCTTCGAGGAGTACGGATATGATTGGCACAGAGGGGACGGTGGTATATAGAGCTAGGCAACTTGCACAACAAGCGGAACAAAACCAACTCGCTGAAAAGGCTTCGACGGGTACGGCTATGACTGGTGCAGAACGGACGCGGGCATGTAGGGCCAGGCAACTTGCTCAACAAGCGGAACAAAGCCAACTCGCTGACAAGGCTCCGACGGGTACGGCTATGACTGGTGCAGAACGGACGCGGGCATGTAGAGCTAGGCAATTTGCTCAACAAGCGAAATAAAAGCAACTCGTTGACAAGGCTTCGACGAGTAGGTCTTCGACAGGTACGGCTATGACTGGTGCAGAACGGACGCGGGCATGTAGAGCTAGGCAATTTGCTCAACAAGCTGACAAGGCTTCGACGAGTACGACTATGACTGGTGCAGAACGGACGCGGGCATGTAGAGCTAGGCAATTTGTCCAACAAGCGAAAAAAAAGCAACTCGTTGACAAGGCCTCGACGAGTAGGTCTTCGACAGGTACGGCTATAACTGGTACAAAGCGGACGCGGGCATTTAGGGCTAGGCAACTTGCTCAACAAACGGAACAAATGCAACTCGCTGACAAACCATAAAGAAAAGCTTCTTTTCACTTCTACAGTGTGGTCAAAAGCACACTTCCTTTTTTTATATCACCCTCCCACAACCCCCACCGAGGGGAGACGCATTCTATCTTTTCACTTGCCCTGTCCAGAATGTACACAGTGTTGTGAAAACACGTGCACACAAAATGCTAAGTCCAAAATGATATAAAAATATCGTTTTGGTAAAAAAGATCGTTTTACAGGATCGTAAAATTTTAGTGGACTACGTTTTCTAAAATTCTGAAATGTTGTAAAGAACACGTGCATCCAAAAACCCAAGCCCAAAAGGATATAAAAATATCGTTTTGAAAAAAATGATCACACTACGCGATCATAAAATTTGAATAGACCACGTTTTCTAAGAAACCCAAATTTTATGTTTGAAGAAAAACGTGCAAGTCTAAAATACTTTCTCATGACCATCTAGGATATCGAAATATATTTTCAAATATGATGTCCTAGAAATAGACTCTTTTACAACGTGGCAATAAAATTTCAGAAAATAATGTTTTAAAAAGGCGCATGTTCTTTGTGATCGCTTGAATGCAAAGAAATAGGCAAATCTTTTAAAACTCTTTGCCATCTAAATGTCAATAAAAAGGATCGTAAAAAAGGGTCTACAAAATCATGTTGCATCTTTGCATCTAAAGTCATAAAAATGGTATTTATGGATGCAAAGATCCCTTTTTCCAAGGAATCAGGATTTTACGATCACGGTGAAAATTGTAAAAAATATCTGTTATGCATTTGTTCTTATCGCTCGAATAAACAAATCTTTTAAAGTATGTGATGTAAACATATATGGAAAGGATTTGTTTTTCTTACATCTTCACAAAAAAATACATATCCCTACCCAAGCCTAGCCATTTAAAGGCTAGAATTTTTATATAAAAAGGCTGAGTTGACGGAAAATTAGTCAGTAGTTGTTACATACACGCCGTAAATAGTACTTTTGCCCCCCACCCGAGGTAAGGTACAAAGGAAGAAGTTTTTCATAAGACAGTTTTATAAAGTAAAGAATCAGTTTAGTTGTCAGTGAGTGCAACTTTAAAAGATTTTAAAAGATGTGGATTTAAACTCCACAAAGTGTTTTAAACAATCTTCAATAGAACTGAAGGCCTTCTAAAAGGCTGGAAGAACTATTGAAGATTCATTTAAATAACGAATCAATTAAAATAAAAATGCATGTAAATAAGTGTAAAATTAATAAATAAAATAAAAATTAAATTAATAAAAGAACTTTTTAAAAATACTCATAATTTGTAATTCTTTCATTAAATCGCACAACATTCCCCTCCCGTGTATTCTCAACACCTGGGAATACACAACATAATTTGGCGCAGCCGGTAGGATTCAAGGAGTTTTAAAACTTTAAAAAACTTGGATCTTTCGAATCGAAAAAAAAAGCGTGTTGCGATTTAGTGAAACTAAAATTTCTTGACGTATTCCTAATAAAACATCAAAAACTAAAAAATTAACAATAAAAAAAAAAAGAGAACAGTGAACAATAAAAATTGAACAGCAGCAAAACTGATGTCAAGTGAAAGCAGCATTTCAGAAGAGGACACCACCATCGTACTACAAGAGGACTACGACGCATCCGACGAGGGAGCACCAAAACTAAGAGAACTGAGAAGCGGAAAAATATACAGCACAAGCACACCGATAAAGGAGATTAAGGTAGAGGCAAATAAAATAAATAAATTAGATAAGGTAGATTTAAGTAAAACAATAAAAATGAGTGTAGATTATTCTAAAGTGAACCAGTTTGTATTTAATAGTATACCATTGTTTGATGGGGAAAATACCCCTAATTTAGTATCGCAAGCAGACTGTTTTATTCGGTGTTGTGGATATGTAATCGATGTGCTAGAAGAAGAAGAGAAAAAACTATTCTTAAAACTATTGCCTACCCGGTTTCGAGGGCGGGCAATATCAGTGTTAAACGGGACAAAGTTCGAATCGTTGGAAGATCTTAAAAAATTGATAACCGAAAAGTTCATTAATACAAAGCCATATATGACTTTGGTTAATGAACTTAGGATATCACGTCAACTTCCTGGCGAAACTTTATCTTCTTTGGCGAATAGAGTATTTGATTTGTTAAAAAGTTGTAGGGAAAAGGCAGATGCTCGGTATAGTTCAGGCGCCGAAGCTATTAGAAATGATTTGGAGGAAACCGCGATATTTGCGTTTAAATCCGGTATAATAGATCCAAATCACCGCCTTTACTTACTCCACAATAGCGAAAAAGTATTCGAAACTCTGTTGCAGAAAGTAAATGAGTTGGATGAAGCCGAAAAACAAATGTCGTTGTATCAACACATGTCTGGGTTAACTTCACTTTCAGTTTTACCGCCCGCTTTTACACCTTTGTCTTCACCTTTAGTGCATTCAAATAGCAATGCAAACCAAAATGATAACTCAAGTCAACGAATAAACGTACAGAAAAAGCAATATAGTTCTAAATGTGGGTTTTGTAGTAAATTAGGTCACACTTACGTAGAATGCAACATGCGTAAAAAGACTCCTTATTGCACAATTTGTCGCGTATATGGACACAATTTTGATAGTTGCTTGAAAAGGCCAGTTGAACGAAATAACAATAGACAAGTTCATGCGGTTAATTCGAACAACGATTCAAAAATTTGGAATTAAAATGTGCATTTTGTCAGAGAAAGGGTCACAAGCCTGACAAATGTTTTGCCAAAAAGAAATGGGATTCCCAAAACTCTTCTTCGACCAATCAGTCGGAAAACTAAAATCGGGCTGTCACCCCCGACCAGTAAATGAGACAAGGTGTCAGCCCCCACATAAAAAAACCCTTAAATGTTCAGTAGAAATACCTCTGGATTTAGTTACACATAATCCAGCTAAATTATTAATAGACACTGGTGCCGACATTAGTATTCTGAAAAATACGGCATTAAAACCAGGTGTCCAAATAAATGCAAATAATAAAATACAGATTAAAACTGTGTTTGGCGAAGGCAAAACTTTAGGTACTTGCATAGGTAAAATTTCTACACCAACTCCCCGCAATGTTAAATTTCATGTTATCAAATCAACAAACGAAATATCGGGAGACGGAATTTTGGGTTACGATTTCTTGTCTCAACACTGTAATATTGAAGGACCAAATCAACAGTTAGTTTTTCCAGAAACTGAATTTAATCAAAGCAGTTATAAAATACCAATTCAAAACGAAGATGATTTGACTCTAGTGGAAAAGGGTAAACACAATAAAATTCAGTCGCAGAATAAAGATTTTGCAAAGTCTGAAAAAATTGTGTTTGAAAAAGCCTCACAGAGCAAACATCAAAACCCAATTGAAGAAACTTTTTACAACTCGAAGAGTATAAAAGGGCTCAATACTGAAATAGTATTGGAAGACCTGGAATGTGAAGTGGAGACTCAGAGAGAAATTCACATTCCTGCTCGAACGAGAAAAGTAATTCAAATAGAAGCGGATTTTAAGCAAGAAAAGCTTTGTTTATCAAATGAGATAAACGAAGGAGTTTTTCTTGGCAATTGTTTGGTTAGACCAAGTGAAGGAAAAATTACGTTGAGTATCCTGAATATTAACAGTGAAGATAAAAATATTAAGCCATTTAAAATAAAAGTAGAGTCATTGAAAAACTACAGTATAATAAATTTAAATAAAAATATTGAAGAAAATTCTCCAGAAGAAAAAGTAAAGCAAATGTTCAATTATTTTGAGTGTGAAACTGAAAAACGAGTAAAAATAATAGATGAAATTATTAAACTAGACAACTCTATAAATGAAGAGGAAAAAATCTCGATTTTAGAAATTTGTAAGGAATACAATGACGTATTCCATTTACCGGGAGATAAACTCACCCACACAAACTCGTGCTCACATTCAATACCAATTAAACAGGATCAAGGTCCTGTAAACCAAAAAATGTATCCTTTGCCAGAAAAGCAAGGAACAATAATTCAGGACCAAGTCGAAGATATGCTCGATAATGATATTATTACTCCAAGTAAAAGCCCTTGGAATTCACCTCTTCTGGTAGTGCCTAAAAAAGATGGAACAGAAGGAGAGAAAAGATGGAGAGTAGTGATTGATTTTAGAAAGCTTAACCAAATAACAATTGGTGATGCTTTCCCACTACCAAGAATCGAGGATATTTTAGATCAACTGGGGCATTCAAGATATTTCACTACTTTAGATCTTGCTAGTGGATATCACCAAGTTCTAGTTGACAGAAAAGATCGATCAAAAACTGCTTTTAGTACACCATTTGGGCATTATGAATTTAAACGAATGCCATTTGGACTAACTGGAGCTCCTGCTACTTTTCAACGGTTAATGAATCACGTATTAACCGGCCTTCAAGGTATTTTATGCTTTGTTTATATTGATGACATTGTTATTTATGGGAAAAATTTAATAGACCATAACAAGAAACTCGAAGAAATTTTTGCGCGATTAAGAGAGAATAATTTGAAACTACAGCCAGATAAATGTAATTTTTTGCGTAAAGAAATAGTTTATTTAGGGCATAAGTGTTCACAACAAGGAGCTTTACCAGATCCTTCGAACATTGCATGTGTTCAAGCTTTTCCAGCACCAAAAACAATAAGACAATGCCAATCTTTCTTGGGACTTGCAAACTACTACCGAAAATTTATACCAAATTTTTCAAAAGTTGCGGAACCAATAAACAAGCTTTTACGAAAAGATGTCAAATTCAAATGGAGTGACAAATGCGAGAGTGCATTTCAAAATTTAAAACAAGAATTAATATCACCACCACTTCTTATATATCCGGATTTTAATATACCTTTCATATTAACAACTGATGCAAGCAGTGAAGCACTAGGCGCGGTTTTATCGCAAGGAGAAGTAGGAAAAGATAAACCGATCGCTTTCGCAAGTCGTTCTCTCAATAAAGCTGAAAGAAATTATTCAACAATTGAGAAAGAGTTGTTAGCAATAGTATGGGCAACAAAAAATTTTCGCTGTTATCTTTATGGGAGGAAATTTGTAGTATATACCGACCACCAACCCCTCAAGGGTGTGTTCAATGTCAAAGACCCAACTTCACGTTTGGTTCGATTTCACCACAAATTGTCAGAATATGATTATCATATAGAATACAAAGCGGGTAAATATAATACCAATGCCGATGCGTAAAGCAGAATACCATCTCAAAACCATCCAATACAAAAGAAAATCACCATTCAAGCTCAAGTACATCATGCTCTAGATTCAGACGTAGAAAAAGATTATCCATTAAAGTGTCTAGCAATCACACGAGCACGATCTAAATTAGAAAAAAATGAAGTTTCTAACGAAGAAAATAATGAATTGATAGAAAGAAAAGATGAAGATAATCAAAAAGTTGGTGATAATGATTTGGAAAGTGAATCAATTGACTCCGATGAATCGTTTAATATAGACGATACAAATCAAATAGAAATCTTAACAGATCGGAAAGATATTGAAACAGTGTTAAGAGCGCATCATAATTCACCGCTTGGAGGACATTGTGGGATTCAAAAAACGTACAAACGAATAAGACAAAGTTATAAATGGGAAAATATGCTACATGATATCGCAGAATATATACGAAAATGCGTAAAATGTCAGAAAAATAAACGGGGAAAAACCACAAAAATGCCAATGGTAATAAGTGATACAGCTAAGCAACCATTTGATAAAGTGTATTTAGATATAGTAGGACCACTACCAACTACTCAACAGGGTAATAAATATATACTAACTTTTCAGGACGATCTAACTAAAATATTAGATTGCTTTCCGTTAAATGATTGTGAAGCAAAAACGGTGGCGGATTGTTTCTATAAAAATGTTATTTTAAAATATTTCGTAGTTCCTAAAAAACTAATAACCGATCAAGGCACAAATCTCTTAAGTGACTTGTTCAAAGGAATGTGCAAATTACTTAAAATTAAGAAACTACAAACAACTGCTTATCATCCACAATCAAATGGATCTTTAGAAAGAACACACGGTCCATTAGTTGAATACTTAAGAAGTATAGTGGATGACAATCCTGCCTCTTGGAATGATTGGTTAGGTGAAGCAGCTACTGTACATAATCACACTCCCCACACAGGAAGTAAGTTTACTCCCATTTACGCATTATATGGCTATCATCGTCCACTTCCAACAAATCTTAATAAGGAACCGGAACCTGTTTATAATTTTGATGATTATTGTTCTTATATAAAAAATAAGTTGCAAAAGGTACACAAAAAGGCACGGCAGAATTTAATAACTGCTAAAAATAAATCCAAATCACATTATGACAAAAATGCCCGTGTCGTAAAATTCCACATAGGGGATAAAGTTCTTTTACGAAACTCAGTTAAGAAACACAAACTCTCACCAATTTGGATGGGTCCTTTCGAAGTAAAAAAAAATAGATAGCGAGGTTAATACAACAATCTAAATTGGACATAAATTAAGAAGAGTGCACAATAACAGGATAAGATTGTTCCTAAATAATTAAACATATGTCCAAACTAAATTTCCAAGTTTCCTTGATTTCACTTTCATTAATTTAAACACATATTGAATACAACATGTATAAAAAGGTTAAATCATTTAATGTTTGGGAATGTGAAGTGGAGACTCAGAGAGAAATTCACATTTCCAATTACACATTTAACAATTAACATACATAAAAAAAAAAAGAGTTTGAAACAAACAATGTTTAGCACAGGTGCCAAAGAAAACAACATTTTTTTTCTGGTTCACCTAAGAAAAACAGGTACAAACCGCCTGTTAAAAATAATCAATCAGGTATTAAGCGATAGTTAAAATCCGCCTGGTAAGTTTTAGGTATACAAAGGGTATGTGAAAAAAAAAGACACGAAAAACCTTTGCCTAAATAATAATAAAAACAAATTTCACAAAACATAGTGAAATCTCAATAACCATTCGGATCATAAAAATGGTAATAAAATATGTACAAACAAAAACAATTGAAAGTGAAAATATAAAAAGGAACGAAAAAAAAAAAATCTTTGCATAAAGCAAGGAAAAACATATGTCCACCTACAAAACTAACGTTTTCAAAAACAAAATAGTTTCGATTTTAGGGTTAACGCACTTAAAATAAATATGCCTGTCCATATTTATTGAAAAAATAACAGAGAACGAAAATAAAAGAATGAAATAGGTACCACAATTTTATTAATAAAAGAAAAAAATCATATAATAATAACACAATATACGTATAAAAGATCATGCATAGAAGATTTCGGTTTCGGGCTCTGAATAATTTTCAAAACCAGAGTCCGAATTATAATCCGAGTTTATATCATCATCAATAGGTTGATCAAGAGCCCATGGCTCCAATACCCCTTGGGTGAGTTCGAAAATCGAATAATGATAGTCTCTGCCAAATTTTATCCGGTCACCAGCACACCATAATCCAAATCAAGGATCCGTAATTTTATGCCGAAAGGATAGTTGAAAAAAAGACAGTGAAACTGTGACATCATATCCACGGGAAAAATAGCTGAACAGGTAGCTTCCCATCCAGCAACAACAATATCGGACGACAAAATCATGTCCAAATGAACACCATCAATACTTTCCAGGACCCACATTCAAATTTGAATTTCAAATTTCAAACAACTAATTAAATAAGATCACTGCATCGTGCTTTATAGTACCGAAATATTCAAAATAGAATAGAATTCCATATTAAAGCAATAAAAATCGCCTAAAACATAAAAAAAAAATATTTTTTTTTATTTACCCCAGGGAACAATGGAACTCTTCTTCGCGATATTAGGGATTTTAACACTAGCACGGGCTCAAGTAGAAGTCAGAGAATTGGAACCAGTCGGCGTGTTGTTTGAATCAGTAGCAGATGTTATGATATACCAAAACAAATGGAATATATACACTAAAATGACTTTGATGAATGAAAGTGAAACGCTTGATTTTGTTCAACATTGTGAACGAAGAGTAAACATTTTATGTGAGTTAGCAAAACAGAATTTTAATAGGACCACTTGTGAAAATTGGGAGGATGAAATTAAAGAAATCAGTCTCAAAATTCGCAAAAATATGAAAAACATAAAATTCTTTAGCTTAAAAAGGAAAACCAAACGTGCTTTGGCAAATATAGTCGGCAAAACTGTGAAATATCTGTTTGGGAACATGGATGAAGAAGATTCGGAACAAATTTATAAACGGTTACAGACATTAGAATCACACGATGAAGAAAACCTACATCTAATGTCTAAACAAGTAACCATTGTGAAATCAACCTTCAATAAAATGAGTGAAGCAATAAGAAACACTAGTCAACAACTAGAATTGTTACACTATACATTGGGAACAAAATTAGATAGATATTTCAGCCAAACTAGCACAGACCTTAAATCACTCCAAATACAAGCCAATTTAAATGAAATGTTAATTTTTGTCACATCAAGGCTTCAACAAATTTTATCGAACTTGAATGAACAATTTACCATTATATTGGCCTTACAACAACATAAATTACATCCGTCATTAATATCAGCTAAGGATTTAGCAAACATCCAGTCAGAAATAAGTCATAATTCAAAATCTCGAATACTTGATTTTACAACACTCAACCAAATAATCAGAGTTGATTCCGAGCATACGGAAGAAAATCTGTTAATCCGTATCGTTTTTCCTGGTTGAGAAAAATAAATATACATTAAATAAAGTATACTTAATGCCGATTCCTACTGAAAATGGTAGACTCTCCATCCTTGATACAAACATTGATTACATTCTAAATTGTACCGAAAAGAAATCGACAATAGAATTAACACATGTACAATTTTTGGAACAATGTAAAACAATCTTCATAAATCATTATGAAACGGTGTATATTTGTAAACAAAAACAACCAAAAATTATAGGTCCTGATATAAAACAGTGTTTAACAACAATGTTGTATAACCCATTTTTTGAACCAGCAAAATGTAAACACAAAATTTTAATACAAGATCCTGAATACATTACTAAATTGGTTCAAAGTAATGCCTGGCTTTTCGTTCTACAACAAGAACGAAGTTTATTCATATATTGCAATAATACTTATACCCAAAAAATTTTAAGAGGAATGGGAGTATTATTTTTAAAAGAAGCATGTTCATATACATTGGGAAGTTTGGAATTACCTTATGAAAGCACTCAAGAGTATGACATGCCTATACATCAACCAGAAATCTTCAACATACCTATGTTAAAAATCAAAATACCATTAGGGCTCCATTTTCAAATGACCACACCAAAAACTGATTTGAGTTTCCACTCGCATGTTCACCTTAATGAGGTACTAGCAAAAACTAGTGTGTCTATTGCTGACTTAGAGAAAAGTTTGGCAGATACAGAACATAAACGACAAACCGAAAGAATTAACACACAAACCCATGCTAACAGTATCGGATTTGGTGCATTATCAGTATGTTCTATCATCCTAATATTGTATTTCTACATATCAAAAAATAGTAAAGCTAAGAGTGAAGTTAAAACGGGGGAAATAATCGAAATGTCGAGAATCCCTACGGTGTTAATCAGTGAGACAATAAATCCATCTCAGACCAAAACCGAAACAAATACCATAACTCATGTTCACCCAAAAGAAAATATAAAGAAGGAGGAAATTAAAACAAAAATCGAACCACAAAATACATCGAAGAAAGCACTCGAGCCTACTAAGAAATTTGTAGTAAATATTTAAAATATATATATATATTTATATTGAAAGAAAAATTAGTAAATAAGAAGAAAAAATAAATAAATAGATGAATAAATAACATTAAATATATTCAAAATTAAAAAAAAAAAAAAAAAAAAAAAAAAAAAAACTATTTTTAAGATATAGTTTAAAATTCAATAAATTTTAAGAATTATAAAAGTTCACCAAAATATGTAAACTAATTTTCAAAAAACACAGCCATTTTTATATAAACGAAAATTATTATGTTCTTCGAAAAAAAAAATTTTCTTTTCTCGAAGGGGGGAGGAATGTTGTGAAAACACGTGCACACAAAATGCTAAGTCCAAAATGATTTAAAAATATCGTTTTGGTAAAAAAGATCGTTTTACACGATCGTAAAATTTTAGTGGACTACGTTTTCTAAAATTCTGAAATGTTGTAAAGAACACGTGCATCCAAAAACCCAAGCCCAAAAGGATATAAAAATATCGTTTTGGAAAAAATGATCACACTACGCGATCATAAAATTTGAATAGACCACGTTTTCTAAGAAACCCAAATTTTATGTTTGAAGAAAAACGTGCAAGTCTAAAATACTTTCTCATGACCATCTAGGATATCGAAATATATTTTCAAATATGATGTCCTAGAAATAGACTCTTTTACAACGTGGCAATAAAATTTCAGAAAATAATGTTTTAAAAAGGCGCATGTTCTTTGTGATCGCTTGAATGCAAAGAAATAGGCAAATCTTTTAAAACTCTTTGCCATCTAAATGTCAATAAAAAGGATCGTAAAAAAGGGTCTACAAAATCATGTTGCATCTTTGCATCTAAAGTCATAAAAATGGTATTTATGGATGCAAAGATCCCTTTTTCCAAGGAATCAGGATTTTACGATCACGGTGAAAATTGTAAAAAATATCTGTTATGCATTTGTTCTTATCGCTCGAATAAACAAATCTTTTAAAGTATGTGATGTAAACATATATGGAAAGGATTTGTTTTTCTTACATCTTCACAAAAAAATACATATCCCTACCCAAGCCTAGCCATTTAAAGGCTAGAATTTTTATATAAAAAGGCTGAGTTGACGGAAAATTAGTCAGTAGTTGTTACATACACGCCGTAAATAGTACTTTTGCCCCCCACCCGAGGTAAGGTACAAAGGAAGAAGTTTTTCATAAGACAGTTTTATAAAGTAAAGAATCAGTTTAGTTGTCAGTGAGTGCAACTTTAAAAGATTTTAAAAGATGTGGATTTAAACTCCACAAAGTGTTTTAAACAATCTTCAATAGAACTGAAGGCCTTCTAAAAGGCTGGAAGAACTATTGAAGATTCATTTAAATAACGAATCAATTAAAATAAAAATGCATGTAAATAAGTGTAAAATTAATAAATAAAATAAAAATTAAATTACTAAAAGAACTTTTTAAAAATACTCATAATTTGTAATTCTTTCATTAAATCGCACAACATTCCCCTCCCGTGTATTCTCAACACCTGGGAATACACAACAACACCAAGTTTAAAGAAAATCTGCCTATTATTGAGTGAATTATTGAAGTTTTTCTTTTTCAGCCATCCACAACCCCCCACCGCGGGGAGACATATTTTATTATTTCAGTTCATCTATTCCAAACGTACGTTCCAAGTTTCATTAAAATCCGACTATTATTGGCCGAACTAAGGAAGTTTCTATATTTCATTATTATTGGGGATTTTTATTTCACCCTGCCTTGCTCATCCTAAATGTACATTCCAAGTTTCATTAAAATCCGCCGGTTATTGACCGAATTATTAAGGTTTCTTTATATCACCCTCCCACAACCCCCACCGAGGGGAGACGCATTCTATCTTCTCACTTGCCCTATCCAGAATGTACGCACCAAGTTTAAAGAAAATCTGCCTATTATTGAGTGAATTATTGAAGTTTTTCTTTTTCAGCCCCCCACAACCCCCCACAGCGGGGGGACATATTTTATTTTTTCGGCTGGTCCATCCCAAACGTAAATTCGAAGTTTCATTAAAATCCGACTATTATTAACCGAATTAGGGAAGTTTCTATATTTCCGCCACAACATTTTTTTAAAAAAGTTTTGCGCATTAGTGTTGCCAGATGTAAATTCCGTTGAAAAGTTAATATGTTCTGATTTCGAATATAGTACACAAACTGTGCAAATGTCATCAAAATTGGACGAGCAGTTTCGGTTTTACAACAAGTGCAAAAATAGACTATATTTGGACAAAATGTATTTTTAGACAGTGTTGCCATAGTCGAATATGGCCCAAAAACTAATCAGATCTAAGTTAGGATCAAATACATGCACTGTGTAAATTTTATCGAAATTCGCCTAACAGTTTAGTCTGAATCGTGTGGACAAAATTTTGTCGTTTTTAGACAAAAAAAGCGTTACCAAATAGTGTTGCCATATATTAATTTCGTCCAAAATCTAACACCATCTGGCATTTGATGCAACACCAAAATGGTGAAAGTTTCATGGACATCGGACCATCCGTTCAGATTTTATTAACGATTTAAAAAAGCGGACGGACGGACGGACGGACATGGGGCTAATTATTTTTGACGAAACGGATTTTGCACTCATTTTCATCTTCCTAGCCCTTCTAGATCAAAAGTTAGGTTTTCGCACGATTATAGTACTTTCCTATAAACATTCGTTTATCGGGAAAGTTAAAATAGATATAATAATTATTCTGAAGAAAAATTCAAAGAAGCAAACAAAGAGTTAAAAAAATGAGCAAAGCAAACCATAGTAGTGAATTCACATTTTCTCTATATCGGCCGGACCACTATGGAACTTTCCCGATAATGTCATCAAATATTCAATTCAGTTCTCCTATTATAAATGTACATTCCAAGTTTCATTAAAATCCGCCGGTTATTGACCGAATTATTAAGGTTTCTTTATATCATTCTCCCGCAACCCCCACCGAGGGGAGACGCATTCTATCCTTTCACTTGCCCTATCCAGAATGTACACATCAAGTTTAAAGAAAATCTGCCTATTATTGAGTGAATTATTGAAGTTTTTCTTTTTCAGCCCTCCACAACCCCCCACCGCGGGGAGACATATTTTATTTTTTCAGCTCATATATTGCAAACGTACATTCGAAGTTTCATTAAAATCCGACTATTATTGGCCGAATTAAGGAAGTTTCTATATTTCATTATTATTAGGGTTTTTTTCACCCTCCCGCAACCCCCACCGAGGGGAGACACATTCTATCTTCTCACTTGCCCTATCCAGAATGCACACACCAAGTTTAAAGGAAATCTGCCTATTATTGAGTGAATTATTGAAGTTTTTCTTTTTCAGCCCCCCACAACCCCCCACAGCGGGGGGACATATTTTATTTTTTCGGCTGGTCCATCCCAAACGTAAATTCGAAGTTTCATTAAAATCCGACTATTATTAACCGAATTAGGGAAGTTTCTATATTTCCGCCACAACATTTTTTTAAAAAAGTTTTGCGCATTAGTGTTGCCAGGTGTAAATTCTGCTGGAAAGTTAATATGTTCTGATTTCGATCTTAGTACACAAACTGTGCAAACCTCATCAAAATTGGACCAGCAGTTTCGGTTTTACAACAAGTGCAAAAATAGACTATATTTGGACAAAATGGATTTTTAGACAGTGTTGCCATAGTCGAATATGGCCCAAAAACTAATCAGATCTAAGTTAGGATCAAATACATGAACTGTGTAAATTTTATCGAAATTGGCCCAACAGTTTAGTCTGAACCGTGCGGACAAAATTTTGTGGTTTTTAGACAAAAAAGCGTTACCAAATAGTGTTGCCATATATTAATTTCGCCCAAAATCTAACACCATCTGGCATTTGATGCAACACCAAAATGGTGAAAGTTTCATGGAAATCGGACCATCCATTCAGATTTTATTAATGATTTAAAAAAGCGGACGGACGGACGGACGGACATGGGGCTAATTATTTTTGACGAAACGGATTTTGCACTTATTTTCATCTTCCTAGCCCTTCTAGATCAAAAGTTAGGTTTTCGCACGATTATAGTACTTTCCTATAAACATTCGTTTATCGGCAAAGTAAAAATTAATCTAAAAATCAAAGTCACATTGGTATCAAGAGCAAAAAAGAGCAGCTGAAGGAAATAACAAAAAGTTATAGCGAATTATTAAAACTTTAGAAAATGGTGAGCAACTACATGGAAGCGACAATAAAGAAATGGACAAAAAATGGTGAGAAGACTACATGCAAAAAACAAATAGCAAAAACAATAAATGAATATTATGTGAACATCAGAAAAAGAACTAGCTGAAGATATAGGTGGACAAAACCTGGGAAAAAAAGAAAAAGAGTACAAAGTCAATTCATCAATATACATGAAAATTACAACGAAAAAAGAAATCGTAAGAATCATCACAAACGTAAAATCGAATGTAGTAGCAGGTTATGATGGCATTAAACCAAATTTAATTAAACAAATAAAACATATAATTGTATCTATAATAGTAAAATTAATAAACAAAGCCATAGAGAATGGGACTTTCCCAGATGAATTTGAATTCCACGTGCGACACCAATATATAAGAATGATGAACGGCGTGACCCCAGCAACTACAGGCCAGTCGCTGTCATAACAATATTCAGCAAAATCTTTGAACTGACTCTCTAAACATATAAGCAATATAAACTTATCAAAAGTACAGCATGGTTTTTAACAACATAAAAGTACAACAACAGCCATGGCAAATCTACTCAACTATATACAAAAACAACTAGACATAGTAAAAGTAGTAACGAGAGTGTTCTTTGACTATAAAAAAAAGCTTTCGATACAGTGAAACACCAAATATTAATAAAAAAAACTGCAACAAATGGGAGTTGCAGGAACAGCAGCAAGTATGTTTAAATCGTACCTACAAGAGAGAAAACAATACACAAAAGTAGGAGATGAAGTGAGTGAAGTGGAAAATATAGAATATGGATCACAAGGATCAATCCTTTTCTTTACATTTTATATGTTAATGATCTGTACATGTACAAGTTCTCGGGAAAACAAATGTTGTATGCTGACGACATAGCAGTGTTCTATGTAAATAACAACGATAAGGACACCGAACGAAAAATTTAAAATGATATAGAAACACTAGTTAAATGGTCAAATACAAACAGTTTAACTATAAACGGTAAAAAATGTCATGTGATAAATTTTGAAAAAAACGAAAAATACACTAACTAAATGTATCTATCAACGGTCACACAATTCAAGAAGAGCCTTATATAACTTATTTAGGACTAAAAATAGGTAGAAGAATAACATGGCGTGAGCATATAAACCCTATGTACCTACCTATAGATCATTAGCTCACAAAGTTAAAATATTGCCTCTAAAAGAAAGAATAATGATATATGAAGAGTATATAAAAAGTAAACTAATATACATGATTATTTTCTGGGCAAAAGCGAACAGAAGTGACCTGCAAAATTTACAAAGAAATCAAAACAAATTACTAATATATGGTATAAACAGATATATGTCAACAAAACAGCTATATCAAGTAACCAGTTAAACATTGAAGAACTAAGTCTAAGCTAGAAACTATGAAATTAATAAACAAAATAAATATTGGAGAAATAGAAGATGAAGAACTAAGATTGACAAAAAGACATGAAATACATAAATACAACTTAAGGACAAAATATAACTTACATATAAAAGAAACTAGAAGAAAAGCTGGAGAGAAAATATGGTTATGATTCAAGGCTTAAAGCTCTTTAATCAGTTGGAAAACCATATAAAGAAGAAAATGGAAAAAAATTTAGCAAGATGGTAAAGGATTATATTATACAAAAAAGAATTTAATATACTGTAAAACAAAATCTAATATATAATATCCTAATACCGACTAAATATAATAGTATAAACAACAACCTAAATACTAAAAAATCAATTTAAAAATTTATCAAGGACGCTAAATAAAAAACTATTCAAAATATTTAAAAAAAAAAAAATTCGGTGCAAAAAACAGGAATTTTTCATTTAGTATTTAATTCGCAGAACTAAAAATTCTAGATGGATTGAATATAGAAAAATTAGAACTCTTCATTCTTAAGTATGCTTAATAAAATATAATAATAAAATATCGTTCCTGGACAGCCAAATGTACAAGTCCAGCTGATGAGCCTTAAGTACAATTGGTATATAGTGCGAAAACGATTATTATATGAAAAAATCTTCAAGCAATACGTGATTTCCCATCTCTTTCACGAGATATAGAAATAATAGTAGAAAAACAAAGAGAAAAAAGTCACAATTATAGAAAACTATGAATTATAGTTCATAATTGTATTTAACAACAGTAAAAAGTCAAAAATTCTGTAATAATTAGGATTTTCTGATATACAAAATAATGTTGATCCATGATGAAGATTCAAAATAAAGTCGAATCATTGGGGAAAATATAAAATGTGGATCAGTTCCTAATAAATAATTACATTGTCCTAATACCAACTAAATATAATAGTATAAACAACAACCTAAATACTAAAAAATCAATTTAAAAATTTATCAAGGACGCTAAATAAAAAACTATTCAAAATATTTAAAAATCTAATATATTGCGAAAAAAAAGTAAAAATAATTATAATAAAAATACAACATTTATTTATCTATATATTATACATCTCTAATGATCCCTTGGGATTTCTTGTGATATTATTATTCAATAAAAAAAAAAAATCATGTGCGCTGTGCACACGCGGTAGAAGTGAAACCTTCGGAAAACTAAACAGCGAGACTGAGACGAATGCAGTATCAGGGGTGGGATAGTTATAGGGTTTATTTATTAAAATATTGGTTTCTAGCTTAAAAGTTATTTTACATTTTATTATTCACACTCCTTGTTTTTAATTACAATAAATGACACGAGTGGCTTATGATAACTAATGTATGAAATGAATGCCTTGGTTTGGATTTGATCAATATGTCTTTGAAATACAGCGTCAATTACTGTTTCCGAGCTTGTTGTCGAGTCAATGCGACTACTGCACTTTTTAAATTTAATATGGTGTTAAGGAACTCAATCAAAGGGAGCGCTGTATCCAATGCAAAAGTAACATTAAAATCCCCACTTAAAATCATCGGAATTTTATCGTAATCTTTTTTAAGAATCAGCGATATTTCTGGTGTCTACTTTATCAAATTCTCGTGGATGAATTCAATAATTGTATTTATCGATTGCTTGGGAGAAATGTAAATTGCCACAATTATAACTGATTTAACATATTATGGTCCAATCTGCTTTCACAAGCATATATTTCTCCCATTTTAGAAAGCTGAACAGACAATAATTCTAGTTGTTGTGCATTCAGATCTATTTGTGGAGTAACAACCCGGGCTCCATCACTTATATTATTATGGTATATTGCAACTCCGCCTTCCCTCGTATATTTGCTTTTAAATTGAAAAACAATATCAAAATTTGGAATGTCTACAATAATTTCATTATTCATCCACGTCTCGGTAAGAATTAGAAAATTCGACGGCCATGCTATTCTGTCTAATTGAAGATCCTGTGCATGAGCTCGTAAACTTTTTGCGGCATTAGTTTTCGGCATACTTGGGAAATGCTTTATTAAAATGATAAAATATTCACAAAACGATACAAGTGAACAATACACAATGCTAGCTATGAAGCTTATGAAATGAATGCTTTGTTTGTGTTTTTTGTGTTTGCGAAACAGCGCACAAAGAAGAGACGAAGATAATAGGAAACACTGTATTCTGTATTCTATGTATACGGCGCTCAGAATTCAGAAGGCAAAATTTCAGAAAAAATTATTTTTTAAGTACGCATATTTATCTCCAAAATTTTTTTATGAAAAATTTTTGTTGCTATGAATTCTGATCGACTGGTATTTCATCTTGGTAAAAAAGTGTCGCTTTTTTAGCGTTTCATCGAGTTTCAAATCACTTCCAACGCGGCTAAAGGAGTTTTCACTTCAAAAAAAAATATATATATATCTCCAAATCAAAACCTGTATGGCATCATATATAGTACTTTCTACACCGTTCGTTGCTACAATATATGGTCATGCAGATGTTGCAGCTCTTGGCAAGAAAGAAGACAAAATACCATTAATTTTCGGTGGTGATTTTAACGTAAATGTCCTATCAAATGATTCATTACCATTAGTGTGCGGGCACATAACCTCTACGCTTCCTGCGCGCGCTTTCGAAGATGAGAGCAACGATAAATATACGCGTGCAATTAAATGGAAGTGACCATATAGCCGAGTTAGTTCGAAGCAAGATAGGATAGAGAAAAGAGAAGAATTGAAATTCAATTCTTCACCTCTTTCGAAAAAGAAGGCCATGATTTCTTTTTTCAATTGTGAAGAAGATTTGTATTTGCATTTGTGAATTAATTGACAAACTAGAGAAAATGTAAATGTGTTCAACCACAAGAGTGATATAAGATGTGGACACTTTTCGTTCCTCTCATCGCGTTAATATTTTTCTCACTCCGCGTAGAAAGCGCAGAATCTATGTGGCCGTACACTTAGTCAACTTTATTCGTGAAAAATTCAAGCTACATTTGAATAATGATTCAAATTTCGCAACGACTAGATCTGGAACTACGATAGATGGTATTTTTTCTACAATAGATACACTCCGATGCACTTTATTAGCAACACTTTTATTTTTAACGTCATTAATGCCATAATGGTGCAAATTCTTAGAAACTTGTTCCATAATATTCGTTGCCCATTATTTTATTCTACTTGATGACCCAAATGTGGGAATAACCCATGCTTGAGTGGAAATCCCCATTATTGTCTTTTTCGACTATTTGCACCGAGACACTTTATTACTCGCATCAGTTTACTTCAAGCTTGCAAGGCGAATGGTGATCTTCCAAAAACAGTTTATCGCTAAAAAAAACAAGTGTGCTACTTGTCTGCTTTACCTTAGTGAAGCTATCGTTCCACCTGGACAGAAATGGGGCGTGGAAAATCACTTCATTGAAAGAAAAAAATTATTGCAATCGCGATATTGCCATGCGAATTGGTCGAGATCCTTGGACTACAAGTAGATTTGTCAAAAATAAAGAAAATTACGGAAAAATCGAAAAGGACGCACGTGCCAAGCAACTATCGAACGAGAACATAGGGTCATTTTACGGGATGCATCGAATTCTGTGGAAACTGCTCGCAAAATTAAGAAAGAAGTGGGACCGACGGCGAGTGTCCATACAGTTCTCAGGATGATCAAGCAGTATCCACACCTCCGACGTCAAAAAATACAAAAAAACACGTTTACTTCAACCTCATAAGAATAGTAGATTCGAGTTTTGCAAGAACATTTACTGTGGAAGACAGAATGGCAGCAAGTAATTTTTTTCGACGAGAAAACATTTAATTTGGATGGTTCGGATGGATTTCAACATTATTTCCACGATTTGAGAGAATCCAAGTTGTTTTTCTCCAATCTGTTAGTTCCGTCATTTCATGGACCAACCAATTTAGTCGTTTTCGAAGGAAGAGACACGTCGGAGGTGTGGATACTGCTTGATCATCCTGAAAACTGTATGTACACTCGCCGTCGGCCCCACTTCCTCCTTAATTTTACGAGCAGTTTCCACAGAATTCGATGCACCCCGTAAAATGGCCCTATGTTCTCGTTTGATAGTTGCTTTGCACGTGCGTCCTTTTCGACTTTAATTACCATAAGAGTATAGTGTCCATTTTACCCATTGTAGAAGAATAACTCCAAGGATTTTTAAAAATCGATGAAATAATTTGAATATTGAATTTACATTCGAAATCTTATTTTTGTAATATAAACCTTTTACATACTATATTCCATTTAGAATATTCTCTCTCTCTCGCTCTCTCTGTTGTAAGATCGCCAAAGAAGTTTCACTTCTATCACGCCCACACGGTTGCACGCGCTGTTGTTTTTTTAATAATAATAATTGTCGTTGATCTTTAAATTTTCTTTTTTTTTTACAGAATTTGGAAGTATTTATTTGCTTATATATATTTATTTGTTATATTAAGTAAGAGTTCAGATTGGTGTTTTTATGGTAATTGCGTGTTTTATCTGTTTTGCGCGAATATTAAATCTTTAAATTTTACCTGTCATTATTTCACCATGACCTCCTATTTAGTCTGTTGTAAATCTTGGAATACTTCCGACAACTACATAGTTTGTAATGATTGCGGGTATTTGAAACATATGTACGGTTTGTCTGGCAGAAAAGCGGACAAATTAAAAGATAAGGATACCGCCCTTCAATGGTATTGTAGAAGTTGTCGTTTGCTCTTCAGAATCGTTTTGTTCAACAGGATTAAATTTTCACATACATCTTTCGAAATGATTAAGGATAATTTTTCATAGGTTAAGGATCTTTTGACAGATCAATCTCCAGTCTTTATGGACGCCATGTTAATAGTCAAGTCTTTTCATCTTCAACAAATTCTGTTTTTGATATTACATGTCTACCTGAAACCTGGTTAAATAGTAGTTATTTTAACGAAAATAATTTTAACTCCGAATATTGTGTATTTCGCCGTGATCGTATAGATGCATTAGTTTCACTAGGAGCTCACTAGTTTCATTAGGAGTTGGAGCATTATGTGCCATCAAATCGTCTTTTGTAACCACTTTACTTGACATACCTTTACTGAATAGGAATTGTTTTGTATCTCTATTAAGTTACGCATGCATAAGTTGTCTGTAGTAAATGTTTCCACTCCTCCAGCATCTGATTTTAAAGTTTATAAAAATTTCCTGAATGCAGTAGACTGCACAGCTGACATTATGGGACCTACGGATGAACTAATTATTATGGGCGATTTCAACCTCCGATGATCAAGTGGAATTTAACAGAGTGCGAGAACTACTTTATGCAAACATCATCCTGTCAAAAAGATATTAAGTTTGCAAATGAGATGTTAGCCCATAATCTAGTGCAAGTAAACGGTATTAAAAATTGCTACGGCAAATGTTTGGAGTTGGAGTTGGTATTTTGTACTAATGCCCCTAATGTTAATGTCAATCGATGATCGCCGCCACTTGTTTTTCAAGATCATCACCCTGCTTTACATTTAATTCTACAGACTGACTGTTATGTTAACGAACACATTGTTGTATACAGTTATATTGTAAGCTTAGCTTTAAGAGAGCACATTTCGCAATGATGACTGCGCTAATTGATCAATATTTCTAGGAGAATCAGATGTTGAAAAAGACACTTTAATTTTCTATGATGCAATGTTCGATATTTTTGGGGCACAGTTACTTGTGTTTGTTTCGACCTTTGTGTGAATCAGACGTGTTTTTGTGTTTTCTACACTTTGATTGTAATTTTTTATCTTTTCTTGACATTAGGATGTCTTTAGCCTGGGGGTCATGAAAAAAAACACGTGACGAAAACGCGTTACGACACGCATGCAACGCTTTTGGAAATTAATATGTCTTTAGCCTGGGCGTCATGAAAAGAAAACGCAACTCTTTTTTTCTTCCCTTTTGTATGTCTTTCTAACAAGTTTTTTCTTGAATTTGATAAGTTTAATTTCTTTTCTCTTTTGGCAGAACGATATTATTTACACAAAAATTAGATTTTTTTTTAATTCAATTAAAAATTTCTGAATAATTTTTTTTCCAGAAAATTAATAATTATTTAATTTAGAAAAACTTAAATTTTTCATATTACTTAATTTTCTTTCTTGTTTTTTTTTTTTATTAAAAGAATTTTATTACAATAATGTTGTGGATTTTCAGCAAATAAAGTTGTTTGAAGAACCATGTATTTTATTACTATCTTACACTGGCGAAAAGCAGATCAATAGCCTACCAACAAAAGATATATTAATGATTTCATGTTTTCCCCATAAGGGAGATACTCATTCGTTTTTTATATTCTCAGAGGATGTTCTTTAAGGACGGCACAATAAATTTCGAAAAATAAATAGTTTGTGTTTTATTAGGTGTTAGGCAAAGTTCTGTCGTTTTTTAATATCTATTTTAATGGTCGTTACTAAGTATTCTGACCTGTCTGAAACCAATTTGATAGATTATCATATGGCAACTAACTTATTCTAATTTTTTAATATTGATTTTTAATTTTTTATTTTTAATTTTTGGTTTTTTAGTTTTGGTTGTTAATATTTAATTTTTAATTTTGGATTTTTGGCTTTTGTTTTTAATTTTTTGCTTCGTTTTTTGATTTTTAATTTTTGATTGCTAATTTTTAACATTTTTTTCTTTTTCGCTGCATTTATTTATTTATTTTAATATGGCCCTTGGCTGCTACGCAATAAAATGTCCAGATAAGTCTGCTGTACTGAGGCCATGTTCAGGATCTGCGATAAGTTTTATCATGCCAAATGTATGGGTTTAAACAAGGCAAAAGGAGATAAAATTAAATCTGCCTCTTTAGGCCTGCACTGGTACTTCTCTGTAGCAAGATTTTCGCACATTCCCTTTCAAATAAAATAAGGTGCATCGGGCAAGAGTTTCTGGCACTAGAATCTAAATTTTTCGAGGTCTCCAAGAATTTTCAATCTTTATGCGGCATCTTTCATGCGATTGAAATCTTTCGAGCATGTCCGATGCCACTACATTAACAGACAAATCTGAAACAGCGTTATCTATGTCTGCCCCTTTTACTGAACCACCTTCTTCCATTGATTTTGACTTGGTTGCTTCATCCATTTCATCTAAACCATTGACTACCCCCCTATACTAATTGACACATTCTCCGCCAGTCAGTCGAAAATAAACCCATATAACGAGTTCGGTGTTCTTCTGGCGCCGAATTTGTCGATAACTTGGTAGTGCCCGTCAGCTATCAAACTTTGTGTAATGTCCACATAACCTCCGGTGAAAAAGTCGTTAGTGAAACTCATGCCAATATTGCCATCATAAAAACTGTGCCGACTCACAAGATCGTTTTTTATCGCGGTTGGACCCATTGACTACCACCGAGGATGTTAAAAACTACAGTTACTCACAATATCATATTATCACATTAAGTGTGATAAAATTAGTAAACCGTCAAGTCAGGTTTCGTTTTTTAAAGTTACTGTTCCTCCACTGCTGTTTTTAGAGCTTGTATCGTCTCTGTCTTAGGATTGTACTGCAGCGAGGATGTCTTTTTTATAGCGAACTGTTATATTCCCAATAGTTCTGAAGCCACTTACCAACTCTTTGTGGATGCACTAGCTTTTATTTCCAGTCTTATAGCTTCGAACGATAATATTATTCTCCTTGGTGATTTTAATCTTCAAGGAGTGAAGTGGTCTAGGATGGATAATGAAACGTTTCTTCTTGCATACAATCTGAACTCTGAACATGAGGCTATTTTAATTGACAACTTGATGGCCAGTGGCCTGCAGCAAATTAGCGATGTGCTAAAATTTCAGAATAGACAACTAGACCTGGTCCTTCGTACAGAACATAACTGTGATATTAATGTAAGTTATTTTAATTATGTGACGAAACTTCTTTTAACAAGCTTGACGATGAAAGATATTTTCATTGACGAACAGGCCATTCTAAATAGAATCGCGTGTATTGAAGAAAAATTATCGACTGGACCGGATGGTTTCCCTTCAATCGTTTTAAAGAAAAGTGCTGTCCCACTTCTGTCTGTTTAAACATTTATTTAATTTGTTGCTTAATTCTGTTACTTTCCCCTCGATTCGGAAAAAATAATTTCTTATTTCCTGTTATAAGAGTGGAAAAAAAGGATATTAGCAACTACAGACCTGTTGCGTAGTTATCAGCCATTGAAATGTCTTTTTAATTTTTAATTGTAAGTCTTTAATATGTACCTTCCAGCAAAGTTTTTTAAGGGAAGATCTACGACCATTAATTTGACTCAGTTTACTACTTTTTATCAATAGAACATTGAAAAGGGTTTACAAATCGACTGTCTACACTGATTTTAGTAATGCATTACATAAAATGCACCAAATTGTCTTTTATTCAAATTGGAGATTTTCGGGTTTCCTTTCCAATTTGTGAAATGGATTAAATCCTACTTACGAAAGCGATCCCAGAATGTATCATTTAAAGGGATTATCTCTGTCGATATTTGGAATGCTTAGGGTGTTACATTTACCTATTTTCACTTTTACCGTAACATATATAAATTATCTTAATCTTGTTTTATATAATTCGAAATTGCTCGCCTATGCTGGCGATGCGAATATTTAAAAAAAAAAAGAATTAAATCCTAACGATTTTGATCTTCTTCAAATCGACCTTTCTAATTTCTACAATTGGTGTCCTAATAATTTCGTGTTCTTAAATGTCAAGAATTTTATTATTGTTACATTCTCAAGTAAAAAAGAGCATTATAGTTACAACTACAACGTTAATGGAGGTCTAATTCCACGAACTGACAAAGTAAAATATCTAAGCATAATTTTAGACTTGAAACTAACGTTTGAACTCCATATTGACACTACCATAAATAGAAGTAATTCCACTTTGGGATATCAAGAAACTGTCAAAAGAGCTAAACAATTCACGTGTTTCAAAAATGTTTTACTACGCATTTGTTCGCTCAATTCTGGAATACGCTTCGCCAGCGTGGAAACCTTGTTACAAAAATCGTATTGACAGAATTGAGCCAATGCAGAAAAATTCTTGCGCTTCGCTTTAAATCAACTGCCATGGGATAATCCTTTGACGCTACCTCCTTATAAGGATCGCCTAAAGCTCCTCTCAATGGACACTAGAGAAAAGAGAACATGTGGGCACCTTGTTCACTTATAAATTGGTCAATGGATATATTGACTCATCCGAACTTTTAAGTGCTTTAGACTGCTATGTCCCATGCCACTTATCTTGCAGTCATACATCTCTTAGGTTGTCCAACAGTCGTACCAATTACGGCTTAAGGGAACCCAAAATTTTAAAAGGAAGTTGGAGGATGTAAATAAACAGCTGGTGAGAATGGAAAAACGAACGCTGGCAAGTGGTAATGTCGAAGACGGATGCAAAACCAAAAATAAAGTCTTACAACTGCAGTGAAATTGCGGACACGACAATTCTTTGTCCAAGCAAAGAAAAGGGTACGAGGGGTTTTTCTTGTGGTCAGTTTGCACACATTTCGACGGTTTATCCAATAAAAGGTTCAGAACCAGGTTCGGTAAACATTTCAAGCGGCTTGTCATTGATTGCTGTTCAATTCGGTGAAACAAACACAAATGACAAAGTTTTGAAGCGACGAATTGCAACCAGTTGCATAAATCGAAAAAACATATGGATGGATACAAGATGATTCCAACGTGAATTAATTGGTGAAGATGATGAAATGGCGAAGATTTCAACATAAAAGATGATGATCACGTTGATGATGATGATAACGTTAAGGATGATGATGACGTTGATGATAATGACGTTGATGACGACGCAATCGAAGGTGCATTAGAGGTTGATTATGGCGAAATCCAAGAAATATATACTATATTTCCTGTAATGGTTGTACATGAATTTCACACGCCTCGTGTGGGGGTCTTTCTGGTAGGATTGCCGATAAATTAAAAGAACACGATACTGGCCTTCAGTGGTTTTGTAAAAAGTGTCGCCCGCTCTCTAAGAGTTTTTTGTTATCAAAAATTCAAACACTAAATCATTTGACATTCTTAGGGGTAAATTTCTTGAGGTAAATTATCTTTAGAATAAAATTGGCACACAAAAGCATCTATGTCGTGAATTGTTATATTCCACCCAATAGTACTGAGGTGAAGTACCAATTACTAGCTAACGCGATTACATCGATTTCCGATATCATTGAGCCTACAGATGATATCACATTCCTTGGTGATTTTAATCTTCCGGGTGTGCATTGGTCTCGCCCGAACGAAGAAGGGTTTTTCGTTGCTCAGAACACAAATTCCGAATTCGAGACTGCTTCTTGACAACTTCATGGGTTGTGGCCTGCAGCAAATTAGCGGTTTACAAAAGTCGCTAAACAGACAACTAGACTTAATTTTTACTTCCGACTACGCAAATTGTCTTGTCCAGCAGAGCACTGATAATCTTTGCAGAATTGATGACTATCACCCCCCCCCCCCACTAAAGGTGTTATTCCCTCAAGAAGGTGAAATGGACTTTACTAACACCGAAGATGCGTTCTATTTCAACTTTCGGAATACTAATTTTGAGCTGCTCAACAACCTTTTGAAGAGGCCTAATTTTGAAAGTGTTATTTGTAAGGCGAATTTTGAAATGTGCATCGCCGAATTCCACAAAAAATTTTCGAGATCTTTGTTTTAGCCGTTCCTTATACCTGCCACAAAAACCCATCTTCCCCACCTTGGTTTAATAAGGACTTACGGTCTTTACGCAATAGAAAGAAGGAATAAAGCCTGGCAGAAATACTTAATATCACGTGAAGATAGAGACTTTTCCACCTATTCTGCCTTGCTCAATGAATTCGAAGTACTTTCTATGGAACTGTATAATTCCTACATTCACAAGATGGGATGTAGTCTTTCCATGGACCCTCACTGCTTCTGGAAATTCGTTAATAGTAAAAAGAAAACAGAAGGATATCCGTCTTCGCTAAATTATGTGGATAGTTCATCCAATGATCCATCAATTATTGCGAATCTCTTTGCTAATTTTTTTGCGGAAGCTTTTTACGAGAACAATTTTGAACCGGATACAAAATACTTTGAGCATTTGAATGAGTACCCCAAGACTTCCCTCACTAATTGATATTGACGGCATCAAGTTCGTCTGTAAAGTCCTTTGAAGTCTCTTGTTTGGCATATGATGAAATAATGTATAAATTTTGGTTGTTCCTTAGGCTGACTTTTATTATTGTCGTTTTTAAATTTTTAAAGCTAAATATTTTGTCTAATTCAATTTCTTTATATTGTATGTTTTTTTTTATCATAATCGCTGTGCCACCTCCTTGTTTTGCATTTATTCTGTCTGTTCTGATGATGTTGTAGCTTTTGAAAGTTACTTTATGTATTGTGTTGAGTTTTGTTTCTGTTAATAGGACGATATCAGGATTATTAATTGTTACGAAGTGTAATAAGTTTGCTCTTCTTTTGTTTTTTATGATAGAATTTACATTAATAGTGTATATTTTGAAATTATTTATTTTATTGTAATTATTATTTTCGTTTGTTTTTTTAGGGCGAATTTAGGTTTCTTGTGTATTTGTTTCAATTATGTGATAAATCACATCAATTCTTGAGATTTGATTATTTAATGTTGTTTTGATCTCGGTTATTTGGGTGTTTATATTTTGTAGCAATGTTGTTATTTCTGCTTCTTGTGTTTTGTTTATATGTGTATTTTGACTTGGTTTTGTTGTTTTTTCCAAGTTCTCTTTTTGTGGGTTGATATTGCGTGCCACATTAGAGAAACTGATAAGTGGATTAATATAATTGTTTACTTGTTTTTGTGTAATTTTATTTTGCCTTTCTAATAGTTTTTGTTTTATCATTTTTTTCATTGCTTGATGTTTTGTAGATCCTCGGTATGTTGCTGGGTGACAGTGTACTGTTCGCAGTACAGACAATAAATTTTTTTTTTTGTCTGTGGGTTCTAGGACTTCACATTGTCTGGGGAGATGTTTCTCGTTGCATTTTACGCATCGGTATTCCATGCCGAAGTTCGTTGCTGTATGTCCGTATCGTTTACATTTCTTACATTGTATGACGTTGTGGGTATGTAATTTTTCGAATCTTATTGAATGATTAAAGACGGATTTTAAATGTTTTAAATTATCTGCTATAGAGTCTGGGGTTATTTGTATGATAAACATTGGTAGTTTTTTGTTGTTTTGTTTCGTGTTAACAGTTTCAAATTTATTTTCTTTTACAAAGGTAATATTGTTAATGTCCTTCTCTTTGTTTTTTAATTCTTCGAGTATTTCTTTGGTCTCGATGTTTGGGTCTAATCCTTTCAGAAGTAAGGTTTGTAATTTGTCTTGTTTGGGAGTATATGTAAAATATGGTGCTTTAACCTGCTCGAACATTTTTTTAATGTTATCAAATACCTGTATCTCATCCGTGAATATACTGGATTTATTATTATTTACTCTTTTTATTAGAAAATTGTTTGTATTTAATTTTTCTATTATAGCTTTACGTACTATTTGTACATCTTGGTTAAAAACATTGATTGGGGCTAATTTTTCAGATGTCTTTTTCGAGTTATTAAGGTTTGTGTTAATTTTGGGATTTGTATTATTTATTGATCTTTTAATTTTTTTTTGTTATTTTTTAGTTGAGATAAGCTACTCAGCTTTGGGAATTCTGCATCAGCGTGTGTTGTAGCCATGTCATTCGAGAGTTCATCGTCGCTAGATGTTAATATATCTATGTTTGAGTCTTCATTTATCATATTATGTATGAGCTTTTGTGTGCCTGTTGACGTTGATGGCTCTACATCATTTGTTTTGTGGTTTGTTTGAACCGTTTTGATTGTATTGTCAGCTTGTTGTTTATGGTCTTGTCTTTGTTTTAATTGTTCTAGTTGTTGTTGTAATATGGCCAATTGATCACCATATTTTTGTTGCTGTTTTTCTAGTTTTTGTTTTAGTTCTCTATTTTCCTTTAGGATTATACTGTATTGTTTTTGTAATGTTATTTCCTTACTGTTTGTTTTACTGGTTACTTCGTCCATTTTGTAGGACCTTTCGTTTTGGAAGAATTTTTTCTTAATTCTCTTAATTTTATTCTCATTACCACTATAAACCTTGTATTTCTTTATTTTCTTATATTTTTTATTATTTTGTTCACTATTGCATTTTATTAGTCTAATAGGTGAAACAGATTGTTCGTTTTCTTTTCCAATTTTTCACTTCTTCTTTATTGAGCTCCTATGAGCCTAACTATTAAATATATGTTTTGATCCAACAATATTATGTATTTTTTCATTTTTTATTGGAATTCGGTTTTTTTTTTATTTTTTTATTTTTGTAACAGAATTTATTTGTATATTGCTATCTTTTGAATTAATAACTTTTCACAATTGCGACTATACGATTTGAACTTCGACGTCGGACTCCCCTATTTTGGAATATGCCAGTCAAGTATGGTCTCCTCCATAAAAGTCTAATTAACAGATTGGACTCTGTACAACGTAGATTCATACGTTTTGCTTTAAGATATCTTCCTTGGGATGATCCTTTCCTACTACCCCCATACTGTAATAGGCTAAACCTGATTGACCTTAGAAAAGCATCGTCATGTGGCTGATATTGTTTTTGTCCACCAAATTTAGAAAAGATGCTGCTAAATATCAATGTATGTTCTTTAAGGCCAGTGGACTTATTTAAAATTTTGTACCACAGAACCGATTACGGGAAAAACGAACCAATTTCTCGAATGCTACGTCCAGTTGATATAAATGCTTGTAGTTTCGATTTCTGTCTTAGTAAAATCAATTTAAAGAAACTTTTATATAATTCTAACGCTTGAAGTAAGCAATTTCAAAAAAAAAATGTAGTACGAGTCACAACGGGCGCTGTGAGGTTTTGCGATTGGAACCATTTATTAGTGGGGGTCAAGTCGAACTACTTTATCTGCCGACTACATGAAGCCATGGGTAGTTGAGGACTCATCGGAGATCGATGAGTTGTAGGATGGTCATGTGGGAAAGAGAAAAGAGATTTGAAAAAACAGCTAAACATATTAGACATTTTTTGAGTCATTCTCGCTAAGGTAGTTGTCGCGTTAAGATTGACGTTTTCTTTCTCATAATTGAATTTAAAATAGATTAATAATTGTCTAACAATAAATAATAATATTGTTACCAGGCAACTGTGTTAGACTTTTTTCAAGACTTATTTTCAGTCGGACTGAAAATGGACAATCGAAAAATTGGATTTTTTTCAGTCGGACATAAATTTCGACATTTTTGAGAGACTTTTTCCAGACTTATTTTTGATATATTGAAATGAAAAATGGTTATAATGATCTGAATGCATACAAATGTATATAATTACAATGGGTTTCTCTCGATATATTAGATATTTTCAAATTCTAGAAATTTTTTTTTTTTTAGAAAAAATTGATTTGGCGCCTTCATAACAGCAATAAAATATATACAATTTAGTGTTTTTCATTTAAAACTAAATTTGGTTTAAAATTTATATCATTTTATGACAAAAATATTAGAACTTTTCGTAATGATCCTGGGATGGTTTTGAGAAAATATCTTTATTGCATTGACCTACCGTAATGCATTTGTATGAGAAATTTTTGATACCTCGAGTCTGGTTTCTAGAAATTACAATTCCGAGAAAAATTGATATTTTAAACATTTTGAACACTTATTTCAAAGAAACCGTAACATATTTTCAGTTGAAATAACGTATATAAAAATTTTCATAATAAATTTGATTTGGAAAATCTGGCAAATCACACGTCAACCAGGAGATAAGAAGAAACTAAATGTTGAAACAAGAAACTTAAAAAAATTGCTACAAGAACTAAAAAATGAGTCTATTCAAAGTTACTTAGAGGGACTATCTGCAACAGAAGCAACAGATTTTTCGCTGTGGAAGGCGACGAAACGAATAGGACGACCCATGACACAAATACCTCCAATCCGCAAAGAAAATGGGGAATGGGTTCGCAGCAACATTGAAAAGGCAACAACGTTTGCAGATCATCTTTCAAAAGTTTTCCAGCCGTACCGTAAAGAAATAACGGATACAGAAGAAAAAGAAATCCATGACTATCTGGAAACTCCGTATCAAATGTCACTGTCAATAAAGAAGGTGTCAATACCAGAAGTAAAAAATACGATAAAAAATCACATAAATCCAAAAAAGGCACCCGGATATGATTTGATCACTGGACGATTGCTAAGAGAAATACCAGAAGAAATAACAAGACTCATTACTATGATATTTAATGCGATTATACGCACAGGATACTTCCCTTCACAATGGAAGGTTGCCAATATTATAGTAATAGCGAAACCTGGAAAACCACCGGAAGAAGTTCAATCTTACAGACCAATAAGCCTGCTGCCAATATTATCAAAAGTATTTGAAAAGCTACTTCTAAAACGTTTACGCCCAATCATACAAGTAAACAAACTGATACCAAATCATCAGTTTGGATTTCGACAGGAACACGCCACCACAGAACAAGTACCTAGGGTAACAAACACAATCAGACAAAGCTTTGAAAAGAAGGAATTCTGTTCAGCTGCTTTTCTCGACATTAGTCAAGCATTCGACAAGGTATGGCACATTGGTTTACTTTATAAACTAAAACTAAATTTGCCTCATACATATTTTCAAATCATCAATTCATACCTGACCGACAGATTCTTCTTAGTTAAGTACCAAGAAGAACATACAAAACTAATGCCAATAACATCAGGAGTTCCACAAGGGAGTGTACTTGGTCCTATATTATACTTGTTGTACACAGCAGACTTACCAACTCACCCTCGAACAAAAACATCAACCTTCGCTGACGACACCGCCATACTGTCATCAAATAGTGATGCAAAAATCGCCACACAATATCTTCTAGAAAACTTACTACAAATTGAGTCATGGTTAAAAAAAAATGGTGAATTAAAGCTAACGAAAAAAAATCAATACACGTCACCTTCACTTTAAAGAGAGATACTTGCCCTACTATAACCCTAAATAACCAGATAATCCCACAGGCAGAAGAAGCAAAATATTTAGGTATGCATTTAGACAGAAAGCTTACTTGGCGTAAACATATTGATGCAAAACGAAAGCAACTAAACTTAAAACTACGGAGTATGTACTGGTTAATCGGAAGACACTCCACACTATCACTGGAAAGTAAGCTAATGATATAGAAGATAATATTTAAACCAATTTGGACCTATGGTATTCAACTGTGGGGCATCGCCAGTACGTCAAACATCGAAATAATCCAAATATTTCAGAATAAGATGCTGAGAATAATCGCAAATGCTCCAAAATACGTGCCAAACGCTGTAATGCATAGTGATCTACAAGTAAATACTGTAAAACAGGAAATTGCTGAATTCACCAAAAATTACCAAACAAGACTGCGAGACCACCCTAACGTTCTTGCGGTGAATCTATTAAATGGCAAAGGAGTAATACGCCAATTAAAAAGAAGCAGAATATTAGAATTAACAACAAGATTTAGTGAACAACAATAATAAAACTAAAATGCAAACTAAACGAAATTTTAAAAATCATACAAACCAAGAAGTAGTAATATTACCTAAAATATTAAGTGTAACTTTAAAGGATTGATCTTCACTGGAAGATTACCTACCATAGTCAATTTCAAAACCACACCATTTACTCATTGTTTAATTTCCCTAAAACAGATTGTAAATGTTATACGAATAGTTATATAAAAAAAAAAAAAAAATAATAATAATAATAAATTAAGACGACAAAAATTTCGTTGTTCCTTCGTCAACATTTTTACAAATAAAATGTTGGGAGAGCAAATACCAACCTAAAAATTTAATGCATTCAAAATGGCGCTTGTAGACTGAAAATAAGTTTTGAAAAAAGTCTAATAGTTGCCGTGTTAAATAATAAAATCCTACATATATATATATATATGTCGATTTGTATATACACACGTCAATTTGTCGTTAAAAGAATGCAAAAAATGTTACACAATTTTATATTGAAAAAACTTGCAATTTTTATTCAACTGCAACATGTATGTACATTTTTCAATAGAGGAAACCGTTTTCACGAACAGCATCATTTTTATTAAGGAAAACAAGTTTTTCTAAATTTCCTGGCACAAGGCGACCCCGACGACCGCTGTGGATGCACCTTGCCGCAGATAAAGCTCTTACGGAGGATACACTTGTCGCAGGAAAATTAAGTACTTCAGGGCAACTTTTTAAAACAGAGTTTGGTTGATTTTCCCAAAACTTGATACGATCGCAACCAAAATCCTATTTTTCACGCCCAGCGAATTCATTCAATTGTTTTATGACATCCGCAAAAACGGATTTTGACGTGGTTTGCGATTTCCGTTTTTACCAAACAAATTAAAACTTCTGACAAGTTAAAACAACATTAGCAATCATGAAAATTATTATTTGTAGTATAAATGTATGAATAAAATTAGTATATTGCGCACGAACTGGCAAAAGTTCAATCATTAAAAATTTTCGTTTGAGAATATTCCACATGTAAAAATTGATTAATATGTAAAATAAAACGTATTCAAATACGCTAGACCAGTGTTTCCCAACCTTTTTTGTGCCATGCCCCACCTTAGCCTTTCTAAAATTCTTATGCCCCCCCCCCCTATGTAACATACATAATTTTTAATATTAAAAAATTGAATTGTTCACTTAAGAAACTAAATTTGGCACCGAAATCTAGCATTGGATTTAAATGACCCGGAGCGAAAGGGTTAAACTCGTGTCATGTCCATTTTCGAGTTGCCCCCCTTAACAATCAAATTTCCCCCTGTGGGGCGTGGGCCCCACGTTGGGAAACACTGCGCTAGACCAAGTTTTTTCAAAATATTGATTTTGAGCCATTTGTATAATAGCATTTTGCAGTTTTTCTTAATGACTTTTCTAGTCTTAGGTTATGCTTTTGCCGCTCCGCTAATGAATAATTGTTTCGTAGTATTGTTTTGTCGATTATAAATTTACCTTCATTATCGAAATCGTCCGTTTCGTAAATCACGATTAAATCTTGAAATTAATTTTAAGTCTCCAAATTCTAAAATTGTTGCAATTTACGATACACTGCAACTACTTCAAGCACTTTTGGATCGTGTGCGCATGTGTTCGCTTCAACTTGGATCGCGATGCGCAATCTCAAGTGCCGAGTCTAGTGAGTTATTTAAGGTGTCACGATGGATACATAACTGCGCGCGAAAATTTAACGAAGAAGAAAAAATTTGTTATATAAAAGATACTTGTGTATAGAGGAATATTAGTACTTATCTCCATCTTTAAAATTTAAATTATAAAAAACATGGCAATAGTTTCTTATCGCTGTTTTTAATCTTTTCAGAAAAAATAAAGAAAATTGTCGATAACTATCTATAATGTACTGGAATGCCGATGAAATCGACGCTTAAGTATTATCAAAAAGCATACAACAAGTATTATCGATAGTTTGTCACCAATATTTATATGCAATTAGTTGTTTTCGGAAAAGTAGAAATGCTCAGACAAAATAAAAAATTCATTGAAAAATATAAAATTATTGATTTGTGCGATCAAAAATTTTGTAAAAAACATTCCCGTAGCCAATAATTCATTTTTGGCTGGTTAAAGCCAGTTGAGTGGTTTCCGTATTGTCGAGAGACGAACTCACTCGCATGGGGAAAACCAGAATACCAATTTTGTAAAACTCGAGTCGATTTAGCATACTTCCGAATAACAGTGAACTCGACTGAGTTCGAGAATATACACTCCGATTTTACTAGTAAAGTAAAACTCGAATAAAAAATATTTAATGCTACGTAGAACTTGAGTTTATTGTGTATTTTCGTATCACAACAAAAAGAGGTTATACCTTTTTTACTTTATTAGTTGGCTTAAAAACAATATTATAGGACTTTCAAAGACGACCAAATAACAAGAAAATGAGAACATCTGGGAGCCACACATAAGAATTTCAAATATTTTTAATGGGATTGGGTAAAATTTTTCTTTAAAAATTCTAAAACGAAAACATTTCTTTAAAAAAATACATTTGTTACTTTTGAATACCTAAATTTTGGAGAACCAAATTTGTGATCAAAATCTCAAAAATAAAGCCTTTTTTAAATTCAAAAAACTTACCGAATTAAACAAAGCCATATTTCAAAATGCGATCAATTCAATATTTTTCGCTGCTTTATCGAAAAAATTGTATACTTTTCACTTGTTGGACTTTGTCACATATATTTTTGTTTAAATGTTGCTATTAAGGCCACGGATTAACTACGCCTTCTTCGTCAAAATACTTTGATTATAGAGCATCAAATAGGCTAAAACCCGTTTTTACGATATCTGTATCCGAAGCATCTTTTTGAAAACGACGTGTCAATTTTGGAGGGGAAAACTATTGTATTTTTTAATTTCTAATTTTTAGTGCGTTTCGAATTGCAAATAGAATTCTTTTGAATTACATAATTAAGCTTAAAAAAATTGCAAAATTAAGTGTTTAGTTCCTGAGTGTAAAAGCAAAGCCCACAGAAAATTTCCTGGAATTACTTTCACGCGTAAGTTTGATATAAAATGCCCGAACTTTATTATTGCTGTACAAAAAAGTTTTTATAGTATTTATTTCATTTTGATCAGGGCCGGTTTGTTCACTCTTGGTTAAATCTATGGTTAGGTTACCAGAGATTTTGCTTAATCCATGATTATGAATCTGTGGTTAACGAAATGCGTTTGTTCATATTTTTTTCGCCTTAGTTCCGGATTACACGCAGTAGAAATCTACCGTTAAGTTTTGGGTAGAAATCTACCAAACTGATTAGACGAGGAATGTTTATACCGCAGTCTTTTATACAAGCTACACAAGGAGTGTATTAGTGTGTGTGACCACAGCATCACCCGACTTAAACCGTCAAACTGTTAGGATCTACTATTTTACTATTTATTATGTACTTTTAGATTATGATTACTTGTTGACGGTTAGTAAGCGAATGGCGCGCTTGAATTTTCAATTTTTTTCGAAACCGACGCAAACAGTGACTCTTGTTTGTGTGCGTAAAAAACTCCGTTGCGCCAACATTTCGAGAGGTAGATCTTCTGCTTCACCCCCAACCCACCGATACCTATGTCTGCGGTAGAATTCTACCCAAAAAACACCGCGTGTAATCCGGCACTTAGTAACCAAACCATAGATTTTTCCCTTTTTCTAATGTATCTGTCAAATTTGAATCAATGGTTAATTAAAATTTTTAAATAATTGATTGTTATTTTCGTCTTCACGAATTTCAAATGCAATTTCCGAAATAACTGAATTTGTAGATAAAACAATATATTTCATTTCATTTAATTTATTTGAGACTTTACAATAAAAATTTTTTTTTTTTACATAATTACTTAACGTAGTAAATAAAAATATAAAACTAAAACAGATTCAGGCAGTTGGCTTGTAAGAAATGCCTAGCTCTAAAAATTAATATTATTACTGTCAACGCAATGACGACAAAAAAAATATAACTATTGTGCATTTAGGAAAAAATTAAATAATTAAGTACTTGCTCCCGGCACTATCAAATTAAGATTTTTAATTAAAATACAAAAAAGGACAAAACACAGATATCAAACATAAAACCTAAAACTAAGAACTTAAAACTAAATAACAATTAAAACAAAATTTCCAGGAATTACCAGGAACCTGGGGAAAGTTAATTTCAGGTTAGAACTGAGTTTCAAATTTAGGAAAAAAAAAATGAATGAGAATATTTCTAACCTCTATAAGTTCCAGGAGATACTTTAGAGAAAATTTTCCATTTGTGAATGTCGTCCGAGGGTAATAATAAATCTGACGAATTCTCATTTAGGATGTTAACTGGGGATAGATAATACTGCTCTAGTGCAGAATGCCCGATGTTAGACTCGAAAATATGTTTTACCAAGAGATTTGGGTGAGATCCAAGCTTTGTGAGTCTGTTAGTTGCAAGGTTTAGCATATATGTCATAATGGGGGTGATTTCCGACTCGTCATATATAATATTATTGGAGTACCATGTCTTGTTAGGTTTACGATATTTCGATAGGCAGTGACGAAGTATTTTACGTTCAAAAACTTGTAGTTCATCTGCCACATTAGGTGTAATATATAACCAATGCGCAAAAGCATAAGATAGAATAGGCCTAATTAGGGCCTTACACATAAGTAATTTTGTTTTGGTTTCCATAGACTTAGAGCTTAATAGTGGTTTTAACATTGCTGTTACCTTTCTGGCTTTATTCAGAACAAATCTAGCATGAATATTGCATTTTAATGTATGGTGAAACATAATACCTAAATACTTCATTTGAGTTTTAAGAGGAATGTCATTGCCATATATAGACAATTTTAAAGTTTTACTTTCACGAACTGCTAAGTAGTGACCCCTGCCACTTACATTTTTAAAGCAGATCAGCTCACATTTTCCAAAATTAATGTTAATTCCCCAATTTGTTAGGTAATCTGCAATTAATAAGAGGTGTTGCTTGACTTCTTCAAGAGCTTCATGTGGTCTTTTGTTACCCGAGTATATAATTGTACCATCAGCATACAGTATTGCACTAGAATTGTTAAGAGCTATTGGAAGGTCACTCAGAAAAATATTAAATAATTTTGGGCCCAGTATGGACCCTTGGGGAACTCCAGAGAGGGCGTTTTCTAGCTCAGATCTCTCCCCATTCAGTTGTAAATAGCTACAAATAATTTTTAGCAACCAGGACGGACAATTGTACCTTTTTAATTTGTAAATTAAGCCTTTCATCCAAACGGAATCAAATGCTTTCTCCAAATCAAATGCACAAGCTACAGTGCACTTTTTTTCTTTTAAATTCTTTAAAATTTTATCCTGTAAGAGAAGTAGCGCGTGTTCTGTCGAGTGTTGTCGTTCAAAACCAAATTGACAAGTAGGGACAATATTGAAGGTCTCGAGATGCAATAAAAGAAACTTTTCAAAAATTTTCCCAATGTTTGACAGCAATACGATGGGTCTAAAGTTTGATACGTCATTTGATGAATTTCCCTTAGGTATTGGAATTAGCTTCGCAGTTTTCCATAGATTGGGGAAATAACCATTATTAACACAGTTATTAAAGAACATAGCACTGGAGAAATTTGACCCAAAGATTTGGACAAGAGAAAGTTCGATATCCCGTCGGGACCAGAGGACCTCTTTTTTTTGAACTTTTAATGACGTTGATAATTGTATCAGCTGAAGTGAAGTGTTGTCTTTCTGTAGGCCTTGAAGGGGGGTTTTCTGAATTGAACTCTATAATTCGTTCATCCCAAGCTTCGCTTAAATAATTGTCTGCAACCGAGTGTACTCTGGAATTTAATTGTGTGTTGCCGGTTTGATTTTTTTCCGAAAAGAGGGTTGTATAAAAATCATGAAAGGCCGAAAGTGTCTCTGGAGTGCTGCTGTGGATATGATTCTGGTAGGTAACATTTTTATTGCTGTCGTTATTTTGATGCTTCCCTGTTAATTTAAATATTTCTTTTGACGCGTCAGGACCTGAGCTTAATCTGCGCCTAAAATTTTCATTTAATTCCATTCGAAACTTATCATTAATAATTTTGGTGAGACAACGGATTCTTGAGGACCAGTCTTGGTATTCTTAATTTACTTTATTGTAGTTATTATGGTAGATGCGTTTGAGAATTCTCAACCAGACCTTCCTAATTCTGACGAGATGTAATAATTCTCGCGAAAGAGTTTTATATTTGCTTCTCCCGACATGAGTCATGGATTCTGAGTGTTTTTTAGAGCAATTACTTAAGATTGTCGCAAAAGCATATGCACCATCATCTATTTCATCATTAGAGAGGTTTCTGTTCTAGGGCAAATTGAGGGAGGAAATACTTATACTGACATCCCTTTGGAAATTTTTCCAATTCGTGTTCTCGAATGAAATGAAAGTTGGGGGACTTCTTAATAATGGGCCAAAACCGTTAGTACTAATAGAGAGAAGCAATGGGAAATGATCCGTAGCAGAAGGAAGGGTAATACAGTTAAAATTATGCTGAGAAGGTAACGTATTAGTTAGAGAAGAGGATACTAAGAATAAATCAATGAAAGACGAAGAACGTGGAAAAGATGGATCCCTGATGCTAATTATGTTAAGTTCTCTAAGTGGATCATTTGAGAACCAAAAGTATAAATGAGTTCCGTTAGTATTTCGTTTTGTGTCACCCCAATACTCATGACGCGCATTAAAATCCCCACCAAATATACAACGGTCAAACTGCAAAGATAAATTATGAAGTTGGTCTAAATCCCCTATCATGTTACTTCCAATATTACCCGGAATATATAAAGAACAGAGAAGAATATTTTTCGTTCGTCCAGAATTATCCGTAGAATTGATGCCAATCATTGTGGCAAGTATATTCTCAAATGAATGTGAAATTTGCTTAAATTTTATTTGCTTTTTAATGAGGATTACGGTGCCTCTACCAGAATCATTTCTGATAAGCTCATAATTATCAAAAGTAGGTTTATGCCTTTCTTTAAGACATGTTTCTGAAAGAAAAGCTGCTAAAGGCAATCATGAGAGACAATGGAGTTCACATTATAAGATAATATTTTGATATTTGCCATTTATTTGGTTTGGAAAGAAAATATTAGATCCAAATAAAGACCTACTTTTTCATCCTGATTTGATATAGATTTATATCTAGGTACAAAGTACCTAAGTTTCCTGAAAAGGGTGGCAAATGATATTCCATGGTATTCGTTAGTAAAAAATTTAAGATTCTCCTGATCAGTCAAAGTTGGTTCAGAGTGATCTGCGATTTGCTGCCTTGCAGCTTGAGCGAAGGAAGTTCCAATATGAACAAAATTATTGGTGTCGCGCTTAAGGAAATTTCTTCGATTTTCGATTGCAATTCTTGCTTTCAGCCTGAGATTCTCCCTCCTAATCATAAATTCCTTAAAGGAATCACAACCCCTGTAGCTGGCCGGATGATCTTTACCACAATTAGCGCATATGGACTTAATGTCATTTTCAGCATTGGTTACACATTCTTCTTTACCATGGCTTTGGCCACATTTGACACGTCTTCTCGAAAATGAACAAAATTGTCCTATGTGACCAAATCTTTGGCATCTACAGCATTGGACAGGACCAGATTTCCTGACCTTTTCCGAATGAATTCTTTGGTAGAGTAAATTATCAATTTTAATAAGACTATTAATATTTTGACCGGGTTCAAGCTGAACAAGGCACATATCTGTAATAGATTGGACTGACAGCAGTCTTTGAATTCTCGTGAAATAAATAACACGTACAGAATCAGCTTGTGTTTCAATACAAAGAGAACCAAATATAACATGGCGCAGTCGCAGTGGAAAAAAAAGAATTAAGTAGTTTTTGAAAAAGAAAAAAAATAAAAAAAAAACAATAGTTAATTAAATTTAATAGTTAGTTAAATTTAAAATGGAAAAAATTAAACAAGAAAAAAGTGAAAAATTAATCAATGTCAATAATTAATTAATGGGAAAAAACAAAGAAGCCAAAAAATTAACAGCATTACAAAATATTAACAGAACACGAGGCAGACCACGGAAATACACGGTGAAAATTATTAATGAAAATATGGACTACATTAAGGAAGTACAAGAATTGAAGATGGAAGGAAATCTCGCGGAAAATTGGCGAGTATTTGAACAAAATTTTAACATTTTTGCAAGCGCAATAGAATTAACAAGGAAAGACGAACCCGTTCAAATAGCTGTTTTTCTAAATGCAATTGGTTCTGACGCAGTTGAAGTATATAATACATTCCCGTTAACTGTAACGGAAAAGAAAAAATTTTCGGCAGTAGTTAACGCTTTTAAAGAATTTTGTGCACCAAGGAAAAATGAAGTCTACGAAAGCTTCTTATTTTGGACTAGGAACCAAAGAGATGGAGAGCCGTTTGATGTATTTTTCATGGATATTAAGAAATTAGTGAAATCATGTGGGTATACTGAGACAGAAGATCGCATGATTCGTGACAGAATCGTATTGGGCGTGGCTGATAAGATTCTACAAAAACGTTTATTAGAAGTAAGTGGATTAACCATGCAAAAAGCAGTGGAAATGGCAAGATCTGATGAGGCTACACGGATGCAGTCAACAAATTTGCAGAGAGCTGGACATTCGTCAACTTTAGATGTACATTCTGTAAAAAGCAGTAATTTTTTTTAATAAAAATCCTAATGCAAATAAAAATTATAACTATAATAAAAATAATAATGATTCAAATAATAACAAGAATAATTTTAGATTCAATTCAAGGAATTCTGGAAAAAATAAAACTGATGAAAACAATAATAACGATAACAGGAATTTGGATAAAACCAAAAAAAATAAATTGCAAATTCTGCGGTCAATGCCATCCTTACGGAAAATGTGGGGCCTATAATAAAAATTGTAAAAAATGTGACCGGAAAAATCATTTTGCTATTGTTTGTAGGAGTAAACAAGTAAGTGAAATAAATAATAATAGTGATAATTCGGAGAATTTTGTCATTGACATAATTCAGACTAAATTTACGGAAAGTAAAAGGGAAAACACATGGATTGAACCCGTTGGAATTGAAAATAAGGTTTTTAATTTAAAACTGGACACTGGTGCAGAAGTCAATGTCTTACCGTTGGCATATTTTAATAAAATTAAAAAAGTAGATTTGAGAAAAACAACTGTGTAATTAGTTGCTTATGGTGGAAGTAGATTAGATTGTGTAGGAGAAGCTTTGTTAGAATGCACAGTAAGAAATGAAATTAGTATTTTGAAATTTGTGATTGTCAGAAATGACACTGTACCAATATTAGGATTAAATGGGTGCATTAAATTGAAATTAGTTAAGCGAGTAAATAGTCTGCAGAAAAGTAGGGATCATGTTTTAACAAACTGGAAAGATAATTTTGAAGGTATAGGTTGTTTTGTTGAGAAATTTGAAATTGAATTAAAAGAAAACAGCACACCCGTTGTTAAGCTAACTCGAAGAATCGCTTTGTCATTATTAAATGCGGTCAAAAATGAATTAAATAGGTTTGAAGAAAATAAAATTATCGAGAAGACGAGCGACGGTTGCGAATGGATATCGAATTTGGTAATAGTTGAAAAGCCCAACAAAAAAGTAAGGCTATGTCTTGATCCACAGGAATTAAATAAATGGATAAAGCAGTCAAATTATCCAATTCCATCCTTTGAAGAAATATTACCAGGGTTTTTAAATAAAAAATACTTTAGCGTTCTGGATATGAAAGATAGTTTTTACCAAATTAAATTAGATAAAAAATCGAGCAAGCTTTGCAGTTTCAGTACACCATTCGGGTGTTACAGTTTTTTAAGACTTCCATTTGGAATTAAAATAGCTCCAGAAGCATTCCAAAGATATAATGTTGAAAATTTCCAAGGAATTAAAGGTATCACTATATATATAGATGATATATTAATAGCAGCAGAAACACTTGAAGAACACGATAAAATTTTTAGAAGTGTAATGGAAAGGGCTAAACAGTTGAACATTAAATTCAATAAAGATAAGCTACAATATCGTGTGTCAAAGGTCAATTTTTTGGGACATATCATATCCGAAGATGGTGTGGTATTTGATGAAAGCAGATTAAAGGCGATTGAAGACATTGGTATACCAAAATCGAAAAAAGATGTTCAAAAATTATTAGGTATGGTGAACTATATGCAAAGTTTTCTTCTGAATTTAGCTGAAATCTCCACTCCGTTGAAAAAGTTAATAAAGAAAAATACAATTTTTGATTGGCAATCACCACATACCATATGTTTAAATAAAATTAAGGAAATGATTATTAAGGCACCAATACTTAAATATTTTTCTCCTGATTCAAACATTATGACACAAGCCGATAGCAGCAAAGATGGTGTAGGGTGTTGTATCATGCAGGACGGACGACCAATTTCGTTTGCATCAAAGAGTTTAACTGACACGGAAAAAAGGTACGCGCAGATAGAAAAGGAAATGTTAGCGATATGTTTTGCATGTCGAAAGTTTCATAATTGGATATACGGAAGACACATAATTATACAGACAGATCATAAACCATTATTGGGCATAATGTCCAAGGAATTGGCTAAAATCGCATCTGCTAAACTGCAGAGAATGAAGTTAAAGTTATTAAAATATGATATAACATTGGAATACTTACCGGGTAAACACATGTATATCGCGGATTTATTATCAAGATATTATGATGAAAATGAAAAAAGTAAAACAATCGAAGGGTTAGATGATGTTATACATTCGATTAATGTGAGCGATGAAAAATTAGAAAAATTTAAAATTGAAACTAATAGAGACCCTGTTTTAAGTACGTTGAAAGGAATAATTATTGATGGTTGGCCTGAAAATAAAAACAAACTACCAGAAAACATAAAAGCATATTGGAAATTCAAAAATGACTTATTTGTTGAGAATGAAATAGTATTTTTGAATGAGAAATTAATAGTACCACTCACTTTACGGAAATATATACTCGACTTATTACACAAATTTCATATGGGTATAGAGAAAACGAAAAGTAGGGCTAGAGAAATTGTGTATTGGCCAGGGATTCATTCAGAAATAGAGGATCTAGTTAGTGGTTGTAGTGTTGTGTAAACTAGCCCTACAGGAGACCCTCGTGGCTCTCTCCGGGAAATTGTTTTGATAAGAAGATAGAGTTTTCTTTTAAAAGAGGAATCGCGATGTTGTGGCTTGATTTCGGATAGATCCGTGTAATGGATGGTGGATTGCTTTATTATTTATAGGGGTTAATGAAAATAGGACTTACATGAACTGCTTTTAGTTAAATGTTTGAAGTTTATCCAGCATTCACTCACTTTCAACGAAAAACAATAAATAAATACTCTTTCTTTTTTTTTTGAACACAATTTAGTTTATTATCTTTTCTTTTCCGTTTTTATTTTACAAAATTCTTTTATTATTTCTTATTTCATTTACTGAACTTCGAAATCAATTCGACACAAAATTATTTCTTATTTCATTTGTAAGATTTTTAAATCAATTTGACACAAAACTATTTCTTATTCCGTTTTCTCGCGTACCGACTGCGGGCTCATTAAATTATTGTCTACTACTGTAATCATCTTGCAAAACTCAAAAAAAACGTAACGACTTTTGTTTTTTGTCATTACCGCGTACCGGATATTTTTTTACTGAACTCAACTTTTTGTTAAAAAAAAACGTAACGACTTTAGTTTAAGTCGTTAATGGCTATCCGATATTTTTAAAACTGACTTTTTGGTTATTCAAAGCCAGTATTTTTATAGGCAGAAAGTTCTTACTTTGCACTCATTATTTTCTAGGTCGCAGAACATTTATGCAATAGTTCTGGTTTACTTTCTTTCTAGAATGTTTTCATTGATTTCATAATTCATGCCAATAACATGTATTACAAAATCAATGTAATTTTTTGCCGATAATGAGTTTCGAAATGCATCAAGTAATTTTAATGCATTTCGCAATTTATTATTTTTCATTCACAAAGTAGAACTTTCCGCCGAAAAATGTCTACAGTAATTTTTGGTTTTAAAATATGATTTATAACTAGAAGTATGTGTAATGTTTTATTACATTACAGTAGCGTATGTCAAAAATTTCGGAATATACAGAGACGCGAACCATTATTATCACACGAAGTTCCGCCTTATCCTTTCATGAAAATAGGTATGGATATTTTCGAATTCAAATCGAAAAGTTATTTAGTTGTTATGGATTACTATTCAAAATTTATAGAGATTATCAAATTACATAGGAAAAATGCTACAGAAATTATTTCGAAACTTGAAAGAATGTTTTCAGTACATGGTATTCCAAAAGAGATAATTGCAGATAATGTACCTTTCGGCAGTTATGAGTTTTAAACTTTTGGTAAAACCTTGGATATACAAATTAATACATCAAGTCCACGTTATCCACGTTCAAACGGATTAGCTGAAAGAGCAGTACAAATAGCCAAAAATTTAATGAAGAGAGCGGACGAGACGGGTGAAAAACTTTGGTTGTATCTTTTAGAATATAGAAATACTCCTCTTAAGGAAATAGATTTATCCCCAAACGAGTTATTAATGGGTAAAAGCACTAGATCTTTATTACCAATAAAAACTTCTAAATTTAAAATGGAAAGTCATCCAAATTTAGAGTCAAACTTTAAAATTAGAAAAGAAAGAAACCGAAAATATTATAATAGAGGTACTAAAAGCAAGGATGATTTCACAGTTGGACAAAACATCTTGTATAGAAATGGTCAAATTTGGTGTAAAGCAATTATATTAGAGAAAACTTCTGCTCCACGGTCTTATTGGATTAAAATTATCGAAAGTGGTAAAGTAATCAGAAGAAATTCTTATTTTTTGAAACCTGAACGCAATAGCACAATGATGGACACCAGAAATCTAAACTAAAATGGTATTGATTGTTGAATTTGTGAAACAATTAACATTAATACATTAAAGAAATAATAGAAACAAAATAAACATGTAAAATTTGTATGAATAAAGAATATATCTACATAATAATTATATTTATATTATATCTACATAATAAAAAAAAAAGGGAAAATGTAACGAATTAGATAGTTTTAAGAAAAAAAAAAAGGAAGATGTAATAGATTGGACTGACAGCAATCTTTGAATACTCGTGAAATAAAGAACACGTACAGAATCAGCTTGTGTTTCAATACAAAGAGAACCAAATATAACAATATCTAAGTTGTAACAAGGGGTTTACATATATTGCAGTGTGTAAAAACACACTGCAATAGGGTTTAAACAAAGAAAGCAAATCCCCTGATGATCTTCACAGCATATCTTCTTCCTTGCGAGGACAAGATATGAGATGGTGCAGCTAATGTGAACAACTAAAAGGCTGCACGCCAAGCTGAGTTGCGCTTGCTAGCTCGCCGGAGGGGTGGGTCGTTGTTCACCACCATCTATCATATTACACATAATTATTTATGCGTGCATATGAGTTATAATGTCGTTCAGGCTTTATAGGGATAGCATAAGCTATCCAGCAAGGAATATTCGGTTGTGGCGAAAGTAACCGAATAATGGAGGGTTCGTTAGTTTTTGGTCACCGAAACCTGACCAACCGTTCACGAAAGCCTTCGCGAGGCATGTCGGGGCCGATTGGCAGAGATGTGATGCCAACCGGCCATTATTTGGAGCTATTTCTCCCGCCCTATGGGTCAAATCCGAATTTTGACCCCCATTCGACCATATCAGCCACGAACAATGAGATATGATCCCTTTCTTGTGTTTTTTTTCTTTTATTCATGCCCTCATCGGCAGCCCACCCGATTCCCCTCTCTCTCTCTCTCTCCAACCACACTATTTTGCGCTCGGCATTATTCAGTTACTATCAAGATATTAGCAAAAACAAAAATTCGCTATTACTTTTAAAAAAAAAATATTTCCTTTTTTTTTTGTTCTTTCGCTTTTCTTATTACCCTAATTCTATAAGTGAAATGGTTTTAAATCCTGTTTCCTTTTCAAATATTTTTTCCTTATCTTCTCGTTTTAAACTTCATTTTTATGATCCTTTTTCTTTTCGTTATACCTAACCTTAAGTCTATTTTTAATTTTTCCATTGCTCTTAATTCTAGTTTAAAGAAAATTTATTTGGTTTGGTTTTTCTCATTTAATTTTTAGTTCTGAATATAATCAATAAAAAAAATTCAAAAACCAAAATTTAGAATATTAACAAGTTACCAATTTTGTTTTCTTTGTTCTTTTAGTTCCGTTTTTCCTTTTTCTAATTTGTCTCTACTTTACATTAACTTTAATTTTAAATGATCTCCTTAGGAGTTCTCCTTTATGTATTTATTTATTAATTCTTTTTTTTCCAAAAACAATTTATATTCTAGATTATATGAGTTTTTTTTTTCTTTTATAATAGATACCAAAAAAAATTATGTGTGTTAAGATAATATTTTCTTTTGTATATTGAGTGTTTTTGTCTAAAATAATAATTGCATTTACGATTAATTCCATCCATTCCAGGGTTTGCGATTTATTGTGACGTGTCCTTCCTCCTTTGTTTTGCTTTTTTTTTCCATTTGTAGTTCATTAGTATCTCCAGTTTTGCATTACTTCGTAATCTCCATTCATTCCAGACTTTCGGATTTGTTGTGATGTTTGTTTTTTTTTTCTTTTTCAGATTGTAGTGCCCTCCAGATTTCCATTACTTCCTATTTTAAGTAAAAATTATTAATTAAAATCTTAAACGAAAAAAAAAATAAACCCATTTTTTTGGAGTATATGTCATAATTGTCATCTGGTCGAATTTACGTTAAGGTGACATTTCTTCCTTTTCATAGTGATCATGGTATCAAACAATTCTCTCCAATTAATTCAAACTTTTCAATGCCAGGTTCCCATTTATTTTCCCATTTTGAATAGGAAAAGGATTTTATTACTTCGAGAAACAGCTGAAACCACCTTTCGTCTCTTTTCAATTAATTAAAAGAATTATTGGTTGTACGTTGACAATTCGTGTTTTTATTTATTAAAACTAATATTTCAGTTACTTAAGCAAAATACTACTTTTCTTTCAATACATTTTTTTTTTTTTTTATGGTACACATTGAATTTTGTTCTTCTTTGTTTAAAATAAAGCAGTTTTAATAATTCTATCTATTTTTCCTTTTGCTTTTTATAAATTAGATGAACGTCACCATAAGGAAATTTTACATTTGTTTCTTTTTTTTTTCATTTGAGTTCTCACATGTCAAGTTTTAAATTTGCAAGAAAAGGAATTAATACTTTGTTTCTCAACACATATTTAATTCGAATTTTTAGAATTACAGAAGTAAAATTCAATTTCTCCCGCTTTTTTTCAATTAATTGGGACGCCAATTAGTTTGATGAATAAAAAGGAATTTATAGCGCGTGTACTGTTAAAATTACGACAAAGGGAAACAAAAATTTTGTTTTTAAACCGTTCACGATCTTTGTTCTCATTTACATTTGGTCTTTTTTTTTGAATTTATTGAATCCACTTCAATTCCTATTATATCCATGTGATCAATTGATCTTTTTTTTTTTTTTCTAAATGCATCGTATGACTTTCCAAAATATTTTCGATCGCACCTAATTGTAAGTCACTGTTGAGAATTTTAGGATTGAAATGCAAAAAAACCTAATTAAAAAGGATCAGAGGCCACAATTATGTTTTAAACCATGGAAACTTTCCTTACAGCAAAACCGAAAACAGCGTTTGGTTACGCTGTACAATAAAACACATTTTTTTCGCGTTCCTAATATAAAACTGTTATTCTCGCTTAGGTTAGTATTTATTTCTAGAAGCCTCTTTTTTTCCACAAATAATTATATATACTTTTTCAAATTAAACACTGATTTTAAATATCTAATAATTTTTTTTTTTTTTTATAATTACGTTAAACTTTTTGGGTTTTTTTTTCAATATATATGCAAGATATTTCTAAACTAAGAATGAAAATTTTTTTTTTTTTTCAAAAAAAAACGTGTATCAGCGGCAACAGTTTATCCGAGAGTCTCTTTACCAAAACCATTTTTCGTTGCCGGTGCATTCATTACGGTAAAAAAAAAATCATGCCATATTTTACGAGTAAAAAAAATCACGCCACATTTTGGCTTAACGTTTTTTTTGGTTATTCTCGTTTCCTTTTTCTCTCCTTTCTTTTCATCTCTGTCATCCCCGGATATCATGTATCAATCTGCGGCGAAAATCCCTTGAAATTGTGAAATTGGATTAGTCCACAGATGTCATGACACATTACAGAGTGAAATTACGCTTACTTTGATTTGAACTTAGCCGTAAGGGCATGTAAGGGAACGCATGAATAAGTCCACATGTTACAACACAGATACGTCGGGGATTGATCCATCAACCCAGCCGTAGCTGAAAAGCGTGTGGTTGGTTTAAGTGGTACGTGGAAGTTTGGACTGCCCAACGTGGCGCTCGACTACACTCGAGATTAAGAATTTCGTGCTCTACCGACTGAGTTAGCCGGGCACAAATCAAAATAAAGAACGAGGAGGAATCAAAATGTAATATGTTTTATTTCACGATTTTACCTACTATTGCCTCAAGACAATTGTCAATCCGGTTAGGAGTGAATTGGAATTTTAAAATAAAAACTTTTGAACACCAATGTGGACATAATAATGTGAACCACAGATGCGAACGACAATTAGGTACGTTTTGTGATTACCGAATACAACGACAAACGAAAAAGCATGGCAGTAAGCGTACGCGAGCAAAAGTTAATAAACAGTGAACCCGTATTAATATTTACACGTGATCGAGTCTAATGTTTTTTTTTGTGCTTTTTTTCCCCCCAAAATTTATATATCATTATTTTTCTTAACCCAAAACTAATTAATCGATATTTTTTTTGTATATAAAAAAAATCCTTGCATACAAGAATTTTCTATCAAATTTTCTTTCCTGAACCATAAAAAAAACTTTCAAAAACTTCCCTTCTTTACGTCAGAAAAAAAAATTCGCAAAAACAAAAAAAAAAATATGATTTCAAAAAAACTAACTATAGTTTGCAAAACTAAAAATATAAAATACAATTTCTCCAAAATTAAGATGATTATCCTGAAAATACTTTCCCGAAAACCAACAAAACTAAAATAAACTAAAAACTAATTTAAACTTAACTAAACCAAACTTAGATTAGATTAGATTAGTTAAAAACTTAATAAAGAAACTAAACCAAACTCAACTAAATGGAGAGAAAAAAAAAAAACAATTTCCTTCCCAAAAAAAAATTTTATGACAACATCCGAGAAAATTTCCGAATAAAATCTTTCAAATAAATTCCAAAAAAATTCCAAAAAAAACTATTTCTCAAAATCAAATTTAATTTAATTTCCCCAAAATATTTGAGAAAATCAAATTACTATATTATTTCCCAGATGGAAATATTCGTACTAACTTAAATCTTTCCGAAAAAAAAATTTCTAAATATCAAACGTATATGTAACGTAAGAGCGAGAGAGAAAAACAAAACAAGCGTACGACACGAAGAAAACATAAACCCGACATACACTCCGGAAATAAAAATTTTGATGTTGTTTGTGTGGCCCGCGAACTGTACCTAATCGAGTGATCGGACACCTGCAATAGCAACAAAGGCCGAAGCATGTGATCCGATCCAAACGCTCAACACAATTCCGGACCACTATGTTTGATGTGGTTGCAGGATCTTTGTGTTCTCACAGCATAATCCATTGGCTTAATTAAGCACGAGGATGTGCGAAAAAGCGCACTAAAGCTCATGCATCCACACCCATTTCCCGAGTCCAACTGCATTGAAACGTGAAGCGTTTCGCGATCGCGAAAAGTCAGCCCGATTCTGAAAACCAAAAAAAAAAAACTAACGAAAATCCGAATCACATCAAAACTTCGTTCAGAAATTTCGATGATGTGAACACCCCTTCAGAAAATATTTTGGACTAAAAAAAAAACACAAAGGCGAAAACTTTTAAAATGAGACAGGGTGTTTCGAAAATTTCGAAAAAAGTTTGAAGTCAAAATTTTTAAAAAAAAATTATTTTCTGAAAACTTGATTTACCATTGAAAATGGTGTCTTGGTAATTACCAAGACACCATTTTCAAACATCAACTCGTTCGAAAATGTGTCAAACCATTTTGTTGGGATTCTATTTGTAATTTCGACCGAAGTCGAAAATACAAACAGCAAACAAAATACAAAATTCGCTGCGTACAACGAACCGTTGGGCGCCATATATGTAATTTAACCGAAGTTAAATTACACCGCGTACAACAAAACATTGGTCGACAAGCGACCGTTGGGCGCCACATATGTAACAAGGGGTTTACATATATTGCAGTGTGTAAAAACACACTGCAATGGGGTTTAAACGAAGAAAGCAAATCCCCTGATGATCTTCACAGCATATCTTCTTCCTTGCGAGGACAAGATATGAGATGGTGCAGCTAATGTGAACAACTAAAAGGCTGCACGCCAAGCTGAGTTGCGCTTGCTAGCTCGCCGGAGGGGTGGGTCGTTGTTCACCACCATCTATCATCATATTACACATAATTATTTATGCGTGCATATGAGTTATAATGTCGTTCAGGCTTTATAGGGATAGCATAAGCTATCCAGCAAGGAATATTCGGTTGTGGCGAAAGTAACTGAATAATGGAGGGTTCGTTAGTTTTTGGTCACCGAAACCTGACCAACCGTTCACGAAAGCCTTCGCGAGGCATGTCGGGACCGATTGGCAGAGATGTGATGCCAACCGGCCTTTATTTGGAGCTATTTGTCCCGCCCTATGGGTCAAATCCGAATTTTGACCCCCATTCGACCATATCAGCCACGAACGATGAGATATGATCCCTTTCTTGTGTTTTTTTTCTTTTATTCATGCCCTCATCGGCAGCCCACCCGATTCCCCTCTCTCTCTCTCTCCAACCACACTATTTTGCGCTCGGCATTATTCAGTTACTATCAAGATATTAGCAAAAACAAAAATTCGCTATTACTTTAAAAAAAAAATATTTCCTTTTTTTTTTTGTTCTTTCGCTTTTCTTATTACCCCTAATTCTATAAGTGAAATGGTTTTAAATCCTGTTTCCTTTTCAAATTTTTTTTCCTTATCTTCTCGTTTTAAACTTCATTTTTATGATCCTTTTTCTTTTCGTTATACCTAACCTTAAGTCTATTTTTAATTTTTCCATTGCTCTTAATTCTAGTTTAAAGGAAATTTATTTGGTTTGGTTTTTCTCATTTAATTTTTAGTTCTGAATATAATCAATAAAAAAAATTCAAAAACCAAAATTTAGAACATTAACAATGTTATATTTAGATCTAGACTTTATTCAATTCAGTTGAATAATGAGTAGTAGAATCTACAATTATAGTTCAGTGTCATCTACTAGCATATTTCAATATGTTACATCTCCCTTTGTTTTTTTTTTTACATTTTCTATTAGTTTTAGTATTCTGTACATTTAAATTCAATTAATTCATTTTGTTTAACTTATTCTTAACAAACATATATTTATATAGTATGTAATAATATATTGGTTTTTTTTTTTTTTTGATTGATTAAATGTTAGTAAATGCTTGTCGATGTTATGTTGCTTCAGTTTGCATTATGTTTTTTTTTTTTTTTTTCAAATAAGAATTTCTTCTGATAATTTTGTCATTATGTAAGATTTTAATCCAATATGATCTTGGAGTAGAAGCTTTTCCTATTATAAGTGCTTCACACCAAGTTTGTCCATTTCTGTACATAACACTCTGGCCCAAGGTGAAGTCATCTTTAGGTTTTGTATTTTTATTATAATATTTCCGGTTTCTATTTTCTTTAATTTTGTAATTTGCGCTTAAGTTTGGATGACTTTCTATCTTGAATTTTGACGTTCTCATTAGTATTGATCGAGTATTTTTTCCCATTAATAATTGATTAGGGGATAAATCAATATCTTTAAGCGGTGTATTCCTGTATTCCAATAGATGCAACCAGAGTTCTTTATTATTTTCTTCAGCTTTTTTCATCATATTTTTTGCTATTTGAACCGCTCTTTCAGCAAGTCCGTTCGAGCGCGGGTAGTGTGGGCTTGAGGTAGTTATTTTAATATCTAAATCTTTTCCAAACACCTTGAATTCGAAACTGACGAAAGGCATATTGTCTGCTATTATTTCCTTAGGTATGCCATGCACTACAAAAACATTCTTAAGCTTAGATATTATTTCTGTTGCATTTTTCTTGTTCAATGTTAGGATGTCTATAAATTTAGAATAATAGTCTATAATGACTAAAAAAATTTTTGCTCTATATTCCGCTGTATCCATTCCTATTTTCATAAATGGGTATTGTGGAATATCATGTGGTAACAGAGGTTCACGCTTTTATGAACTTCAAAATTTTTGACAAATGTTACAGCCACTAATTAAATCCTCTATTTCTGTATATATCCCTGGCCAGTAAACAATTTCCCTCGCTTTATTTTTGGTTTTCTCTATTCCCATATGTGATTTATGTAATAACTCAAGAATATACTTTCTTAAACTGGATGGTACCAATATCTTTTCATTTAGAAATATGATTCCATTTTCTACCAACAGATCTTCTTGGAATTTCCAAAAGGCTTTTATATTTTCTGGTAACTTTTTTTTAGTGTTGGGCCACCCTTCAATAATAATTTTTTTTAGAATACTAAGTACGGGATCTTTGTTTGTTTCTTGTTTAAATTTTTCTAGCTTTTCATCGCTTACATTTAACGAATGTACGACATCATCTAAATCTTCAATTGTTTTGTCGTTATCGCTCTTGTCGTAGTACCTTGAGAGAAGATCTGCAATGTACATGTTTTTTCCTGGTAAGTATTCTAATGTGATATCATACTTCAACAGTCTTAACTTCATTCTTTGTAGTTTTGGTGACTCAATTTTTGCCATATCTTTGTTCATTATCCCTAATAGGGGTTTGTATTGTTATTTTCTTTCCATAGATCCAGTTATGAAATTTTTTGCAGGCAAAACAAATCCCTAGCATTTCTTTTTCAATTTGGGCATATCTTTTTTCAGTATCTGTCAAGCGTTTTGATGCGAAAGAAATTGGTCGTTTATCCTGCATAATGCAACATCCTACCCCATCTTTACTACTGTCCGCTTGTATTATTATTTATTCTTGCTTCCGGACTAAAATATTTTAGAATTGGTGCGTTAATAATCATTTCTTTTATCTTTTTCAAGCATAGCGTATGCGGTAATTGCCATTGGAAAATTGTATTTTTCTTTAATAATTCTCTTAACGGAGAAGAGATTTCTGCTAAATTTTGGATGAAACTTTGCATATAATTCACCATCCCCAGTAGTTTTGTACATTTTTTTTCGATGTAGGTATACCTATGTCTTCTATGGCCTTCAGTCTCGACTCATCGAACGACACACCGTCTTTAGATATTATATGCCCTAAAAACGAAATTTTGATACACGGTACTGCAATTTATCTTTGTTAAATTTGGCATTTAATTGCTTAGCTCTCTCCATTACAGCCTTAAAAATTTTATCATGTTCTTCTAGTGTTTCTGCATCTATATATATGATAACACCTTCAATTCCTTCAAAGTTTTTGACATTGTATTTGTGAAACGCCTCTGCTGCGATTTTAATTCAGAATGGTAGTCTCAGAAAACTATAGCATGCAAACGGTGTGCTAAAGGTGCATATTTTGTTAGAATCTTTATCCAATTTAATTTGAAAGAATCCATCTTTCATATCTAATACACTAAAGTATTTTTTATTCGCGAGTTTTGATAGCACTTCTGAAAAAGCTGGTATTGGAAAATTTCTTTCTTTAATATTTTTATTTAGTTCTTGCGGATCAAGGCATAGCCTTATATTTTTGTTTTGTTTTTCGACAATTACCATGTTTGAGAACCACTCACATCCTTCCTGAGTTTTCTCAATAATTTTATTTTATTTATTTTATTTTATTTAGTGGTGTTCTCCTACATGGTTTTATCACTGGGCAGTTGTTTTCTTTCAATTCAATTTTAAACTCTTCCGTAAAACAATCTATACCCTCGAAATTTTCTTTATAATGGTCTAATACCTCATTTTTATTAAGGACTTGTAAACTATGTAAACGTTTAACTAATTTTAATTGCATACACCCTTCCAATACTAGTATTGGCACACTGCCTTCTTCTACTATAACAAATTTTTGCCTACATATTGTATTTTTTACTGCACATTTTAATAAAACTTCTCCAAGCAGTCTAATTTGCTTCCACCATAAGCTAATAAATTCACTGCTGTTTTATCAAGATGAATTTTCTTTAATTTATTAAATAAATTCACTGGTAGGACATTCACTTCTGCGCCAGTGTCTAATTTTAAATCAAAAATTTTATTTTCAATGCACACTTTTTGGAACCATGATTTTACCGTCTTGCGTCCTCCAAATTTAGACATAGTGGAATCGACGTACAAATTTCCAAAATTACCAGAATCGATATCATCAGAATATGAACTGTCAGAACCAACGTTACGGATTTCACTTAATTGTTTGCTTCGACAGACACTTGCAAAGTGGTTTTTTCGACCACAATTCTAACATATTTTATTAAATGCTGGACAATTACCGTAAATATGATGTTGACCACAGAACTTGCAGGTTACTTGATTGTCCATATTTGAATTTCTGCTATTATTCGAATCTTTCCCTGTATTATTTTTATGATTAGTTTTATTTCTAAAATTATTTGAATTATTATTTTTATAATTATTATTTTCTTTTTTTATATTGAAATTTTTGAAAAAATTACTAGTTTTTTGTACTGCATGAATATCTGTAGTTGAAGAAGAAGATCCATTTCTTTGTAGTGTTGTAGATTGCACACGTGTCACCTCATCAGATCTCGCCATCTCAATAGCTTTATGTACTGTTAATTCACTAACCTCCAATAATCTTTTTTGCAAATTTTTGTCGGTCACCCCCTATCGCGTACCATGCGATCTTCGGTGCCTGTATATCCACAGGATTTGACCAGTTTTTTTATGTCCATAAGGAACACATCAAAAGGTTCTCCTTCCTTTTGATTTCTGTTCCAGAATACAAAACTTTCGTATACCTCATTTTTTTTGGAACACAGAAATCTTTGAAAGAGGCTACCACTTTATTATATTTTTCCTTCTCAGTTTCAGTTAATTGAAATGTATTATATATTTCTATTGCCGATGGACCTATAGAATTCAGAAAAACCGCTATCTGTACGGGTTCTTCTTTCTTTGTTAGTTCCACTGCAGTTGCAAATATTTCAAAATTTTGTTGAAACACCCGCCAATTTTCAGCCAAATTTCCATCTAATTTTAATTCTTCAACTTTCTTGATGTATTCCATGTTTTCATGGATTATTTTCACGCTATTTTTCTGCAGTCTACCTCGTGGTCTGTTCTTTTGTTGTATTTCTTTTAATTTTCGGATCTCTGTTGATCTAACCATTTATTGAATTTACCAAAAATTTCTTAAAACCTTTTTTTTTTTTTATAGACTGTTATAATTTTTGTAACTTTTATTTCAGTTTATTTTTTAATTATAATTTTCTTTTCCATCGACTGCGCCATTTTATATTTAGATCTAGATTTTATTCAATTCAGTTCAGCAATGAGTAGTAGAATCTACAATTATAGTTCAGTGTCATCTACTAGCATATTTCAATATGTTACAAACAAGTTACAAACAAGCTACCAATTTTGTTTTCTTTGTTCTTTTAGTTCCGTTTTTCCTTTTTCTAATTTGTCTCTACTTTACATTAACTTTAATTTTAAATGATCTCCTTAGGAGTTTTCCTTTATGTATTTATTTATTAATTCTTTTTTTCCCAAAAACAATTTATATTCTAGATTATTTGAGTTTTTTTTTTTCTTTTATAATACCAAAAAAAATTATATGTGTTAAGATAATATTTTCTTTTGTATATTGAGTGTTTTTGTCTAATATAATAATTGTATTTACGATTAATTCCATCCATTCCAGGGTTTGCGATTTTCATTCCAGACTTTCGGATTTGTTGTGATGTTTGTTTTTTTTTCTTTTTCAAATTGTGGTGCCTTCCTGTTTTCCATTACTTCCTATTTTAAGTAAAAATTATTAATTAAAATAATAAACGAAAAAAAATAAACCTATTTTTTGGAGTATATGTCATAATTGTCATCTGGTCAAATTTACGTTAAGGTGACATTTCTTCCTTTTCATAGTGATCATGGTGTCAAACAATTCTCTCCAATTAATTCAAACTTTTCAATGTCAGGTTCCCATTTATTTTCCCATTTTGAATAGAAAAAGGATTTTATTACTTCGAGAAATAGCTGAAACCACCTTTCGTCTCTTTTCAATTAATTAAAAGAATTATTGGTTGTACGTTGACAATTCATGTTTTTATTTATTAAAACTAATCTTTCAGTTACTTAAGCAAAATACTACTTTTCTTTCAATACATTTTTTTTTTTTTTTTATGGTACACATTGAATTTAGTTCTTCTTTGTTTAAAATAAAGCAGTTTTAACAATTCTATCTATTTTTCCTTTTCTTTTTTATAAATTAGATGAACGTCACCATAAGGAAATTTTACATTTGTTTCTTTTTTTTTCATTTGAGTTCTCACATGTCCAGTTTTAAATTTGCAAGAAAAGGAATAAATACTTTGTTTCTCAACACACATTTAATTCGAATTTTTAGAGTTACAGAGGATAAAATTCAATTTCTCCCGCAAGAGTGAAAAAACCGGCCCTTAATCAAACAGAAATTGTGTTAAATCATGATTTAGAAAAAAATTCGTTCTTTTTAATCAAGTTTAAATCTAAATTCAAGCACGAAACCCCTCTTCTTTTCTATTTAGATTAAAACAGAAACTAGCACTGACAGTCATTTTTTGATCAAAATGGGGGCAGTTCTTAAAATTCGTTTAAGATTTTGTGAAATTCAGCATTTTTAGTTTTAAATAGCTTTTTCGGTTTAGGGTTTCCAAAAAAAGACGCTTGACGTATAAAATGGCTTTCGGCTATTGGTTTGCATAAGAAAAAATATGTACATAATTATAATTATTACTTAATAATTTAATTTTGTATCTATTTAAAAGAAATTTGATTTTTGAAATAAATAACCGAAACATTTTTTTGTAATTCGAATGTTCAACAATACATGAGCATCCAGCCCATTTACAATGTTGCCCCTGCGGCTTCATATTTCTAACGCCGCCACTACGCCAGAGTACATAAGCAATATGAACGCAAGTGCATTTCAAAATAATTTCATTTTCCATCTATAATCTAACACAGGGTCTATAATAGCTTTTATTTCTGGTCTACTAGCAAAATTGGTTGCTAAAAAGTCAATGTAGACACCCCTGGTATACCAATTTTTCTGGCATAACAATGCTTGTATACCATTTTCGTAGACAGCGCTGGTAGACCAACTTTTGACATTTGCATTTAATAAAATGACGGAAACTAAATTTTTGCGGAGTGAAATTATCAAATTGATAAATATGTTTCGGGAAAAAGAAGAAAATTATGGAAGGATTGATTTTAAAAAATGAGCAAAGCAAACCATAGTAGTGAATCTACATTTTCTCTATATCGGCCGGACCACTATGGAACTTTTCCGATAATGTCAGCAAATATTCATTTCAGTTCTCCTATTCTAAATGTACATTCCAAGTTTCATGAAAATGTGACTAGTATTAACCGAATTAATAAGGTTTTTTTATTTTGCATTCCAGTAACCCCCACAGAGGGGAGTCGCATTCTATCTTTTCAGTTCGCCTATCCAGAATGTGTGCCCTAAGTTTTCAGAAAATTCGCCCATTATTGATTGAATTCTTGAAGTTTTTCTATTTCAGCCCCCCACAACCCCCATCGAGGGGAGACATTTTATCTTTTCAGTTTGCTCATCCCAAATGTACATTCGAAGTTTCATTAAAATCCGACTACTATTGGCCGAATTAAGGAAGTTTCTATATTTCATTATTATTAGGGTTTTTTTCACCCTCCCCCAACCCCCACCGAGGGGAGACGTATTCTATCTTTTCACTTGCCCTATCCAGAATGTACACACCAAGTTTAAAGAAAATCTGCCTATTATTGAGTGAATTATTGAAGTTTTACTTTTTTAGGCCTCCACAACCCCCCACCGCGGGGAGACAATTTTATTTTTTCAGCTGGTCCATCCCAAACGTACGTTCGAAGTTTCATTAAAATCCGAATATTATTAACCGAATTAGGGAAGTTTATGTATTTCCACCACAACATTTTTTTAAAAAAGGTTTGCGCAATAGTGTTGCTGATGTTGATGTAAAATCCGTTGAAAAGTTAAAATGTTCTGATTTCGATCTTAGTACACAAACTGTGCAAATCTTATCTAAATTTTACAACAATTTTCCCGATAAACGAATGTTTATAGGACCAACAGTTTAGTCTTAACCGTGCGGACAAAATTTTGTCGTTTTTAGACAAAAAAAGCGTTACCAAATAGTGTTGCCATATATTATTTTGGCCAAAATCTAACACCATCTGGCATTTGATGCAACACCAAAATGGTGAAAGTTTCATGGAAATCGGACCATCCATTCAGATTTGATTAACGATTTAAAAAAGCGGACGGACATGGGGCTAATTATTATTGACGAAATGGATTTTGCACTTATTTTCATCTTCCTAGCCTTTCTAGATCAAAAGTTAGGTTTTCGCACAATTATAGTACTTTCCTATAAACATTCGTTTATCGGGAAAGTAAAAAACCTTAAAATTCGGCCAATACTAGTCACATTTTCATGAAACTTGGAATGTACATTTAGAATAGGAGAACTGAAATGAATATTTGCTGACATTATCGGGAAAGTTCCATAGTGGTTCGGCCGATATAGAGAAAATGTAAATTCACTACTATGGTTTGCTTTGCTCATTTTTATTATTATTTTCTGTTCTCGGTTCAACGGCATGTCAGATACTGAATTGGCATACTAGTATTGGCCCACGTAAAAAAAGCTGGTGGTATTTTATTTCTGGTAAGCTAGCTGGTATACCAGAAATTAAAGCTATTGTGTAAGCAAAATACCAAAGCCTAAATAAATTTATTTTAAAGAGCCGTCCAAACGCACAGTTTTTTACTCAGTTTTGCATGCGCAAATCAGATTTGCGCAGGCAAAACAGAACGTCTGGACAAGTCACATGTCGTTTGCGTAGGTAAAAGTGCGCCCTGTGCGATTTCAGATCGTGTCTGAAAAATAACTGTGGTACGTGCATGCAAAACGTAGCGTTAAGAAGTTCCAAAGAAAACTGCGTAAAAAACATGGAAAAGACAGTACCGTGTGGACACAAAATATGCGCAGGCTTTCCCACAGAAAAACTGTGCAAACTACGACTGAGCAAAAAGACTGAGCGACTGGACCGTACTTAAGATTTGTGTTACATATATAGAGAAGAGATTGTATAAAATTTACGAATGTTAAGCAAAACAAGAGAATGGACGGATCAACGATGTACTGAAATAGAAACTGCGCAGAATGACGCGAAAACCAAGTGTAAACTGCAAGTTTTAAATTTGTTTTATATTGGTTAATTCATAGATATTGATATTACTAGATTACTCGAAGCAATAAATTCCTTCGGAAGCGAATGGCAAATTTTCGAACTTCTCTTTCGCACATCGACCACTGGCTCAGTATAATAAACAGACAGTGATTTGACTGGGAAATGAAGAGAAATTAGACGCGATCTTCCAAATACTTCCTTTGAGAATGACAGAAACAAAAAATTCCGCACAAAGTAAGGAAAGAAAATTAAAATTTTTCATTAGAAAGAAAGAAGTAACCTATAAATCAAATATATTCTATTTTACAAAGTGTTTCCTATAAGATAATCAGAGCAAGGGAGAGCATAGATAGTCTTATAATGGTCTTATGCGTTTTGGACTAAAGAAAGAATGAAACAAAGAATGCAATCGGAATTTTTTTTTGCCAATTTTTGACAACAAACACCACGTGCTTTTTAAGCGCGAAATTATTTGGCCAAAGTTTTTACCTATACAAATAAGCTGGCCCAAAATTTTTTCAAGTGTTGATGCTTGTCTGAATAAGCCCTTGTGACTATTTTTGATAAGCACGTGGTTTCTTTGTAAGTAGTAGAATTTTTTTATTTTATATACATATTTTAGTAATTGGAAAACATCATTGAAGTAGAACAAACTTTTTTTGATTTCAATAATTAGAAAACAGCATAACATAAAATTTCAAACTTGAAAACTGGAAAAAAATGCGTATAATATTAATATTTTTAAGCTTTTAATTAAACATGCAATTAATTCAAAATATTTCAAATATTTGTACATTTTGAATCAATATAATTATATATATTCGAAAACAGAAACCGGCGTTTTTATTAAAGTTTGGAGAAACAATAACTTCACTTTAAAATGTTTTAAATACATATTTAATGAATAAAGTGTTAGAAATATTGATTTGAAAATTGAATTTGGCGGTTTAGTCGAGACACATCCTACTATATAATTAAACTTGTCATATTAATTTGGCAGCATTGTTTGGTTGTCATCCTGTTAGAATCACATTGTTACAGAAACCACGATCTCTGAAAACTTATTAGAAATATAATCTTAATAAATAGTTGTAATCAATCACGCAAATTATCTTTTATTAATTTATAACCAACATAAAGAATCCTTAAAACGCATAAATTCGTTTCTTTATTACCGCCATAATTATTTTACAAGAAAAATCATTTCAGGTTATTTTTTATTCTAAGTGGAAAATTACATTAAAAATTACAAATTAAATACTTTGAGGAAAAAATTTAAGTTATTTTTGGTGCTGGAAATTTCTATTTCTATTAAATTATTTAAAATAATAAAACATTGAAAGAATATAATTTCAAAAAACATATGTTCTCTTAAGCGCCAATAATTGGAAAACAGGATAAATAGAAATCTGAAGTTTCTTAACACTAACACTAATCAAAGTATTAAAATATTTTAAGTGTTATTTCCTGTATGAATAGGTTTTCTAAAAATACCTATTCAATTCTTGTTATAAAAATCAAATGAAAAAAAAAATTACCCGCGAAACGTATTGCCAGATCAAATATCTGTTCTTATCAGAATATCGAAGAAGAGACAAGTATTTTATTTTAGGATGGAATGTGTAGTACAAGGATGCCATAATACATATACGTGTGGTTCATTTTTGCATTTTTCCAAGATTCCGAGTTGTAATAATCGGTAAGAAATACATTTTTTTAATATAGACCATTGCCATTTTTGCAACATCAAATGCAATTTGCAAAATCCTACGGATTACAAAAGTATGGATGCTGTGTAAAATAGCCCTTGAGACGACTCTCGTGGCTCTCTCCGGGAAATTGTCTTGAAGATACTTAAAAACGCGCGTTGAGGAAGAAAGAAATCGAAGTTAAAGCTTCATTTGATCGTTGTACAGAGTTGTGTAGATAGGTTGATTAAAGTTGTTGAGGGATGGATGCAACGTATTTGGTACAATATATTGATAGAAACAAAAACATTTACGTAAAACCAAGTTCTGCTAAGCACTTCTTTTTATTTTTGGAATATCAATATAAACTCTTCTATTTGACACAATGTTACACAAATTCTTTTGTCTTAAACAAAATGACTTCTTCTATTTTTGAAATAATGTAACTTTGTAACATAAAAACTTAAAAACTCAAATTCTTTTTTCAAATCAACTTCTTTTATTTTAAATTAAAAACTCAAATTCTGTTTCAATTAAATTCTTTTATTTTAAAATAATGTAAATTTGTAACTTAAAAACTCAAATTCTTTTTCAAAGTAACTTCTTTTAAAGTAATATAACTTTGTAATTTAAAAACTCAAATTCTTTTTTAAATTAACTTCTTTTAAAGTAATGTAACTTTGTAATTTTAAAACTCAAATTCTTTTTCAAATTAACTTCTTCTATTTTAAAGTAATGAAACTTTGCAACTTAAAACTCAAATTCTTTTTTCAAATTAACTTCTTCTATTTTAAAGTAATGTAACTTTGTAACTTAAAACTCAAATTCTTTTTTCAAATTAACTTCTTCTATTTTAAAGTAATGTAACTTTGTAACTTAAAAACTCAAATTCTTTTTTAAATTAACTTCTTCTATTTTAAAGTAATGTAACTTTGTAACTTAAAAACTCAAATTCTTTTTTCAAACTAACTTCTTCTATTTTAAAGTAATGTAACTTTGTAACTTAAAAACTTAAAAACTCAAATTCTGCTTGAAATTAACTTCTTCTATTTTGATGTAATGTAACTTTGTAACTTAAAAACTCAAATTCTGTTTCAAATTAACTTCTTCTATTTTGATGTAATGAAACTCAAATTCTTTTTTCAAATTAACTTCCTCTATTTTAAAGTAATGTAACTTTGTAACTTAAAAACTCAAATTCTTTCTTCTTTTTCATTAATCCGTACCTTTCTTAGGTAAACCGATATATATAACGTAATTTTACTTTAAACTTTTTTTTAAAACTTAACGACTTTAGTTCAAGTCGTTCCCGCGTATCCGATTTTTTAGAACTGACTGTTTGGTTATTCCAAGCCAGTCTTTTTATAGGCAGAATGTTCATAGTTTGTACTCATTATTCCGATTTTAGGTCGCAGAATGATTATGCAATAGTTATGGTTTACTTTCTTTCTAGAATGTTTTCATTGATTTCATAATTACAAAATCAATGTAATTTTTTGCCGATAATGAGTTTCGAAATGCATCAAGTAATTTTAATGCATTTCGCAATTCATTATTTTTTATTCACAAAGTAGAACTTTCGCCGAAAAGTGGCTATAGTAATTTTTGGTTCTTTACTGAGATTTCTAACTAGTGCTATGCGTAATGTTTTATTACATTACATGGATTTTGGCGAAAATAATGCCTTCGCGTATTTTTGCGACTACTTATGTAAAAAAATGTCATGAAACACATAAATATGAGTCAAACGATTCGAGAAATGAAGAATTCTTAACATTTATCCATTTCAAGCAATTTGAAAATTGTCAGTTAAAAACTTCACTGTAACAAACCGTGTTGGTTGTATGTTAGGAATTTGTTTGCTGTATCAAACAAATTTCCTAACATTGTGATCCTTTCCTAAAAGGCATATAACTGACTGGTATCAGTTATATGTAGTGGTATTAAAGCCAAAAGTAACCAAGAAAGGGTACGCCTAGCTTCTTTGCTCTAATTAGCTCGTCGGAGGGAAGTGCGCGGTTACCTTCTACCACTAATCACGGTGATGATTACAAAACCCTCAACGGACAACGGACGTCAAAATTGCGTGTGACGCCAGTGCTGCATCGGAGGGGGTGAACCGATGATGTTGTTCATCCCTGGGCTAAATTTATCCCACCTATGGAGTCCAAAAAAACAGGACTCCCCATGATAAGGTTTTGCCCAAAAATTAACATGCTCCCTTTACTCACTCTTGGTGGATTTACCCTATTTTGCTACTCTCTAATTACTCACCTCCGCACAATGCAATTCTAGCACTTCATGTTAAAAGAAAACAAAAACGAATTCCAGGGGTGCAAAACCCAACACATTCGATAACAAATATAGAAAAGAAGGAAGAAAAATCAAAACCAACAAATGCTTCATCCGAATGACATCATTTATTTAAAAAAAAATTATTTATGGTGAAACCAAAAAAAATCAGATAAAAATATTATAAAGAGCAAATTAGAAAAATTATATATATAATTAATAAAAAAAAAAAAAATAATAAAAAAGGAACTTACTGTTGTTTCGTTGAGGCCTGTAACGAAATTAGGTTCGTTATTTGGTTCTCATTCTGGTTTGCTGGTGGCCGCGCATTGCCGGGTTCCTCAGTTAGCCTCGTTCCAGAATTCCCACCAGCGGCCAGAATGCTTGGTAAGCGTGGATTAAAAAAAAACTGCGAAAAAAAACCGCTCAAATGTTACCAAAACGAAATATGATTGACCAGCTCACACACACACACACAAAAAAAAGAAAAACCTCTCCTCAAAACGGTTCTTCTAAAGAGCCGTTCCGTGAAAGAGGGCCTCATTCTCTGCGAGCGTAGGGCACCAGAAATTTAAATAGAAAAATAAACAAAACCTCAAAAAAATTTAAAAAAAGACAATAAAATCTTCCCTCATCTCGCGACCACAGGTCTCCCCCTCCCCAGTGCCCTTAATCTACCACATCATTCCGATTGGTTCAGCAACAAAAGGATATACCACACGATGAAAAATAGTGGAAATAATAGAAAACAAAACAGCTTTAATATCCTGAATTGTTATTTATTTTTTGACGAAAAGGTGATGTAAAATATAAAATAAGGTTCAAAAATACAAATAAAAAAAACCAGAAATATAATAATTCCGAAATCAAAATAAACGAATATAAAATAAAATTCAAAAATAAAAATGGAAATCTAAAATGAAAACCAATAAAAGTAAAAAAAAACCCAAAAAAGTTAAAAACTATTTGCGCCGCGCGCCGACTTCAAATATGCCGTCGCGGCAAACTTTCGAGAATTTTAATCTGGTAATACGGAATAATATATTCAACTGACGTTTACTCGAAAAAGTTTGTTTTGGGCTTAGATTTGGGAAAATATGGATAGGCCACAGGGGAAATTGAAGCACTTTTGGAATACACTTGCATTTTATTGCTTATGTGTGCGGCGTAGTGGTGGCGTTAAAAACATGAATTCGGAGGGCAACATTGCAAATGGGCCAAAAGCTCATGTATTCTGTAACATCCGAATTGCAAAAAAAGGTTTGCGTTTGATTGCTACAAAAATCAAGTTTTTCTTAAACATACAAAATTAAATTATTAAATAATAATTATATACATGTATGTGCCTACATATTTCCTTTCCTGCGTAAACCAATAGCAGAAAGCCATTTCATACGTAGAGCCTCATTTTTTGGAAACTTTAAAACCAAAAAAAAAAACATTTAAAACTGAAAATGCTGAATTTTCAAAAATTTCGACGAATTTTAAGAATTACCCCCATTTTAATCAAAAAATGACTGTCACTGGTAGATTTCGTTAGAATCGAAATAAAAAAAAAGTGGGATTTGACATTTCGCCGTGGATTAAAAAAAAAGGAATTTTTTACCAATTTATGAATTAACGTAATTTCTATTTGATTACCAATAAGTAAATAAACACCATAAAAACTTTTTTTTATACGGCAAGAACGAAAATTCGCACATTTTAATAAAAAATATGTTAAACTTAGCTGTGAAAAAAATTTCACGAATTTTTGGATGTTGTTTGTTATTACACCAAGAAATTAAACACTTTATATAGGAAATTTATTAACTTTGATTATTTAATTCAAAAGAATTTGGTTTGGAATCCGAAACGCACTAAAAATTATAAATTAAAAAAACGCAATTTTTTTCCCCTCCAAATTTGACAGTTCGGCGTGAAAATCGATGCTTCAGACACAGATATCGTAAAAAGGAGTTAATGCCTACGCGTGGTTTTGGTCTTTATTTTCCCCTTTTTGTTTACATTTTTTTCCCCTTTTTGTTTTGTTTTCAATTAAAAATCCAAAAAAAAAAATTCACAAAATATATATTAAAACTCGCGAAAAAGTGTCGATTAGTGAATTCAAATATAGAAACTAGTGTTTTTTTTATCTTTCTTTTCTTTTTCTTTTTGTTCTATTTCCACTTTGAAAATTTTTAATTTTGTGTCAAAAATAATAAAAAAAAGAATCAAAAATAAAAATAAACAAAAAAACTTAGCTTGGTTTGGTGTGTGTGTGCTCCTATATCCAGGCTTGAAACATCAGCTGATCAGCAAGTTGACAATTCGGTGAGTGATGATTTAAAATAAATAATGTTTTTTTTTCTTTTCCTATATTTCCTCAGCTGTCCGATGATACTTCTGGGCCTTTCTTTTTGCGGAATCCTTATGAACAAATTTTATGGCCAGAATTCTTTTTTTTTTAAAAATTTTAAATTTCAGCAATGCTCGAATTTGTAAAATGCTCAAAAAAAAACTCAAATTTGAACAAAATCAAAATAAAAAAAAACTCAAATTTTTTGACTAAATAAAAAAATTTAAAAGAAGCTATAAAAACTAATTTAATAAAAATTAAGTATTTCTCGGCCCTAAAAACTACAAAAAAATCGAACTCCAAAAAATTGTCTTCTTTTTCCTTCTCTCCACATTTTCTTTTGGTAACAAAGAAAAACGAGAAATGAAAAAATCAATTTTTTAGTTGAACAGGGATTCCCCTTACACTTGCGAAATAAAAATTTTAACTGACTGCTTGCATTGATGCGCTCCTCTTTTTATAGGCTTGAGATTAACGGTATTGAGTCAAAATTTAAGTATTTGCTTCACAGGATATATGTTATCTGATAATAAAAAAATCCATTTATCATTACAACATATTCGCTTGAGATTTTAAGCCCATTCAGATTTTTCTTTCCTTAATAATTTTTTTTTTTTTAAAATTTTAAATTAAATTCCCCTTTTTATCGCGCAGGGTGATTGTCACCGCTAAAAAAAATACTATATTCTTCCTTTTTTCCGCGAAAATTTAAATATTATTAAAATTAAAAAAAGTTTGATTCGCCCTTTTCCTGATCAATTCACCAATCTCAAGCTTCCCCTTCCTTCTAGCCGAGTGCTTTCAAATAATTAGGCCTTCTTATGGGCAAATACGAAGAAAAATAATCGGACAAAAATTGAGGTTATATCCACCCAATTTAACAACAAATTTTAAAATTTTACAACATTATTATTCTATTTTTAGGTAGACCAATTCGCCAACGTTTGCTGATCAGAATGATGTATCACAATTCATCTAAAACATGAAGCACACACCACAACCGACTTCCGACCGGATCTGACAGGTAAGATTTGAGTAAGGTAAATTCACGTAACCGTCACTTCTCGCGATTCCAATTCCTTTACACATTCTAGCTCTGATATCATAAAAATGTAAAAAAAAACAATTCAGGTAGGTATAATTTTAACAAAAATTCCATATATTTATTTTCTGTGACGTTTCATTGATTTCTCTTCATTTCAGGCTCGTCGGGATGATACAAACAGGATTCACTCCATGGATCAATTCTCGTATCACTTTCCTGAAATAAATTAATCAACCAGTAATTGTTTTCTTTTTTTTTTCAGGTAAACATTAATTGACATGGACATTTTTTGACATCACAGTACATCTATAGGTACACATTAGTATTGTGACGTGCTACCCGTTCGGTTCGATGTTATTAAAATGATTACACTTTTTATTTATGTGAATGTAGTGTATAAGCTTTATTTATAATTATTTCTGTGTTACAATTAGTCTTAAAAATATTTGTCTTTCAATAATTTTATTATTAGAATCAATTTATCACAGTTTTAAAAATTATTTCAATAATTGATCACAATTAATACTTTTAAACTCAACGTTTTTGTTATGCTCTTGCCTTAAGATTTGAAACACACGATCTGAATTTCTAATGTCAATTGATGAGTGCATCATTCTTTTCGCCTATTTATAGTAAAAATGTCCTATCCTGAATCTACTAGAAAAATTTATGTGGCAATACTTTCGAATGATCTACAAATTTTAAATATTTCTAAGAATTTTTGTTTGTGACATTCGAGAAACGTCATCATTGTTTTGTTTACACTATTTTGGTCGTGTGTAGTGGATTTGGTGTTTTCTGGAAATATGTTGATTTATTTATTAAATAAAAGAAATCAAAATATTTCCAGCAAGTTCTAGTGATGTGTGTAGTGCACTACCCCCTCCTTAAATCTGTTCGTCCCGAACAGAATCTTCTGAAATCGTCCCGTGATATTTTGCTAGCTGATTTAAATGAACTACTTTCATTTTAGCCCTTGGAGATCTTCGGATGCGATATATGACGTCATTTATCCTTTTTATGACGGTATATGGACCCTCCCATTTTGGCATAAATTTAGGTGACACTCCCTTTTTCCGTTGTGGATTGTAGAGCCGTACTAAGTCATCATCCTGGAATCCACAGCTGTTCGTAGCAATGTCGTACCTTATTTTCATCCGATCGCTAGCAATTTTTATCCGATCCCTTGTTATGTGATGTATCTCGTCTAGACGATCCCTCAGTTTTTCGGTGTAGTCACTAACTTCCACTTTGTCACATTCTGCTCTACCAAACATTATATCCACAGGAAGCCGTATATTGCGTCCAAACAATATTTCCGATAGAGTATGTTTTGTGCTGTCGTAGTCTGCAGTCCTATATGCCATTAGGAACAATGGAATGTGTTTGTCCCATTCACTTTGGTCTGATGTTACCACCTTTGATAAATGTTCCCCCAGTGTTCGGTTGAAACGTTCCACCATACCATCAGATTGCGGGTGCAGGGGTGTTGTTCTGGCTTTATGTATTCCCAGCAATTGGCGTACTTCCTGGAATACCGCTGACTCGATGTTCCGTCCTTGGTCCGAGTGTAGTTCTAGTGGAACCCCGTATCGACTTATCCAGCTTTCAATTATCACTCCTGCCACTGTGGTAGCTTCTAGATTCGGAATGGCGTACACTTCCGGCCATTTGCTGAAATAGTCGATGACAACCAACACGTATCGGTTCCCTTGTTTAGACTGAGGAAATGGTCCAGCTACATCAATTGCGATTCGTTCAAATGGAGCGCCAACGTTATATTGCTTCATTGCTGCCCTAGTTCGTCTCTGTGGTCCTTTTCTCGCTGCACATGTGTCACATTTTCGACACCAACTTTCAACATCAGCTCGGCAATTTACCCAATAAAATCGTTCTCGTACTTTTTCTAATGTTTTGTTGACTCCCAGATGTCCCCCTGAAGTCCCACCATGTACTTCACCAAGTACCTCATGTACTTTGGACTTGGGCACAATCAACTGCATTAGTGTATCTCTACCATCAGAAGATTACCATCTTCTACTGAGAATGCCATTTTCTATTTCCAGCGAGTCCCACTGAGCCCAATAAGTCTTCGTTGTACTACTATAAGCCGCAATATCGCTCCGTCCCGGACGCTGATCTTGTTCCTTCCACTCAAGGATTGGTCCAATATCTTTGTCCTTTAGCTGTTCATTTCTAATACTAGTCTCGTCATCATTAGCTATTCTTGTTGTCTTGACCATGACTATTTCCTTCTCATCTAGCCGACCACAGTGCTTACAATTCTCACCGCATGGTCTTCTAGATAAACCGTCAGCATTGCCATGCGATGTCCCCTTTCTATGTTCTGTCTTGAAGTGATACCCTTGTAGTCGCTCAATCCATCTTGCCACTTGACCTTCTGGATTCTTAAATTGTAGCAACCATTTAAGTGCCGCATGGTTGGTTCGAAGTAGGAACTCCTGCCCTTAGAGGTATTTGTTGAAATGCCTAACAGTTTCAACTACTGCCAAGAGTTCTTTCCGGGTGACGCAGTAGTTTACCTCTTGCTTTGAAAGTTTCCTACTGAAGTATGCGATGACTTTTTCTTCACCTTCGATCTGTTGAGAGAGTACCCCTCCAATTCCGATATTGCTGGCATCCGTATCCACTATAAATCTTTCTCCAAATTTTGGATACGCCAATATCAGAGCAGAACATAGTCGATGTTTCAACTCCTCGAAAGCTGACTGGCATTCTTCGGTCCACTCGTATGGTTTTCCCTTATCCGTTAGCTTGTGTAGACAACCGGCTATATTAGCAAAATTCTTTATGAAACGTAGGTAGTAAGTACACAAGCCTAAGTATGACCGGATTTCATGCTTATCTTTTGGTACTGGCCATTGTTGAACTGCTTTTATCTTGTCTTCATCGGTGGAAATTCCCTCTGCGGACACAACATGTCCTAAGTATTTCACCTCATGTTGAAATAGTTCGCACTTCTTCGAGCTTAACTTCAAATTAGCTGCACGAAGACGTTCAAATACTTTTCGTAGTCGCTGGAGATGTTCATCAAATGTTTTTCCGATTACGATGATATCGTCCAAGTATACAAGGCACGTCTTCCATGTTAAGCCCAGTAGGACATGTTCCATCAGTCGCTCGAATCTTGCCGGTGCATTACATAATCCAAATGACATCACTGTGAATTGCCATAGGCCTGTTCCTACTGTGAACGCTGTCTTTTCTCTGTCTTCCGGTTCAATTCCAACTTGCCAATAGCCACTTTTTAGATCAAGTGTTGAAAACCAAGTTGGTCCTGAGTGTGTATCTAACGTGTCATCTATGCGGGGAAGAGGATAACTGTCCTTTTTAGTTACGTCATTCAGTCTTCGGTAATCTACGCAAAATCTTGTAGTCCCATACTTTTTCCGTTCTAGGACTACCGGAGATGCCCATGGACTGTTTGATGGTTCAAGTACTCCCTCCTGATGCATTTCCTCGATCATGTCAGCAACCTCTGTTTGTTTGGCTAATGGTAGTCTCCTTGGCGGTTGACGAATAGGATCTGCATTGCCGATATTAATTCTATGTTTCACTTGATCCGTTCGTCCAAAGTCCCCTTTACTGCATACAAAGACATCTTCAAACGCCTTCAATAAACCTGTAGCCTTAACTGCTTCCGACTCTGATACTCTTTTAGTGATATCAGAGACAAGTGGTTTCAAGGCTTCCGGAAGAACCCGTTCCTCCCGTTGAGTTTCTTTGTCTCTGCAGTCCTCATTTGTTATTGACGAAACCCCCTCAGCACTGCCGACAATGGTTCCCTTTTTCAATTTCTTGTTAATTTTTGAAAAGTTCGCCACTCTGACTGGACTTGCCCCTTTCTCGTTCAATTTCACTATTGTTCGCGCTATCATTAGTCCGTCCTTTAAGTTTTGACTCTCAGGTTCTATAATTTGTATTGCTGGCCTCCCAGTACCATCGACCAGTCTCGCCTCTACAACAGCTTCAGTATTTGCTGCAATTGTTTGGTCTTGTAGAATTTCTACGTTGGCACTGGAACCTGCTTCCTACAACGTTAGGGAGAAATCAATATTTCCACATGGCAGAACTTCCTCTTCAACATTCACACTCACTCCATTCTTTTTCATGAAGTCCAGGCCCATGATACAATCGTCCATTATATCAGCCACCAAAAATGTATGCCGGAACACATACCCATCTAGCTCCAATGCTAGATCGACTTCGCCAAGAATCGGAGATGATTCACCCGTAACGGTTTGAAGCACCCTGTTACTGCTTTCACTGATGTGTTTATGATTGATGAGTTTCTTGTTAATGATGGATTTACTTGCGCCTGTATCTATGATAATTCTGCATTGATGACCAGCAATTACACCCTGTACCGTTAGACTGTTGTTGTTGTGTTGCATAAGCGAGACAGATACAACGATGCTGGGGGCATTATTCTTTTGAGCTAACTTGTCCCCCTTTAAGTTAGCTCGTTTCCGTTTCCCGAACCTTTTTGTTTTGTTGTTTGGTTCGGGCACTTATGTTGTACATGCCCCTCTTTTCCGCAGCCCCAGCATGTGATTTTCCTGCGTGTGTTTCTGTCTCCTTCTTTCTGGAATGACCGCAGTACTTCCTTTATCTGCTCCCTGAGGTCTTTGATATCCAGTTGCGGCGACCCTTCAGTAACTGTAGCAGTCCTGATCCGTGGGACTGATCTCGTAGCTTTCTTTGTACCTTCTAATGTTAAAGCGAACGCCAATACTTCTTGTAGCGTTCGCTTTCCGCTAACCCGGAAGCTATTTTGTATGACCGTGTCCCATATGGCGCTAACGAATCTTTCTCCCGCCATCTCGCACCGCATTTCCACAGGGTAATCGGGATAGGACATGTACACAAGCCGTTCAATCTCCGCTGCTAATTCTTGAAGCGTTTCCGCAGATTTCTGCGTCCTGTTGATGAGTTCGATCCGGTATACGTCCTTCATGTGGTTGTCCCCAAACCGATTGTCCAATTGCATTACAATGTAATTGTAGTTTTTCTCATTTTCCGGTGAGATTGTCCGCAATAAATCGGCTGAGTTACCCCGTAGAGCCAGAATTAATGCTGTGGCTTTTTCTTTATCGGACCAGTCGTTCGCACCAGCAGTCGCTTCAAACTGTCGTTTATATACTGGCCATGAAGTTTTGCCGTCAAATATTGGTGGCTTCATCCTACTACCCGATGACTCATTATTTGGTTTATTTTCCTTGATGTCAGCCATTTTTGCTTCTAGTTCTGCTACTTCTGTTCAACGTTGCTGACTTCGGTAGTTATTCTTTCTTCCAATTTCTGCTCAACTTTGTTTACTTCCGTGGTAATTTTGTTCTCTAGGTCTGTAGTATTGCTTTTCATTTTATCTTCCAGGCTCGCAATACTGGATTCCGCCTAGGCTTTTAACTCGCCCATACTGGACTCCATTTTGGTTTCTAGTCCAGAAACGCTTGACTTAATTTCACTTTCAAGACTAGACTTCATTTCATTCTGCATATCAGATACATTTGTAATTTTATTTTCAAGACTTGCAGAAGTCGAATCTATTTTACTTTGTAAACTTGAAGCAGTTGATTTTAATTCGCCTTGTAAACTAGAAGCAGTTGATTTTAATTCTCCGTGCAGACTGGAAGCATTTGAATCCATTTTGTTCTCGAGTCCGGCAGCATTTGTTTTCATTTCTTCTTGCAGACTAGTCTGAAGACCGATCATCATGGCCATAAGCGTCTTTAAATCATCTTGAACACTTGCTGTTGTTTTAGCCGCGTCTTCGTTGGTAACTTCTTCTTGGTTTCCCTCTTCGTTGTTGATTTCTTCTTGTTTTTCCTCTTTTAGAATTTCACTAAAGTCGAATGTGCTACTGTCTAGTTCTCTTGTTGCACATTCAGCGATTACTCTTTTCTTTTTATCTGTTTTACTTCCTGTGGAAACTGACTTCCACACACGCAGAACTGTGGATGGTTCTGATGTACTCAAACTGTCTAATAATTTACTTTCCATTGTTCAAATATTTTTAATTATTCACGAAATTCTTATGTTCTATCGAAACTTCTCGCACAGTATCTAAATACCACGAAATTTCCTAGTATAATCTTAATTTCTACGAAATTTCTCGTACAAACGAAATTTTCACACGATACACGACGTATAACCTCAAATTTCGCACAATCGAAATTTTTATACAACTCATACAAAAGTACACAAAATTTCTTGTACGCCCCTGAAATTTCTCACACTGTTGAAATTATTATACATTCAAATAACGAATATCTTCGAAATTTTTCCCACAGAAGTTTCTAGTTTAATTTCGAATTTTCTTGCAGAAATTTTTAGCACAATTGTCTTTTCCGCACTGATTCACAATAAATAATTTCACTTCTGACACCAATGTGACGTGCTACCCGTTCGGTTCGATGTTATTAAAATGATAACACTTTTTATTTATGTGAATTTAGTGTATAAGCTTCATTTATAATTATTTCTGCGTTACAATTAGTCTTAAAAATATTTGTCTTTCAATAATTTTATTATTAGAATCAATTTATCACAGTTTTAAAAATTATTTCAATAATTGATCACAATTAGTACTTTTAAACTCAACGTTTTTGTTCTGCTCTTGGTTTAAGATTTGAAACACACGATCTGAATTTCTAATGTCAATTGATGAGTGCATCATTCTTTTCGCCTATTTATAGTAAAAATGTCCTATCCTGAATCTACTAGAAAAATTTATGTGGCAATACTTTCGAATGATCTACAAATTTTAAATATTTCTAAGAATTTTTGTTTGTGACATTCGAGAAACGTAACCATTGTTTTGTTTACACTATTTTGGTCGTGTGTAGTGGATTTGGTGTTTTCTGGTAATATTTTGATTTATTTATTAAATAAAAGAAATCAAAATATTTCCAGCAAGTTCTAGTGATGTGTGTAGTGCAGTATTATTTATTTTTACTTGAACATGAAATTTATTATTCTCATCATTTTAGGATATATATTACTTATATAATACGAGGAATGTTTGCACAACGATCTCGAAAACCCGTCTAACGATTTTCACGAAACTTGGGAGTTAAGGGTTTTCGGGGACTAGAAATTGATCTAGATAGGTCTCACCTCTGAGAAAATTCGTTTTCCCCTCCCCTCGATACCTCTCGCTTGGTATTTTCGAATTGGGTGGTCCGATCTTAATGCAACTTTACGGTATTACTAAGGGGGCTAAGGGCTTTCAATTTTCCGACTACAAAATTGACTTTTCCCATCCCCTCGATACCCCTCGCCTAGAGGCTTTGAATTGGGGGTCCGATCTTAATGAAACTACAGTATTACTAAGGGCCCTAAGAGCTTTCGATTTTCCCACTACGAACCTCAGTTTCCCCTCCCCTCGATACCCCTCGCTTGGTGTCTTCGAATTACGTGAAGGGATCTTAATGAAAATTGGCAATATTGCTAGGGAGTAAGGTTTTTCGATATGCATAAAAATATCACTTTTTAGATATCTATCGGCAGCGATAAATAGTAACTACAAAACCATCAAGTTCGCTGAACGTCATTATACGAATCAGATTGCAATTACAATCGGATTCAACTACTCAGAGACAGACTGCATTAGAAATTACAATTCATGGCCAATTGTAATTACTATTTCAAACTGTCTCCAGTATAACTTGCCAGTTTCATCGCGACCGGGCCTTTGCCCTCTGACGTATTGCTCGACCCATTACATTTTAATGAGCAGTCGACTACTTCAACTCAACCTAGCCGTGCTGCTAAGACCAGAAGTAAAGAAAGAATTTCCGAGATCAAGGTTACCGAAAATTTGTTGAAAAATTTCCGAAAATTGAAACATATTGATATGTAGGTACTTTCACATTTCTATATTTTAAATTTTTCGCAATTTTTCGGCATGCTGTAACTTTGCCTTACCGAGCAGAGCTCGGTCCCCCGGTATTATATAAAAAACAAAATACGAAAATATAGAGAGAACTTCTTGGAAGAAGTCAGGCCATCAAAATTTTGATGTGGCCGTTACAGGCCTCAGCGTAAAACCCTGTCCTCCACGTTGAGTGTTGATAAAGGCTCTTTTTTTGTTTTTTTGTTGCTTGTTGCCTTCTAGGTTTTGATGAAAAATCAAAAAAAATTTCAGGATAGACATCAATTTGGGAGTAGTTCATCTATTATTTTAACTAACTTCTTCCATGTTGGTTTTACTCTTGCATAAAATCATGTTTTTAGATAATGCAATAAATAATAATTTCAAGTTTCCGAAATTATTTGATAAAGTGACTCTTAAAATTGTTGCATTTTTTAAAAATATGAAAAAAAAATTATAATCCAATCCAATTTGTAGGTGAATTTGTTGAAAACAGAAGAAACCAAAAATGTATGATGCCAAGCATTAGCCTCAAAATGTTTTCTCTTTTTGTTTCTCAAAAACAAAAAAAATAGAAATTCGAGGAAGTTCCACTTTTGACAAAAAAACGAATAACTATTTTTGGAAAATTCTTTTAAATTTTAGAATTTTTATTAAAAACTCGCACCCAAAACACAATCAATTCTTTCAAAGATCAAAACTGTTTTTCAGAGTACTTAACATGATTTATATTTAATTTTCTTTTTAAACAAAAAAAATCATTGGATTTTCAGTCAATAAAAAAACAAAGAAAAAAAAACACTCGAAACTAACGAGCATAAATTAATTTTCACTTCGCATAAAAGAAAATTTTCCGAGGCTCGTTATTAAATATCTTAGTTCTTACATTTTTTTATTAAAATTACTGCACTCAGCTAAAATTATACCCTAACTGACTCTGAAAATCCGACTTCAAAATCGCCCACACGAAGTTTTCAAAAAAACCCGTTCGATCTTTCGATTTTTCCATTTTTCTTCAAACAAAAACTTCTCTAGTTGCAATTGTAAAAATGAAAAAAAAATGCTTTGTATTTTTTTCCCAATTTCAACTAACGCCATACAAAAATTAAAAAAAATTAATAATTGTATAGCAATTCAATTTTGCCATCCGCTATTACTTTTTTAAATAAAAAAAAACAAAATACAGTCGTGGTAAAACCAAACTGCTGACGTTACACCACTCAAGAGTTCGTAAATTACGTTGAGGAGGTTTTCCAACGTTCCTTCGAGTCTTTGGGTGTTGAGAAGCATATTGACAAACAATTACACGAATAGTTATGTCAAGGACAATCAATAAAATGTTGCCACCATTTAGAAATTGCGTTTTTGTTTCATCTTTTCATTAGAGTTCGGATTTATTTCACCCTCTAGTTTTATAATCAATCTGCTCGCAAACCTGGTTTTAGACATAAAGTGTTATCAGTTAATTCACTCTAGCTTTATAGAAAATATTTTATGTATATATTTTCTTTTTCTTTCTTCCTAGATTTTTACGAATCAGATTGGGGAGTAGGGCTACTGGCGATACCCCAATTAAAAAAAAAAACGAATGGGATGATTACCTCTTGTGTCTTTTGGAAATTTCATCAAATAAAATTTCTTGAAAATAACTGTGAAAAATACAACGCTGTTGGTAACCCTTAAAAATCGTAAAATAACATTTTGGATACCGCATGACTTATTTACATAAGTGTAAGTTTTTGTTTATTAAGCCATATCTATATTCATCTCTGTTATACTAGAGACACACATATGGTACAGTTACAATGATTTGGGAATACCATGTAGTATACCATATGTGTGTCAGTTTAGACCATTTCAAAAAATGAAATATAAATACGATAATGAAATGCTATTAGCTATACTATAGTATGGACACCATAGAATGAATACTACATGTCTGTCTTTTATATTACACTAATATAGCGTAATCTAAAAAAGAAATGATAGGTAGCTATCAAGGTGGCGGGTTGAATTTATATACATTTTTTATTGAGAAAAAGCACACATGCATGGAAAATAAAAAGAATGAGTGGTAAAAACGGGCGTATAATTCTAAAAATATACGCAAGATTGGCGTGGTCACTCGTCATTTTTTAGATTTTGTTCGCCAGTTTTCCTACTGTGCCATTGGTTTCGCCATACTAAACGCTATGCGACTATGGCAAAAAAGCCAGATAGTTGCAAAATTTGGCAGTAACCAGGGATTTTCAAAAGGAAAAAATTAATAATTTTTTGGTTTTTATAATTTATTTTGCATTTTTATTAATAATTCATATGCAAAAACTTAAAATAATTTTTAATTTTAATTCTTCGGTGTTTAAAAATTAATGTGAATGTTATTTGGTGTTTTTAAAATTTAGGCTAAAATAGGTGTGTTTCGGCGCCCTGAGGAACATTTTTAGCCATTAGTGGCAACGGAACGACAAAAACAAATGCATGAAATTGTATGGCCGTTGTTTATAGACGGAACGTTCGTAAAATTTGATTCAATTCAATTTGAGCCCATTTCGTGTTTTGACATTTGTCTTTATCGTAATTATATATCGTATTTTGTTCATATTGCGAACGAATTTTAGATAAACAAAAAAAAATTGTCTTTAAAAGTAATACAAAAAGCCAGAAATGTGTAAAATTTAGTATTTTTATTAAGATAAAATGATATTTTAAATAAAATAAATCTTTTGTGTATGTATTTTATTTAATTCCACAAAAGCACATTTTCACAATTGTCACTAATTTTTATCTCTTGTTGGAAAATTAGGAAATGAAACTAATAATTCATTACACATTTTTATTATTCCAAAAAGCGAAACGACGCTTTCGTTAACATAACTGTATCGTATACCGTTCCCGTCTCCATTTCGTTAACATAACTAGGCTTACCCTGGAGGCAATCTCGACGGACGCAATGAACGCGACGGACGCGTGAAGTGTCAAATAAAAGTTAATTTCATATCAATTGTATGGGAGGTGGCAATTTCGACGTAGACGCGACGGTTCAGACGTTGTAAAGTTAATTTGTATTCAACTTTTACGTGACGGACGCGTTTAATGTCATTTAAAAATTTTTGTGTCGAAATTATTTTGTGAAAATTCCATTTAAAAACGGTATTTTAGTTTTTCTTTATTAATTTACACTACTTAAAAAACTATTTTAATTTATAACACAAAGATTGTATCAAATAATAATAAAAATTACAAATTTCATCGACGGTGTCGAGTTTGCCTGCACAAAAATATTTATAGCGTCGCTAACGTTTTTGACAATTCATGCGTTCGTCGCGTTCGTCGAGATTGCCTCCAGGGTTAAGCGAATCCTAGTCCACTAGTATTTAAGTCATTTGGTTAATTATAGAAGTGCTTTTGCATTCGGTACAATACACTTCTTAACATTATTTTCAATTTTTCGACATATTTCGGTAGTTTTATTAATCTTTTCATGACAAAAAATAATATTTTTTTATTTCAGTATTAATTCTTTAAAATATTCATTGAATAATTTCTATTTAGTCTGATTAATTTGCTTTTAGTATTTTGGTTGTTTATGCTATATGCAGTCGATAGAGGACATTGCATAATTATAAATGATTTTCCATCTCTTTCACGAGATATAGAAGGAATAGTGTAACATGAGCCATTACTGTATTTTAATTTTTTTTAAATCATAAAATATCAGATGGTTGTAAAATTGCATGATATAATTGCATTGATTTTTAAAAGGCTATTGTAAAGAAAAAATTATAGAATTAAATATTTTTTTAAAATTCAACAACGGGCAGAAGTCACAAAGGGAAAACGGGATTGCGAAAAATTCCGTTTTTTTTGTGGGCGCAAAAAATGGTACAGAGAAAAACGGGGACTTGAATTTTGTTTGAAAGTAGAACGGACCTAAAATTTGATTTTTTTGTTATTAAATAATAGTGTACTAAATTAACCATTCTACTTAACGTTAAAATTCATAAGACGTGTAAAATAACCTAAAACGATACACACACCAATCATAAATAATAAATAGTACAAAATATTAATACATAAATAAATTTGAAATACTGCATAAAGAAATAAATAATATCTACCAAAACACAAACATAAAGTTCTAAATAAAATACTTAATAAATTATTTAAATTATAAATTTATACTAGTTTAAAATAAAATCCAAGTACACCGATCACATATAATAAATAATACATAACATACATAACATACATAACATAACTATTAAATACATATTTTTAACAGAAACTTTAAATTCACCTAACATAAAGATGACATAAGTAAATTCAAAATATATTAAAAACCTACATAACGAAATAATTTAATCATAAATAATACTAAAAACCAATCATACATGAAAATTTGGTTGGAAAAAATTAAATTTCAGTTTGAACAAATAATATACACAATATCCACATTATACAAATAGTTGATATCATACAAAAAAACATCAAAACCAACAAGGTAACAAACAAACAAAATACGCAAAGAAGCGCTTACCACTCGACTCCACACGACTTATTTCAAAACTTATTTTCAGTCGGACTGAAAAAAAGTCTTGTGGAGACTCTAAAAATTGGACATATTTTCAGTCGGACTGAAAAAAGTCTTGTGGAGACTCTAAAATTTGGACTTTCTTGTCAGCCCGACTGAAAATATGTCTTGAAATAAGTCCAATGGAGTCCTAGGGTTAGCATGCACTCAACATTGATTGAATTTTTCTTTGAGTTTTCAAATTTCTTCACTTTTTTAAAAAGTCTTTTGGTTTAGGACAGGATGTTACGTGGAGGCCTCAACGATACAGCGGTAGGTTCATTTTTTTAAATTTCTTTAAATTATATTGTTTTATTTTAATTTCTTTTGAATTGAATTAACTAGTTTAAGTTTAGTTTTTTTAAAATTTTTTTTTATTTTTGATTTTCTTATGGTTTATGTATGGTATTATATAATTTCATTCAATTCTAATTTTTCTATTATTCTCTTTTTTTGTTAAATAATTTTCATTCCGTATATTTTTTCTATTCACATTATTTTACAAATTGCAAATATATGAATACCCTTTTTGTTTTTGATTTGGCATATTTTTCTTTAATAAAACCAAAATTTTGTACAACGGATGAAACGGTTGGCTTTTTCATTTGTTTAGATTTTTTTTGGTTTGCATCCCTGATAAATTTAAGTTTGAAATGATGTATTGAATTGCCTAGTGTGCCTCATGTGATAATAACTAAATAGGGTAAATCCACCAAAAACAGTAAAGGGAACATGTTA